>JARFIW010001081.1:2602500-3802500 GCA_036346225.1 Platerodrilus igneus
AAGCAGAATCTCCTATTTAAATAAAAGAAACCACTTTCTCGACTATTTCAGTTGGTCGAACACTCTCCTCCTCGAACAAATTAGGATATTAAACCGTACTAAAATTTCTAGACTACAAGTATTTACATATAATAATAATATTTAAAAAATGAAAATTTGTGCAGAATAAATCACATAAAAAATTAATAAAGTTTAAACTTACACTCAGAATAGTGTCAGTTGAATTTTCAATGTCGGAATACTTTCACAACCGTGTTTATTTATTTAAAATATACCGTGTATCAAGGATGTGTGCACATTGTCTTTTGCTATAGCTAACTTTCTAAACGAATTTATGAACTTAACCTTAAGACTACGACTTTTAACAATAAAATTATTAGATACAAAAAGCGATTCAAATTTTTTTATAGATTGCTTGACTAAAAACACAAATCTTAAAAGCTAATCTGACTTTGATTTTAGAAATCGTAAATTAATTTCAGACCAAAGAGTTTCTTAATGCTTTAAACTTTCAGCACTTCCTTCTCAAAGATCGCTTCTCGAATAAAATATACAAGACCTTCACCAGGTCGAAGTCAAAGAAGCTATTTTGTAACGAATTAGTCCTTGCTGCTCCAAGCAAGGTAAGGATCGTGTGTGACAACACTCACACACGGGACCTCCACTTTACTTTTTATCCGAACGAGGGTGTACTTTTGTGAAAAATTCTCGCCTAAATTTTTCAAGCGGATCGTGCCGGGACTCAAACCCGGGACCTTAACGAATTAGTTCGCAGGAAAATCAAATTAATTTTACTTTAATAGCGAGTAAACTAATATTAGAAGTAATATGTAAAGTACGATCTGAAGAAATATCTGAACTAATATTTGTAGCAGTGATGGAAGCGTTAATTGAACTATTGATTGGATCATTAATAGGAGTAATATTTAAAGTCTTAAAACACCCCATTAATTAACTAATTTGAAATACACGAGTGTTTTATGATTTCTCAGAATCGGCGAAAAAAAAAACTAATTCTGAACACTTTCAATCAGTATGTTTTTACTTGCACTTATTTTTATTGAACTGAGTACTATTTAGATAACTTTACTAGGTTGCAGAAACGGAAGAATTATTCTTTTAAAGTCAATCCATTCCTATACATATAACATGTAATTCAGATTACCAACAACCATTTGTTCTACGAAATTTCATTCTAACCACGTACTCCTCACGAATCAGAAACATTTTCGTCTATAACAAAACGTTTCATTTGTCATGTGCGCTGATTAATGCAAAATAGACGTCACTTGCAATATCCTGTTTAATATCTAATTGTATCGAATGTTGTTTTTTGTAAATAGCAGGTATGTCTTGATATCGCCGTTATCGAGTTACTATTGGATTTATTCAATAAAATAACAAATAAATACTTCACTGTCTACTAGTAATACTTTTATATTAATGAATTGGTGCAGCCTTATAATAAAGTCAACAATCACGTGACTTCCAACATTAAAGCAATTTTCAATTTAATTTAGAGAAAGTAAACGAGTTTTTCGTATAAAAAATTTTTCATTGATGAATAAATGAAAGATATGCCTAAAATATTTTTCCTTTTGGATAATATAAAGCTCACCTTTATATTCATAAGCTTCTTAATAAAAGTTGCTCTTCTATGATTTATTTCTGAGAATTTCCATAGTACCGTCATTGATTATAATGGAATCTTTTTTCAGCTATACATATTGATGTAATTAGATGTCATAGAGAAGTCATATTGCATTATATCATAAACATTCAACGACGTAAACTCCAGAAAATTTGATAAAACTTAAGAAAAAGCCAATTATGTGGAGATTTATTTATATAGGAAAACGTATTTGTGAAAACGTCCTGTATAGGAAGTACAATTGCGTAAAAACCGTGATTGAAAGAAGTTTTTATTCTTTTTACATAACTTAATGACGAAAGAATCCGTGTTTTAAGATAAAAATAACAATATTTATTAGGTCGACTCATTCAATTAAAAGTGTATTAAATGAAATTTCAGTTTTAATTGAGTAATCAAAAGAGTTTCATCCATATTTTATTACCGAAGTATGGTGTTCAGGGAAGTACCTAATCGTGTATAAAATGTGCGTAAATGCATCGACACATTCTAAAAGAATTTATTTTGCGTTTACGTTTCATGGAAACAAGCGTGTTCAAAAGATTTTAAATACTCAATTTTACGTGAAACCGCGAGTATAATATTTTAATTTTCTTTTTCATTTAATGACAAACGTACGTTGGAAGTGAATAAAGTTTTTTTAAACATCAATTGTAATTCTAATTAGTAAGGAAGTATTCATTGACCGTGATCAAGAGCTAAAATAAAACATAAAATGCATGATGCAAATGGCCTGAGTGACGATAAAATTCGTGAAAGTGATAAAATAAGACAACGCGAGTTATGTATCCCCCAATGTATAATAAAATAGAATTTATTAGGAATTATTAAAAATTGTTTAAGAAACTTAAGTATATGCAACAATGTAAATTCAAGAATAAATCAGAAGGGTTATTAACAGTTCACAAGCAAGTTGTGAGAACGGATGCAATACATTGTATTCCAGACAGTAAGTGATACTGCAGGTGCAGATCACAGACGGTTAAGAAACCGCGATTACTTAGAAATTAAGATTATTACATTGTATAATGAATAGAATTAAGAAATAAGCAAACATGAGCTCTGCAACTTCCCACAAACATGTGAGGGGCAGGGACAACATAAATACCCCGAGAGGCCCAAGATCATCAGTCGGTCTTGAGTATTTCAGCTTTAACATTGCCGTTTGCTTAGGCTACTCGCCCTTATTAAACTCCAATTATTATTTAATTTTCGATTTAGAATATTTTAAATCCAGTTTGTCAAAGTTCAATTGTAATTTCTGTTTAACCCAATAAATTGTTGCGAGGAGTTTGGAAAAAGTTTTTAAAAAGACCGCTCCCAAGGCTCGAAACGTAACTCGCGTCCAATTATAATATAACCTAAGGGCAATAATGTAACTAATTTTTTTCTGATTTGTAGACTGGCGGTGGAAGTGTAACGCTTTTATATTGCTTTTTCACACGCCCCACGTGTTTGGTGCTGCGTGTAATATATTTTTTAGAATAACAATCCCTATTGTACGGACGTTTCCTGAAATGTGGATGCTGGAGGAAAATGTGGGAGGAAAATGTGGATGCTGGAGGAAAATGTGGCGGCAGAAACCCTGTCAACCCTCTACTGTCATATACAAATGATATCAACTTTAAGACTTAACCTTTTTCGCGTCTTAGAAGAAAGCTAATCCTTTGGTTTGAATTAAGAAGTCTGTAATAATCTTTTTCAAATTCAAATAGTTTAGAATCAAGTCCAAACCAATGTTTGTATTATTTAGGTTATGCCTCAAATAAGAAAATATTGATCGTGTACTTTATGCTTTTATAGGGTGTAAATTTGATACTGATTTATTAAAGTCAATTTACATTTCATACCTAGTTGGTAAGACTTAATTTAATTATTCGCCGTCAAAGCGCTGAAAATGTAGAGTGAAAGTTGGTGTCTGCTACATAAGCCTGTAATAGATGATTGATATTGCACGCTCTCTTAATTACTTCAGTAAAATGGGGTGTTAAGAAATCTAAAACAAACTTGAACTTTATTAATTGTAAGTCGGTGCAATTGGTGTTTGCCCTTTAAGTGGTATTGTGTATAATGGAATGTTCTTCTCAAACCATAATTAAATTAATATTTTGTTTGCACTTTTACAAGGAAAAGAGTTTCACTAAAGTCCGTTTTGAAATCTGAAAAACTGAACGGTTTACAATGACGCCATAGAAGTTTAAAATCGAACTGTATCAAAATTGTCCGCTGCATGGGAATACATTTAGCATGTTGAAAAAATATATTATACAGGGTAAAATTCAAAAACTGGAAAATGTTACTTTTCTTCTTCTTGGGGTTTGTATTCTCACAGAATGCGGCGCTCAATGACCTCTCTTGTGACCTCATTATCACATTAATATATATAAATTGTGGAAGTTTGGATGCATTTTGTTTATGGTAAATGAGGAAAGATTGGAATAGTAGCATGCGGGGAGGAATGGTGATTTAACCTGGAGAGCAGTTTCATAGCGGAGAGTCTTTTGAGACGGCATCATCGTCGAGGGCTGGTTTTCTGATACCTGCAGGAAAATAGTTACCAGGTAACGAATTTTATAAAACATTTTAGTGATGGTGATTGGCTGTGTTTATTTTATTACTTTTGTGCTTTGGAGTGATACTTCTTTATGAAATTGATGAACTAAAAATTTTATGGGACCTTATATGTAGATGAAAACTTGTGTAGATAGTAAGGGATAATTAATGTAAGGATAACCAGGCTATGTAGTACAAAGTAAAGGGGGCTTATTTTTATTATCGCAGTGCTATAATTTTGCACTCAAGTTTAAAGAGTTTTACTATGAGCTCATATTAGGACAAGGGTTAAAGTCAGGTATGAGGTTAGCCCTTTTACTTTAGTAGGGTATTTGTTTGATAAAATTAGTGAATTCAAACACATTTTTGAAAAGGAATTGTTAATAACCCAAGTGACATCATTGTATATAACGAAAAGAGTTTTTAAAATTGTAATATTTATTTCATGTAAATAGAATGTAATGTATTTCGTGAGTTGCGTTATTTTGAGTATGATAGTAGGGTGGTGATTTGCTTTTAGATTACAGCGAGGTGGCAGCGAGTGGGAGTTTTTAGATTCAGCAGTACAGGTAAGCGTTTTTGTTGGTATATTATGCATAGTTGAGTAGCCGAGAGGGAGCAGCCGAGGCAAACTTCACAATATTAATGAAACCCAATTGAGAGGATCGACGCAATCCAGGTAAGATACACAGTAATTATGGCGCCCAAATTGTGGGGCTTCGAATCAATTCAGAATAGCTTCGCAACATTATGTCGACCCTACAGTGGGGCTCGAATTAGCGATCAGGCAATTGGCATAGGTACTTTGTAATATATGGCGCCCAATTGAGAGGCTCGAAACAATCCAGGTAAGAGCTACACAATAATATATATATATATATATAATGCTGTGATAAGGGGTTTTTTAAGGGTGTATTTTATAGCAAAGGTCGTGTAGGAATCAGAAATCACAATAGAAAGCAGAAAACTGCATTTATTTGATAGAAAATTGAGTAATTGGGATAGTTTGTAAATAGTAAGCAGTCAACACTTTGTATATAGAGTATAAGTAGTTTTAAGCGACGCAAATAAACACAATAAGACGCATAGTTACCATAGAAATAAGTAATATATGCATTAAGTAGATAACGAATATTTAACACTCGGTATATAGAATTTTAGTTAATTTAGGTAATGCAAATAACTATATTTTTCAGTGGAAGCACGCGTATTTATAAGTAAGCATAATAAATGTAATTAAACACGCATTCAAAAGAATTCCAATCAGTTATGATAATACGGAGATAAGAAATAAAACGTAAAGAAGTGTAGTGTAAGAGCGTACAAACAATTAACAATTTTGATAAGTAAAGGTAATTAAAAATGCGTAAATAAATAAGCATATATGAAAATTGAAAGTCGAATTGCATCAGATATTTGTGTATAATATGGAAAAGCGATAATATTTCTCAAAACACCGCATGTCTGATAACGAAGCAGCTGCAAGCAAACAACAATTACTTGAGAGGACGAGAATGTTACATCAGAAAACTACTTTAAGTGTAGAAAATAGAGAGACCTCATTGGTTAAGATTAGCAACGGGCTTGTAAGCCATGCCCACAGACGAAGTGGGATATCAATCATATATTAACAGCGACAATGATAACGGAACTCAGTTCTCAACTCAACAAAGGCCGAGGTGCGTCACTTTGAACCTAAGAGTAACGCGTAAGAATAATATTTAAAAGTGAAAATTGTTTAAGTGATAGATAGTGCGACGAAGATAAAAATTTCTATTGCCGATTAAACGTAAGTAGATTTTGGGGAATTTGTTTAAACTAAAATATAATAATAATAGGGCTCTAAGTTGGAGGCGGATGAAAATGTTTTAAGTACGACAACAATAATTCGAGGAAGATGTAATAAATTCTAAGTCTGAGTCTAGTGAGAATAAATTCCAATTCTGAGGCTGGTGAGAAAAAGTCATAAGTCCAAGTGTGACAACAATAATTCAAGTAATATAATAATTTAAATGATATTCTGAGGCTAGTGATAATAATAATCTAGAGGGCGACGACAATAATTCAAATGTAATAAATCTAAGTGTGGATAGATAAAATTTTAAATGGGTATATAATAATTCTGAATTGGTGGAGAATAATTTTGATCCAAATGGATGGTATAATGCATGGAAAATTCTAGTTGATAATGGATGCGTTGATAATTTTGGTTGCGAGAAGGAAATAACGAATAAAACAGACCAGGTTAGATTGTTTAGTTTTAAGACATTTTTTTTCTATTTGAATTTAAATATTGAATATTGAATTTGCTTAATTAATATAAATTAGTGTAACTGGATCAACAACGAACTTGCATACGTAGAAAGTACGTACAATGATAAAGGGGTTTTGATCGTTCCAGGTTTCTTTTTATAAAAACAATAGGTTTTTTGGTGACTTTAGATTGATTAAAAAGCATATGATTTTTGAGATAAATACGATGTACAATATTTATTGACTGAAAAGTGTATTTCAATAATTTTCAAAACCTGTACATAATATTTGTTTTTATTATATGGAATTAACTAACTTCATTTTATAATTCAAAATAAAAGCTAGTCGAGGCCGAATGATAAAATTTATGGGAGTGTAATTTGATAATTTAAAAAGAGAGGAGGAGTCAAGTAGAATACGCCATTGATATCGAGTAAGGCGTTATCACATCAAGTTTTTTTATTGGTCGACACAAGGTCGGTCCACGATAATTCCAGTTAATATCATAGCAATAATTTATATGACCGCCCACGAATAATTGTAAGAGTATGATAGCATAATTAAAATGACGGCCCAACGTCGGGCATGACAGTTCCAGGAATAATCCTGTAGGATCATAGCATAAATTAAAATGACGCCCAAACGATAATCCTGTAGATCCACAGCTATATATACAGGGTGTCCACGTCCTCCGTGAAAGTTCTATAACTTTTATGTTATTTAAGATATCAACTTTCGGTTTTTTTTAAACGATAGCCACGGCTAGGCCGCACAATCTAAAAATATTTTCACCTATATACAGGGTGTGCCAATATGGTTTCCAACCCAAAGTTGTTTTTTTTAAATGAAACACCCTAGATTTGATACCATATTATAAAAGCTCTTTTGATGCTTATCAAAATTATATAGAGGTACTATAGGTCTATTATGGACGGTTTGCCTTTTATGAGTCATTTTATGTCAAAATCATGTCAACTTTGAAAAATTGCAGAAGTTTTCTTATTGAACTTGGAGAGTTGATTCTTTAATGACATAATTTTTCATATCCTGTTGTATTATTATCGATAGCGCGATGTGCTTGTTTTTTCTTTTTATTGTACAAGGTGAAGCAAAACGCAAAATGAACAAAAAGTCAATTTTTTTAAATGGCACCCGCCATATTGGATTTTGCCATTGAAGACCGTTTTTGTGGAGCTTTCTATTGACATATAATGTTTTATAGGTTACATGAAAAAAATTCTGAAAAATTGAGAAAACATGTTTTTTATGCAGTTTTGGGACTAGAGAAAACTAAGTAGGCTACTAGCATCAAATCTGACATATCTTGTCAATATTAATTATCTTAAAAATTTTCCGTTTAATTTGTTGATGTCACAATGAATTTCACACGTCAAGAACTAATTAATATGATATACTGTATTGGAGAAGCTGATCGAAACCCTTTATTGGCAATAAAATTGATTACCTTTTGCATTAGTATGCGACGCCACAATAATAGTATATGTGTTAAACAAGAAGACGCAGCGCGCGTCACGAATAAGTGGAATCAGATAACAAGATAATAAAGCTCTACAAATTTGAACGCTAATGAGAATTTCCAAGTAATTAGGTAAGATAGGCGTTTATTATTTAGAATGAAATTGCACTAATTCTACAACATTCTGAAAACATATAAAATCGCGTACATAAGAAAGCGTTTATTAAAAACGGGGATTCGTTCATTAGATTTATTCAGTCGATTCATTTGATTCTTAAATGCGATCGCGAAATGTTATTTTAAGTCGCGAGCTGTTGCTTTGCGAAGATAATATTTGAAATATGCAGTAAGTATACCTTAATTTAATAATTATTACGTTGGTACAATAAATATGAAGTGATGTTTTAAATGCAAATGACATTAAAAAATGGAATTTATTAATTAGAATCAAGAGGGAAAATTCTTCAATATAATACTATTTTAAAGATTTTATTAAAAGGAAGATTTAACCAAAAATGTACTAGCATCAAATCTGACATATCTTGGTTACCAATAATACCTCCTCATGCATTAAGGGACCATTGATGTCGACGATCAACAGTTCTTAACCAATGTGGATTTTCGGTTGCATAGTAATGCATATTATGCCTATTGACTGATTCGTTGCTTTTGAACGATGCCTCGTCAGTGAACAAAATGTTCGAAATGTAATAATTTTCGGCAAACACACCGCTCATTCTACTTGAAAATTGTATGCGATTCTCAAAATCATCTCCATATAGTTCTTGATGAAGTTCGATGTGATAAGGGTGGAATGGATGTTTCAATATTATATTGTTTACGCTGATTTTTGAAATATCAGTTACTAGAGCGATTTCTCTGGTGCTCAGATTCCGATTTTCTTCTATTATCAGCAAAACTTATAATTCGGATTCGTCGTCAATTCGTTTTGCTATTATTTCACACTTAGAATATGCAACGTTTCCAGTAGCTTCAAATCTGTCTCGCAGCTTTTTAAAGGTTACAGTTCGTGGCGTTCTCAAGTTTGAATATTTTTGATGATAGATTCAACTTGCCAATAAAGGTTTTCGATCAGCTTCTCCAATACAGTATATCATATTAATTAATTCTTGACGTGTGAAATTCATTGTGACATCAACAAATTAAACGGAAAATTTTTAAGATAATTAATATTGACAAGATATGTCAGATTTGATGCTAGTAGCCTACTTAGTTTTCTCTAGTCCCAAAACTGCATAAAAAACATGTTTTCTCAATTTTTCAGAATTTTTTTTCATGTAACCTATAAAACATTATATATCAATAGAAAGCTCCACAAAAACACTATTCATGGCAAAATCCAATATGGCGGGTGCCATTTAAAAAAATTGACTTTTTGTTCATTTTGCGTTTTGCTTCACCTTGTACAATAAAAGGAAAAAACAAGCACATCGCGCTATCGATAATAATACAACAGGATATGGAAAATTATGTCGTGAAAGAATGAACTCTCCAAGTTCAATACGAAAACTTCTGCAATTATTCAAAGTTGATATGATTTTGACATAAAATGACTCATAAAAAGCAAACCGTCCATTGTAGACCTATAGTACCTCTATATAATTTTGATGAGCATCAAAAGAGCTTTTAGAATATGGTATCAAATTTAGGGTATTTCATTAAAAAAAACATAACTTTGGGTTGGAAACCATATTGGCACACCCTGTATATAGGTGAAAATATTTTTAAATTGTGCAGCTTAGCCGTGGCTATCGTTTAAAAAAACCGAAAGTTGATATCTTGAATAACATAAAAGTTATGGAATTTTCACGGATGACGTGCACACTCTGTATATATATATATATTAGTAAAAGGTTGTTTAATTTTCTTGGGTATATAGTCCAAAATGATTAAAATATATGACTAATTTGAAATAGTTTTATTTAAACTTCACGTTTCGGCACATACTTTGTGCCTTTTTCAAAAGCTATAAAAGAATGGAAATAGCAGAAAATATATAAATATATAGATGTAACTTACTTCAAGCATTAAAACAAGTAATTGAAATTAAAATAAAAAAATGATTGACAGTTAAACTTAAATACAAAAATTAGACAGTTCTCATATTAAAGAGGTAACGTTGGTAACGAGGATTCGTAAAAATGCGGTTTTAAAAATTGCAGCAGTACGTTACAGCATGGACAGTAATTATAAAAATACATAAAGATATTGAATTAATGTAAGTGATGTTGATGTTGTTTGAATTGACTCATGTTATACAATGCATAGTACATCTTATAAATATTGTCTACATCCAGTCTATTATTAATTGGATTTCGTTCTTTATTAATATGATAAGATTCTAAAAACAACCTAATCTTGTAATCCGGTTTATTATCCAAAATGACAGTATCTTCAAAGAGAGGTTTGTGCTTGGTGGTGAATATGTGGGACGCTAAAGCACATTTATTGGAATCCTTACCACAATCACTGCTACGATATCGCCGCCCGCCTGGTGTAGACAACGCTCAGTTGCCTGCTGCTTGCCACCTTTCTATGCTTCTTTAATAATATAAAATAATTTTAAATCAATACAATTAAATTTTCTGCCCCGACTAGCTCAGTGATACCCTGCACAGAGTGAACTACGATATGATAGCAAAGAATATTTACCCACTCCTTTTTAACACTTCATATACCTGAATAAGATAAACGAAATTCACCAAGTTTGTATAATAAGCTAAGAAAATGTAGAATTTACAACTCTACGTCCTTAGTAATGTCATTTGCTATTTACCAAACTTTTGAATAAAATTTAAAATAAATCCTCCTGTTAAATGTGTTCATTACCAAAATTATAACCATTTTTAAGCAATTATGTTTTATATCGAATGCTTCGTTAAACGTTTGATGAACTTATTCCTTTTTTAACGTAATTTTTACGTATCAATCAAAATTTTTGATGACCTTTTGCATTAAATTACCTATATTACATGAAAGTTTTACGCTCATTAAATATTTGATGCAAGAAATGGAATATATTATAAATTATAAAATTAAATTCTGACCTTGTATCCTTCTGTTGATTCTTACGGGAGCTTTTTGACCCAGATAAATTGCTAGTTCCAGTCGTTGACTCATAGCTTGGCGTGTATCCAATGCTCTGTCCCTTTAGAATTATACCATTTATTTGGAGTTCTTTAAGTCTTTGTTTAGTAAGATTATTTATTAGATTATTTTTATAGTGAGTTCATTAGTTAATTCCTTAACTGGTTCATTAGTTAGTTCCTAAGTTGGTTTATTTGTTGGCCTACATCAATAAATTGTATAGATTTTACTTATTAATTAAATTTAGACTTGCGTTTTTATATTAACTGGAGAATTTTTCGTATTTCAACGCACACTTTCACTGTATTTCACTTGAATTCTTTAATTTGCTTTATTACTTTATCTCACTTTCGACTTCACTCAAATTTGGTTTTACGTAATAAACTTGTCTTGACTGATACAGCCGCGCGTCGTTTTATGGAATGATTGCATTCTATCAGTTTCGGTTTAATATATAGACCAAGTCGTTCCACGTGCTGTTATTGGTTGACCGCTGGCTGTCTTGTTATTCGATCATGGTAGAGGCGTTGCCATTACGTGCTATTTTCCACCTGTTGGGTTTTATTGAAAGTTGCTTACGCTACACGTTTAAATTTGCACGTATTTCAAGCTTTTGTATTGAAATTTATTAAACATTACATTTGATTTTGCACGTACGCCAAAAATTATAATTCCATATTTTGTTTACCCATGCTGGGTTTTAAAAATATGACGATTTCTACATTTCTAATGTCACGTACGCCAACATCTATGTCGTATTGCGTTATGAAATATGCTTGTTTTTTAAAAGTTTGATTATTGCAAACTGGTACAAGTTATATGCGTTCCGTTGATTTTTATTCTTCACGCAAATGCGTTAACTTTGAAAGAGATTTGTTTCACGTTTAAATATGTCCAACTAGTATTTATTTGGAGTTTACGAATGTCTTAAATGTTTTTAAAATGAATTGGATTGCGCCTGGAGTTATTTATTTTGCTAAATGTGGTTAATTTATTACAGAATGGGCTTCCTTTTATTGACTGTAGTTTGTTATTGATTACATACAAAGTGATTAGAATTTGCTCTGGCGCTTAAGAATGTTTTACATGGTTAGAAACGGTCTGAATGGCTTCCAAAATCATATATTTTGATGAATGTGTTTAAGTTATTACAATGTGAGCTTTCATTCATTAACTGTGGCCAGTTATTGATCTTATACAGGGTGTTTTTAATTTGCTTTTTGCGTAATTTACGAATTATGTAGTTTTTATGACTTAAATGTTTGGTTTTCTTGATTTTTGTACTATTTACATGAGGTACACCTCCCTTGTATTCTTATGTACCCTTAAATAATCCTTTTATCATCGCTCACATTATTATGGATAACCTACCTTATGAGATGTCATTTCTAGTAAAGTATGTCGATGACATCATTTGCTTGTTGCCACGTTAATATGTTGACCAAACTGTTACAACATTTAATAACTTTCATGAACACCTTAAGTTTACTTATGAAATGGATGTTGATGGTAAATTACCTTTTCTTGATGTTCTTGTCATCAGGGTCTCAGACAATTGTCTAATTTTTTATTGGTACACTAAACCAACTAATTCTGGTAAGTACCTGTATTTTCAATCCAATCACTCGACACAACACAAAGTCAACACAGTTTGTTATCGCGTTGAGCATTTATCAGATCCTTAATTTATTAAGAACAACAAGAAAATATTGGTATACACTTTATTAAACAATGGTTATATAAAAGGAATGTTAAACAAGTTCATCTACAATAATTTCCTGTCTGAACACTACCAAAGTTGCCGTAACATACAAAAAAGCTTCCTTATACATGCAAACGTTATCTCCGTTGTTGGCAAGATTGCTTAAACCACCTAAGTTGGCTATCGTCTATGAATATAACAATTCCATCCAAAGTTTATTCACAAAGTTAAAGGATCGTACTACTCCAAAATTATTAACTAGTAACATCGTATGTAGATCACATGCAGCTGCAACAATAGTTACGTTGGGCAGACGAGTCAGTGGTTAAAAAGTCGCCTAACCCAACACATGAGTGACTGTCGAAAAAACTCTACTAAATGTGCATTGTCTTCACATGTTTTTTAACTAAACATACACCATTATTCGATGATACCATCATTTTGGACAGCGAGACCAATTATAAGACCAGGTTGTCCATGGAATCGTTTTATAACAACAAGAAAATCAATCTTATTCATAACAAAATGGATGTTGGTAAAGTACATAATGTTTACTCCGCTCTATATAATAATGATCTTTTCAAACATCGTTTAAAGAATGAATACTCGTTGAAGTGTAACTGTTGTCTTTTTTCTGAACGGTCTCTTTGTCAATTTCAAATAATTTTGTTAGATTCGTTCTTTCCGTTTTTAATCGTTATCAGTGTTAGACGTACTCTTATAGCACTTTTTACTTGTTACTTACTTTTATTGTGTAAATCAATTAGAATTTTCTATATATTTGTGTAAATTTAGATTAATCAGAGTAAGTTATCATCATCTTAACATGTTTTTTTAATGATGGAGTTCTTATTCATTTTGCTTTTGATAATGGTAGGAAAAACTACCGAAACGTCAGATATATATATATATATATATATATATATATATATATATATATATATATATATATAAAATAGCAAAGAAGAATAATCCACATTTGGAATGCAAATGCATGCTTATTAATATATATTAACAGTTATAAGATGAAATGAAAACTCAACTTTTTATATAAAGTTGAATTATCATTTCAAATCGAACTGGTAATTGAAAACCGCTAAGAGAACAGTTGTAGCAGGATTTGAACCAGCGACCATTGATTTGCCGGATCAACGCTCTAATCAACTGTGCTATGCATCCAATTGATTAAAATGTGTTATAATTTATACTACTGAAGCTTATTCTTGTTCTGTTAATATATATTAACAAACATGCATTTGCATTTCAAATGTGGATTATTCTTCTTCGCTATTTAATAATATACTTACATCTTTGTATTATCCGAACGCAGCAAAATAGGCTGATCAAGTTATTCGTACTTGAATTATGTATTTAACTTGAATCAATTTCCTTAAATGCAAAACGTAATTAAAAATTGAAAATAAGAATAAGCTTCAGTAGTATAAATTATAACACATTCTAATCAATTGGCTGCATAGCTCAGTTGGTTAGAGCGTTGATCCGGCAAATCAATGGTCGCAGGTTTAAATCCTGCTACAGCTGTTCTTTTAGCGGTTTTCAATTACCAGTTCGATTTGAAATGATATATATATATATATATATATATATATATATATATATTGCTGTGACCACTGTCTGACGTAGAGATCCACAAAAGATGCTGTGACTTGGGTACAGTTGAATTGTATTAATGAGGATGCAATAGAGAATATGAAATTACTATTTTATCGCGTCCTTTTCCTTGCCTGGCTAGTTTAGCGGAAAATATGTTGTGGATTTTATAAAAAAAAATAAAACAGATATAGTAACGCTTATAACGCTTATAAAAACAATACAGCTTAAACTTCGACAGAAAATTTTACCTAATGATTACTTACTGATTAAAATAATCTTCACATGATCCTTGTTAACAATTACAGAATCCCAAAGCATATTATATGTAAATCACAAAAATTCTCTTTAAAACTCTATGGATAAATTGCATATACTTATGCTATCCCGTTTATCAGTGTAGTTGGCCAACGACGCCGGCAGAAATTTTTATAAAGGACAAAATGTTTCGAGCTCTGACCTGGAAATTGCTGGAATAAATTATCCCTTCTCAAATAATTTTTATAAAAATAAAAATTAATTCTACCTCAATTTAGAGAATAATACTTCATATCGTTTGAGGTTATAAAAAAAACAAAATTATGCTTCCAGTTAGTACTGCCCAATTCTCTTTATAGCGCTTTTAAAAATATCATTTTTATTGCAATTAGGAGCATTAAATACTTCTTGGTTCCACTTCATATTTCCATTTCTAATCGATCTTGACGTGGAAACATCAGTTTGCAAAGTGCATTTATTTTTAGTAGATTAAAAATTAGTAATTGTTCTTGTACCAAAATTATTTATGTTAAAGATCGTTTAATTTTCGTAGTATTCTTCAAAATAATTGTACTGCATAATTATTTAAAGTTCTATGTTACATATTGCATATCGTTAAATAAATTGTAAGTTACTCGAAACTTACATGCTGGATGTCCTAAAATGCATGAACTCCTTCCCATTAAATGTTGTCCTTATATAATAAATCAAACTCAATATTCCATTTTCTCGATTCTTTTAGGTTCTATTTCGAAAATTAATTACGGATAATTTAGTAATTAAGCTGATTTCGCGTTTTGTGCGCTATTTGTGTAAAGTTATCGTGGTAGTAAAATTTTCCATTTTTTTTGTTAATCAACAAAACGGGCCACTAGCTATCTCTTCTTAGAGCTATTAAAATTGTTTTTATCTAATTTTTATGGATTTCTCGACAGTAACGCTTCCTCAAATTCAAAATTTCTCAGAAAAATGACGTAATCTTTTATTTAGTAAACGTAGATATTCGAGAACTCTGGAACCAATTTAAATTAACTTCTTTGAAATAAACCTACCGTTTATTACAAACTTATAAAAATGGTATTTTTAACAAGAATGAATACTGTATGCCATTTATATTTCAAAAATTAATAAATGCTCTTGTTATTTCGTATTTCAAAAGTGCACGATCCTCGTTTTGCAGTAAAAACCTGTTTTAAATGATATCTTAAAGAAGACAGTTCAAAAACGAATTTAATTAATGTCCTTAAAGCTGATAGATGTAAATTAACGTATTCCGTCTATTATTAATAGCAATCAACATTATCTACTACTCTTAAAGTGAATCATTTTCAGTTTGCATACCTGCAAAAATATGTTTACGTGCTTTTTTAAAGAATGTCTAAAACATGGTAAATGTGCATTGTTTTATAAATGCGTAAAAGTGATATTTTGTAAACGTATATTTAAAGCTATTTTTCGGGAGAATAGACTAATTATTTATGAACGACTTATTGAAGGAATACTAAATTATTCTTTAAGATTGGGCTTCGTTTTTTAAATTGTGTGTCCTTAAAGAGTGTTTTTTTACACGGTAATCTTAATTTATGTGTTAATGGAATACGCTTATGTTTATAGAGGGTAAAAAATTAAATATACTGGAATTTTACTTTTCTTTGTTTTTATTTTCTTTGGGACTGTTTTTTCAAAGAATTTGGCGTTGAATGACCTTTCGTGACCTCCTTATAACACACACACACACACACACACACACACACATATATATATATATATATATTATATATATATATATATATATATATATATTTATATAATATTGTGTGGTTACGCTCCAACTACTCGAGCCCCTCCGTTGGGCTGCAAAATTATTGTGATTAGCTCTCTAAAACGTCTCTGGAATCGTGCCCCACTGTTGGGTTGACATAATTACTGTGTAGCTGAACTCGAATCTTTGCCCTCGGCTGCTCCTAATAATTCCTCTTACCTAATTTTCTAAATTAATATTGACACCTACCTGTTACATCCAAAAACTTCCTCTCAATATCCTCATGCTGAAACCTAAATAGACATTCACCCCAATCACACACTCAAAAATAACTCAATTGACCAAATATATCACACTCCATTTAAATTAGATCCATGTACATTTTAAAACACCGTTCCTTTAGATACATCCATAAAGGTCAATAATTTTAAAACAATAATCATGCAAATTGATAACTTTTTAAATACATATATTTTTATTTAAAGTAAGAGGGCGTTCCTCATACCTTACGTTACGCTATTGGTCTTAGCATGAGCTTATAATTAAACTCTACCACTGTGCATATAAATTTCCTGCACTATCAAATATCAATAAGCCCTCTACAGCTCTTTACACCATTTAGTTATCTGTAAATTCATTAATTATTTTCAAAGATCAATTTTTTTTTAAAGTCCCATAAATGTCTGTTCATAAAATATCAAATAATAATAAAACAAACACATCAAACTCAAATCCAAATAATCACAAACACCATAAAAATATTTACCACTCAATGTTCTATTCTATCGCATACCTGGTTTTTATCTTCTAAACGTGCTCCACCATCTAGCTCCTTGAAGATGCTGCCGTCTAGTAGATACCTAGTTCATCAGCTAACTCCCTGGTCCAATTACCATATCTGCCATGGATACCGTTGTTTACAATTTCCACTCCAAAAATTTCAATCTTCAAACTTAATTTTTATTATTCAAACATCGCTTTTTTGTATCATCCAAACACTTTCAAACTTTAAAATTTTCGTGCATTCCAATACCAACTTAACAAGCTTTTTACTTACGTACCACTTTAACGTTTTAACACAAAGATGCTTTATTAGCTTCTACATAAAAATTTTGTTAAATTGCACTAGTTCACTTGAAAGTAACTATTATCACCAATGCTGATGAAATCAGAACGAATAAGAAAGAGAGGAAAAGAGAGCGAGACCCCTCTCTGCCAGTAATTATATAAGTAAAATTCGCCCCCCCTGTTTTAAATTGGCACGTACACTTGTATACCCGTTCCTATAATTTTTGATAATTTTTTCTAACCGATCGTTGTTCCAGCGAAAAACCCCTAACGAACCTCGGCTTCTTGTGAATTTTCATAACGAACATGACAATACTGGGTAAATCGCTTCAAACCGTCAACCACCGTTCTAATTTTGTCTCAGCATTTTCATTTGTCAACGCCTCCAACTTGAACAAATACCTCTCATCTTTCTTGTACCTATAGCTTTATCTCACACATACGCTTCCACCAGCTGGACCTTTGCCCTTCTTGTACAATGCACACCAGTCACCTTGTTTGGCTCCATTCTCCCACTTTTTAACAAACGCGTGTTTGCTTCTAAATATCCTTGAAATTATCGATTCTATTTAGGTCTCCCAACTACACTGTCTTCTGAATTAAGTATACACATCCCTCTTGCACTCAATACACTTTTATTCTATATTGGTCTTTTGTTGGCTCTTTACTATACTACCCCCAAGATTGAAATTAATATTTTAACCACTAAACCGCGTCTACATTAATCCCAACGGCTGTTCTTTTCTAATGATTCATTAAAGTTTGTTTATTGCCAAGCTTACCGAGAAATATTATCTCCCTTAGTTGTTTTGTTTCAACTTGTTGGATTTTACGTTTGAGAACAAAAATGTTGTTTTAGTACCTGCTCCACGCTTTTAGATTTTCATATAATCACTTTACTACAAATTTAAATACCTTAGAAAGATTTTACCCTAATTATTATTTATTCTGCTTTATGTTTATACAAATATTATGTTACATTATCCTTGGCTAAATTACATTGATCCTACATTACTATACACTACTTAAACTAAAAAAAAATTTGTTAAAAATATTCCAACTCCCTAATTAAATAAATTTCTTTTCTCTTATTCAAAAGCTCTCAATCTATGAGTTCACTTGTGCCCTTATATATCCCAATAACCCCTTAATTACACGATAATATATATATATATATATATATATATATATATATAATATCATAGTTCGATTGTTCTAGATTATTTTGAGTATACACCAAAATTATGCAACTAACATCTAGAACGTTCCTATTACAAGCTTAATAAAGTTCTTATACCACAACTTCTTGAACGTGCAAATTAAGTCCATCTGAAGATGGCATACCACAACGAGCTATTAATTATTCTCTGTGTAAAACGTTTCTCGTACATTCAACAGTATTATTCTCGTCCAGGTAAAAAGAACTCGCTTCCTGGCCGCTTCTGGTCGCGGGTATAGACTAAACATCGTGTCGTTACAATATACATGTTCGGAAACAGAACAAAGTCTTCTATTATAAAAGCCTGAAAATATATGAAGTGTAATTTAAAAAAAACAAATGAAAATCTCTGCTTTTATAGTCGTGCAAATTTTACAATTTTTATAGCGCCGTCCTATTGAGAACTTCCACTTATTTTTGTTAGGGTTATTGTAGGGTTATTGTAGCCCTGGGGTTCAACTGTGACACGTTGTATATTATAAGCACAATAAACTATAACCAACGGTCATGTATCATTGTGTTTTGTTTATTAATTATACGTCGACTTATAATTTTTGCTATTCTGTGATGTTGGTACATGATAAAAGGAAGTCAACGTGTTTGTCATCCAAAGCTGCATTTAGTGTTAAATTTTCTTATATTGTATTAGTGCGCGTTTAATAGTTTTAGTTAACTGGCGTCTGCATAGGAGCTTTCACAGTGCATCTACTAAAGTCTATATTCTCCATAAGCTTACAAATTTGATACCATTCCAATAAAATATCACTTTTTGAACTTGGTTAATTAGCGTATAATTAGTGCCTTGATGGGATAAGCAACATTAACTGCGCTGAACACATAAAGTGATGCGAAGAACGCGGCTATAAAACTTGATGAGAATATTCCTTAACTTAAAAGGAATCATAATGCTTGCTTGGATGTAAAATATTACAATATACTTGCTTTTACATTTTAACAAGATATAAAACTTCAGTATTATATCTTTTCATTTTTGCAGCTATATACTTTACAACGCTGTTAAATTTTGTTATCACCTGCAGCTTTCAGTTGGACATTAATAATAAAAATGAGCGGTTTTCATGCTGCTACCTCACATAGATCATATACATTTATGTGAATATAGATAACTTTGAAATATTACGCAAGAAACCACTAAATACCTTTAATAACCATAAAAAATATTACAATTAAGAGATATCTATAAACTACCTAAATAATTAGAAAACTTGTAAATTTACGTTTCGAATAAATAATTATTTGTAATACTAGTGCGGAAAGGACATCATTTCAAAACGAGGACGTGCAAGTTTTGCAATGTTTTCTTGCGCGTGTATTTCAAATAGTTTGTTGTCAGTACAAAACTAAAATTAATTATATACATAAAAACCAATATAAAAAATAACTCATTCCAAAATAAATGTAACGCGAGTAAACATAAATTACTTATACATAATGTAACAGTAATTATGAAGTATAAGAACACTCTGGACATTACACTTATTCAGGTTTTACTAACGCGACTCCATATCTGTTTAGCGATAAAAATGAATGATACTTAGCTATCGTATTACAATCATACCTGTTTAGCGATAAGAAGGATGATTAATAGGTATCGTAATAGAATGGCTTTGTTGATGCACATTTCAGATGCCTTCTTAACTTAACTAGAATAACAGATTATTGTATATAAGCGCTAGCTGCGTTGCAATAGACCAGCAATAGTTTGAATTGCGTCCTAATAAACATTCGATGTACATAAATTAATGTAGATATAAACGCGCTTACGTGATATAATTGTATTCAATAAATAACTTATCAGTAAGATTAGTCCTACAATAATCTTAGTTAGTCGTACTTAGAAAATTAAATTGGTACCTTGTTACGGGCCGTCCCTGTAAGTAAATATTTTCGTTCTAATGTAATTAAATGCCATATCTCTTATTGCATTCACGGTCATTTTGCGTGATTATTAACAAGTGCAACTCCATTTCAACTTAAACAATTGTTTATCTAACCTCCTGTAGAATTTTTGTTAAATATTTAGTTATTAATTTAAATATTTTATATCTATTCTATTTTGGTAACGTGAAAACGTCGGATTTTACTATTAACAAAGTACGGAAATCTATTTTATTTAGGATATATACGTAAATCTGGTATTTATTTATTAAAACATTTGCTTTGGAAATATTCTAGTAAGTTTAAAACGTGGTACTCGATTATCAATAACATTTGTTTACGAAAATTTTACATTAATTATGTACGTGTTTCTACAAAGTTATTTTCACTTCGCTATCTTTATAGGAATTGTCCTAGACCACCGTTAATCCTACACCTATTCCATGATTCTGCGAGTTTGGTTGTAGATATTCCTTACCTAGTTACACACATTGAAGTTTTTTCGTGTTGCTTAGAGCGTTTTACAACCATAACGTAAACGTGGGATTTTCCATTTATAGATTGTAGCTCGCTATGTTGTTCTTTTATCGGATGTAGGTGGTTGATTATCTACACTTAGATGTTAACAAGAAAAGCTATGATTGAAATACATTATTATTATTATTGTGCCGGTTTTCTTGGAGTTGTGTACGGAGTTACGTTGCTATAATTTTATGGCGGGTAGTAACGGAAAAGTGAATGTTTTAGTTTAGTGGGTGTCGATTAATTTTGTTGTTTCCTTTCGAAGGAATTTCTGTCCGCCTAATATATACAGCCGACCATGGATTCGAAGCAGATGTTAGCATTTGGTATAGCATACGATAGGATTTAAAGGTGCTTATGGAAGAAGCCACAATGTTATCTGCTGAGTTTGTTCGAAGATAGAGCCATCAGAAAGTGCACTCCTTGCACGCACCAACCCCAGTACTGTATGTATAATAATTTTTCTTATATGCAGTAATATCTTATTTTCTGACAAATATCTTACATCGCTTGGTATAAAAGAATGAATTTTTCACTATGCCAGTATTCTGGTTTTTCACATTTGGTCTTCACATGATAAAGTTTACAGACGCAGGTACCTGATCTATTAATATTTAAAATTGTATGATAGCAGTGAGTGGGAATAATTCATAACTTGTTTTTTTTATTTTTTCTTTTCTATGTAAATATTTGATTTAAGGTGTTTGCGATAGTTAAGGTGTGTATGGTTTATTTTGCGTAGTTTTTTGTATTATGTAAATCTTCCGGGATACGTTGAATAAATATTGTTCTTCTGCGGGCTGGTTTTCCTTTTCTTGTAACTTGTGTTTACTAATGAGTGGTTGTGTATATATTAAATTCCTTTAATGAGATTCCCTATTTCTTTCTTTTTGACCCACTCACTCTATGACGTTTTAGCGAGCACGACATTAATTCTTTGGATTTCCTTTTTGTTGCCGTACTGGGTACGGGCTATTTTCTTTGTTTACCTTACCACCTTCTTTCTTGTGCGCACGAATTACCGTAACAACCTACAAATAGTAACTAAGCTAGTGATAATGTCTGTAAATAATACCTGTGAGTGTGAATAATAATAATTATTAGACTTGTATTTACTGGAAATAAAAGCCAAAGAAGAATTAGAAAAGTCGTTACAGTAACATACACAAAAAATAAATTTAAATTATTGCATTTCATTTATGCATGCCTTGTTCTGCATTTTACTTCTGTCAGTTTCAAAACTATATTATTCAACTCTATAGATTCCCGTATTTCACTTTCAATGGCTTTTGTTGTTATACCGAACAATTTTTCCGGAGTGAGTGTCGGTCTTAGGTTTTCATCATCATCATTAGGTGTTTGGTTCAAGAACTGTTTAGACGAGTACCCCCATTGTTTTATATTCTGACCTAAACTACACATTTCCCTGAAACTCCCGCAGTCTACATCTTTCACCATCTGTGTGCAATAACCTAATCTAGGCTTACTTCTACCTCTCCTTTTTCTTTTTTCTGCTTTTGATATATTCTTCTCTATTCTCTCAAATACATTAGTGTGCTCTACCATCCAATCCTATTTTTTTACTGTATTCCATATATTTATTTCGTCTCCTACTATTTCTAGAACCTCTTTGTTCTTAACCTTATCTGTTCATGATATCTTCATCATACTTTTGTAGCACCGCAATTCAAAACCTTCTGTCTTTTTCGTTGTCCGCCACTCCTACGTTCCACGTTTCACAGCCCTACAGTGATGTGCTCCACACATATGCTTTCAGCAATCTTTTCCTTGCTTCTATGTTTGTTGTATTTCAACGTAATAGTAGCTTTTTTGTTAATTTTTTTTATATCTTTTGCACTTTTCCCCTTCTATTATTTTCTAAAAATATACCCTCTTTCACCACATTCAATGGTAAGCGAAAAGGTTTAAGTTTTAAGTTTAAGTTTAAGCTTTCTATTTTGAGCTAATCTACACATTTCTCTGAAATTCGCACAGCCTACATCCTTTACTATCTGTGTGTAATCTAGGTCTACCTCTACCTTTCCTTTTCTATGCTTCTAATATATTCCGTACTATTCCCTCATGCTATACTGTGTATCGTATTGTCCTCTCCCCTATTTTTTTAACGTTTTTCATATATTTTTCTTTTCCTACCATTTCTAGTACCTCTTTGTTCTTAATTTTGTCTGAACCTGAACATGATGTCTTTATCATACGTGCCAAGCATCATTTCCTATTTGTATTTTAGTTTTTGACTTATATTTTTCTCTTTTGCATACTAGTACTTTAGTTATATTTTTGTTAATTTTCATACTGTACCTCTCTGTTACTGGTGTTTCCACTTCATTAAGGATTGCTTGTAACTCTTCCTTTCTAGATGCTAAAACCGCTATATTCTTCAAATCTAAGCATATGAACTGTTTATCCCTGCATTATAACTCCATATATCTTTCTGCACTTTAAAATATTCATTGTCTCTTCGATACACCAGTTTAAAATTAATGGGCATAGCGCACATCTCTGTCTCACCTCTTTCCTAATATTTACTTCTCTTCTTTCCGCCTTAATTCTATTACACTTGCTTGCTCTTTGTATAAGTGACGTGCTCTCCGTCTATTTCTATACACATTTCAATCTTGTTCAGTATTTCGAACACTTTTTCTCATCTTACACTGTCAAATGCAATTTCCAAATCTACAAACACTATACACACGCTTTTCCCTTTTCCTGGTGTTTTCTACATTATCACCCTTAAAGCTAAAATGGCCTCTCGGTGTCTTTATTAGTTCCGTACTAACTTGAGACTTGTCGACATAGCATGATTCTAAAACCAAGTTGAGCTCGCCAACCACTTCTGTTTCTCCCATCAACGAAACCAACAATTTTTCCGAAGTACAACCATGAAAAAGAAGATCCGCTGGGTTGTCCCCGCTCGGAATACAGTTCTACTCCGTCGCCAAAATATATTTTAGGATTTCTTTCCCTCTGTTTTGCACAAACAATGACCAAATCTGGTTTCTTTTGATTCATGCCAAAGAAGTAGTCGAGTCGCTCCAGTATACGCATTTTAAATTAGTAACTCTAAAACGGCCCTAACTGTTTCAGCTACCACCAATCACTGTATTTTCCCACAAGCGCAGTTCCATTTTGATCAGCCGACAATTGTATTACCACTATCTTAAATTCCTCCAAATCCTCAACCGAATTGACCGAAAGAATGCAATTGTCTTACGTAGAGACTATTTTTTAGAACACGTGCGCATTTCTGACTTAATAATGCAGCATTGTTCAAATAATAGGCAATTATTGCGTTTAATAAAAAAGGACTGCAATTTATCCCGGACACAACACTGTTATGTCGGTATACCTGCAACTCCTTGGCATCTTCCGATTTTCACCACAAAAAGACGTAGATAGTCCATATCCTGTAGACTAATCTTAATCATTACAAACGCCCTCCATATATCAGCGACAAGGTCATAACGAAATTTCAATATTAAAGCCGAAAAAGCTGCAGAAAGCCTTTTTTCTAAACTATCGTTTAAAGAGGTACACCCAACCACCTTACTAGATGCATCAAACACGGGCCCGACTAGTGTAGTCGCGCGTTCACATTTAAACATGGGCCCGTGTGGCAAGTAATGCTTTCTAACGCCTTTTTCGTGTACTTTTTCGATTAAATCATTACGTTCTCATTTTACAAACATGCTGCTGCGATAGAGACTGAACTGCTCAGACAATTTTAACCGCTGTGTTAGCTTTGATAAACGTTTTTCACCGAAATTAGAGATATAACCTTTTTCTTTTATCCAAGTTAGACTTACCACATATCGCACTTTATCATCTCTCTTGACCGTGGTTAAAAACTGTTCATGGCATATGCATTCCCTTTGCTCCTTTTCTTGCACCTCAATTGGATCTACAATACTTAAACATCCAGTCTCCACAACTCGAAAATATCAATTTGGCTTAACGCCAAATATGAGACAGCCATTTCTAGCCCCTTTTTAACAGTATGCTCTGCGATTTTACCAAAAATTGTCCATCCAAAATATGTCTCCATTACTGTAAATTCAAACTTCAGTTTCACAGTTTTGCCCGCCAAGAAACTACCATAGTAATCACAGCCTATAATGACCTCCACTTCGGAGATCTCACTTACCATATTGTTAATTCAAATTTTTTCTCGGATAATTCACGTAACCGGGGCCCATTATTTAGCTTGGAAATACAATCACAGATTATTTCTGGTCTAATGATTCGATTTCCCGGCTGGCTGCACTATTTAAAGCTTGTAAAATAACTCTGTATTGATTAATTGATTTGGCAGGGGTCAATACCCTTCCAAAACGGCTTGCTCTAAATACTCTAAATACTCTAAATACTCCACTTTCACACCATTTTTTTATGTAGTTAGTTACATATCCCTCTAATCAATATATATATATATATATATATATATATATATATATATATATATATATATAAAGCAAAACTTTCTCTGCAATTTGCAGTTAAAATTAAACCAATTACATGAGATGTATCCGTAAATGCACTTTACATTTACCTATACAAATCGAACTGGTATTTGCATAGCCATTCAAAACAATTACTTGATCGTTCTGTAGAGAGAAAAAACATCCATTGACCAGGTTTCGACCTCATTAGGTCTCGTCAGAATGGACTAGTTTTAACCCTAACAAACAACAAGCAACCTCAATGTATATGATGGCGCTTATTTTTCCTTTCGCCATCGTACAGAGGTTTCTTCGAGCATATACATTGAGGTTGCTTGATGTTTTGTTAGGGTTAAAACTAGTCTATTCTGACGAGACCCAATGAGATCGAAACCTGGTCAATGGATGTTTTTTCTCTCTACAGAACGATCAAGTAATTGTTTTGTAATGGCTATGCAAATACCAGTTCGATTTGTATAGGTAAATGTAAAGTGCATTTACGGATACATCTCATGTAATTGGTATATATATATATATATATATATATATATATATATATATATATATAATTGGAATAGTAAAGAATGTCAAATAATTTTTGGGATGAATTTCGTTCGGATGGTTTTTTTTTATACTCAAATGAAAATCATTTGTTGATAATCAACGTTTCGGACTATATTTAGACCTTAATCTTGATTCTAAAGGTATAATACATTAATAGCTAGACTAATGGTTGAGTACTTACAAAAACTTGATTTCTTAAAGAACTAAATTGACAAACATTTTGACATTTGAGAAAATTATTATAGAGTACGAACGTCAGGTTGAAGTAGACTACTTATTTAAATGTATTTAAAACGTAAACGTTTTTAAAAAAGGTTATTATAAGCAAGGTGGTAGGTAGGATTGTATTTATCAACAAAGCTATAGACTATTGATTGAAATTATATAGTAGAGTGTAAATATTTGTGAGATTGTGCGTGTCTGTTTTAAAGTTTAAACTATTATTGTCTTTTTGTATATAGTATGATTCTAAAAACAATCTGTTAACATAGTTACATTCTATATCTAAAATCCTAGTATCATCCCAGTTGACTATGTGTTTAGTCTCATGTATGTGTGATGCAAGAGCACATAATTTTTTACCAATTTTGGCGTCACTTTTGTGTTGTGTGAGCCGAGATTTCAGCCACTGATTTGTTTGTCCTATATACGTCATGTTACAAGAACACTTGATGCTGTATATTATGTTACTGCATATTGGTTTGATAGATGTGTTATCCTTAGGACCTAAATTTAATTTACTAGTATCTTCTAAAAACGTTCACATAGGTAAATTATTAGCAAGTGTTGAAGGCATTATAGACTCACATAAGTTAGATAATAAACAGAAAAATATTCTTAGGGCAAAAGTTACGAACATTATTACCAACTACCTACAAAACCCTAACAACAAAAATTGTTACTCACACTTAAGTAACTACGAAAATGCAAAAAAATTCTTAAAACACTACCCTGATATTTTAGTCACCAGAGCTGATAAAGGTTCTATTACTGTTGTAATGAATAAATCCCAATACATTGAAAAATCAATGGAATTACTAAATGACACCAAAATATATAAAAAATTACCTAGAGATCCAACTTTTACTACTCAAAAAAAAGTCAATGATCATTTAAAGCTACTAGAAAATAAAAACCACCTAACCAAAATAGAAAAACAAAATCTCACTATTAGTAATTCAATCCCTGGAAAATACTATAGTTTACCTAAAATCCATAAACCAACTTTATCTTTACGTCCTATAATCTCTTCTATCAACACTCCTACTTATAAATTGTCACTACACATATCCAAAATTTTATTGCTTTCTTTCCCTCTAGCAGGATACAACACAAAAGACACTTTTTCCTTTACTGAAAAATATAGAAATTTTCGTTTACCTAAAAATCATATATTAATATCATTGGATGTTACATCCCTTTTCACTAATATACCATTACAATTAGTTCTAGATCTAATAACAGAAAAATGGAATATGATTGAACCCCACTGCAAATTTTCTAAAGATTCTTTCATCACTACAATAAGGTTAATTTTCAATAACACATTTTTTATTTTTGAAAATCAATACTATATACAACTCTCAGGTACACCAATGGGCTCACCACTGTCTCCCATAATTGCCCAAATAGTGATGGATAACTTATTAGATAATGTTATTCAATCCCTTAGCTTTCATACACCTTTTTTAATTAAATACGTAGATGACATTTTATGCTCTATACCATATGATAAAATTAATGAAACTTTAATTTGTTTTAATCAATTCAATCCTCATCTGCAATTCACTTTGGAATTAGAAAAAAATAAAAGCATCCCTTTTTTAGAGACGCTTGTGATAAGAAACGATGATAATCATATTATATTCAACTATTACAAAAAACCAACAAACTCTGGTCGCTATATAAATTATTTTTCTAATCATTCTTACCAACACAAAATAAACACTGTACTAGCCCTAAAAAATAGAATAATAAAAATATGTGATATTCAGTTTGTAGCTGAAAATCTTAGATTATTACAAAACATTTTAGAAAGTAATGCGTACCCTAAAATACTTTTAAAAAAACTTATTTTTCAAACACAAAAACCTACACTAATAGAACCGACACAGACAGAACCTCCTAACATTGTTATTTACAAAAAAATACTTTATATCAACAATCTTACACCGGCAATACATAAAACAATAATTAACAATAATATCAAAATTGTTTATCACTACAATAAATCTATTAACAATCTTTTTACAAAAATTAAAAATGCAACTATCAAACCAATATGCAGTAACATAATATACAGCATCAAGTGTTCTTGTAACATGACGTATATAGAACAAACAAATCAGTGGCTGAAATCTCGGCTCACACAACACAAAAGTGACGCCAAAATTGGTAAAAAATCATGTGCTCTTGCATCACACATACATGAGACTAAACACATAGTCAACTGGGATGATACTAGGATTTTAGATATAGAATGTATCTATGTTAACAGATTGTTTTTAGAATCATACTATATACAAAAAGACAATAATAGTTTAAACTTTAAAACAGACACGCACAATCTCACAAATATTTACACTCTACTATATAATTTCAATCAATAGTCTATAGCTTTGTTGATAAATACAATCCTACCTACAACCTTGCTTATAATAACCTTTTTTAAAAACGTTTACATATTAAATACATTTAAATAAGTAGTCTACTTCAATCTGATGTTCGTACTCTATAATAATTTTCTCAAATGTCAAAATGTTTGTCAATTTAGTTCTTTAAGAAATCAAGTTTTTGTAAGTACTCAACCATTAGTCTAGCTATTAATGTATTATACTTCTAGAATCAAGATTAAGGTCTAAATATAGTCCGAAACGTTGATTATCAACAAATGATTTTCATTTGAGTATAAAAAAAAACCATCCGAACGAAATTCATCCCAAAAATTATTTGACATTCTTTACTATTCCAATTGTATTATACGTTCGAAAAAACTCAATACTATATATATATATATATATATATATATATATATATATATATATATATGTTTAAATGAAGTTATTCAGACTTATTGTTACATTGTGTAATTGAAGGACATAATAAAAGGTTAATGAAAGTTCACAAACCAGACGTGAGAATGGCAACAGTTACATTGTATTCCAGACGTAATATGACACTGCAGGTGCAGGTCACAGTGGACAATAATACAGCAATTGTTAGAATTAAGATATTAAAATGTAATATTTTGTATTGTATCAAGAAATAGCAGACATGAGATCCGCATTTCCCACAAAGTGGTATAAGAGCAGGGATAGCATAAATACCCTGAAAACCCCAGCAGGGTCAGTGAGTCTGAGAACTTCATAACTTTAGCATTGTTAGTGGTTTGTAATTATTAATTATTGATTATTGATTTGTAACTTATAGTGATTTCAATTTCAAGTACTTAATGTTTAATGTATATTCAAACAGGATCCGCGGTTGACAACTTCTCTTGTTATTCCTAATGACGACCATCATTGTTTGTAGTTGCACAAGACTTCGGATATAATTAGATATAGTTGCTAGTGACACAGTATTCTTCTCTTGTTTATCACCGTGTTTAAATTGATAGGAATCGTAAGACATAGACATAGAACTTTCTAGTGCAGATCGGATAAATTATTCGCATCCTACAAAATTTTGTTCCATGGCCCGCACTCAAACAGCAAAACCAGCGCCTTTCCATTATCCTTTTTCGTCTTTCTTCAAGCGTCAAATTATGTATCTCAGTACACCTGTCACTGTTATGAGTACCGTCGCAAAATATACAAAAAAGTTCCTTCTTTAAACCTATCGGATATAGCTTCCTTATTCTTAGCCATACTCGCATGATGAAGTCCAGCTGCCGTGTGAAGCAGTTTGTCATTCACTACATACTCATTAATACGCTTCAATTGACTTCGAGGTTCAAATCCTTTCCGAACTAACTTAATTCTTTCTTCTTCTTCAACTTCACGTTCTAAAAACGTCATAATATTGGCTAACTTTTCTGCTTTTATCTCTTTAGCTATATAGTTTTCCTATCAAGTTTGTAGCGTTTCGTTAGGTAAATAAGACTTTATTAAGGAAACACCATGGCCGCATACTTCTCTCTGCTCATTCCCAGCGATTCTTCAATTGCTAAAAACTTGGTTTCTTGGACATCCTTATCCGTTTCTTCTCTTTTAGACAATAGCTCTTAAGATTTTTCATCATAACTGTCCAGTTTCTTAAAAATTTCTTGCAAACCTTCTATTTTCACTTGAAAACTACGTCATCAATAGTTTCTTGAGTAAGTAAGTCATTTTCTACTTTAACAAGTCGTTTCAATTGAGCCCTTAGTGCGTTCTTGCCCTTTTCAATTTATCCATATTACTTGCGGACAGCTCGGACAGTTCGAAAGCAAACCGATGTAATGTCCACCGTCGGTTCCAGAATGTTCTTCATTGACGAAAAAGGGTGAAGGGTTTTAGTCGACTAATATGCATTTCAGGGAGGGTAGGGAGCAGAAAAAATTTTTTTAACCCTTTTTAGTATTCCCAATAGGAGTCCGTACGATTCCAACACTGCTTACTGTATTTAATCTAGTGTAGCGGTGTTTTTCCCCATTATAAGTAGATTGGAAGTCGAAAGACGGAAAAGCAGGTTATTATGGGTGAGTCAGATGATTTCCAAACTTCTATAAAAATAGTTCACTTCAACTTTCGTGGCGAGAAGAATATCTTTAAAATAACCTTAAGTACTGTGTAGTCTTTTAAAATATTGTTACTCATGATGGACGCTTAGTGTCAAATTACGTGGCTAGTTTAAATTAGTGTCTGCTAAGGAGTTTTTATTACGTTTACGTTGTTCTACAGTTAAGATTTTTATTACTATTTAAAACTAAGTCACTGTAAATTGTGCTAAACTGTGTTCCACAGCAAATAAATTCCTAGAAGCGTTTTGTTAACCACTAAGCTACGAAACTCTTGGCACGATATTTGTGTGTACCACCCTTGAACGAACTTAATAGCAAAGCAACCCTTCATTTGAATTATACATTTAAGAATGACCTATCTTGCGTGCGAATTGCAAAATTAATATTTTAAATGGCCCTTTCAAACTGCCGAGAAACCAATTAACGGTTTATTATCGTAAATCTGTTTAAATTAAATTTGCGTAATTACCAAAATAAATTTCTAGTTCACTTTAATGAAAAGCTTATATTAATATATGTTTTAGTACAGTTTTTGAAAATACCTAAAATTACTAAAGGGTTTAATACCACCGCGCATGTTAAATATCTTCTTAACTCGAGTTGTATAATTTGTTATAGATCGTAAAGGATGATACTCTTAATCCATTCAGTTGAATCAGTAAAAACATTTAACATAAACTAAATTAGGTTACATTATAAAGAGCAAAGCTAAATAACGTAATTTTAAATTATATTAAATAAGTAACGATCAAAAAAACACACACGCATACACACAAACACACACACACACACGCACACACATTATATATATAATATAATATATATATATATATATATATATATATATATATATTGCCGTGTATCCTAAACTTAATCGAGCCTCTTCGAATTGGGCGTCAAATTTATTGCTGTGGATCTCAGGTAAGCAGTTTGCGATACAAAAATATATTCAAAAATTTTATAAATTTTTCATATTCGACAAAAAACAAACTTTTCAAAATTTACCTAATCAAAAAAAATTATCCTTACCCGTTTTCCTTTCCTCCTCAGTTGAACGGCCTTCTTCAACTGCTTCCAGCTAGCTCATTCGGATCTCCTCTTGGGTTATCTAAATTCACTCGCATATTCTCAATCATACACACACTCTAGCAATAAAACCTCAAATACAATCAACATACAAGCTTTTATTTTTAACTATTTACACATGAAATGCAATAATGTTCATATTCCATTAATCCCGTTACACTTCAGAAAAACCTTATTTCATAATGTCCAGTATTTCATTTTTTAAATCATTAAACACAGAAATTATACACGGAGTAAATGGGCCTTGACTAATACCTTCTATAAAATCCTTCTTTATAATTTATTCATTCATTTTACTCTAAATAAACTCTGGGGTAAGATGAGCTCAGAATACCCAGTAATTATGCATTTGCATACTCTTAAAACAAATAAAAACACAAAGCCATGTACTCTTTACAAAAATTTTATGTTCTGATGGAACGTTTAAAAGCTTTATTGAAACCTTTAACTTTTCTGTTAACTACCGTAATAAAGTTTTACACTTATTACGTTCAATACGTAATTAATACACACTACCTTGAAATTTCACGCTAGCATTCTCCCAATATTCACAGTTTAAAAAGTCACAATTCAAATCGTTACCTGGAAAGTTTATAGTAGATCTCTGCTTTGAGGATGATGTTGTCGATTTCTTCTGTCCGTTCTGCAGATCGTTTCTAGCGGTTACTAGAAAAACTTCATCTCAATTGAACTGCAAACGCGGCCTCCCTGGTGTAACCAATTCCAAATTCCATTTCAAATTATTTCTTCTTTAATTTTAAATGCTTCGAACCACGTTATTTAAAGCGCGACACGAGTTGTTTATAATTGAAGATGATATCTCGATTAAAATAATTTCGGCACACTTAACCGCGTTTCTTTTTAATTACGAGACTATCACCTTATAATAAATTAAATTGATTTTGTAATACTTACAACTCGTGTTACTGCGATATGTTCTTTTGAGTGGTCGAAAACTTAAGGGCCCCTACCACGTTCTCTAAAATCATTTATACTCTTAGGCCGCCACCTCCTGGCTGTCTGTCATCCGAAATCCCCTTTGTACAACAACACGTTCTCGCAAATTTGCACTCAACACCATTCTCACTCCACGAATTTTAATACATCCTTATTAAATTTCCAGAATAATACGCTACACTACGCTCTTGCTCGTTTCAAACTAGACTAAACATTTCAACCAATCGTAGACCTAGTGACGCTTCACAAATCCCGCCTTTTTATTATCCGTGTCTCTGGTTTACGCGTTTTATCCGTCCCTTTCTACCCTGGTCTGAGTGGTACAAATCGATATTCTTTACTATCGGCTATCTAAACTACACGTGGACTAGCGACGTGACTTTTAAATAAAGCGTTTTGTATTTCTTACTAAAACATTCACCCGTTCCAATATAGTAGAATCTGCATGTTTATCTGCTCGAATTTATTAGAACGTGACATTTAAAAGTTTGCAGGTGTGCTCCTAATGAACGTTTTAAATATAATTCTCCGAGCTTCGTTTCACGGTATTCCACTCTCCTTTTAGCCGTTTGTTACCAACCTTGGATTTTCACAGGCTTTTATGCTTATTATATATTACTAATGGTTCAATTAACTCAAATTAAATTAATAATGAATGGCATTAACTTCTACCATTTAATTTTTAGCAAAGCTATTAAATATTAATTATTATTTGTACAATTTGATTAATACCCGTTACTTAAAAATTGAATTAATTAATATAAATTTCGCACGTAACTTCTGTTTGTTTCTTTATACAGGGTGTTTTGAAATTGCTGCGTTTATTTTTATTTTTAACAATATAAAAACCACTATAATATATATATATATATATATATATATATATTGCTGTGTTCTTCTGGTTAAGCTCCTCGCTTGGGCTCCATAAAATGTTGTTTCCTCAGTATCTGCTAGTTCTAACGCCTCTAACTCATGCCTCACAAATTGGGTGCCATTATATGCTGTGTTCTTCTTATTTAAAGCCCCACAAAACGGGCTGTCATAAAAAAATTACGATGCTTACCTTCGGAAAGAGTCCAAAATTTTTTAATGTAATTACAAAGTTTTCCACCTACCTCAAATTGAAGCCCTACCGCCTAGACTTACAATTTATACCATTTAACAACAATATCCTCTGAAGATGCTTTTCACTCGGACGCCAAAACCTCCAGTTTCCTCAGAGATATCCGCCACGGCTGCTCACTCGTTCCCTGAAAATCATAACCTACTAAAAATAACACTGACTGCCAAAGGTACATAAATATTTATTAACATATTAAATCCGTTGCGTATCAATTCAATTTACATACTTCATGTATTTCAAGCTCAAAACATTTTATTACTTGTGGTAAATAATAGCTCAGTTTAAAGAAAATAAATTTAAAATCATACTACATCAATCCTGAAACAAAGTAACTGGGCTTATTTCCAACCTTTACTTTATATCCCAGATCAAATACGAGCTCATAGTAAACCTCCTTTTATCTACGTGCTAACAACAGCACTGCAATTTCCTAAAACTTTTTTACTTTTTACAAAAATTATAGTCTTCACCTTCAAGTGATATCATCAAATTATTACATAAATTTTTTATTTAGTCCCTTTTTAAATTGATTCATCAATTAAAATGTCTTTAAACCATAATAAATATACAAAATCACAAACGAATACAAACAAAGTCTTAGAAGTAGAGTTACCTGGATTTTGTTTTACGTGCTCTCTACATGGACACCATCTCCAACGTGATCCTCCTTCTCGTCTGCACGTTCGAATATTGTCTCCTGGTTCTTTATATGAACACAATCTCTAACGTGATCCTACTTTTCGACTGCACGTTTAGATATTGTCTCCAGGTGGCCTCTCACCATCAGGAACACACCGTTTCTAATTAAATTCTTTCCCACCAGTGCATGGTACTACCATGATCTCGTGCACTTGCTGGTCCATCCATTTACTCTGTACTCAGAGTACATACGCCGCCTTCAAACACTCAGTACTAAAGTTGTACTTACTTGCGTTATAATTTTGATTATTTATAGCCAAAGATATAAAAAGCACCCACTTGTGCTAATTTAACTGTAACTTTATTCAATCACTTTGCTACGTAGTTAGGTAGGCGATCGAAAGTAAAGACAAAAGAGAAGGGAGCAATTTACCACCCTCTACGGATTTATATCAGCTCCGAAAGCCATGCCCCTACATCAATTTCTAACATTACTGTCGTACTTTTCCTGGTATCACCGCACAAACACGCCAACGGTTGAACACTTCCACAAACTACTCAATTGTCCTTGAAAAATTCTACGTATTTTTAGCCTACCGTGCTCAACCGTCTTTTAAATCTAGGAAATTTTTGCTCCAAACAAGCTCGATACCCCGAAATCCTGGCAACTGTCGTTTTAAGTTCTAGTCTCTACAATACGCCCACTGTAGACGCGTATATCTCTCGTTTCATTACCACTCATAAACAAAATCTTCCGTTTTATTTTATTTTTAAACATAATTCTCCCTCTTGTTCACAAGCGCTGTTTTACCTAACTCCCGCTATCGTCATCTATCCTACTCTTGTTTATTTAATGTAACCGTCGTGCTCTGTTAGTAATATCTCCCCAGATTTCTATACCCTTTCTGCTCGATTTATTCCGAAAACATAGCGTGTCTTCGTCCCGCTCCAATATCAAGCCTCGCAAAGTCAAACGTTTCACTAAACATCTGTCATGCTACCTTCTTTACTAAAGCATGCAACTATAGTATTTTCTCTCTATAAATCGATATTATTTTTGTACGTGCTGTCTGCACCTGTGTTTTGTCTTCCTTATATTTTCCAGCTATTATTTGTTGACGAGATTTTATGTTTGTTATCTTTTTACAACTATAAAGTTCTTTGAATCTATAACACGTGCAACTTGAATAACGACTGCCGCTTTAAATATGCTGACAGCTTTTATTCTTTAGAATATTAAAATAAATCCTAATTATGCTTGCCTTAGTTTACGTTTTATCTGCATTTACGCACTTATGCGCCTCAAATTATGTTTCCTAACTTATTAATAATTAATATTTACAATAAAATTTTATGCTATACTCAACTGACCCTAATATTTACTGGTAATTTGTCAAATACGAACCAATTTTGTTCAAACATGGCTCGAACTCCTCGTGACAAATTTATACACTTTCTAGTTTAACATAATACAAATTTGAGCTTGTTAATGCCCTTTTATGACTTCAGTAATATATATATATATATATATATATATATATATATTGCAGTGGACTACTCGATTACCTTCGAGCCCTACCAATGGGTCGTCACAAAAATTTCTGAAAAAAAAATCCAATATCTCTGGAACGCTCCCCAGCATACCACGACTAGCTTTAAACTCGGCTTCTTCAGAGATACTTACCAACCTAAGTTTACTCTTTCTTACTTATACTACCAAATAAAATTACCACTCAAATAATTCAACGAAACATACAACCTTTTATTTATACAAATCAAAAATTTACGTTACTAGCTCAATATTTACAAAATCGCATATACATCTTCATAAAATTTTACAATATCTACCATAAAATTCTTTTAAATTTCATGACTAATTTATTTCAATAAATTTTTTTTTTATATAAGTAGATGGGCCAATCTTGAAACCCTAAATTTAATTTTACTCTGGTCTATGGGGAGCTCAGTATAAACCCTGTTACTCTAAATGCATAAATAAATTGCATCTTTGTTTTCTACAACTCTAAAGACCCGTTTACTCTTTACAGCAAAATTTTACGTCATTTATTCACACCTTCAAATAATAAATACAAATTATCTTTTTCATATAACCAGATCAGATTTTGTTTATAAAATATACACCCAATAGGTCAAATCACTCTAGCACAAAATAACAGCACAAAACGTTCAAGCAATAACAAAAGAAACTAATTTCGTTACCTGGAGTAAGCTTTTTGCACCGTCACCTCTAAAGATGTCCATCCAAAACTTCGTCGTTGCATTCCATCCACCTTCTCTCTGCTATATGTACATCAAACTCATTTTTACTCGCTATCTAATTTTCTGCAGACGCCTTCAATATATCTACCTATATGATTGTCCAAAACAAATTAATCTGCCATACACCCAGCATCCTCGTTCCGAAAAATTATCTAGGCACGCCTACCTCGGTAACATCTTTGTTCGTTCTTTGTATGTAGCTACAGCATCGTTTACAATTTAGCACCAACTTGTGCTCTCACACTTTTAATTAAATTAAGACGGACTGCACTATCACCGATTTATAAATTTTTAACTAATATGTTACTATATAAGTCTGAAGCGGACCGAAGAAGTAAGTAAAGTAAGAGAGCCCTACTACGTATTCTAGTGTATTTATAATAGTTGAAACACACCTTTTCTACCCCGTTTCTATTGAAAAGCACTACCACTGTAACCGATTCTGAAAATTTAATATGCAACAATCTTTCTAAAACTCAGAATTTCTCATTTCACTTCGCTTTTAGTCCGATACACTCATTAACCAACACAACGGTTGCGGTCTTTTCAAAATTTCTCTCACTCCCTTTTGCAATCAGCCAATCCAGGCCATTTCCCCTGTCATAGGTCTATCATCCAACTATGTTATCCTCGTCTAACCTATATTTACCGTCTTCATTAACATTCCAACACAGCAACATAAAATCGATACTGTGGTTAGCCTCTACAAATTACCGCGCGCTTTACATGTCTCGTCTATCCAACGTCTGTTATTTGTCCTCCTTGTTTACCCAATGCTATTGACACCCCGTATCTATTTGCTTTCAAAGCAGCTGTTATTTTGCAGCCTTCGCTAAGACCGTAAACTCAAATTTCTATAGAATTATGTTCCAACGTACATTGTGGTTTCTTGAACTTGTTTATTTGTCTGTTAGGCTTTCTACGAAACGATTGCCCGTTTGAAATTGTACTGTTTATGTTGTTTAACCTGTAGATTTCTTAGGATTTATTTTTAACGTACGCTTTGTTAGTTAAATGGAAAATATGCGTTTACATTATCGATTTTATACACAAAAGTTCTCACTTATTATTTGATATGCTCAATTTACAACCTTCGAATATTAAAAGTAATTATAGTCGTATTATCCTTGAGTTTTCACGTACTATAAAGCTTCTACACTATGCAAATTTCACACTACGATTTATTAATACAAATGTATGCTATTATCCGTTTGTTTTAAGATCAAAACTAATTAATTTGGAGCGTAAATAATTTATTCCTCTTTTCTATATACACGGTCCTTACAAAATTATTCTCTTGACTTATCTATCCCTCTTAACCTATAATTTACACAATAATATATATATATATATATATATATATATATATATATATAAATATTTTAGTTAATTAATTACACAATTAAGTTGATAAATATTATCGTATTACAGTGAATAAGATGAAACAATAACTTAAACTTTTATGCAAAGTCCAAATGATAATTTCAAATCGAGCTAGTAATTGAAGAAGAAAAATATAAGGTCTTGGAACGGACTTCAACCTGTATCTTGGTATTTCCGGTACCATGCGTTTACCAATTACACCACCGAAACCGATGACGACCATTGGGAAATTAACAAATTTAAATCGTGTACACAACTATACATAAACCTAACTTTCAATTACGTTTGGTATTTTTGTCAATCATACCTGACATTGTCAAATTTTTGACTTGGAATGGGCGGACAGAGCAGGGGCGTTTTGGTTTGCTTACTGTCCACGCTTTGAATACTTCTTACTACTTATCGTCTTTGTTCAATTGTCGGTTGTTTCTACTAACGCTCGCGTTCGAAGTGGTTTGTTTTGGAAACTCACATTTTAACTATGCCGAAATGCAAGTGCATATATAATATTAGTTTACAAGCAAACTGTTTATTAAGCAAACGAATACTCCCTAGATGTCATATGCGTAAACGTACAGAATTCATAGGGTTGCCGGCAATATTGAACCGCATATAAAGTCTGAGAGACGTAAAAGTCCGGAGTTTGCGATAGCACGTTTTCATACGATATATATCACTTTAATGCCGTATAGAGTCAAGTCCAAAAAGTCGATTGCAGGATATTACACTAAACCTAAATCCTAACCTCATTTTTCTCTTTTTATTAAATTATTGTTATTATGGATAATAATGCGAAAATGTTGCTTCTGCTCAGTAGGGTTAAACATTTGGAGCACTACCTTGTATTTCGTGCTTTAGAAGGGGAAAAACACAACAGAAATTGTTACAGTCGACTGCGAGTTTTAATTTGGAGGACATACAAGCAAGAAATTGTCCTCAATGCTAAGTTGTACGTTATACGTTTTATTTGCTTGTGTGCAAAATATTTGAATTGTTTTATATATGGGCGACATGATTTAAAAATATTTTAACTTTTATTTGTTACATGCAGTTAGGTTATAAATGCACGGCAGCGTAAAGAGCGCAAGTCAAGTTTAAACTGTCAAATAGAACTACCACCGGGGGTTCCGTTATTTTTTAAAATAGCGTTCCAATACTGGATTATACGGTAAAATAAGCAGATTTCCTCATATCATATAAAAACGTGCTACGCAAACTTCCTTGTGTCGACCATGCCCCCACTTCGAGTTCTTCAATGTTAAATTTTTCAAGAAATCGAACGAAAACAGAAGTTATTGTAGTAAATGCATCGAGACGTACAGCGATTGAAGAATTGAATGTTGATCATGGTAAATCCAATTTACGATTCTGACGGATGCTTCAAACCACGATAACAAGAACATATATCTTCTTTTGATACGCTTTTGTCCACCAAACAAAGGCATACAAGTAAAATATTTTGATCTCCATGATCAACATGAAACTTCTGATATTTTCAGTTTATTTCAGTATATCTCCATATAGAGATGTACACAAACGTTCGTATACTGTGCACATTTGTGCACCTACGATGCACAAACAATTGACTAAAAAAATCGCACAAACGTTCGTATACTGTGCACATTTGTGAACCTACGATGCACAAACGATTGACTATAAAAAATCCCAGTTTTCTTTCGGTGGGTGGCGACAGTTTCCATAGTCCACCATTTTTGTTTTCTTCGTTTCTTTGTAAAGAGAGGTGCACAAGCGTTCGTTCACTGTGCACATTTGTGTACCTACGATGCACAAACGAATGATGTAAAAAAAGTTCAAATTTCGATTGGGGGTGGGGGTTGGGGGGCTGTAGAAATTCCGGCGTCACCGTGGATCACTGTAGTAAGCGTAAGACTACGGATCCCAAGGTCCTCGGTTCGAATCCCCACACGGCCGACTGCTTGAAAAATGGCAGGTAAGCATTTTTCACAAAAATTACGCCCTCGTTCGCATGAGAGGTTAAATAGAGGTCCCTTGTGTGAGTGTTGTCACGCACGTTAAAGATTCCTATCTTGCCTGGAACGGCAAGGGTTCGGCAAAATTCTAAATTTCCAGGCAACAAAAAACTCGCTTCCTGTAGTACCTTCGGGTGGAGCATTGTAAATATAAATGCACGGCTGTAGAAATTGACTTCTATTTGGAGTATGTTCAAAGAAAAACAATTAAGCGGGAAACGCTAGCCTTCGGATCTGTAAGAGTTAGATAATCTGTTGTCCCCACGATATTATACACTACCTACACGTTCGCAAAATAATGTCTTATTCGTCTGTACAAACATGGTAAAAGCAATTAAATTTAACAACTACAACGTGTAATGACTGAAGCATGCATTTAACTTTCTGTACACGTGAGAAGATATTTAATAATTTCAAGTAGTTCAGCAGAAACTAGAAACGTTAGCTTATGAAAATCGTTTAGGCAAATTCCTTTTATCCAAATGCATTCGAGCAATTTCTTGTTCAACAATTGCTTTGTAAATAAGGACAACGAAACTTCGAAACACAGTATGAATCAAAATAGATAATGATGATCCCTTAAAAGCATTATTTTAAGGTTAATAGCTTGAAGTGTAAGCATATATTAAACGGAAGAATGCCTTAGCTACACCAAAAAATTTAGAGTTCGATTTACGATACTATTAGTTCCAACGCGTAAGTAAATGAAGTTACGAAATATTGTATATATGTATACTAATTAATTTTGTTAGACAGAGCGTACAACTTGATCAAAATAATCATAGCAACCGTAGAATATGAATTTAATATGAATTAACGGATTTGACGTTGGAACGCAATTATCAAAGCCATATCCAAACTATGTGCTGCATTACAATTTAATGAATGGAACGATATTAAACACAACTTTGCTCTCTTTGCCGCGTAGTGGTTGAGTTGGCAAACAGAAGCTGATGATAAATACGGAAACGTTTCGAATTACTTAAAATTTAGATAAAGGGAAATTTTCATTTCATGCTAGAAGACTATAAGTTGAAGAACACTCTTTAACCGTGGAGTCAGCAATTAAAAGGATTTCCATCTAAAATTCATGCTAACGTAATTATATAAATAAGCACTTAAATAATTGTACTACTTGAGTTAATGTTTTGCATTTCTGAAATTGTACGTCTGCGGCAGTATTAAAGTAATCTAAACCCCTTCTTCTTTCTACAGTCTTGGTTTGCTAAGATGAAATTAGACGTAATCTCGTGAAAATTGTCTGGAATAAAATCGAGAACCCTTCCAAGGGATAATAAACTGCTTAATTATGGTTAAGATTAAGTATTTGAGACAACATATGACATAAAAGTAAGGTATTTCTCAACAAGAAAAGACTACTAAATCAGACTACATTCACTAAAGCTTTTAAAAACTATAACGTATTGCTTTCTATATTGACAGATGGTGTACCTATCTGATGTCTATGTAAATCAGGTTGTGTTTTAAGAATTATACAAATTTTCTTTGCGAATTGGAAGTTTCAGTTTTTATTTCAAGCGTTACAACTTTCGTTTCACTTACCACTTCAACATCCCTCAAATCCCCGATGAGTGCATATTCAGCGTTTTTTTCGGATAATGTAAATATATTTAGACACGAATATTCTTAATAAACCCTAGAGCAAGCAATGTTGTACAATATTTGCACATCTAGTAACATTTGATGAAAAGTAACACATTTTGCACGCTTAACCTGTTGCTTAAATCAGTACATAATGTAACAATTTTGTTTGTTGTTGAAAGAGAAAAGTTGATTGCTGAAACAAATTAGAAATCTACTGAAAGAATTGAAGAAAAAAATTGACAAAATTCGTTAAGATCAATTATTTGCAGTATTAGGTCGATTCTCAATTTTTAGTAAGTGTTTGATCCCATATGGAAAAAAACAAGCATTTTCCGGATATCTGTCGAATACGATTATGGTATTAAATGTATATTTTGATCGAACGTATGTAATGTTGTTATTGCAAATAGATGAATACGAGTCACGCGAAACCAAATGGCTAGGTGTAATAAGTGCCCCCCGTCGATGACGTACATTGTATCTCTAAAATTTGTATCTCCAAAATGTTGTTTAATGCCTTATACATAGAAGATTTAACGTCATTGAAAAGCGATAATGGAAATGGAGCAAGTTCGTACGTAAGCCGTTTCAGATTCTTTTGCGATGCACATTCTTTGGAAAATTAATGGATAAATCGGGACAATGTCACCTTCTATCCGGATGCCTGCATTCATAACACCAAGTGATTTTATTCTGTCATTCCGTTTGAAATTTACGGTATAAAAATCGCTGCCAATAATTTTAGAGATGCCAGTACAACCAATTTCTTGAGCCATGTGACAATTTTGTTTTCATTTCCGATAACTTCAGTGCTTAATGACATGATATCCTTAACTTCTGGTAAAGGTGGATGGTTGCACAACCACTCCATCAGCTTTCTACGTCGTCATTGTCACGCTTAACCCACGAACTTCTCATTTCGACATGCTACTCAGAACTGGAAAAAAGCAACATTGCAAAATTTTTCAACTGCATCGAATCCACTGAACTATCAAAATTGTATAAAATTATTTCTAATTCAGCACTTAGATCGGGTGTAAAGTCTATTTATTGATTGCAGTACAATTTTAGCAAGTAAAAGATGCGTCGACATATGTGCTCTTACCGCACGCGAATACGTATGTCCTGTCATAGTTTTTCAATTAAATTTAATGCATAAATGGTGATAAAGAGCTTTATCATCCGCTTCCAGTAGTTATGTATCCGCTTGATCCCATGAACGACATTAACAAATGGAACCCACCGGACAGTATTATTTAATTTGGAGTCCTCATCATTAGAGGAAATAATTTCTCGCGTTTTGAAATACAGGGGCTGGTCAAATGTAACGAAACAAGTGTGCTGGTGTAATGACTCACATTTTTCAGAAACAGGTTCAGTTGTTCCATAAAACCACTCCATCAGCTATATTAGGCAAGTCGGCCCTTTTTCCATATAGCCACAATAAATCCGAAACGGACGGCATAACTGCTTCCGAAACAGCACGAATGCTACCGAGGTTTTGAATGTTTGTTGTTATTAAGCCCCTATCGTTTTTCTCTACAAATGTTTTTAATGCAATGCTACCAAAACTACCAAAAACTTTTGCAGACGGCATTTGCTTTAATCGTGGAATATTTTGAATATCTAACGTCTGCGTGTTAAAATCAACGTGGTCAAAAACAAATTGTAAAAATACGATATCATCGATAACGGTGAGCGCATAATAGCTACAACTTCGAACAACATTGCATTGGTATACGAAGAACAAAATCCGAGAGATGATAATGTATCTATTAATCACCAAGATCCATAATTTTGAATAAAAAATGCAGCTATTTCAACCTGTAATGATGACACAAAAGATTTCAGCCTTGCTGCTGCAAATATTGAATGGGCGGAGCAATGCATTTTTTATAAATTTCTCAAGAGACGCGCGTTTATTCTTTAAAATCACATCATCTAGGAAAACGCGCAACGTTTCAGGTATATCAGTCTTGAAAAAAATTACCTGATAGAGGATAATATTTTGTCTCATAGACCCTAGAGCGAATATACCCTATAACGATTACTGCAGCTGTCTTTACAATACGCCGACGTGTTTTGTCATTATTTTTTTATTGTGCCAGGCATCCGTTTATAGCTTATAATCTGTGTTTCGGAAACAAACCACATGAGCCTTATTGGCAGTGACGGCAATTAAAATATCATCACCGTATTTTTTGAGTAATGCTTTCACCGTTTTTATGTGTGGACGAAAAATACCTTCAATTTTGGCCATCAATTTGTCCAGAGAAAACTGACACACATCGGAATTCTGCTCGAGATATGAATAAATGTACTGCATCGTAGTATCTATCTCGTATGCATACGGACCTCTCTTATTCATATCTTCAGTCGGTGGTGCTTGGTACAATTTTTTCATGTAGGAATTGTGATACTGTGCATCGAGTGCGCTCAAATCATTAACATGCTCAAGACGTTCAACAATTGCTCGACTCTAATCATCTTTACGAGCCCTAGCTAGTTCTGATATACTATTTTTCGGCGATAACTTAGTACACTTATACAACATTATGATTGCACAAGTGCGCTTGTCTTTGTTTTGCTATAAACTCTGCTGTTATCTCTGCAGCGGATAAAAACAATTGTTTTTGAATGAAAATGTTGGGCTCGGGGATCGCCGTAGTAGTTGAGAAGTCGTGACATCGCTTCCTCTACGCAATGATGCAGCAATTAATTTTCCGTTATTATATCGTTTTTGACATACATAATGAACCACTATCGATCTTAATTTCCCCAAAAGTTTAACCTTTTATTTATTATTGGAAATGGAAGTACTTATTAAAAATTTGATATTTAGCAATAGAAATTCTATTTCGTTTTGTATTTATTTATTATACAGATAGTTAAAGATATGTATTAATACACAATAAATTAAATGCCAATAATTAATTAATTTACAAACATCAATGTGTCTATCCTGTAAATAATTTCTTTATTAAATTCCCTAAGGTTCTATAAATTTGTGTTGATTAGTTGCCATTGCAGTCTGAACCCCAAGTGCCGTCGTTGCGCTATCTTCATTTACATCAATGACACCAATTGTGCTACATCCTTTATAAAAAACTGAATTTCGCGATTCCACCATTCTTTAATGATTGTTTCTGTGTGTTGTACAGAATCTGCCCAAACTTGAGGCGTTACGGTCGCTATTGCTTTGTGCCACATTGCCATACAGTTTTCTATAGATCTACCATCCCTACCAGCGTGACGATTAAAATAATTTTTAGCAATACCCCAAATCAGTTCAATTGGATTAAAAATACAATGGTAGGGAGGCAGTCTTAATACCTTATGGCCATACTGTTTAGCTAAACGATTAATTAAAAAATTTTTGGGTTGTTTGTTCCTACAATTTGGAGAAATATGTTAAGTCGGCTACAAAGAATACCACATTTTCTACTTACATTGCAACCACATGTAGCAGTTCACTTTTTAAAGATGCCAATTCAAAACGGATTCCATTTCTACTAAGTCATTCTGCTATTTCCGTTTTCTTCCACAAAGTGTTTGGTATTTTTTGTTCTGTAGTACTGTGATATGAAGCATTATCCAGGATATTTGCAGATGGTGTTTCTAAATTTTTTGTAGTTGATTTTCAAACCAACGTAAAAAATTCTCCTCATTCATTTTGCTATGATAATCTTAATTTTTGCCGATGAACTAAAGACCAATTCACTACCATCAATAAAACCATCTGCATTGCCTGCATGCAACACTATGTACCTAAAATGCAGAATTACTTCATGTATTCACATTATCAAATGTAAATCTCACTAACCTTTTTCCGTCAACTCTTGTACTTTTTACACTTTTTAGATTGTTATCTTACCAAGAACGGCTTATAGAACCATTTTAAAAAATCCTTGTTTCATCCAAAAAAACAAATTGATACAAGTTTTGCTGTTTGACTTGTGTATAAGTTTTCAGAAATTGCACTCTTCTATTGACAACATCGGGTAACTCCATAAGCCACCGTCTTGGATTATTTTGTTTCCACTTAAAATCCATACTATGTATAGAACTGTATTCAACGATCTTTCGATATCCTTAAAGAGTCCAGCGTGTGTTACCTTTTACCACAAAATTTTTACAGAAATATGCTCGCCTAAAATTATTTACTGTTATGTAAACAATTTCAAAATTAATAAAATTTACTTACGATTTTCATATATTCTGTAAATTACATTACGAATACCACGTTTAGTAAATTGGTCAACTTCAGAAATAGGTTTTTGTGAACTCGTTTCTTGAAAGTCAAGGATTCATTGTTTTTAACTGCTTGTGACACAGGATTTACCGTGGACAAATTGATATTTAAAGCCGCTGCTACAGGCTAAAATAGAATTCATGAACTGCAAATTGAAGTAAATAATTAATTTACCTCGCGAACTGCCGTTAAAGGAATAAATGAACCACCGTTATCTCGTTCTTGTTTAAAAAAACGCTATCAAATTAGCTAGAAGTAGCTTTCATCTGCTTCCTAAACGTGAACCGGACATGGTTTATTTACCCAAAACAAAAATCACACTAATCTGTTCTAAAAAAAAACAATTTTAAATGCAAGCAAGAATAACACAAAATGCGGGATAAAAACTACGCAAGAAGTTAATGACATGAAATAAGAACGCCAAGAAAATGTAACATAACCAATACAAGTAATATTAGTTGTCAACAAATGTCTCAAATGAAGGCGGCAACATTGCAAAATTTGCAAACCAAGAAGGAAACTTTTTTCTGGAGTTAGAATAAGACAAGAATGTCATTTGTAGTTGATATGGCGTGACGTCATTTGTGACAAAAATCGGTTTAGAAATTGCGAGGACTATAAAGGTACTTCGTACTTTAAAACGTGAATGAGTTTATCTGTTAGTGTTTCAATCTGTGGTAGGGAAGTATATTTAATAGTAGGTGTGTTATTTATTTGTTCATTCTTAATGTCTTTTCTATTGGCATGCTGATTAATTTTATTTATCTCGAAATTTTCTGTATTGCCTTGAAAGATAATTTTATTTTCTTACGACTATGCAATAATGCGTTTCTTACGCATTTAAGAATAGGTTAATAATGGTACTCATTATTCTGTAGTTGTGTATGAATTCATAATCCAGTACCTTTAACCTATGAAGAACATCCAGCTCGTAGATTATGATCATAATCCAACACCTCTGACCAATCAGTAGAAACCTAGATTCTTCATAATCCAAGAAGTATAATTTTCGTATCATTCAAAGCAGTCTGTTTTACTTTGACAAATAAATTTTTGCTTGTCAGTGTTTGCGATATTAGTTAAAACGTTTAGAAAATATCTGATGATAAAGATTTGTGTAGTCGTGGAAATCTACTCGCGAGTTATGTCCACTACTCATTTGAATTACGCCGCTCACCCTAACGGGCTCGCGGCGCAAACCCTTCGAATGAGTAGTGGCAATTATAACTCTCTCGTTGTGTAATTGTAACAAAATTTTTGTTACATTTCATATCTATAAAGAAAAAACAGTTCTAACTGCTATTATTTTGCGAATCTGTCATTTAGCGTGTAATCATTAATTAATTTAATGAACTATAAAGAAGAACAACTTTTTCCGTTTATGTTATTTTTACCTATAAGGAGTATTTAACAGACTTCTATACTTTCAATATCGAGGATGCCTTGAGCGTGGTTTGTGTTGCATATATTGCGGGCGTTCTGGCGTCCACTAGAGCGTTGTTAAACATAACGCCTGCGCGAAAATGACGCGAAGGCTATGAGCATCGACAAATAAAGAATACGGCCATCTTGCAAGCAACCGTGGGTACGTAGACTTCACTTACAAGGATGGTGAATTCTGCTTGTAAGTGGAAGAGGAGGACAGCTCTAGAGGAATGGTAGGGCTGTTGGATTGTCGCGTGGAGGCTCCACGAAGAGCTCTCGTGGAAGCCGCCCAGTCAATTCAAAGCAACAGCTGCAACACGTGGTGAGAAATCCTTAGTGCACAATTTGAGGAACACGCTAAGCGATGGTGTTGGATTTTGGTCGAGCATTGGGAAGTTGATTGTTTTGGAGCGTCCGAGGAGTTGCGGTTAGTGCAGGCCTGTTTTGTGTCTTTCAAAATATCAAACAGATGGGAAGTAAAGTGTCCGAGCTCATCGATTACATTCGTCAACATCGTTGCTGTAAAAACTAAATCTACCAGGTACTTATGAACCTTTTGCTGAAAATCAATTTCGTGTGCTGTTTAAGGTTAAAGCTTTAAATTACTATTTATGAAATCATGAGAAACCTTCGTTAAATAACGTAAATTTCAAATTTGTTTGCTAAATGTATTTATGCTTATATACTACGTAAAAATTTAGTTGGAAACATAACCTAAAATTTAATTAGTCAAATATTTTTCATTCGGAACTAGATTGCTTTATAAGAGAATTTTTTAATCTTTAGATGCTCTAAAAGTTGTTATTCAAAGTGCTTTTATGATGCACTTGTCAAGTGATAAAAACATGTATAAAGTCCACCTTTGGATGAAAGGTGTTTTCTAGCAATTTGTTGTAATTAGTGGAAGAACTAAGCTGTTTTTGACATATGTTAATCTGAGTTTATTATTTTCATACTTAAACCATATGAACTGTTTATGTAACAAGTTCCTTAGATAAAATCTTGTAAGCCAAAACAGATCTGTTTCATGGATGTTTAAGAAACTAAACTGTATTAACTAACTTATAAATGCTAATACCTCTCTATGTAGAGAAGTATATTCAGAAACTTCTGTAACTTATTTAATGTTGATTATTTTGATTATAGAGGAACACTCTAAGAAAAGTTTTAAAGTTTATATATTGATTAATGAAATTTATTTACAAGTAATTTTTGCAACAAAAGAGATATATATTTAGATTAAACATTGAATTGATACCTTTGTCTTTTTATTTCACTTATTGAAATTAACATTGATCAAATTAGACCAGAAATTTTGAATGTGGAAAAGTTGATACAATATCAGGTAATAGAAATGGAATAAGTAATTTCCAGTAGAGTATTTTCTCATACGTAAGGTGTTATTAAGATTTTGAATTCAGGCTAATCGATCTATAAAGATCGAGATATTTTGTTGCTGTAAGACACAAACGGTGTCTTATATTTTATTTTTGTGTGACATCTTCTTGCAGGTCCGACATCGCGGAAGCTAAAGCAGAGATTTCAGAGGTATTATATATTGAGGTTTGTAAGTTTTCTTGTAATCATTTATATCCTATAGGTTTCTGCGTCTTCCTGTAGGATACTTTAGTCTTGTTTATTGTCTGTATAGATGCAGTGGCGTCCATTTATTTTTTGTTCCCGTTAGTAGTCGAGCCCACCATATACCCACGCCCAAACTCATTGCTCACCCTTGGGGTAATTCCCAGACTAGACCGCGAATATAGTAAAGAAGAGAAAACTTCATTTTCAAATAAAATGATATTTCATAGGCGCCGGCAACGTGAGGCGTATATAAATAAAGAACATTTCACTGGCGCCCAACGTGGGGCGTATATAATTAAAGAACATTTCACTGGCGCACAACGTGTGAGGCTCGATTTCGTTGATGTTTGATTTATAAAAATTAGTTATTTCATTATCCCTTATTGTGTTGGTTTAGTTGGTAAACTCAAAATTAATTTGGTTATAAATTTTCATAGGATTTATATCGTGTCTGGAACCTCAAGTCTTTTATGCATTAGTTATTTGAATGTCACAACAGGTTTGATTCGCATTAAAGAAATTTTTTGTCATAGTGAGTTGGTCAAGAAATAAAATAATTTTAGGTTGTCATAATAAATTTTTAAAATGGCCGTTCCTTCTCAAAAGACAGCCATTATGATTTGGTAGCAGAAAAATTATGTTAGTAAAAAGATTGGTCAGATTGGTTCAGTGTAGTAAAAATTTTTTGTCATACTAATTCACAACCCAAGACTGATTCGTTATCTATTGAAAAATCTGGTGATAATCGACCATATGTGATAGTAAAGTTGTTTGATATAGATAGTTTAGGTTTATTTGTTTCTGGATGTATTATTTCAATAGTAGGTTCATCTTCCATTCGTATTAGGTATAATAGTTGTTGTTTATTTTCTTGATCCAAGAAATAATGCTTTGAGAATTTGGTACACAGGTTTTTGTTGTTGAAGTATTGCTTGAAAATTTGCTCTTGTGCATCGGCACGTTTTTGATTTGATTCGTTTTGGTAGCAATTTTTTATTTATATCCGCATTGCAACGCAGTATGTTGAGAGGTTTGTAAGTCTAAGCGAAATTTGTCGTAGTAGTTTGTCGGATAGCGGTATGTTAGTCTAGACGGGACTCGTGGAGAGTTGGCCGCTCAGCATTACATTAGTCTAAACGAGACTCGTGGTAAGTTTGTCGCTTTAGCAGCTTGGTCATTATTATTGGAGGTTAGTTAAGATGTAATTTTTGTTTATTAGTCTAGGTGAGGCTCATAGAGGAGTTTGTCGCTCTAGCAAGTTTATGCGTTGTGAAGCACTATAGTTTGTCTTAACAGTTTGATTATGAGTAGTGTAAGGGTGTACCAAAATATTTAGTTATTGTTATTCTCAATGGAAGGTTGAAAGCAATTTAAGATATAAATTTATTAAGCCTAAAGTTATCGTTGTTTGCAAAGTTCGCAGAAGAAGTAGAGTTAATGTTGATCCGAAAGAAAACATGTTGTAAATTTAATAGAGGTCAAGCTTGATAATTTAGAAAATTGGTATGTGTCGTTACGTGAGAAAATTTTGGCGTCGCCTGAGGATTACCCTCAATGGAAAGTTGAGAACGATTTTGTTTTAAGTTTATCCCATCAAATTTGCCTATGTTGTCAAATGTAGTAGAGTGGAAATATTTAGTGCCGAAGGTTCAAAGAGAAGAAGTCATTAGATCGTGTCATGACCCTCAGTTGCAGGACATTTTGGGTTCTCGAAGACAAATGCTAGAGTCCAAGAACATTATTATTGGCCCAAGATGAATTTAGATGTGTTGAAATTTTGTCGTGCATGTTTAGTGTGTGGTGCGCAAAATCTTCTAATGCAGGTCCTTTAGGCTTAATGGGAAAGGAGAAAGAGGCCAAGTTTCCATTTCAAATTATCGCGTTAGATCTTATGGGTCCATTCCTCGCTCAAAATTAGGATTTAAATGGTTGTTGGTAGTAGGAGATTGGTTCTCAAAATATACAATTCTACATCCTCTACGCAGTGCAAAGTCACATGTCATAGAACAGTTTATAGAACAGAAAGTGTTTTTAATGTTTGAGTGCCCCAATTTATTATTTGCGATAATGGTTCAAATTTAGCTGGTCGAATTTTTAAGTCATTATGTAATAGGTTTGAAATTCAAAAGATATGGTATAATGCTGTTTATGCGCCACAATGTAATTTTGTTGAGAGGATTAATAGGACGGTAGGGACAGCTATTCGATCCTATCTCGAAGAACATGATACCTGGGATGCTGAGTTAGCGCAGATTCAGTTTGCTATTAATTCTGCTAAGCATGAGTCGACGGGTTATACTCCGAATTTTTTAGTTTTTGGCCGACACGTCCCCATGTCCGGTAAATTTTACGGTAGTGGATTTATTCCTGAAGCTGATGTTGAAATCGTTCCTGGTAGTCGTCCATTATATACTTCAGACCACCAAGGTATATTTAAAGTATTTGAAGACGTTCGTGCGAAGTTGCATGTAGCTTATCAAAGGTCAAGCAATCGATATAATCTAAGGAGGAGAAACATTTCTTTTGAGGTTGGCAATAAAGTGTGGAGGTCCAACAAGGTGTTGTCGAGCGCGGCTAATAAATTTACTGCTAAACTGGCTCCAAAATTTATTTTGAGTGTAGTCAAGAAAAGTGCTCGAATGTGGTGTACGATCTAATTAATCTAGATGGATCAAAAGCAGGCAGGTGGCATGTCAAGGATCTAAAACCCTATTCTGTCGTAGATCCAGAATATGTACCAGAGGACTGATTGGTTATCTTTAGTATTTGTGTCGTAAAGGATATAGTATAAATTTGGTTATGGGATAGAGTGGTGAAGACAAATTGAAGGCTTTTGCCAGTATATCGTTGCTGGTAGAGATTGAAAGTTTCTCGACTAGTGTTGTTTTAAATGTGCACTAATGGATTATTCAAAAAAAAAGGTTATTTTGCCGTGTTGTTGTTATAGCCCGAAGTGGGAGTGAGGCAAATGTTTGTTGCTTCATGTTTGTGGACGTGTTTTGATCGCGTCATGTGTTGTTGTGTCTAGAGTAAGCGAGGAAGGTAGGTGCTGTTTGTTGTCGTAGGTCGGAGTAACCTAGTTGGTGAGACCATTGTAGTATTGAGTAGTTTTGGTTCGAGATGTTTGGTGTGGCCACAGTAGAGTTGAGGATTTTTTTTTGAGACTGGAGTGTCCCAAAGAAAAGAGTAGCGATTGGGCTATGAATAGCTATAAGCTGAAGAAGCCAAGTATTCATTAGTAAGCTACAATGAGTAGTGGCTTGACGAGCAGTTTATTTTGGTAGAGGCAATAATCAAATTTTGCTGAATGTATTGAGCTGGAATTTTTGAGACCAGCAAATACATAATCATTGTTGGAGCAGTATTGATATTTCTGTATATAGGTGTGAGTTTTTGTTTTGCTATTAATATTAGTAAGGTTGTCATGTCAAGGGTAGTAGTAGGAAAGTAAATCTTTTTGTTGTTATTTTGCGATAGTTCATGTCAGGCTTTTTGTTTGAATTTCAGTTTATATTTTAAGAAGTGGGTTGTTTTTTTGGTCCCCGTTTGGTTGCAACTCGAGTGTTAGACTACAATATTTTGACTTTTACCGATTATGACTTTTACCGATTACGACATACCTATATTGACTCCTGACGGATGTGTGGTACGCAGAGTTACCTACACACTCATTTGGTTGCACCCCATTTTCCTTTTCTTAATCCAAGAGTTCATTCATGATTTTTTTAGTTCAGAAATCAAAGTGCAAACTTACTTTGTTCATACTTCGATTTGTTGTAATGCTTTTTTGTATTTATCTTTTGGTTAAGGCGATAGTTTTCGTCCATATAAAAAAACTTCTCGGTTATGTATATATTAAGATATAATTAACCTCAAAGTTTTTTTCTTTTGATCGGAGGCAGTGTAACAAAATTTTGTTACATTTCATATCTATAAAGAAAAACAGTTCTAACTGCTATTATTTTGCGAATCTGTCATTTAGCGTGTAATCATTAATTAATTTAATGAACTATAAAGAAGAACAACTTTTCCGTTTATGTTATTTTTACCTATAAGGAGTATTTAACAGACTTCTATACTTTCAATATCGAGGATGCCTTGAGCGTGGTTTGTGTTGCATATATTGCGGGCGTTCTGGCGTCCACTAGAGCGTTGTTAAACATAACGCCTGCGCGAAAATGACGCGAAGGCTATGAGCATCGACAAATAAAGAATACGGCCATCTTGCAAGCAACCGTGGGTACGTAGACTTCACTTACAAGGATGGTGAATTCTGCTTGTAAGTGGAAGAGGAGGACAGCTCTAGAGGAATGGTAGGGCTGTTGGATTGTCGCGTGGAGGCTCCACGAAGAGCTCTCGTGGAAGCCGCCCAGTCAATTCAAAGCAACAGCTGCAACACGTGGTGAGAAATCCTTAGTGCACAATTTGAGGAACACGCTAAGCGATGGTGTTGGATTTTGGTCGAGCATTGGGAAGTTGATTGTTTTGGAGCGTCCGAGGAGTTGCGGTTAGTGCAGGCCTGTTTTGTGTCTTTCAAAATATCAAACAGATGGGAAGTAAAGTGTCCGAGCTCATCGATTACATTCGTCAACATCGTTGCTGTAAAAACTAAATCTACCAGGTACTTATGAACCTTTTGCTGAAAATCAATTTCGTGTGCTGTTTAAGGTTAAAGCTTTAAATTACTATTTATGAAATCATGAGAAACCTTCGTTAAATAACGTAAATTTCAAATTTGTTTGCTAAATGTATTTATGCTTATATACTACGTAAAAATTTAGTTGGAAACATAACCTAAAATTTAATTAGTCAAATATTTTTCATTCGGAACTAGATTGCTTTATAAGAGAATTTTTAATCTTTAGATGCTCTAAAAGTTGTTATTCAAAGTGCTTTTATGATGCACTTGTCAAGTGATAAAAACATGTATAAAGTCCACCTTTGGATGAAAGGTGTTTTCTAGCAATTTGTTGTAATTAGTGGAAGAACTAAGCTGTTTTTGACATATGTTAATCTGAGTTTATTATTTTCATACTTAAACCATATGAACTGTTTATGTAACAAGTTCCTTAGATAAAAATCTTGTAAGCCAAAACAGATCTGTTTCATGGATGTTTAAGAAACTAAACTGTATTAACTAACTTATAAATGCTAATACCTCTCTATGTAGAGAAGTATATTCAGAAACTTCTGTAACTTATTTAATGTTGATTATTTTGATTATAGAGGAACACTCTAAGAAAAGTTTTAAAGTTTATATATTGATTAATGAAATTTATTTACAAGTAATTTTTGCAACAAAAGAGATATATATTTAGATTAAACATTGAATTGATACCTTTGTCTTTTTATTTCACTTATTGAAATTAACATTGATCAAATTAGACCAGAAATTTTTGAATGTGGAAAAGTTGATACAATATCAGGTAATAGAAATGGAATAAGTAATTTCCAGTAGAGTATTTTTCATACGTAAGGTGTTATTAAGATTTTGAATTCAGGCTAATCGATCTATAAAGATCGAGATATTTTGTTGCTGTAAGACACAAACGGTGTCTTATATTTTATTTTTTGTGTGACATCTTCTTGCAGGTCCGACATCGCGGAAGCTAAAGCAGAGATTTCAGAGGTATTATATATTGAGGTTTGTAAGTTTTCTTGTAATCATTTATATCCTATAGGTTTCTGCGTCTTCCTGTAGGATACTTTAGTCTTGTTTATTGTCTGTATAGATGCAGTGGCGTCCATTTATTTTTTGTTCCCGTTAGTAGTCGAGCCCACCATATACCCACGCCCAAACTCATTGCTCACCCTTGGGGTAATTCCCAGACTAGACCGCGAATATAGTAAAGAAGAGAAAAACTTCATTTTCAAATAAAATGATATTTCATAGGCGCCGGCAACGTGAGGCGTATATAAATAAAGAACATTTCATAATATATTACCAGGCTTGTTCAATTGAAACCCATCTTTGGTCAGGGTAGCGTTGGAAACAATTGTAATCACTCAACTGACGTTTTGCAACGTTAGCGGTGTTTGTAAACTTCCCACTGGTGAGTCTCTCTCGTATATATTTGACAGCCATTTTAAGTATTGTAACTTTGAAATGACGTTTGCTGTTAACCATGCGACCAAATGCGAATGGGCTTATTTTTGCAACACTTCACGGAATACAGACAAAATAGTAACGATTTTCTCTCGTCAATAATTGTTGGCGACGAATCTTGGTGTCATTATTTGAACCATCCAGTAAGCTGTCATCGATGCAATAGAAACACGCAAATTCTCCGCCATCAAAGAAGTTTAAAGTTCAACTTTCTGCCGGTAAGGTCATATTGACAATTTTTTTTGATCATCATAGAATTTACAGAACCTCGGGTGCATATCAACGCAAACCTGTATAATGAAACTTTGAACAAGCTCCATCAAGCAATAAGACGAAAACTGTAACATTATTTTGTAATGTTAACGAATAATCAAATCAATTAATTAATTAAAATTCAGTAACTTGCATAACTTATACACAAAAATTCCACAATAAATTACTTCATATTTAGTTAGGCTCCCTTATAATAAAAGACCAGCTTTACAGATAGCTTCAGGCTACTAAACTATTAGAAATTCCAGCGGCAGGTCATAATTTAAAGCTCTACCCTTCCTTGTAAATCAAATACAATAAACCTCTTAAAGTTTAGGTCGGTTACAGATTGACGAATCTGATAAAGTTAAAATGGAATAGTACCTTTTAGGGTAAATAAAAGAAAGCAATTTTCAGTTTGAAATGCTTAACCTTCTTAATACTTTCGTTGATTGACCTGCGGGTTATAGAAAACGAAACATTATAAATAGCGAAAACTATTTCCAATTTGATTTATTCAAATATTACAAGTAATTTTAAGTAGTCTGGAGACATCTATTGTATTTAAAATCCATTTCGGCTCAAGTAGATTAGCTGGTCTTTTGTTAATGGCAGACTACTGTCGCCATAGGTATGGTCCACATTTCAATAATTAAGAAATTCATAGAAGGTACAACATAATTTAAAACCCTTGGGAAAATAATTGCTTCCGTGACTCTCATCTAAAAAGGGGTTGATTTGGTTTCTAAAATCTTGTTTTGTGGGAGGTTCTGTTCAGTCATTGGATAACAGAAAATGACGTACATAATTATTAGGGTAGGAATTAAGCTATATAACTTAAGGCTTTAGCCAAAAGACGGAGAGTTCTTTCCAATGGGGCTGTCCGTGGCCAAGAAGTAGAAAGAAACGTAGTTCGCGGGTAGCGTTCTCCGGCATCACAGATAGAATATTTCACTTCGTATCACGATAGTAAAAATTGGAAAGGAGTGATACTCTTCCAATTCGTGAGGGTTATGCCCAATGTTCGCGGATTTATAGTGATACAAGGTAACTATTAAAAAGCTTGTAGGCGTGTGACGCACAAGTAAGTGATATTGTCAAGAAGATTCTGCTGGGTTGGTGTGCCAGTCAATTCTTAAAAATTATAAGCAGAAGCAACAAGCGAGATTCTCTCCCCCAATTTAAGAACTGTTCTACGTTGGAAGACAAACCCTCAAACAATGAACAATTTTTAGTAAGTAAGTTTTTATAGTTAAGTAGCATGACCAATTTTTAGTTAGTTTGTTTGTTAGGACGTTTTGGCCATAAACCGTAGGATTAATTTACTGTAAGATTTTTAATATAAGTTTTCTTTCATATACAAGTGTTTGAGAGCTACTTATGTACTCAAAATGTTCATAAATTCCATAGTCACCTATTCACTTAAATTTCTAAATTAAAATCAATGCATGTAAGAGGTTCACGTTTATTGCTCTGTGAAATAAATAGTTTTGTTTGCCGTTGATTAAGTCAATAGTTTTTTATTTTTTTATCATGGAAGTTGCATAAGTAGGAAAAAGTGAGGAATTGATTAAAAGGAACAATTGTCCTCCTTGGGATGAGAAGTCTCTCAAGGTTTTGTACGAACATTTGGACATTCTCGACTTGTCTGGCGCCCTTGGCAATTGTCATTAAACCACAATATTTTATGAAAGGTAAATGCCAAATCTTTTGTAGTACATTATAAATTAATTTAACCCTTTTTTTCAAATTTTAACCCTCTATATGCTCCACGACCTTCCGCTAGCTAGTGCCGGTGACCCCCCTTTAATTTTTGTTTTACAGGCCGCCCCCATTTTATAATTTTACTGGAAAATACATACGTAGTAGTTTTTCCTGGCTGTAACAAAACGTCCAGGGAAGCTTTCACGTGGTGTCATTCTGCTTCACGACAATGCTCGACCTCATATTGCTAAATAAGTTAAGAGAAAATCTACAGCGAAAGAAATGGAGGATATTAGAGCATCCACCCTATAGTTCCGATTTATCGGCTTGCGATTTTCACGTCTTTGGGCTAAAATATTACAGCCTCACTATTGTAGTGTTAGTGAAACTTTCTAAAAAGGATGTTTATTTTTTCTTACAAAAGTCGCGCAGAAGATGTTGTTTTATCCGTATTCACTCAATTGACTTTTGAAGACTTCCGCACTAGCTCTGAACTCTATCTTCAGCGGTTTAGAGAAACTATGAGGGGGTCGTTTATTAAATACGGATGGGTAGGGCGCACCTGTACTTAGGTAGTATGTAAAAACAAGAAATATCGCTAAGAAAAATACGGGAACCTCAACGAGTATATTCTGTTGTAAAAATACAAGATTTTGTATTTTTAGATGATACTATAGGGTTTTCCAATAAGAGGTGTTATTTTGATATTCAAAGAAAAATGCTATTTTTTAATATAAATAATCGGATGTTTATTTTATTATAAAGAGGAAGGTATGCCGTTAATAGTGGAAAATAACATCAGGTAAATGACCACCACGACTACGCTTACAGGACAATTTCCTTTTCATGAAATTTTCCATAACCAAATCGCAAAGTGGCTGACCTATGTCCTCGATAGCCTCACGAATTCCATCTTTGAGGTCTTGAATCGACGCTGGGCTGTTGGCGTAGACCTTCTCCTTCACGTGGCCCCAAAGAAAGAAGTCGCAAGGTGTTAAATCACAAGATCTCGGTGGCCAATTGTAATCTCCTCTTCGAGAAATAACACGATCCGGAAACTTTTCCCGTAAAAGATCAATGGTTTCGTTGCTAGTGTGGCACGTAGCGCCTAGGGACGAACCTTCTTAACTTTATTGACTATGAGTAACCGTCTGCGCGTAGGAGCCCATAAAACCCTTAGAGATAAAATAATAAAATTAATATATCTACAAGCCGAATTAACTGGCGAACATAAATTCATAAAACAACAAAACAACACACTACAAGACAAGATAATCGTAACTAAAGTAGAAAACAGCCATCTGAAACAACAATCAATGCTCAATCTAACCATGTCTTTAAACACGTACGCAAACGTGATGGCAATACCAACACAGACATACGCCAGTGCTGTAGCACAAAAACCGAAAGCTCCAAAACAAGACGCAATTTCGAACCAAAATACAACGGTGTTCATAACGTCAAAACGTGGTGAAACACCTAGACAAATTCAAGAAATTTTTTCAAAAACAGTAAAGCCTCTGAAAGACAAAATTAAAGTTAAAAACGTCTGAACAACTAACAAAGCAGTAATTATAGATACTGATAACGAAACCGAGGCAAACAAAAATTTAAACCATGCAACCCTAAAACAAACCTTAAATTGCGAAAAACCACGCAAGAAAAAACCCTTAGTTATTATATACGACATACCAACGTACCTGAAAGATCAAGACATGACAGATTTAATTTATACTCAAAACCTTGAACACCTAATTAACAGAGAGGATTTTAATAAAGACTTTCAACTTAGTTTCAAAACAGGACCGAAAAACAAACCGACTCAACATCATGTTGCGACGGTAAGTGGCAAAGTGAGGAATATATTAATAAATCTAGGGAAACTCTATATCGAATATCGCTGTGTTACAGTGAAGTACTTTTTAGTAGTACCCAAATGCCTACGATGTCTCGATCTAGAACACGTCACGAAACATTGTACACGCACCACCGATACATGTGGACACTGTGGGGAAGAAGACTCCAAGCACAAAAGAGCAGACTGCCCCAAGCACGGACAACACTCAGTTTGCATACCATTCTTAAAACATAACAAAAAGTGCGCTTCTAACCCTAAAGATTGCCCAACCCACAAAATGTTAATGGACAGACTCATACAAAAAACCAGACTATGAACAGTAAACCTAACCAAACTAAACACAAACAACCCTCACACATTCAAAGGAACAAAGCAAGGGCAATCACGTATCGACAACATCTTCAACAAACAATACAAGAGAACATGCACACAGACAAAACAGTAACCCACCCACAAACGGAATACGAACCTACACTCACACACAACATTTTCACACAAACACAAGCAACAACCAGAATGCAGCATAAACACCTATTACCCCTAATGGACGACGGAAAGATCAGAATTGGCCAAATAAATGCCATGCACTATGCAACTGTAATGAAAGAGCTTAGACAACTAGCTGAAACCTTACGATTACATGCCCTTTTTATACAGGAACCTTATCTGGTGCATGGTGCATGGTATACCAAGCATGTATGCCAGTCAGGGCAAGACAAATACACACAGGTAGAAACCCACAAACGGCAGTGGTCATTTTTGATCCCACATTGACAATCACGACAATCCAACGATACAGCGGAGAACACTACACATGTCTGGAGGTCTCAAACGGTTGGATTGGAAAGTGGATCTTGCTAACAAGCTACTTCCAGTACAGACTGGATCCCCAGCCGTACATAAACAACATACGCAACATATTACACACTTGCAATAACAAACCAATAGTTATTATGGCACACGTAAATGGAAAATCTCCGATGTTGGACAGTTCCCTTACGGACGAACGCGGAGAACAAGTTGAAAACTTGATTAACGAACTACAACTCGAAGTAATCAACCTTCCTAATAATTTATCCACATACAACACCCATGCAGCAACAGGAACAAACATAGATGTTATACTGACAAATGGGCTGGCGTACAACTACATACAAGACTGGCAGGTATTAGAACACCAAACCGTTAGTGACCACAACCTAATCACGTTCAACATTGATATGACAACCAGGCCATTTGACACACCACAAAACTTCACCAATGTACAATGATACAAAATACGAAATGCAAATTGGAACAAACTGAGGGACACATTTGTACCCCCACAAGATATAAGATCAGATGAAAACGTTCACGAGTATACAAAACTATTCACCAACACAATTAGACGCACAATGGAACAAGTGCTCCCAATACAACGGAAAACGCGACACACAAAGACAATTCAATGGACAAGACGCTTACAAAACCTAAAAAGGGAAACACAGCAAGCGAGAAAAAGCTACCAAAACTCCCTAACACCGGCCGAGAAAGCATACCACCTAACAAATGATCGACAATTAAAAGACATATACCAAAAAGAACTGACTGACATGAAAAGGAGGTCAAGGGAATTATTCCTGGCAAGATACTTACAAACTGACGCCTGGGGAATACCCTATAAAAAAAATCAAACCACCGATGACTTATTCAACTTTAATAAAACAAGACGGTACATACACAAAAGACTGGGGTGAAACTGCGACACTGCTATTACAAACACTTTTGCCTGATGACAACGTTCAAAATGACACTAACGAACAACGACTCAGACGTCAAGGAGTAATCGACAGAAACCACATAGGTAACCGAACATGGAACACACAAGACGACAACTTAGATCCTTTCACAGAAGACGAAGTGATATACGCACTATGCCAATCAAAGAGCAGGAAAGCACCAGGACCGGACGGAATTCTTGCGGAGATTGGCATAGCGCTACAAGATAAGTTAACACCGACGCTAACAGCACTGTACAATGAATGCATACGACAAGCTGTTTCTCCGAACATCTGGAAACAGGCGAATGCCGTGATTATCCCTAAAAGGAAACGTAAAGACCCCAAACAACCGGGCTCTTACCGACTCCTTTTGAACACGCTAGGAAAAACGTATGAAAAACTATTATGTAAACGAATGCAGAACCACAGACAAATCACAGGAGTACATCCAAGACAATACGGCTTTACAGAAAACAAATTAACCGAGGACGCCATAAACCAAGCAATACAAACCATCAAGCAATCATACAAAAAATATATCCTATTAATATTAGTGGACATAGAAGGCGCATTTAATAACCTTTGGTGGCCTTCACTTTTTACAAGACTTACGACCATAAACTGTCCATCACAACTATACCACTCTTTCAGGAGCTACTGCAGAGACAGGTATGTAACACTACAAGGCACGGAGAGCATTACCAAACATATAAATAAAGGTTGCCCGCAGGGGTCCATATGCGGGCCCCTATTTTGAAATATTGTAATGGATGAACTCCTGGAAAAGCTGGACACCGTTGATGAAGTGTTGTCGACGATTGCATACGCCGACGACATCTTGCTGGTGGTTGAAGGCAATTCCAGAAGGGAAATCGAACGTAAAGCTAACATTGCCCTTACCCATACACAAAGTTGGTGCAAAACAAACAAAATGACCATAACACCACAAAAACTACATACCTTGTGATGAAGGGAACCCTGGCAAGGGACCCCACCATCAAACTAGATGTTGTAAATATAAGTAGAACACAAAACACAAAATATCTGGGCTTAACATTAGACGAAAAACAGAATTACTCTGCACATATAAACACCGTCTGTGCAAGAGCAACTTCTGCAATGCAGAACATTGCAACGCTAGCCCAAAGGACTTATGAGATACCACTTAATTGCGTAAGGCTATATTTCAACAGTGTGCTCGGTGCTATGGTATCATACGCCGCGAGCGCGTGGGGACTTCGCCTTAACACAATCAAACCTAGACAAAAAATTAACAGTACACAACGAAGTGTTTTACTGCGACTGACGGGGGCTTATGGGACTACCGCACATGATGCACTTCATGTACTGGTGGGAACTATGCCCTTGGACCTAGTAGTGAAACAGCGAGCTGCAATATACAATCTTACACACAATGACAACCGACAACTACAACGCATCTTAAACACAAACCAACTGCCCACGACAAAGACGGAAATAAAGAACTATATACTTGCAGAACGGCAGACAAATGGGATCAAAGCACAACCGGTAAAAGGGTATACGCAATAATCCCAAATATTAAAGACCGCCTAAAAGCCAAATACCTGGTGCCCAGTCGGGGACTTATTCATTACCTAATTGGCCACGGACCCTATCCAACATACAGAGAACGCATGAACTTAGTAGACAACAACATATGCACGTGCGGAAAAATAGGAACACCGGAACATATAGTATTCGAGTGTAATGACTTACAACCGTACCTCTACGAACATAGACAAACATTATTAAACAAAACCCTACACCAGATGATTTGGAACGAAATTTTTTTTCCACACTTAAATGCACTCACACAAAAAACCACGGCACTCATCCACCAACGTTATCTTGACGGATAAAAGACACAAACAAAACTACCCGGACAGAGACATAAAAGTACCACCTCTCCTTGGACCGAGGCTCTGCCCCGGAGACCGGAGACCGATCACCTGGAATTCCAAGAGCTCTGCTCTTGACGACCAGAAGCAACAAGGTCAAACCATTAACCCGACTTTGAAACAATCCAACCCCCTAATATGTAGAATTTGCAACCCTGTCTGTCACAAATAATAACCCACAGTAGTAGTATAAGTTAATTTTAAGTAGTAGAATAGGGAATTACTTTTGTTTTTAACAAACGCTAAATTTTAAGAACTTACACATACCCGAGGCAAACAATACAGCAAACAAATCCTTTCCTCTGAAAGAACCTAATTTTTTATTTATGTAATAGTATAAGTTCAAACATGTACAAAATCACAAAATTATACTAATTCAATCCAACCTTTTAGTAACCTGGGCAAACATAAACACAAATTAACATTTCAAACACATTTCACACACACACACACACGCACGCACGCACGCACGCAGGCACGCACGCACGCACGCACGCACGCACGCACGCACGCACGCACGCACGCACAGCACGCACGCACGCACGCACGCACGCACGCACCACACACACACACACACACAAAACAACTCTTATGCACTGTGCAAACACGAAACACTATTCACACACTTACATTGCCTCTTCAACATCTGGATTTCCGGCTGCCGATGGTCCAGACTGATAAGGCAACATCCGTCGAGCGTTCCTCTTTGAAGATTGGGATTATCGGCTTCCGATGGTCCTGGTCCTAAAGGTGGAACGTATCACGGATACCAACATCACACACAACACATATACACAAAACTCTCTCTCTCTCTCTCTCTCACACACACACACACACACACACACACACACCTACACACACGCACACTTCCACTGCCTTTTCAACATCTGGATTTCCGGCTGCCGATGGTCCGGACTGACAAGGCAATGTCCGTTGTGCGTTCTTCCATGACGACTGGGATACCCGGCTGCCGATGGTCCTGGTCCTAGAAGGGGAACGTAACACGGACCAACATCACACACAACACACATACACACAACCGCCCCCCACATACCCCCCCCCCACACATAACACATGATGGTTACTTTTTGTGGGGAAGCCAGGTCTGCTTAAATTTCAGGTAGCAGACTACTGAAACGTTGGAACAAATTAATAAAATATATAAAAATAGCGCCGCCTTGTTGAAAGTGAACGTTGTCCAGATCAATACCATCCAATTCCGGCCATAAAAATCGTTAATCATCTCTCGATTGCGCAATTTATTTACCGTAACTGTTGCTCCAGCCTCATTTTCGAAAAAGTAAGGTCCAATGACTCCGCCGGACCATAAACCGCGCCAAACAGTCACACGTTGAGGATAGAGAGGCTTTTCAACAATAACTCTAGGGTTTTCTGAGCCCCAGATGCGACAATTTTGCTTGTTGACAAAGCTACCGAGGTGGAAATGGGCCTCAACACTCAAGATGATTTTTCGATCGAATTCCGGATCATTTTCATGCATTTCAACGACCCAATCAGCAAAGAGAGGACGTTGTTGATGATCGGCCGGCTTGAGTTCTTGTGTTAACTGGACTTTATAAGCCTTAAGACCCAAATCTTTTTGCAAAATAGGGTGTAATGGCGTTTGTGGAATGCCTACTTCCAAAGAACGACGAGGAATGGACAAACCTGCGTTTTATTCACACTTTTGGCTACAGCAGCAATATTATCGGCTGTTCTTGAGCGACGTGCACGGGTATTATTCTTCACATCACTAACTTGTCCCAACAGCTCGAATTTTTCCACCAATTTCTGTATTGCGGTCCGACAAAGCGCTTCGAGTTTTACGAACCGTCTCTGCCAAATTTTCACCATTTTTATAGTGAATTTTAATAATTTCAATGCGTTGTTAAAGCGTGTATCGTTCCATTTTTATTAATGGCGTAGTTTCTACTTGTCAAATGTCAAAAAATGACAGCTTCAAAAGTGACATCTACCAAAATAGCGGGCTATTCAAAATAACACCTCTTATTGGAAACCCCTTTACATTTATCCTGAAATAAAATAAAATACATAAAATAATATTAGAGACAGTGATTTGCGCCACAAAATAAAATCAATAAATCAGACAGGTTTTGTACATCTATGATTTCTATCTTTTGTGTAATAGTGCATAGACACTCTACTTATTAAATTTATGCACATCTGGTTCATATGTAGTCCATAGAATCCAGTAATAAGCATGGACAAAATAATTACTATTGCTTAAGTGCTTCCATGAGCATAATTAACTTTGTTTAAATCTATAAGGAAATTAAGACTGTTAAGTATCAACACATATATTAACTGAAAATTATTTCTGATTTATTTTGACAGATAATTATTATAAGTTTCTGAATATTCAATTAATTTTTATATTTATTATTAATCTTGGACAATTTAAATAAAAAGAAAAGCCTCTAAAGCAAATAGGCACTATAATTGTCATTAACATAATCATGAGATTTTTTGTCATCTTTTCAGTACTGACAAAACGATTCACATACATACAAAATAAGTTGGTAATAAGATCTTTCAAATTAGTCAAGTTAAACTTCGTTAAATAGTGAACAAGTACATGACTATATTATTCGTAATGCAAATTCATAAAGCTTTTGTTACATAGACAATTTTATAAAGCATAAATTTTGATATGAAGCAACGTTTGAAAATTTAAATTCATAATTAAATATTATTACAAAAATGTTAGTTTCCATGGGTTCAAACTACCAAGGTTAGATTTATACATGACGTTAAATGTCAAATAGATGGTTGCCTCACAAATAGAAATCACTTACCACCTTGACCTCGGGCTTGGCTGCTTGCACCATTTAACAAACAAGTTCAACCCACATGTGGACTTCCAACATTGAAGAAACACATAAAAAACTAGTTGTCTACATCGATATAACAACGCCTCGTAAACTAGATCCACATTGTAAGTTTCCAATGCGTAATCGCTTTATACGCAATTACATAAACTTCCTACAACCATTAGTCAGCTCCAAGTATTGCTTCCAAATTAAAACAAAATTTCTATGTTGAAATATAAGGAACGTATATATCTTATACGCAGTAAAAATTAAACAGTTTAGCTCGACCATTTTTGCTTCAGTTATTAAATGTTATTTCTTCCGTACTTTAGTGTTGTTTTATTTTTTTTAGTCCATCAGTTCCTTTGTGTTTTAGTGTCGCGAATGATGAGTTTCTAAGCAATCGGACCGATGTATTTATCGAAACTAAATTGCGACTCGCAAGTCAGCTTTAGATATGAATTTAAACATATTGACGTTGTAATGTTCAAAAGCCGACTGATTCGACTCGTCGACAACAGCCTTAGCAAGCAGGTGCCCGTAAACACGCTATACGATATCACCTTGAAAATACGTTGTACAAATTTTACAATACAAACTGGACATTTATAACTATGCGCTTTATTTACTGTATGGTTAAAAATAAAGAAGGACAATTATTGGGGTGTTTCGAAATTATGATACTTTGTTTTTAATTTTGTATTAATTGTAGAAATACAATTTATATTGAATTATAAAAATAAGTTTAAAAATTTTATAGTACAACACATAATTTTTATGCGTTAATTTAGCAGAGGGAAAACGAACTGTTACAGGGCCACTGAAAAAAGAGTTAAAAGGTAGCTGTTTTCAGTCGGACGAAGAAGTACAAAACGCCGTGTAAGAATTCTTCGAGCAGCAGCCACAAGATTTCTTTATGCAGGGTATACATAGGTTGGCGAAACAATGGGATATGTGCTTTAATCGTAGTGGTAATTATTTGTAAATTTAGTTGTCAATTAAATTTTTCCTGAACCAAAGATGGGTTTCAATTGAACAAGCCTCGTATTATCAAAGATTTAGGGTATCCATTATGTAGTAATAATACCGATAACTGTTTAAACTTTAATGACGCACAGGATCAAAAGTATCTTCCATCCTTCATACAAAAATAAGTGAACATAAGTGCCGAAGTCTTTGATTTTGAAAATTGGGCTATTTTCTAAAATATTTTGTTGGTGAATTTTTGGGACACAAAAAGTGATCCCTTTGAAATAACACTATTTATATTTCACATGTTTTATTTCAGAAGACTGTTACACTATTTTTATATATATATATATATATATATATATATATATATATATATATATAGTGCATTTACTCTACCTTATATGCGGCAGAGCCTCTATAAATTATGAGCTTAGAGTATAAAAGGATCCTCTAAAGAGATCTTCCAGTTAGCTAAGCTTCTTCAACTTAGGGCAGAGCTATGAGCCAGGGTCGTAGGATGGTATACGATAATAAAAGAATTTTTAATGGACGCCACCGTATCTTAATAATAGCTATAATGAGAAACAATCCGAAGATAAGATACGGAAATCTTCAAAAAGAAAAAATATCCTTAACGAGCAAAACATAAAAATATAATACTTACTTGTGACTCTGCATACTGGAATTGGAACGACGATCTCGTACTATCTGAAAATTTAATTTTAGATTTAATTTTAGAGCTAGGACTACATTAGAGCCTAGTCAATTTATCACAAAAAAATAAATTCCAACAAGATGACCTAGTTAAGATTAAACCTCAAAAAAATTTTAAACACAATATCAATAATCTATTCTTCTTCACTACAAAAACTTTATAAATATGGTTGCTTGCTTCTATAGAAAAATTATTGTTGACTTCAATGAAAGAAAGCTTTAAAACAACTTATTACACTTTCTATTGATTTACAAAAAAATATATATACATCATTTGTACAATGTTATACGTACTGAAACTTTTGAGATATCTACTTTTAATACTGCCTAGGAGTAGTCTCTGATTATTTGTATGAATTTTATAATTGTAAATTTATTATAGTTCTCTAGAAGAATTATAGTGTTTTTGTTATTATTCTACAATTTGTATTTGATACCTAAATAGGACCTTGTTTGGATTTACATTTAATTGATTAAATACTTTGAATTTCCTTAAATTGTAGAACTACATTTTTAATTAATTTAATTGATGGAATCAAACGTCAAAAATACTTATGGTTTGAACTAATCTGTACTTCAAGGAAACTGTCTAAAAAAAAATTATAATTTATAATGTGACAAACAACTATGAACATGCCACGTGCTTAGTTACGGATACATTTTAGTATAACCTTGTAAATTCAAATATAGTTATCTTATAGAAAATTCTTTATGTTCATAAAAACATTCATGCAATATCCAACTACTAAATTCTGAACAAAAGTTACGTGTACCAATCCAAATGACCAAATATACAAAAATTATTATTACATTTTCAGTAATGGTTCCGTGAAACGAAAATTGAATTAAAATTGGAGATGACTCACCACAAACAATCTGCTAGGCATCAGAGTTTGTCAACCATCTTGAGTACTTACGACAAGAGGTGCGCGCAGTTTGCACGTGCACGGTTCTACGGCTTGACTTCTAAACGAAACAAAATTTACGGAAAATTTCACCATACTCCATAGCAACATTTGAGACTTTGGACTTTAAATACAGCTAACAATAAATTGTGCTTCAGTGTTCCATAACGATTATATACAAAAGATTTATCGCTCCAATATTTTATACATTACGTGCTTGCGTTTCAATACTGTATAACATAAAACTTGTTTCGATACTGTAACCACATAAAATTTGCGTTTCAAAATTGGACCTAAAACTTGCTTCGACATTCTAAAGCAATCAACTTAAAATTTTCGTTTCAATATTGTATCTACATTTTTACTTGCGCTGAAAAGAATCGAAGAAACGATTTGGATGTAAAATTGAAAATTATTCACCTACCGTAGATGATGTGTATTTCACAGACACACTAGGTCGATTCAACTACTAATTGACGCCATGGTATACGTCAACACCATTTTACCTGCCTTTGGGACGGCTTGTTTTATCAAACCTGCCAGCCCACGTTTCAACACTTGCTTAGCTGATTACATTCGGACGTTAAATTATGAACCTTGACCACGAGACAATTTTATTATTTAAGCACGCGCAAAATTAGAATGTTGTATCAACACATACACAGATAAAAGAAAACTTAAATTTTACTTTAAGTTCTTAGATATAGGTGGAGCTCTAGGTAACGAATTGGTAATATATTGCTACAATAGGAGTTTAATATTTTCTGTTTAATAAGGGATATTTGTTAAATAAATATTTAGAACAAAAGCGTACATTTATGAAGCAGGTAATTGTATTCGTTACAAAACGTTTATCAGTTTTTGGGTTTGGTTGCAGAAGAAGCTTTGTAAAGGGATTTTGGCGTTTCCATTTAGCTAAATTTATTTAAAGGAGACGTCGTGGAGCCTTGATTATTTTCAATGTATTTTTAAAAAAATGGTATAATTTCAATTGCAGACCTGCCTCTGTAATTTCTACGTTCTGCAAGAATAGAACCCGCGTTAGTCTGGAAGATATTCAACTTTTCTGACCTTCAGTTGCGGAAAGACAGCCCTTTCTACCCTATTCCACTTCAAGGGTACAATTCAGTTCAAGCTGAAGTTTAAGTTAATAAATGAAATATAAATCGAATGCCTTAAGAGAATATCTTAAGAAATAGAAGACTAGATTTTGATAGGAATAGAAATATTGAATAAAAGAGTCAGAACAGGAAAACGTAGCAGCACTCTATTGCTTGCTAGAACCTTTGTTAGAAATTTGTTCTATTCGTTAGGAATTCCGTTTTTCTATTTGCAGTGGAGTTTAGGCTGCACAGCATCAAAACAAGTTGTAATTTTAAAGACCCCGCAATTCAATAAAGGTTTAAGGTGATTGCTTTTCACTATTTAACCTGATGCCTTTAGAATGTATACAAGAAAGCGTTTCGTTGAACTCCATTTGTATAGACCTTGACAACTTAAAGTTATAAATACAAATCCCGAACCTTTGACCAAATAGGTAGCAAAAAGTTTTTGCAATTCCCTTTTTGAAAAGGAAATGTCCATTACAAGAAACATTGCAATGTGAAAGTCTAATATATGTTTGTAGCTTAAAGAGCTTCATTTGTTTTACCGACGCTTTTAAAAAAACAAAATTCTATCTGTTTTTGAGTTTGTACTGACAAAATTACTATTTCGAAAAAAGATTATTTTAATCAAAATATTCACACTTTAAGCTATGAAAGCTATATAAGCGGTTAAATTTTAATATAAGCTTTAATAAGAGCACATGCACACGCACACGCACACGCACACGCACACGCACACGCACACGCACACGCACACGCACACGCACACGCACACGTACACGTACACGCACGCTCACATGCACACGCATACGTACACGCACACGCATGCTCACATGCACACGCACACATACACGCGCGCACACATACATGCACATACGCACACGCACGCGCCCACGCGTCCACGGGCACACGCACACGCGCGCGCACACACACATACAGACACGTACGCACATTTGCTTACACGTACTCTGCACGTGTGTACGACACAACCACGCATGTGGGGACGCTCGCAACCACGTATGCAAGCACACCCGCACGTACTCACCTGCCCACCGACACACAACACACATACAAAAGTCGTTTTTGAAAGAGCAGTTTTTCTCATTTTGGATGAGACTTTTGCGTATACTCTATACAATTAGTTGTATACTATAAGCGTATTTTAATTGACCAGTTTGTTACATAAATAAATACAATTGATCTCCCCTACTGAAATACGGAAATGAAAAATTAATGATATTTCTTAATTACTTTTTAGTTACATTGACCTATCAATCTATGCAACAATTTATCAAATATTTAATAGATACTGTAGTGAATTTTTGGGAGAGGAGATGTACTTTAGACCGAAACAGGATTTTAAAATTGTTTGGACAAAAGTATAGGTCTTTCTGGAAGGTAGAAGTTAGAGAATATTATAGATAAGAGCAAATACTATATAATAAAACAAAGGACAGCTAAAGATATTAAGAATTAGCTTATAATATAAAAATGAGTATTAAGAAAAAATAGTGACAAACTGAAAGTATAATAAAATGTATTAAATACAATTTAAAGTGAAAAATATCAGAAATAAATTACTATACAGAAACTTGAACTAGAAATAATGCAAGGAAAAGAATTGTATAAGTAAACCTGTAAAATAAAAATGAGGGTAGGTTTTGGTGATCATGAAAAAAACTTGTTACGGTATTCCGTGCAAACACAAAAGAAAGCAGTAAAGTCAGTAATGAAATCGTCTACACCGAATACCGCAACAAAACAGGGACAGAATGCTAGAATCGAAATCTCAACGAGTTAGGATTCAGGCTAGCTCAAAAACGCCGTAGGGTGACATGGGTGATACAAAGAGAACACATTAGAAACCTCAAGAACAAAAAAATTTATACTACGCACATGTAGGAAAACATACAATCACAAAAGAATATTTACAAACGTCGAAAATTCATATTTGCGTAATCGTTGTGTACATTAAGCGTCAATTTACATATAATACAGTTTAACCTACACATTGAAAAATATCAAGCATAAAATCTTACTATCTAAATATAAGCATACTTACAATATGTCCAACCCTAAATATGTACAAGAAATATTGAAATAATAATATAGTAAGTAAAAAGTTACTGTAGGAAACGCATCTCGCAACTTAAAAATTTTCAACAGTCCGTTGTTGACGTATACATTAATTTATACAGTAAAAGGCAACCAGTAGAAAGGCGCTGTCAACGCAATAAAATTTTTAAATAGTAATTTATATAAATAAGTACATAATTTGTCTAGTAGTAAGCGCGCGCTAACGCCTGTTTGCAGTTTATTGCGGAAGTAACCAAAAGAATGTCTATCTGCCAATACAGCCACCAATAAAACAAACAGAAAAATACATTGTATCTGTATCTCAGGAAATACGGCTGAATTCGTCTACGACTGGAGCATGGAACAACTTTACTATACTGTACTAGTACAAAAAAGCATTTTAAAAGCGTGACTTCACAACACGTAATTTCGCTAAGAGGATGTTGCATTCAATCTGGCGTTTTCAAAGCACGGTTTCTATTTATAATAAAAGAACCAAATTGGGCGGGGGAGTGTTAGATATTTGGCTTTCAAAAATATTGCCGAAGAATCAAGTGTGCAGAATTCTTAAACGGCAGCTGCACTACCAGCTGTAACCGCTTGTAACAAGAAGATAACTTGATAACAAAGAATTTTAAACAAAGAAAAACAATTTGATTACTTTGAAACACCTGCACAGTTGCAGGATAAGCATACCGCTTGATGGAGTATAAACTTGGTAAAGATAACAAACCCGTTCCAAGTGTTTATTTACTAGGCAAATAGTTAAGCGATATTATCTTTTAAAAGAAAACTATGCATTTATGTGCAGCTGAAATTGAAATGTATTCACTGCAGGTGGTTGAAAATATTTGTAGCGATTTTTTAATGTGAAGTTGCTAAGCAACTGTTTGATTTTATAATACAAAATATTACAGCGATTATACTCGATAAAAACTAATTTCAAATGGAAGAATATCGAGATTGTTGATCGATAGATTTTAAATTTTAGGACGTTTTTAAATAAAGGTAGCATAAATTAACATTTATGTAGAAAAAGTCGCTTGCAGGGTTTTTAACGTAACAAATCTCCCTCTAGCAAAATTAAAAGTCGGGGTAGAAAGCAGAGCAACGGAGTATGCAGTATACTAACAAAACAAAGCAAACGAGAATAGGTTTAACAAAACTACAGGAAAAATTTAAAAACTAACACAAAACTTTTTAAACGGCTTGAAGGACCAGTACATTGAAGCAAGTCAAGAAGTGTAAAAGATATAGAAAAGTGAAAGGTATAAGGTAGAAATCACCGAGGACAAAGATGGAATGGTCTAACACTACAAAAAGTCCTCGGAGGACGGATATGTCTAGTAAAGAAACAGTAAAGTTTTTCACCTCAAGAAAAGAAATTGCTTTTCGCAAAACAACCCAAAGCAAGAAAAGGAGCAATGAGGAAAACCGACAGTACAAGCCAAAATGAGACAGTAACTGTCAAGCCTCAAAGTATGCAAGGTAACAATGAGAATTGTTACGATTATTTTCGGGATAAAGTAAATACCCCTTTTTCTCTTGTTAATTCATTACCCGTTCGAATAAATTCCATTGCTATTCTTAAATCCTTCATCAACACTCTATATAGTGTACCTGTTCAGTATAAGCCCGTTTAACATAATTTTAACTCAAATCCACTTTGCTTTTAAAACGAAAATTTGTTTGATAAATTAAATAGTCAATACCTTGTTTTAGGTATCCGTTAATTTGTTAAACACGTCGATAACGTATAATTGCTTTCTTTTGTGTTTCCCATCTAAAGACTTGCTAAAATAATGGTTTCCACTATTACTTGATAGCGTGTTTTCCAGTTTGCTAATCGCGCTTTGATGACGCGAGGATTGCAGTTTGAACTCGTGCTATTTGAACCCATTTTTAATTTGAGTCTGCAGCTTGTGCGTTAAAATACTTTCTACATTACTCGTTCTAGTACTTCAAAAGCGATGCACGTTTTTTTGTTCAACCAGTAGGAGGTATCTTGTGTGTATTGGTGAGTTTTTCCACGCTTGCCAATCCTAATCAGATTCTCTTTTTAGCTCTAAGCTGGTGGCCAAATGGGTTCTTTCTTTATGTAGACCCAACTGTTCTTGGACGTAGGCCAACTGCTTCTGTCTGTAGACCGCAGCTGCAGTTACGGTGGCAGAAAGAATGGATCCTGACTACCGTGGCGTTTGTGCTGACTCACCCCCGACGACTTGCATAATAAGCATCCCGACGCATAGAGGTATGTGACTAGTTTTCTTTTGAGTACATCGAGGATTATTATTTATCAGCGGTTGATATTGTGAAACTAGCTCACCATACATGTCTAAAAGCTAGCTTTCCTAGTGCTTCTGGTTATATTTCTTTAATTCTTACTACAACTTGTTCTACGTTTAATACTTTAATTCAACACACTTGCTTATTAAGAAAATCTACATTTAGTAATTTAATTTAACACACTTGCTAATGAAAAAATCTAAACACTACTTTTTCCAATGAGTTTTATAACATGTTAGCTACGAAATACGCACTTCGTGGATACATTATAAAATTTGTCCTTGTACAATATAACTTAAATTTAATACTTTTCTTTGTCCATGTAAATCAGGAAACATTAATTTATTTTTATTGTTAATAGATAATTGTTGGCGACGTGCTTTTTTTTTGTTTTTTGGTATGTAGGTGAATCCCCCCACTTTCCGCGTTTGGTAGTTAGCCTGGTATTTACGTTTCTTCCGGCTACGTTTATGTACGTAGCAGAATGCTGGATAGAACGTTAAGATACTTCAAGCTGTGGTAACAAAAAAATCGTATTAATTGAACAACAGTAGAAAAGAATAGCTAACTGGGCCTAAAAGTTGACGAAGTTGTGGTTTCTAAAAAAAATGGTCTAGAAAGCACCTACCACAGGAAGCAGATCGAAAAATTAAGTTCGTATGAAAACTAAGAGTAAAAAACCAGCAGAACGAACGGGAAAGGAAAGGAATAGGAATAGGAATAGAGAAGTAAAACTAAAAATAAAAAACTGTAACCTAAAAATAAAACTAGTAAGTAGTACCAAAACTGAAGAAAAGAGTGAACAACTAAAAATATGTTTGTTTTTGAGGAAGAGGTGTGTGTGTGTGTGTGTGTGTGTGTGTATGTGTGTGTGTGTATGTGCGTGTGTGTGTGTGTTGCACTGCTTTAGTCGCCTCTCTTGACAGGCAGGTCGCTCTGTTGGACTATTCTAATCTAGACTCACACGGGATTGGGTTACCAGAAGCAAAAACGCAAAAAGAGAAAGAAGACCAATTTGAACCATAAAATTATTAGAAAACGAGAAATCGTAAAGTACAAAAATCAAGTCCTAAGGAAGGGCGGAGGCAGCATAGAAATTGGAGACGTAGAGGACTAGTAATGGGGCTTAAGACGTTTGCGTCGCCGAAACAAAACCAAAGTAAGATCAAGAGCATTCGGGTTTTGCCAACCTACATCTTTGGATTCTGAATCAATATAGAATATTGTTTGCCTATTGTTTCTTTTGTTAATGGGTTTCGTTGGTTGATATACCGGAGCAGAGAGTAGTATTGGGTGGGCAGCTTCCCGCAAAACAGGATTAACAGGGGGGGGGGGTAGTAGTTGTAGCACGCGGTTGTCAAGGTAGTGGCGAAGGTAGAGATAGTAGTGGTTGTTGTGGTTTTGGAAAGTCGTTACACGTTATGGGAGAAAGCCGTTTATTTTTAGTATTGGTTGTAAGAGTATCAATCTTAGAAAAGGGGACAACATTGGCTGCAAAATTATCAACCTTTGGAAAAGGAACAGAATCAAATAACAACTCGGCTACGTTAGATACAGTAGCAGAATCTGGCAGGATTTCGTCAACATGACATAAAGAAATAGAATCAGGTAGAATTTCATCAACGTTAAGTAAAGGAGCAGAATCAAGAAAAACTTCATCGAAAGGAGCAGAATTAGGAAGAACTTCAGCCACATTAAGAATTGCTTCTTCGACAACCGCAGATACAGGAACAGGATCAGGTAAAACTTTGACAACAACAGCAACAGGCATTGTAGCTATGAATTCACTAACTTCAATAGGACCTTCTTTATTAGTGTTAGAGGTTAGTGTCACTTCAGCTACATCTGTTATTGTAAGCACGTCATGAATTTCTTTGTAGAATTATTTACGAAAGCAGGAACAAACTCTCGAGTTGCTACCTGTAAGTCAGTAATTTGAAATATGGGCTCAATTTGTGGAGGAGGCGCAGTTTGAGGTGAAAGTGAATGCGTAGGATCCGTTTGATCATCGTTTGAATCGCAAAGAACAGAAGAAATTTGACTCTTATTAGTAGGGGTTCATTAAGTAGGGACGTGATAGCCGTAGAAACTAAAGGTCCATGCGACTGAAAAGGGTATGTTGTGATGGCAGTAGGCCAACCAGGAGGCGGTACACAGAAGAATTTAGAACTAGCAACGGAAGAAATCTTGTTCCTATCGCTAAGGACAGAATTCGGAGTATTGTTCGAAGACATATTTGTCGAAGAAAGGTATGTTTTGGTAATAGTAGTTGAATTGGCATGAGATACAGAAGGGAACGTAGAATTAGAAGCAGAAAAAAATTGGCATCTAGAGCTGAGGACATAATTTGAAGTATTATTTGAAGACCTATTAGTAGTAGGATGAGCGGGCTGAAGTACAGAAGAGTACATAGAACTAGAAGCAGAAGAAATTTGGTTGCTATTAGTAGTAGAATGACAGTTCTGACAGTTCGGACAGTTGCGTTGAGTAACTCCCTTATGCCTGCAACCATAGCAATGGAGTATTTGAGCGAGTACAACGTGTCGAAACATGACTAGGCTTGTTGAAATTGAAGCATGTTACCTGACGAGTAAAGGTAAACACAAGAATAGGAACAGCAGAAATCACGCGTAGGCGTAAGAGGAATCTTAACAGTTCGCTCAGTAAATAGTATTTTTCTCAATCATAGCGAATTTGTAAGCAAAATCCGGTTCAGCAGTAAAAATATGTTGGCCTTGACTAGGGAGTACGTAATTATCGCTTTGAATCTTTTTCGGATGCAACTTCAGACATTCGTTCTTTAATTCTTGTAAGAGGCGGACGGCAGGCAAACGGGTTGCATAGAATGGAGTAAAGTTACGAGCCACAGTATCCAATTGTAGATAATCAGGTAAAGAAGTATACCGACTGAACATGGAAGTCATACACGCTAGATAGTCGACGATACTTTCCGATGGACCTTGCGCCCTACGTAAGATATCATCAAATGGTCTTCGTTTATCATCAGTCATGATAACTCAATCAAATAATATTACAGCTAACAGAATACGTTAAAATATACGCAAAGGAGGAAATTGCAATCCTAACGCACCGAGTTGGTAGGAGCGAAACAAATAGAATCTAGTAACACTTACAGAATTCGAGCAACAAAATAGAATCTAGGAATAGAAATAGGGCGCCAGTGTTTTCAAAACTCGAATTGCTGGCGAAAACACATTTCTGGTAACTGGGCATAAAGTAAAATCTGTAGTAATTTCAGTAATAACATAAACGTTTTAAAGAAGATTTGTTAGCTTTCATCACAATGTAAATTAGAAATGTAAGAATTCGTAATTTTAATATGTATGCGTGCTTATGACAGCTGTGAAAAAGCAATGTGTAAGATTGAATCACGTCAAACAAACAAAAGTTAATTACTAGGAACGGCGTTTTTGAAGTGTAGAAAGCAACAAGTGATTACTTCATAAAGAAAAGAATACAAAGTATCATTGTAGAATCCTTAACATATTGGATTACAATTATCACGTTAAATACACGGACGTCGGGTTTTGAGCTTCGTATATTTTTAGTTGAAAGTAAAGCGCTCGTGGTTTCTAATGTGTAATGAAACTCGCAATAGAAGTCTACAGACAAAATCATGCTGAAAAAACAAAAGTTAATTAGTCGGAGGAGTTTTTAAAAGCGCAGACGTTTGTGATAAGCACCAGTGTTTTAATTTCCTTTTTTAGAAAGAGCATTATTTTACACCTTCAGAAAACATTATGTATAAGTCGGAACACTTCAAGTAGCATCTTTAATGTATTGAATTACAAGTGACGCGTTAGACAAATGCACACTGAATTATGAGTTTTGTGTATCGTCAGTTGAATATGCAGTGCGGTTTGATTATATATGTTTTTTTTGTGCGCGTTTGAAATTTCAGCAATGACCAGAAATAATTGTGCAATCGTTAGGTAGTGTTATAAACTTGGTTAATAATCTGGCCAGCAACGTAATTATCTGTGTGGTAGAAAATAAAAAAAAAATGTTGTAGTAAGTCTTTAAATATTTAGTTACAAATCGTCTCGCTTATATCAAGTACATTTATATTTATCGTTGAAAGGTAACCAGCGTCTGTTAAACTTTATACAGTTTTGAATTAGCAGGCTTATTCCTTGAGGAATCTAGATGTATGTACAGAAAAATTCAAAACAAAACGTCTAGTGAGAATTGAGCTTTCCAAAAAGTGGGGACCAATTTTTAAGTAAAAAGAATGGTTTCAGCGATAGAACAAATTTTAAGTAAAAATATCATTATACATATTTTCACATGCACGGAGAAAACGCTTGAACTTAACCAAAAGTTCAGTGCAAATCATAATAGTAGGAAGTGTTCGAACACAGCTATAAGTCGCGCTCTTCAAGCGATTATAATTTAACCGACCAACATGACTATTAGAAAATTCTTGCCCACTATTCAAGAAAAATGGTTAAAATTGGCTTCTGGCAAAGCAGTTTGAATTCAACAAGATAACGCTAAACCACACGTTCTTCCTCATGATATTGAAGAATCAAATAGAACTGGGTTCAAATTAAAAATTTCGTGCCAGCCACCTAAGAGTACCAATACAAACATTTTAGATTTAGTCTTTTCTAGTGCAATCCAGTTACTGCAGCCGCACTCGAGTTATTAAATTGTATACGGTACATACAGTTGAAAATGTTTTTTCTAAATTGAATTCGGACATACTGAATAAGGTTTCTCTTTCTCACCAGCAGTTTATGGTAGAAACCAGGAAAGTATATGGAGTTAACATCTATAAAATGCATCATACCGAAAAAGACAATTTACAAAAATTTGATAGGCTTCCAATCTCTATATCTTGTGATTCTGGGTTATTGTTTCTAGAGAGAAAAAAATCAAAATCAGACGCTTATTTTTGTGGAGGTAGTATTTAGTAGTATATAGGATGTAGAAACCAACCAAAACGTGTTACGCTTTACGTATTCTAAATTTTAGTTAAATTGGACGTACAGATGACTCGAATCCAAGAGTTATAAGAAATTGGGTCCTAAACCAATCCTTCACCCTGATGTGGTTATTTCAGCAAGTTGCGCAATTTTGGTTCAGTAACAATTATTTGAAAATCTGTCTTTTCTTTTAAGGATAATAATTAATTGTAAAATTAACTGTACTGAATAATACACCTTGGTTACCAGCTATTATTGCGTGTTTTCTAAATGTACTATTACGTCGTGCCATTAGAAACGGTGTTACTTTACATATTGTAGTTGAAAACTTTTTTGCTTAGCTTTTCAAGAATTTTAAAAAATTGTTGTACTGTAATTGCGTTGCTTTAAATATGAAGAGCCATCTATTAAAAAGGGCCTCCATTTATTTTGTTGTACTACGCCTTTTTTTTAATTTGTGATATTTTCCTTCTTTGTTTTATTTTAAGAGCATCAAATTCCTTCTATTGTGTTAACCGGTTTTATTTCTTTTTTTGGTCGCATGTTGAAACGAGTATTTGTAAGGCTGATCTTCAGAGTGTGGAAAGCTTTGGCCGGCAATTACCGTTTCCATTTTACTGGCGCAATTAAAATTTTTTACAGTTGACAATGTAGGTATTTTATAGAAAAGGACTTAAAACATTTATTCATGCAGAGAAAACTGTCAAAGACAAAAAATGCAAATCACATTTACTATACATATATATATATATATATATATATATATATATATATATATATTGCTATGATCTCCCTCAATTATTCGCGCCCCATCGTGTGGTTGACATATAAATATTGCTATGTATTAACTAGATTTATCGAGCCCCGACGTTGGGCTGTCATGTAAATATTGCTATGAACTCCCTCCAGGAACTTAACTGGATTTTATCTTGAACCGACCTTGTATCGACCAATAATAAAACTTGATATGATACCGCCTTACTCGTTATCAATGGCGTATTCAACTTATAGCTCCTCCTTTATTGTTTAAATTACCAGATTACACTCCTATTAACTTTATGTTTTGACCTCGACTAGCGTTTATTTTGAATTATAAAATGAAGTTAATTCAATTCCATATAATGAAAACAAATATTATGTACAAGTTTTCGAAAATTATTAAAATACACTTTTCAATTAATTAATGTTGTAAATCTCATTTATCTCCAACATCATATACTATTCAATCAATCTAAAGTCACAAAAAAACCTATTGTTTTTATAAAAAGAAGTGTGGAACGTTCGAAACCCCTTTATCATATGACGCACTTGATACGTATGCAAGTTCTTTGTTTTGTTGACTTCGTCACATTAATTTATATTAATAATTCAATATTTAATATTTAAATTCAAATAGAAAGATAATGTCTTATAACTAAAAATCTAACCTGGTCTTTTTCTTCGCTATTTCCTTCTTGCAATCGGCTCAGATAATATTTTCCATGCATTATGCCATCCATTTGGATTCAATTTAGAATTATTATATACCCATTCAAAATATGAACCATTGCATTTAAATTATTGTCATCACCCTCTGGACTACCATTATTAAACTTAGACTTATGCCCCCCAAATTATTGTCGTCTCATTTAGACTTATTCTCACCAGACTCAGAATTTATTCTCATCAATTTCCCCAACTTTAGCATTGGATTATCATTCTCCCCAGACTTGAAATTCTTAGTTTATACTCCCCGGACTCGAAGCCCTATTATTATTATGTTTTAGTTTAAAATAAATTCCCCAAAATCTACTTACGTTTAATCGGCAATCATAATTTTCATCTTCGTCGCACTTAAACAATAATTTCACTTTAAAATTATTTTTACGTGTTGCACTAATGTTTCAAAGTGGCGCACCTCGGTCTTTGTTGAGTTGAAAACTGAGTTCGTTATCACTGTCCCTGTTAATATATAATTGATCTCTTACTCCGTCAGTAGGCATGGCTTACAAGCTCGTCGCTAATTTTAACCAATCAAGTCTTTGCATTTAAAGTAGTTTCTGATGTAACTTTCTCTGCCTTCAAGTAATTGTTGCTTGCTCGCAGCTGCCTCGTTATCAAACATGCGGTGTTTTGAGAAATATAATCGCTTTTCCATGTTGTACACAAACGACTGATGCAATTCGACTTCTAATTTTCACATATGCTTGTTATTTACGCAATTTTTAATCACTTCTCTTTATCAAAATTATTAACTATTTGTACGCTCTTACACTATGCTTCTCGAAGCTCTATTTCTTATCTCCGTATTAACCTAACTGTTTGGGATTCTTTCGAATGCGTGTTTAATTACACTTTATTATGTTTATTTATAAATACGCGTGCTTCCGCTAAAAATATCGTCATTTGCCTAACCTAAATTAACTAAAACTACAGGGTGTTAAATATTTACTATTTACTTAATGCATGTATTCTTTATTTCTACGCTAACTATGCGTCTTCGTGTGTCTATTTGCGTCGCTTAAAACTACTTATACTTTATATACAGGGTGTTGACTGCTTACTATTTACAAACTATCTCCATTTCTCAATTTTCTATTAAATAACTGCAGTTTTCTGCTTCCTATTATGATTTCTAATTTCTGCAGGACCTTTACTATAAAATACACTCTTAAACAACCCCATTATAGGAAATTATTCAAGATGACACGCTAGCTTGTAAGTATACAATAACGTAAGTTCGTAAATACATATCATTGCTAATGCTTTTTTTTTAATAAAGGTACCAAATTCTAAACTTGAACTCACTTTACCTATAACGCTAAATAAATTTATGCACCTGAGTTGTCAAGTCTTTAAAATTCTTTTAAACGAGAGTGTTTATATTTAATTTTTAATAAATCAGAAATAGAAATTGAATCGTTAAGATTTAACCAACAGAACTCAAGACTCTTTAGAAACGGATATAGGAGTGAACATTTTCGTAATTCGGCAAAATATCACTGCAGAACCTATTTGAGACGCAAATGTGTAATAATACGATAAACACATCTAGTTCTTAAAAGTTTGCAAGCTATCATCTAAAATTAAAGAATCTGATTTCTAAAAACTTACTTACCAAAAGTTCAACTGTAATTTTGTGGCCAATGGAGCAAAAATGCATAGTTTTTTCCCGCATGCACGTACCACCGCTTTTAACAGTTTTTAATTTGCTTTAGTTCGCTTAATAGCATAGTCTTTTAAATAATGTGACTCAAAGCAGTGTTACAGGTAAAATGACGTTAAGTTACGAATTTTGAGTTGCCCAGATGGAGCGAGAACCCACTAACAATTTTAAAGTTGCACAAGCTAACTACAGTGCTGCGGGCGTGGGTTTCTATAGGACAAAAACGACAAAAATACGAAAATACTACTCTACCAGTACCGCTTACCTAGAAAGTTTTACCATTGGTCTAGAATAAGGCCGCCAAACCGTCTCATTCTAGTATTTCTTCAATATTTTTGTTACCTTGAAGACCGTTATTCCTAACGGTTTTCTTGCTTTTGATGTTCTAAAATCTCGTCGCTTCATCTTTTACCTTTTTATATCATAAAAATACTCATGAATTTTTTGTCAAATTAAAGCAATTTTTCAAAATAAAAGCCTTTTCCAAATATGACTTCATCACTGGGGTAGCTGGATATTCTTTCAAAATGATCACATTTACCTTATCTTAAAAGTAACTTCAAATAAAATTCCATCGCAGCTTAATCTCTACGGTGATTCCCCCATTCCAGCTATTTAAATTCCAACATTTAGTTGCAGAGTGAAAACCCACTCATCACCCTTTCATCACATAATTTCTTTCACTGATGCACTGCAGACGCGATTTAAATTCCACGCTTTAACACGAGTGCATGACTTTCTATCCTTATTACCAGCAAAGCTTAAAATAATGTGTCGTCTGCCACCTATCGAGAATCCTACAGCCTAACACGTCCGCTGTCATTCAACCAACATTTTTTTCTTAACTGAACTTCCCAACTTTTAGAACTTAGTCCTACATTTCAATCTGCTTCCCTTAAAAATTTCGTTCTTAGACTATGTGCGTCTGAAGCAGTTTTATGGGCTAGTTCAATGTCATTCATCCGTGTAAACGATCATTATTACCACGCTTTACGGTTAATACCGCAAGCTGGCCATTTGTTATTCGCAAAGCATTAAATGCTATGTTGTTTTATGAGCCTCTGGTTATTGCGGCTTTTAAACTCGTGTGAATGTTTGCGACTAAACGATGGTTACACGGTTATTTTCCGAGTGTTTATCCTGCAATTTGTTCAAAAGTAAAGTGTAAAGTCGCAGACATTATTGTTAGTTGCATTTAATATACTAACTGCTTTTCAGTTTATTTATTTGTCTTAATTTGGTATTCTTTTGAATAGCCATGTTATTAAATGTAAACCATCCCAGCTTCTATAAATTTTTTAAGATATTTTTGTTGATAAAACCCATTGTACTAACTAAAATTAAAAATGTTTTTCTTCTAGTACTTAACGTTGGTTTACGTAATGCGCTAGCGTTAGAGTAGTCTATCGAAAAGCAATTTAATATAAGCACATTGAATTTACAAGATTACCACCTTAGAGCTGTTTATCCTTTAACAAGTATAATAAGCTTCCGACGATATTAATCGGCTTAAGCTTCTAGCTTTTAATCGGAAAGCATACCATACTACAATTTAATCTAAATCAATTAGTTATGTTAGAAATCCGCGACGCGTAGAGCTCATGAAGCGTGTGTTTCAATAATGTATTCGCGAGTTTAAATTGTGTAAGCTTAAAACAAAGTGATCTACTCACAGTAGTATTTTCCACCGAAAAAACTAAACACAGTAAAGCTTATAGATTGTGATTTTCTAAAGTTTCTGTCCAAATGAAAGGTTTTGTTTAGATTTTAGGTTAAATGTTTTGGATTTATTTCACGTATTTTCTAATAAGGTCTACATACCCTTCACAACCTAAATCTCTAATAATTTGACTAATATTGTTATCTATATTTTTTTTTATTACTCTATTCCACAATAAAATCGTGGTAGAGTTAATTTTACCTATCGAGAATTCTTATGTAACTGTAACAAGCCCAGGGTAAAGTTTGGATGGAAATTGGCTTTTAGTAAAAGAAAACTCTTAAGACTTTTAGCTAACTGAGTTTTTGGCCCACGGTCGCATGAGATTGGGTCAGTGGGTATATTTAAGTTGAAAGAAACAAAATAAAGGACGCCACCTAAATTTTTTATAAAAATTTTTATAAATTTTTTGTATACGATGAGTAGGGCGACTCTAAAACATAATTTCTACCAACATAGACACCCTATATATTTTACGGACCAGTATGAATATGTAATCTTTGAATAAAGTTCAATTTGTTTCCACTATATCGTGGTACACTTTCGAGTAAGTTTACCTTGTAAATACCTAACACAATTTGGAAAATTCAAACATTACTGAGAAATGAACTGAAGTCCTTTAAATAAAACTCTATATTCTCGTTTAAGAAAAGTAAATAACATTATAAATTGTAAGTGTACTTAATAAAATTTAATTCTTATAAATGTAATTTTTAAATCAGATATTTAATTATAGACATTATTTTTTATATTTTTCATATTAAATAGTCACAATGTTTAAAAAAATTTTACTTAACTTTTGGCAAATATTATAAGTTGATAAAATACTCTAAGTTCAAATTTAATCATACAGGACTCAGGTCCTATAAATTAACATATTAGTATTTTAATTTGTGATAAACAAGATAACTGTGACGATAGTATGTCTACATCTGTACAACCGGTGAGGTACAATATCGTAGGTTGGACACACTATTAATTAGAAAAAGGTTATAGTACTCATTGTACTTTAAACTTTAACAAAATGAGCTTTTGGAAAATTAATTAACAAAATTATTCATACAAGTCATAATAAATTGCATACAGCAACCTGAAGTAAAAACAAGCTTCAAAAGGAAATCATTACATGCAAAATTTACGTAATAAACTTTGTTACGTTAGCATTATATTAGAACTATTACTTTCTTACCGATAGCGGCAATGACCTATAACCTTCAAACGACATGTACATCAGATGAACACGTCGGCTGCATAGCAGCCATGTGTCGAACAAAGTTGCTTACTCATTTACCTTCTAAACGAGTTCCATAAAATTTAATTGAACCAAACCAAATAAAATATTTTCTGATGATCTAAACCTGCATCGAAATTACGTGAAATTACATCAAAATCATTACGAAATTACCTACATTTCCAGAATTATCGAAGTCGTTGAAGTTATCAAAGTTATCGAAGTTATCGAAGTTATCGAAGTTATCGAAGTTGCACTGTAATAACATAATTAATTTTAATATGCCAACACTTTTAAACAAACCGTTTGCCAAGAGGATTTGTACACTACACTTCTACTTTAGTTGTCACGGACAACTTTTAGAATACTGTGCCGTCTATTACGACGTCTTTGCCAGGAAAACTTGACTTTCCTGAACATCTTGAGTGTTTTCAACAACAAGCGACCTTCCACTTCATCTAAGAAACGAAAAGTGACAATCGATCGCTTATCGTCGGAACAACTTGAAAATCTTGGATACTTCAAGATGTAGGAACACGCTAACAAGTTTGTGTATATATATATATATATATTATCAGTAAGGAATATGTGGTATGTAGTAGATTGTAATTGTAATTAAAAATGAAGAGTGCTTTTGAGTTTAACGGTTATTAAATATGCAATAACGACTGTATCAATTATATAAATGTTGTTAAATAAAGACTAAAATAATAGATGCACCGCGGTAAAGTCAATGAATAAATTTACAGGAAAATTTATATGTTACAATATAGCTTTGTCTAGGTCTCTTCCTACTCTATTTTTATTTGGTAGTCTATAATCTAAGACCTTACTAAATAGCCCCTCATGTTTTAACTGGTGCCCTATATTCTATCTCTCCTGACCTTTAATTGTTTCCACATACAGGGTTCCTCACCTATCCTTCTATAAACTTCCTCATTTGTTACTCTATCTGTCTAACTAAACTTTAACATTCTCCTATAACACCAAGTTTCAAAAACTTCTATGTTTTTCTCATCTACCTCTTTAATTGTCCAAGTCTCACTACCGTATAATAGAACGCTCCATACGTACGACTTTAAGAAACTTTTTCTATTATCTAAACTAATACTATTAGCTATTAGTAAGTCTTTCTTTTTTACAACATTTTTTTAGCTTGAGCTATTCTAGCTACTATATCCCTTCTGCTATGTCCGTCCTTTGTAATTATACCCCCTAAATAGCAAAATTCATCTACCTCATCTAACTCGGTATTACCTATTTTTAATTTTCGTTTAGAACTAGGCTGTAACTCACTTGTTATTATCTTTGTCTTTCCTGAGTTAATTCTCATACTATAGTTACTCTGTAGTATCTCTTCTAAAATATTTAAAAACTCTCCTAACTTTTTTCTAGACTCTCCTACAATGGCTATAGCATCCGCAAAACGTAACATGTCTATTTTCTGTCCCTGTACACTAATACTTATCTCTTTTCCCTCTCTAGTTAAGTGTAAAGCTTCCTCGATATAAACATTAAAAATCAAGGGAGATAGTATACAGCCCAGTATAACACCATTTCTAATCTTAGCTTCCTTTTCTATTTCATCAAATCCAATTACTACGCTTTGGTTTTTATATAGACTGTAAATAATTTTTCTTATGAGAGACTCCTATTTTTCGCAAAACCCTGAACATAACAATCCAATTAACCATATCAAATGCTTTTCTAAATTTACAAACGCGAAATGTTTTTTAATTTTTTTGTAATCTTTTTTCGATAATTACCCGAATCATTAGTATCGGTTCTCTAGTCCCTCTGTTTTTACGAAAACCATATTGGTCTTTGCCTAAATAATTCTCAGTCAAAGCTTCTACTCTATTTTCAATTATTATTGTTAGTATTTTGGAAGCGTGGGAAGTTAAACTAACCTTTCTATAATTCTCACACCTATCAGCTCCTGACTTTTTTGGAATTGAGATGATAATATTTTTTCTGACTTGCATATTTTATTAATTCTGCGGGTATATCGTCTATCCTCGGCGCTGTATTTAGTTTAAGATCCCTAACAGCTCTATCAAATCCCTCTCTTAATATCGAAAACCCAATTTCTACATCCTCTTCTTTGTCGTTCTCTAACTCATCCATATCGTCTCCCTTATATAAATCTTCTAAATATTCTTTCTATCTATCTGCTACCTCAACTTTATTTATTAGAAGCTCATTATTCTTATCTTTAATACCATTATATTTTTTCCTATCTTCCCCGAAAAACCTTTTAACTGCCTTATAAGCCCTGTCTGTCTTACCTACTCTCAAATCATCTTGTATTCCCTTACAATTCTCCTCCATCCATTTATTTCTAGCCTTTCTACACTCATGTACTATCTTATTTCTAACTCTATTATATTTTTGCTTACTTTCACTATCCAATTCTCTGAAAGGTTTAAGCTTTCATCTATTCTCTACTAGATCTAATATCTCTTTTGTTACCCAGGGTTTTCTCGCTTCTATTTTTTTCTTACTTATAGTCTGTACTGCTGTATCATGTACAGCCCTTTTATGCCCATCTATTTTCTACGCTCCCTATTATAGCTATCTCTTTGGTCTTATTATCTGACACTTGTTTATATTCCTTTTTTACTTCACTATTATTAAGCTCATCTAGATCCCATCCCTCTCTTTTAACCTTTTTCAATTTTTTGAATTTTAAATTGCACTTCATTTTAACTAAGTTATGGTCGCTATCTATGTCAGCCCCTGGATAATTACGACAGTTTTTAACTTGGTTTATAAATCTTTGTTTAACTAAAATATAGTCTATTTGGTATCTAGCCCTATCACCTGGCGCTTTCCCGGTATATCTTCTTCTAACATGTTGTTCGAATAGGGTGTTTACAGTTACTAGTCAATATTCTTGGCAAAACTCAACTAATCTGTTTCTTCTATCATTACGTATACCATACCTAAATTTTCCTACCATTTTTCCTTTATTACATTCTCCCAATGACGCATTAAAATCGTCCACAACTATTAAATTCTCATCTCCTTTTACTTTTCTCACTATACTATTTATATCCTCGTATACCTTTTCTACTTCCTCATCCTCGTACTGAGTTGTTGGCATGTAAACCTGTACTAAAACAATGTCTGTGGGTTTCGTACTCAATCTAACCATAATTATTCTATCACCAAATTGTAAGTACGTTTTTATTTTACGTCCTAATCTTTTACCTAATACTATTCCTACCCCTGCCTGTCCTATAGTTGAAGAAGTTGTAATTATTCTATAATTATCTTTCCAAAAGTCTTTACTATCTGGTCATCTCACCTCACTAAACCTAAAATGTCCGGCTTTCCTTTTCTCATTTCGACTAATAAATTCGTTAACTTATCTACTCTAAGCAATGACCTTACATTCCAAGTCCCTATCACTAAATCGAACTGTTGGTTTAATTTCTTACGATGACGAGCCCCAAGTACCCCCTCCCGGAGATCCGAATGAAAGGGTATTTTACCTGCGGACAAGAATTTTATTTGTGAGCTCTCCATCATACATAGTTCGTGTTTTAGGTCACGCATACCTGGGAAATATTGTGGTAGGTTCCCATATCTTTCCACAACGCAGTTTTTAAAGATTTTAGCAAAAAGCCGTATCTGTCACGTCCAACACCCAACAAACTTGTAAATTATTGAGGATCGCCCGAGACCAACCGACTCTCCGCCAATATTTTTTAGCCAGAAAGGCTGCTGCTTCTTGCTGCGCCTTTTAATCGCCTTTTACAATAAGCAGGCTTACTATAGTAGTATTCTTTGCCCCCTACTATAGGGGCAATTTTTTATTACATCTAAATTTCCGTTTTATAAATTACATTAAAAATTGGGTAACAGGACTAAAAAATCACCCTTTACCAAGGAATGCAAGAATATATTAATCCTGATGACAATCAAAAAATGCTCAAAATGTTATTTAACCTTCAAGTGCGATACGTTGATGAATTTGAAATAACAAAGTCTCTAGAATACGACTTTCAGTATCCACGGCCATATTTAAAAAACTTCTTTTACGATTTCTACAAAAATACCTAATATCGTGACAAAAGTCAAGCTTTTCCTTATGATAGACCATTAACAGTTGCTACAGATTTGTATGTCCTTGGTTATGTTCTAGGGTTGATATAACTCCAGAAAAATCTAAATATTAAGTTTTAAAAATTTTAAAAATTTGAAAACTAAAGATTATAATAAGTGGCATTTCATAATCTTTCTGATTGGAAATTTTTTTATCATATTTAACTGAATTTATTTCTATTACCGTTCCCGAGATCGCCATAGTGGCCTCTCTTGAACAAGTGTATATACACTATCGTTTATACGAAACGCATTAAATGATACAAATCGAAAGCTTTTGCTTGTATACAGAGCAATGAATTTTGTGAAATCGAAGGGAAGGCACTGAACATAATAAATAAACACTTCAAATATAACTACTCCAAAGTTATTTCTCCAACGCTACTCAATTGAGGGAGCGAGCATTACAGCAGCGAATGCTTTCCCTACGCGTTCTAAAATTTTCATTTAATAATATAAACCGAATCTAATCCTCTCAAACTTGTCACATTATTTTAGTAAATGTTTCCACGAAATTAGTTGGAGTTTCATTAAATTTGTGGAACTAGTGACAATACGACTCCTTGGATTAAGTTAAAATTTTCCCAATAAGCTTCATAGTTCGCTATAAGGTATCTAAAATGATACTGAATTGGTTCCCGAGAACGTTTGATTACATTATAGGCTAAGCCAATTTTCCAGATAATTTGGTTTAGGAAGTAGATCCGGACACGGACTACCTTAGGCTATGTTAGAGAAGTCGAAGTGTTAACGCCATTCCATATTTCGAGAAGCAACTAGGGTCGAATGTTGTATTGACAGTTAATTATGTGTGGGTGGAATTTTAACACTACAGGACGCGTGTTTTGTCTTAAAGGCGGATTGCTTTGTAGACTTATTCTGAACTTCTTTTGTTGAAGGCTTAGGAGACTTTCTGGCTTACTACACGAGTTAAGGTTCGGGCCTTGGGAGCTGCCTTTTTAAAAACCAGTTCCAAAACTTCTTAACAAATTTATTTTAAAACAGGCATTAATTATGGAATTTTATAAAACTAGATTTAGATTACTCTAAGTCTAAAATTAATTAATAAATGTACTATCGTGAGTAGTCTAAGCAAACTGCAATGTTAACGCTGAATACTTTGACTGACTGCCGGGTCTTTGAGCTCCCGGGCTTTTTATAATGTTCCTACCCCATCACATGGCTGTGGAAACTTGCAGATCTCATGTTTGCTTATTCTTAATACTATTCATAATTACAATGTTGTAATCTTAATTTCTAAGTAATCACGGTACCTGACCGTCTGTGACCTGACATCTGTAGTGTCACTATCATCTGCGATACAAAGTAGCGCATCCGTTCTCATGAACGTTAATAAACTTTATTAAATTGTCCTTATATTTACTTTGTTGCACTTTACTTAACATTTTCTTTACACTTTCTAATAATTCCTAATTATTCTATTTTATAATATATACATCAATTGGGGGAAACATAACTCCTCCTGACGTACATTAAAAAGTAAGGGTTTTCATTTTCTTGATTTTTAATTCAAAATTCATTAAATTTATTTAATTTCATTGCTTATAATTCATAGTTTTAATGGTACATTTGTTTCTTTGTTTACCTTTGTTGCCTTAAATCTAAAATTGTTTTCTTTATTTTTATACCTAATATACATTTTGTAAATTACATAAATGATCAATAAAATAGTCAAAATAATTAATAGAATTGTCCAAACACTAATGCTATCGTGGTGCACTTTGGGCGTTTTCAGTTCGCTTAAATGTTCCTTATAATTTTCCATAAGTTTCATGGCGTGGTTGAGGTTGTCTAGTTCTAGATGCTTTAGTTGCATGGGTTTTTGAATTATCTCTTCGTCTTCGATTGGCGTTGTCTTGATTTGTAATTCGGGTAAGTTTGCTAGTTTCGTGGTTTATACGGGATCTTGATAGACTCTGATTATTTCATTTTTCAGTTTTAAATAACAATCTTCTTTAAGGGTGATTAATTTACTTCCGGTTAATGCTAAGTTGTTTTTGTCTTGATTGCAGTGGACTGTTGCTATTACTTCTGTGGGGAAATTGGCTATCCATTTGTTTTCTGTAACTTTTTGAATTTTCATATTGGTGATTTGTACAGTTTTGGCTTCACAGTTCTTGTAATGGTTTGAAAATTTTAATAATTGTACTTCGCAAGGGCTGTTTTCTTGAATGGTTGTCGTTGTCAATGATTGGCAAAAATATTGATTTGGTGTGACTTCGTTACATTTTTGATTTGTACAACCATATCTTAGTTCATTTAAGGATAGGAATTTGGTTTTGGGTATAATAACTTTATATGTGCTAGTCATTTTCATTGGAAAAGCAAATAAATGATAATAATTATAATTGTTAATCTCTACTATCGGGATCTCTATTAAAAATGTTATGTCGTTATTTTTTACATAGCCTTTAACTATAGCTATTTTTTCAAACATTAAAATGTTCGATTCTACTACATCAAAACTTGGTTATAAATGATTTAATTCTTAATAGTTCTCTTAATAAATCAATTGGTTCTATGATACTGGTATGTAAGGTATTTAATTTTGCAAATGTTACTGCGTTTTCTAACATGGCTAAAATTAGAAATTAGTTGAATTAAGGTAAGGGTTGATATTATTTGGGTGTATATTGTGTTGAATCTAATTAAATTTCGCATGCCTAACATGGTAGTTTGCATGTTATTTTCAAGGGTTTGTATTCGGTTGGGTATACTATCTTGGTTTCTAACTAGTTTTCTTAGCGTTTCGTTGAATTTTATAATAGTTGATTGCATCAATGATATTTGGTTGCTAATTAAGGTTTTGATATCGTTTTGATTTTCGATTAACTGTTGTATTGCGTTGTCATAACGTTCTGCGTCTTGATTATCTAAATTGACTGTGATTGCTTTTATTATGTTTCCTAATCCGTTGATTAGCCCTCTTTTTCGTCTTGGCGTTTGTTCTGTGGGTATTAGTCGGTTAAATTTATCTTCTAAGTTTCTCAAAATACTTTCTATCATGCTGTCATAATTCATCATTTCCACTGCGTTTTCCTTTTCGAATTTTGTTGGGTCCATCGATTGTTTTAATCGGTTATAATTGTTTTTGATTATTTGAAATTCTTGTTTTAGTTCAGTTAAATCGAATTTTTGTGCAAAAGTCCAATAGTCTATCGTATTCTGCATACTGCTTAATTTTATTGGTAGTATACCGGGGTTGTTTTTTATGTCTTCAATTATTATTTCGGTATCCGTTCTACCTGGGCGGAGGTTGACGGTAAGAGTGATGATTAACCACCTGAAAGTACAGGGTGTCTTAAGTTTTTCAAGTGAATATATTTTGTTATCTTGCCGTTATCTACTACGGCTATGTTTTTGTCCGATATTCTTTTAATTTTAAATGGGCCTAAATTTCTGGGTGTCGTTTTGTGTCGTTTGCTTTGGAAATTTTTCTCGTATACGGTTTGTCTTATTGAAAATTTATTTAGGTCGGTATTTTGATTGCGGGTTGTGGTAATACGTTCCTTGTCGTTATATAATGTATCCTTTACTTTGTCATAAGTTAGTTTTAGTTTTTCTTTATGATGCTTGGCATATCGTTGATATACTTCTTTGTTGTAATGTATGTCATAAGGGTTGCGTAAATCTGAATATCCTAGAGTTAATTCTAATGGCGTAAAATTGGTTTATGAATGGATTGTGTTAATATAGACGATTAGTGCGTATGACACTAAGTTAGTAATGTGTTCTTTTTTGTAGGTTATTCTCAGTAATGTGATTTGTTTTAGCAGGGTTAAATGTAGTCTTTCAATTAGTCCATTTGATTTAGGGTGGTTTTCAGTTATAAAATGAATTCTTATTTTGTGGAGTTCTAAAGTGTTCGGCATCGTTTCATTTTTAAATTCGCTGCCGTTATCTAACGTTATTGTTTCGGGCGTTCCATAAAATGTAAAAAACTCTAAAAATCCTTGGGTTACGTCAATACTATTTTTAGAGGTGATTGGTGTTGCTTGGCCTATTTTCGTAAATGCGTCTATAATATTCAAATAGCTTTGTGCTTCTACTACTAGAGTATCGGCATGTAATTTTTGAAAGGGTTTGTCAGGTGTTTTAGTTAACATTAAGAGTATTTTTGGGGGTTTCTTGTCGTATTTTGCTTTGTCGCATAGTTCACATTAGTTAATAAAGTCTGTAGTTAATTCTTTCATGACTTTGAAATAATATCGTCTCATCATTTGCTTTAGGGTTTCGTTAATTCCACGATGGTTGGTTTTTCCTTTGTGTTGGTTTCGGATTACGTCATTTATTTTGTCAGGGTCGTCTAAGGTTATTAATTTTCTTGTGCATCTGATAAGTTCAGGGCCAGAGTTATTAAATAATTTAACATACAATTCTACAAATCGTTTATACAAGTTTTCGATGTTAAAGTAAAAGTAAAATCGTTTTTTCTCGGGGGTGTATTCCTTTAGAATTTTAATTATTTGTTCTTCATTGTCGTCTTTGGTTATCTGAATTTGGTATATCTTCTTGTTATCTACTTTTGTAAATTTTACAGGGTTGGGGTTGGTTAAAACTTCGGTAATTATAAACTGATTGGGTTTCATATCAAAGGCTTCATTTAAAATTTTAATCGCGGTTTTTGGCTATTCATTTTGTGTTGAATGTATGGTGTCTATTTCGTCTGGATCTTCTCTGATTTCCGTTTTGTCTACGTTTCCTATAATTGATTCCGTTTCCAGTGCGTTGAGCTGTATTCTACTTAAAGCGTCTGCGTTATTATTAAAAAATTCCTTTCTTGTATATTATCTTGTAGTCATATTCCTCTAGTCGGATTCTCCATCGTTGTAATTTTGAATTTGGCTTTTTAAGTTTCCATAGCCATACTAATGGTCTGTGATCGGTGTATATATGAAAGTTTCGTCCGTATAGGTATGGTCTAAAATACTTTGTTACCCAAATTATGGCTAACAATTCTTTTTCTATGGTGCTGTATTTCTGTTCGGTTTCGTTTAGGATCCTGGATGCGTAGCTGATGGGTTTATCGTTGCCTACTGTTCCTTGGCTCAATACTGGGCCTAATGCTACATTTGATGCGTCTGTCGTTAATATGGTTTCGGAAAGTCTGGGTATTCTAATACGGGGTGATTTGTAAATATATGTTTAATTTTATCTACGGCTGTAATAAATTCTGGAGTGTGTTCAATTTTATTTCCTTTCTTTAGACAATTTGTCAGGGGCTTGTTTATTGGAGCATAACCTTTAATAAATTTGCGGTAATAACCACAAGTCTAAAAATCCTTTTATTTCTTTGTTCGTTTTGGTATGGGGTAATTTAGTACTGCATTTGTTTTATCAGGGTTTGGCATAACTCCTTGGGATGTTATTATATGTCCTAAAAATGCTACTTCATTTTGTAAAAGTTTGCTATTGTCTAATTGTACTTTACAATGTGCTTTCCTTAGTCTTTCAAATACTTCTCTTAATCCTTCTATATGTTCTACTAATGATGTTGAGTAAATTATGATATCGTCTAGGTATACAAGACATTTTTCGTTGTGTATCCCACGTAGTATAATGTCCATACCTCGTTGAAACGTTGCGGGTGCGTTCTTTAATCCAAATGGCATTCTTTTATACTCGTAATGTCCTCTCGGTGTGCTGAAGGCTGTTTTTGGTGTATCCTTTTCATCCATTTCTACTTGATGGTATCCTGAGGCTAGGTCTAATGTTGAAAAATATTGGCACTTGCCTAATTTATCTATAATTTCGGTTATATTTGGTAGTGGGTATTTGTCATCTACCGTTTTTTCATTTAGTTTTCTATAGTCTATTACCATTCTATATTTTCTCTTTCCTGATGCGTCTAATTTCTTGGGTACTTTTAATACGGGTCTGCTCCACGGTGAGTTGGAGTGTTGTATGATATCTGGTCTAATAAGTCGGCTACTTGTCTGTCAGCTTCTTCCTGACTTGCCTGAGGTAATCGGTATGCTTTCGTAAATATGGGTTTGTTATCCGTTAGTTCGATATTGTGTTTAATCGTATTGGTAAATGTTAGGGGTATTCCTTCGCAATGGAATATGTCGCGCAACATAAATTTTTAATTGCTCTTTGTTCTTCTTGATTGATGTCGGTATGAAAGCGAATGTTACTTAAATTTTCTCTTAACATTTCGTCGTTTTCTGCGGAGTTGTAATTGTCTTCTAGGTTTTCATCTATTTCCATTTCATTAAAATTTAATTCTTCTACGTTAATAGGGTTTGTTAAAGATAGTTCTACGGGGTAGTCATTTGAATTTAAAATCGTCGTTGTGGCATAATTATCTTTTATTTGTACTAATGCGGTTAGACTCTCTACTCCTTGTTGAAATGTTATATGATTTATTATTCCTAACTTGTTATTTGAATTTACTAAAATTTTTATTTTTTCTCTGTTCGGGGTTCTATTGAGTATTTTTGTTCGACTTGGGTATTTTGAAATTTAATGGGGATTCGTCCATATTTCGTTCTTAATAAACGGTTCTTTATGTTAATGTCTCTTAAAAGGTTCATTCCTATTAGTCCGTCATATTTGTCATTGAATTCGATAATACAAAATTTATGCTTCATTTTTACGTTGAATGTTTTAGGTAAAGGTATGTTAGCTACGAATTGGTGTAGGGTTGTTTGATGGGCTGTTTTAATTTTAAATGGTTCTCTTTCTACATAGTCTAAATAGTGTTTCTTTACGGTTCGGGGGCTAATTAATGTTTTTGAGGATCCGGTATCGATTAATAGTTTAAATTCGGCATGGGGTATTTCTTTATAGGGTAGTACTAGGTGATTTATATTATTTAAGTTTATTAAGTTTGGTCGTTTATAAAACGGTCTATCTGAAAATTTGAGCACGCGTTTTCTTCGTCGTCCTCGTCATAAGTTTCGCATGTTTCTTTGCGTTCAAATAGTTTTGTTAGTTGTTTGTACTTGGGTGAATGTAATTATTCTGGTCATTTTCATATTCCTCTACTTCTTGATGAAATCGTTCTTCCGATGTAAAAGTGCGTTTTTGGTTAGGGTTTGGTCGAATGTACGTTATTTTTGTATTTGGTCTAGTGTTACTAGATGAGGTATCCATTGGTGTGGGTTTATAATAGTTATTAGGATTGTTGTTGTTATTTGTCATTGATGAATTTCTAACAGGGTCTGCTTTAAATGCTGGTCTTTGTTAGTTTACGTTTTAGTTGAATCTTGGTTGAAATGCGGGTTTCGTGAAATTCGGGTTAAACGTTGGTTTTGAAAATCGTTTAATTGATTATGATAATTCGCGTTATTAAAATTGGAGTTATTACTTCGCGGTTGGTTTGTTTGTGCATTGAATGGTGTGAATTTTTGTTGGGGAGTTGTTTGTCTCGCGGCTCGTATAGTTTTTATTGGTGAATAACTTTTATTCGTGTTGGGGTTGTATAATCTGTTTCTGTAATACATCACGTTCTCTTCTTCTATTATCATATTCATGATTTCCTCTAAGTTTTGGGGACATTGGAATCTAGTTTTGTCTGATAGTCGTTCTGGTAGTGCATTTAGATGTGTGTCTAGTGCCATTTCGTCATACATCCTTGTTTTTAAAAGTCTGATATTTTGGTCGGGTTCTTCCATTTTTAATTTTATTAAGATTAAACTTCCTACATCTTGGCATTTTATTCCAAATTGGTACGGGGATTGGTTATTTTCCATTCCGCGGTTTATTAAGTCGCGTACTAGGCGTTTTAGATTACGTTGATCGCCAAAATATGCTATCAATATTCGTTCTTCCCACTGTTCTAAGTCATCCCGGCTGGCTATTAGTGTTAGTGCCCGTTCAGTTAGCTTACTAATAACCAGGCGTAGGAGTAATACGTTTCTTTCGTTCACACGCGGTGATATAATTTTATAACAAAGCTTGATCGCCATTATACGTTGGAATTGTCTCCAAGTAAATCTTCATATCTAAACTCATTGTGGCGGGGGTCTAATAATCAATATTTAGCTTTGATTTTAATTAATTTCAAATTTTGTAAAAATTGGGATTTATTTCGCGGTTTGTAATGTTTTTCTTTGTTTGGGTTTATTAATTTTCAGTTTAAATTGCGTCGGGTTACTTGTTATTTTAAACTTTAGTCGCTTTAGAATATTTAAAGAATTGAGTTGCTTGTATTATATTTAATTGTACGGTGCTGTAATTATTTATAAGGTTTATGCTTGATACTGTCTTGATTACGTTTATTTTTAATTCACGGATGTTAATTTTATGGTAGGTTTGATTCCTAAAAGGTTTCGATGTGAATAATTTTTTGCGGTGCTTATTTTACTTTGTTTGCGCCAGTTAAAACTTATTTTTCGTTTATTTCTGCTGATTTTATTAATTTTGTAATTATTTCTTATCCATGGGTATGGCAATTGATAACTGTGTCTACGATGCTTCCTGTCTTGTCAACTTAGGTGTTAAATATAAAGTTTGCAAGATTTCAGTTTACCGTTTTGTTACAATATTGTCTTTATATTTTAATTACAAAGTTTTTAGTCTACTGTAGGTGTAATTCAGTCTCTGTGAATGCTTTGGTATAATTAAATATGCAAGTATACTTTATTTGACCTTCCTGAATGCTTTTATTTAAATAGATTGCTTCTTTTATTTTGTTAGTTCTAAAATGTCACCTCCAATAATGTTTATACTTTGTTTATTGTTGCAGTATTTTAATTATAGAATGTCAAGTCTGAATGAATGTAATTGTGTTTTTTATAAGGTTGCAATATGCGTTTTTAGTAGCGTGAATATTTATTTATAGAGTTTCGGATGTGTTTTTTTTGATAGCTTTTGTAAGGTTTAGGGTAAACGTTTTCTCGGGTTCTTTTATAATTAGACGTATATTTCGTATCTAAAATGATGTTTTATTTCCTGTTAAGAATTTCCAGTCGTAATTTTTATGCTTTGTTTTAGTTAATAATGCTTTAATTTTATTCTGGTAAATTGAAAGGTTTTCCTATTGTTACGCAAATTCAGTTGGTATATGGTGCTGAAGGCTTTGTTTTAACTCGTAACAAGAATTTTGGTTAATAATAAGTTGCAAGGTGTTTTTATTATTTATGAAATGCGATGAGTTTGAATAGTTTGTTTCAATATTCTTTATGTGTTATATACAAAGATCTCGGTATTAAATCGTAATTTCGCTCTATTTTTGGTATTTTAAAATTATTTTGTGCTCCAGTTAATTTCGTATTGTTAATTAAAATTCGTTTTTGTTTTGTTTCTATAATTTTTGCGCTAGTTAATTTCATAATAATTGTCTCAGGTGCGCATGTAATGCGTCTTTTTGGTTCTCTAGTTCTAATATGTCTCTTTTAAACAAAACTAGATTTGAAAATAATTCCCTTAGTGTATAAGTCAATTATTTTCATTAAATTGCATAAAATAGTAGTAATACTAGTCAATATATATATATATATATATTAATATATATATATATATATATATATAAATATATATAAATAGTAAAATCATAAATAAATTTCTCTTATACTAGCAAATATCAAATATTTGTAAAATAAAATTTCATTTGGTTTAAGGAAAATGAACTTACATGAATTGTTTTGTTGATTTCATGGAGTCCGTCGATTTTTGTACATCCTCCACGTCGGTTTTTGGATTTCATCTATGCTTGTATTTCCTCCAATTTTCTTTTGTTGAATTTGAACGATTCTTGTTTCGCCTCCAACTTCTGTTTGGTTTTTGCCGAATTCGGCATTGAAATTCCAGATTAGCAGTTCTTCAAATTTGGGTTCCTTAGTGACCTTTTGACATTCGTACGACTGCGCCAGTTAAGGTTCGGACCTTGGAAGCTGCCTTTTTAAAAACCAGTTCCAAAACTTCTTAACAAATTTATTTTAAAACACATTAATTATAGAATTTTACAAAACTAGATTTAAATTACTCTAAGTTCAAAATTAATTAATAAATGTACTATTGTGAGTAGTCTAAGCAAACTGTAATGTTAAAGCTGAATACTTTGACTGACTGCCGGATCCTTAAGCTCCCGGGCTTTTTGTAATTTTCCTACCCCATCACATGGTTGTGGAAACTTGCAGATCTCATGTCTGCTTATTCTTAATACTATTCATAATTACAATGCTGTAATCTTAATTTCTAAGTAATCACGGTACCTGACCGTCTGTGACCTGACATCTGCAGTATCACTATCGTCTGCGATACAAAGTAGCACATCCGTTCTCATGAACGTTAATAAACTTTTATAAATTGTCCTTATATTTACTTTGTTGCACTTCACTTAACATTTTCTTTACACTTTCCAATAATTCCTAATTATTCTATTTCGTAAAATATACATCAATTGGGGGATACATAACTCGCGTACCTACTTTCATAATTTAATGCGAGTGATTGATTGGGGTTAAGGAGGTTGATATAAATGTGTGATAAAAATATGCAAATTATAATGAAGGACCAATTGCTTTTATAGCAATAACGATAATGGTGGAGCGGTTATGTAATAACAAACAAAAAAACTACATCAAACTACTTAGTAAAAGGGTATAAATACCTTAAGTCCTGCGCCGCTGGGGGCAATAGACACTTTCACGCACAAAAGCTTTTACGGAGAACCAGAAACACGCACGAAAATGGTGTCGGTCTCGCTTTCAAAGCTCTAACACAACCGTCCTTTTCAAGGGTTCGAAGGCGACTTGCTTCTTTAAAGGCTCGAGTACGACTGTCACTTTATGCACTGTTATTGCCGGTATATAAAATGTTTCACTCAAACTGTAGGATGCACGCACAAAGTATTTATTGTCACAAAATACCGAATTGTTCGATGACGACGTAACATACCGCCCACCAAATTCATAGAATTTTGAAAAGGAGGAAGTAGGTTGGGTGAAGGAAATCACATGGGATTTGACCTTGCTAGGAAAGGAGGTAACGAAAGATAGGGTGGTGCACTACAGCGAGCGATATTACCAACTATGCAAAGAATAAAATATATATGTAAATAAGCAAATATGTAAAAATAATATACTACTATACATGTAAAAATGTGTATATACATCTAAACATAAAATAAAATTAAAATACCGGTAGCGGCGCTAGTTTGACCAAAGGTCGTTTTAGTGTGCCATGTGCCGTTTTGACTTCAGCGACACGTATAATACCGTCCGCACCGGGAAAAGTATTAATAATACGACCAAACTTCCATTGAAGTGGAGAAAGCTGGTCGTCCTTGACGAGGACAATAGTGTCCTTTTCCACTTGTCGGACACCTACCTTAGAGTGCCATTTAACCTTCTGGTTCAGAGTATGTAAGTACTCATGGCTCCAGCGAGCCCAAAAATCTTGGTGGAGTTTTGCAGGAGTTTCCACCTGCTTTTAATGGTACAACGTTGGTTAAATGGTCCTCATCTGGTGGTGCAGAAAGAGGCTCCATAGTTAGGAAATGACCTGGTGTTAGGCAACGCAAGTCATTTGGATCCGAACTCAAAGCGCAGAGTGGCCTTGAATTTAGCACAGATTCAATTTGTGTAAGAACTGTGTACAGTTCCTCAAAGGTAAGTTTTGTTCGCCGATTACGCGAGATAGGTGTGTCTTTACCGACTTAACACCGCTTTCCCACAAGCCACCGAAGTGAGGGCGCTAGGTGGATTAAACGACCACTTTATCCTTTCTAAGGTTACTGCACTATGCAGATAACTCGTAAGCTGACGATAGGCACCTACAAAATTAGTACCGCAATCGCTAAATATTTGAGAACAGCGTCCTCGACGTGCTATAAATCGTCGCAAAGCGGCAAGAAACGCGTCTGCCGACAAATCCGAAACAAGTTCAATATGTGCTGCCTTAGTGGCAAAACAAACAAAAATACAAATATAGGCCTTAAGAGTTTTAGAGCCTCGCAGGCGGTTAGCCTTTATTAAAGAGGGCCAGCAAAATCAACACCAACAATACTGAACGGTTTGATTTGGGTAATACGTGCTGCCGGTAGGTCTCCCATAGGAGGAGTTACCAGGACCGGTTTGGTACGAAAACATCTATGACAGGATGATAAATAATTTCTGATTGAATGTTTAATAGAAAGGATCCAGAAATTCTGTTGGATAAGATACGCTGTGGTATTAACACCGGGATGGCAATACCTTTCATGAGTTGACAGAATGATAAGTTCGGTTAATCGGTGCCGCTGAGGCAATAACGCAGGAAACTTTTCGGAATAGGAAAGCGAAGAATGTGTCAAGCGCCCACCTACTCTTAAGATGTTTTGTGGATCAACAAATGGAGAAAGTTTTCGCAAGCTTTTAGGTAATTTACGGTTTGCCTTAATCGAAGCTATTTCCTTTAAAAATGTAACATTTTGTACATGCCGAACGATAATCATGAGAGCATTGTGTAGTTCAATGTCTGTTAAGGGACCCGTATGACGTTGAGCCATGGGTTTAGAAAATCTATAAATGTAAGCCACGATGCCTTGGATTTTATATAACGATGAAAAGCGACTTAGTAAAATGTCAATGACGTTTGGATCTGTTTGAGCGACAAATGTTAGGATCTTCTTTTCCGTAGTTACCTCAGCAATTGAGGTTGACAATGTTGGTTGAGGCGGCCACGAGTCACTAGGGTAGTGAAGCCATTCAGGCCCCGCCCACCATAGCGAACATGAGATAACCGCGCTTGGCATTAATCCCCGAGATGCAGGATCAGCCGGATTATGCGAAGATTTAATATAAAACCATCGGCTAGGTGCAATGATTTCTTGAATGTGGCTAACACGGTTTGCCACAAAAGTTTTCCAACGAAAAGGTGGAGAACGTATCCAAGTGAGAGCGACCGTAGAATCACTCCACGCTGAAACATCGGAAATGTCAATCAAGCCTTGATAAGAACGAATGGTAAAAGAAAGTAAATCGGTTAATAAAACGGCGGAACATAATTCCAAACGTGGAATTGAAATGCGCTTAATTGGAGCTACTTTTGTTTTAGCGGTTACAAATTGTACAGTTATTTCTCCGGTAGTTTGATTTATGAACTGAAAATACACTACCGCTGCATACCCTACCTCGCTAGCATCGCAAAACCCATGCAAATGACAAGTAAAAGGATCCGAAGGGGGTAAACAACGTGGTAACTTTAATGACGATAATAACGGCAACTCTTCTTGGTATTGCTGCCATTGAGACGAAATGTCTGCTGGTGGGATGTCATCCCAATTTAAACCTAACATCCACAGATGCTGGATTAGGCGTTTTGCAAAAAGTGTTAGTGGGGCTAAAAATCCTAATGGATCATATATTCTGGCAACTTGTGAAAGTATGTTGCGCTTTGTACATATTTGGTTTAATGGTTTAACCCGAAACGAGAAAATATCTTCTGTAGGTGACCATTGAAGACCTAATATTTTTATTGATTCGTCAGAATCGAAATCGAGAGAAGTATATTGGCAAAAATCTGACGGAATGCCCTCCAAAATAGAAACTGAATTAGAACTCCATTTTCGAAGTTCAAAACCAGCCAAATGTAAAAGTCGGATAAGTTGATCTTTAATTTCGCGGGCCGATTGTATAGAATCTCCACCGGCGACGAAATCATCAATATATAGATTTGACCGTATAGCCTCAGCGGCTAACGGAAACCTTTTGCCTTCGTCAATGGCTAATTGCTGAAGAGTCTTTAATGCTAGATAAGGCGATGACTTAATACCATAGGTCACTGTATTAAGCTGATAAGTCTGAATGGGTTCTTCTGCGGAGAACCGCCAAACAATTAATTGAAACTTTCGATGTTTTCGGTAACCAAAATTTGTCGATACATTTGGCGAACATCACAAGTAAAAACGAAACGATGAGAGCGAAATTTAAGTAAGATTGACGAAATGTCATTTTGGAGACTAGGTCCAGCCAATTGAGTGTCATTAAGTGACACGTTGTTTTAGCCTTTGCAGAGGCGTCAAAACCACACGAATTTTAGAAGTATGACCTTCTTCTTTAAACACAGGGTGATGGGGTAAAAATAATTATCGTTCCCAACGGGCGGAGAATCGAGTAATGCCATATGACCCGCATCAAGATAGTCCTGCATGAAATTGTTGTACTGTGCGCGTAGCTCCGGTTGAGCATGCAATTTGCGCTCCAACGAAAATAGTCGTTTTTAGCCATGTCAAAGCAATTATCAAAACGGGCAAAGTATCGTTGAACGGTAACGCAACAATAAAACGACCGCTAGGGTCACGAGAAAACGTGTTTTCAAAAATCAGATCTGCCTTTTCTTCTTCTGGAGAAGTATAAGGCTTGGATGGCAACTCTTCTATCTCCCAAAACCGCCTTAGGGTCTGGTCGATAGGATCTTCTACAGAAGTAAAAATGCTTGGACAGTATCAGACTGCAAGCTTTTGTGGGACCGAGAATGGTCCAACCAAAAATTGTATTTATGGCGGCAGGCTGAAGAAATTTGCCATGTATCACACCGCCATTGATGATGAACGGATAAACATCTGCTCCGAGGAGCATGTCAATGGTTCCTGGGGAGTTCCAGGTCGGGTCTGCAAAGTGCAGGCCGCATAAGTGTTCCCAATTATTAGGAACTTCAACGCTAGGTAATTTGCCAGATATTGACGAAAGCACAAAAGTTGTGACTTCTAGAGATTTTTCAGAGTCTAACATAGAGCGAATGGTGCAGCTGACGGCACCCCTATTGACTGCTGAAGTTGTCTGCCCAAGTCCATAAATCGGAACTTGAGAACGTATGCGTGGAAGCCAAAGTTTGCTCACGCAATCGTCTCGAATAAAGCTAGCTTGGGAGCCAGGGTCTAAAAGTACCCTGATCGGTTTGTATCTACCAGAACGATCTTGAACTTCCACAACAGCAGTGGAGAGTAAGACAGTAACCCCAAGATTTGAATTCGTCTGTGAAGACAAAACATTTGCCGGAATAGGAGAAGCTGACTGCGTCCTATTGGCATTTTTATGCATGTGTGTAGCGGTCGGTTCAGCTGAACGGCTAGAAGCAGGTTGCGATTCAAAATGTAGCAAGGTATGATGCGGCTTGGCGCAAGTTCGACAGGAATTATAAGATTTGCATTGCATGGACGCATGGTCTGTTCGTAAGCAATTTAAACAAAGGCGTAAGCGTTTGACAATGTCGAAACGTTCTGTCGGAGTTTTCTTTAGAAACGATTGACATCTGTAATTAAGTGATTGCCCTTGCAGGAAGGACAATGGTGCGAAAATGAATTATTTGAGTCACTGGAGCTACTTGGTGTGTCCAGTGAAACTACGTTAGAAGAAACCTTTGGTTTAAATTGAAACGCTGAGGATTTCTTAGGCACTGATGTGTGCGATGTATGGACAGTCGTCGAATAAGAAACAGGTGCGGTTGAAGAAAAGGTTTCAACGCTGCACATTGTTGGGTTAAAAATATCTCAAATCCTCGAAATTAGGTATTTGCTTCGGATCCGATTGGAGTTCGAAGCGTTTTCTAGTGAACGGATCAAGTTTTTCTAAAAGCAAATCGACCAGAATAAAGTTCCAATGTTCAGTGGGAAACTTTAAGTTAGTTAGAACAGCAAGGTTCTCCGAAAAACAATCAATAAGTGCCCTAAGTTTCTTAGGGTCTTCTGATTTTAAAGGTGGAAAGTCTTTCATTGCTTTCCAATGCAAAGTTGCCAATAAACGTGGATTGCTAAATCTCTCACGCAAGGCGTTATAGGAAATAATAAAATTATCCCCCGAAATGGGTACAGATTTAACGATTCTTAAAGATTCCCCGCTACAACAATTAATAAGGTGATTTAATTTTTCGATATTGGACAGCGACGCGTTGTTATATACCAGACTGTCAAATAAATCGATAAAAGATGAGAATTGGGTTACCTCATTATTAAAACTTGGGAGTTTTAACGGTACCAATTTTGATACCGTGCTGCTTGGAGCATTTTCGATGATTTGTGGTACTTTCATTTCTTGCATCGTTTCGAGATGCACCAGTATGAAAAATAAGCGGAATCTACTTCCTTCCGTACAGCGTTGTAATTTAATGATTCTACCTCGTCACAGGAGGCCAAGACAGCGACTAAAATTGTATTGAAATTTGCATAAAGGTCATGTATTCCCTTGTTTGAATAAGGAACAATGCCTTTAAAGTTGGGTCACTTTGTATAGTCTTACAAAGCTCAAAGATTTCTAAAATGCGTGTTTTCAGTAATTATAGTTCTACCACATGTGCTTTCTTTGGAGCCATTCTCAAAGATTCTGAAAGGACTACAATAAATGCTATAAAACCGTAACGCTCAGATGTACACGAAAAATGTTAAAATAGGGTATAACTAATAAATCACGTTTTATGACTAACGATTCGTCAAACAAAAGCGTGAATATAAGATGTACCGCTTAACAACCCGAGCGGCTTACCATCAAAAGATCACAGGAAACGTGGTTTTAACGTATTTGCCGAAAGATGCAGCTTTTACATTATATTACTCCTGCAGATGTTCAATATTTTACCGTAAACCGCCTGAAAAGGTTTGTATTGATACTAAAAACGTACAATAGCTTTTAAATACAAAGCAAACCCTTTCCTTTTTCGTTTAAGAAGTATAAAGCGATTTATAGTTTTCAGGTTGCTTTGCTTTATACCGCTAAAATAAATTTAAAACTGAAAACTGACAAATTTTATGTTAAGGATTTGTTTGTAATTAAAACGCTTGCTGGTTTCAATTACGGCGAAATCGCTTAATTTAATCTAAAGAAAGTATGTAGCTAATATTATACATATTTTAACCCGTTAAATGGGGAGCTTGAATACAAATTTAAAACAAAAATATTAATTAAAAGCTCGCTGGTGTGCAATAATATTTAATTTAGGACATGTGTATACCACAGGACTAATGAATCCGGCTCGACTTAGGAACAATGATTGATTGGGGTTAAGGAGGTTGATATAAATGTGTGATAAAATATGCAAATTATAATGAAGGACCAATTGCTTTTATAGCAATAACGATAATGGTGGAGCGGTTATGTAATAACAAACAAAAAACTACATCAAACTACTTAGTAAAAGGGTATAAATACCTTAAGTCCTGCGCCGCTGGGGGCAATAGACACTTTCACGCACAAAAGCTTTTACGGAGAACCAGAAACACGCACGAAAATGGTGTCGGTCTCGCTTTCAAAGCTCTAACACAACCGTCCTTTTCAAGGGTTCGAAGGCGACTTGCTTCTTTAAAGGCTCGAGTACGACTGTCACTTTATGCACTGTTATTGCCGGTATATAAAATGTTTCACTCAAACTGTAGGATGCACGCACAAAGTATTTATTGTCACAAAATACCGAATTGTTCGATGACGACGTAACAGCGAGTAATATGTTGCACGTGCAATTCTGTCTTCATTTTTGTGTAAGTGTAAATGCATTTAAGTATAGCTTAGTATTTGTTATTTAATTTATGTAATTAATTTCACGATACAAATGTTTCGCAAAGCAGAAGTGTTACTAATTGTAAAAATTGATTGAAAGTGAATAGCACAATTATGCTAGTCATAAATGAATAACGGAAAAATCGTTGGTACGTAATTGTAGGGATTGAGAAGTTAATGTTGTAATACAGTGTAGCGATTTTTTCTTCTTAACGAGTTAATTTCTGAGGATGGCTTTATCGAGGATGTAGCAGGGCCAAAGGCTGTTGCAAAAAAAAAATCAAAAACCTCGGTCTAAACTCGGGTCTATTCCTGCGGGGGCATGAGATGGTGGGGGTATTTTCTGAGATTGAACTTTTCTTTGAATAAACTAGGGCGCCACTGCGTTAATAAATCTGACTAAAAAAAATTCTCGTCTTAAGGATAGACGCAGTTAAACCTTAAGGGAATTACTTGTGCCTGATTTTAATTTTTTTTTATTTTTATTAGTAACCTAATTTCTTCCTTTGTAATTAGTCTACCACAGTTAGATAGGCCTCTTATTAAACTTTCATAAATAAAACTATCACGAACTTGACTAATATCTAATGAAATTTGTTTCGTTTTTTATGTACAATAATGAAAAAAGATGTTTCACAATGTAGATACGAACTAGTATGAAATTAATACTGGTAAAATTACTGAATTGGCAAAAAACTCAAAGTTATTAACAGGATACACCTGTCACAAAAACATTACTCAATACATTATTATATCAGTTATATGCTGTCATCATAGATCTTTGATTCGGCTTACATCAATTATTCTTAATTTTAAGGTTTAATGTTTCTAACTCCCTTTTAGTAAATTTACTTTATATTTACTCTATATCAAGAATTACTTTACTATAAAACATATTGAAAGCGAAGTGCAACATAGATAAAATAGATATGTATCTTGACATATGTGAATTTGAAATTCTGTCTTAACGAATATTCAAAACAAGAAAATAGCTACACAAAAAAATTTGCCATATCATTCCATCCAAATTAAATAAAACATGATGTATTTTAACAAGAAAACTTTAACATTCGTTATTTTAAAAAAATTGTTGAATCTTACATTATTTGATTAAATATTTTTCTGACTAACGAGGCACATTTTCTGACAAGAAGGTACTTCTCGTACAGGTTGATGCTTGTTGTTTCTTAAAGGGATAGTACTCATCCAGTTCGATGAAATCTTAGTGCAACAAAAATTACCAAACACTTTTATAAAAGACGACACGCGGCTTCACCATCTTTAGTACAACCAACAAAATTTCTTGCTAACGGTTAACACATATCTGAATATAAGAATTTGAACTTGACTCAGTTTTCGTATTTCCAGTGTAGTTTTGTAATTCTAATATCTAAAGCTTGCTAAAAATTTAAAAATGAGTTAGTTTTAATTAGGACGTCATGTTCTGCAATTTTACGAGCCGTTTTATATCAATTTAATAGTTGGCTAGCATAGGCTGGAGGTCTTGCTCGCAAGCCATGCGATATGCCTCTCCCACGAGTGATACTCTTTTTCCATTCTGGCTTGAATAGCACCCACTCAACACAAAAAAAAACGTCTTTATCGACTGCATTCCACGAAGAAAAATAAAAAGTCCCCTTAGCGGACTGATACGTTCATGGATTCAGCTCGCGGCTGCGCGATTTGCATGCACCTCTGGAAACTTTATTTTGGCTAGAGTCCGGCAACCCGCATAGCGTAGTGCGGATTCCGAATTTGCTTAAAACTAAAACGTTACAACAGCGAGAATGTGTTGATCAAAATAGCTTAAGGACCGCCTCAAATTGAGCCTGTATTCGCACAAGCCACACCCAAGCCATGCATGGTTCATTCTGTGCTAGATAGTTTGTAATATTACACCGCATATTGAACCCAACCCATGTCCAGTCCAATCAGTCGTCACCCATGCTCAAAGGGGGCGGGAATCCCTTAACAAAATAAGGATGCACCGGTCAACTACAGTTGTGCGGGAGTGTGTTCCGGTAGTAGTAAATGGTAGAAAATTAAGCAAATTTGCCTAATGATCGAAATTTCACTGAGGTGCGGTTTCCAGCTACGTTATTATACCACTTCGTAACGGATCAATTAAGCGTTAAAACAATTTAAATTTTGATTTGCCTTGAAGGGGCGGTGACCCCGTAACAGATATTGGGGTGCGTCGACTAACTGCAGTGGTGTAGAAGTGGGTCTATAGATAAATGTGAAAAGAATATACAGAACAATAAAGAAGCACCAAAATAATAAATAACAAGGTTTCAAATTAAAAATTCTACATTATATCAACACTTACCATGAATGGTCTTGTTTCTATCAAAATCGAGAGGCGCTGAACAGTCTGTCACCGCAAGATTTGTGATGTGCTTTCTACGTGGAAGACTGTCATTCCGCATAAAACTTCCTTGTTTTGATTTCCTAAAGTTAGTCCTAATTAAATTGCTCGAAATAAAATATTCCTTCCAACTATGACTATCACTTGCGTAGTTGCATATCTTTTTATTAATCACTGACTGTAATTACTTCCTAAATAAATTAAATATAAATTACTTCAAACTTAACTTCTATTAAATAAAACAAGGTCAATACACATATTAGATTCTTTACTAAAAATAAATTTTACCCTGTAATCTGGCCAGGTGTTGCTGAAATAAAATCTAAAAAAAATTTTACAGAAAATTTAAACCTAAACGATCAACAAAACTATTCGAAGGTCCACATTTTCCTGCATTCCTATTTAATTATTACATTAATGAATCCTAAATTATTGGTAATGTCGTTCATCAAAACAAGGAAACAGTTCAATATCATCTTAGCACTATAACATCGTTTATTCCAAACTACTCGACATCTACATATTTCTTAAAATTTTACTATTAATAACCTTATCCTTTGATTAATGTCCTTTGCCAAAAAATGTCAAAAAACATTTACGTCCACGTTCACATATAAATTATACCAAATCATAAACAAACCTATACTATTACTTACTGCTTTATTCACCTAATTTAGGTAATGTTCGGGCCACACCAGCTTTCTATTTTCCAAAGCAACAGCTACAGAATAACCTCATAATTTCCAGATATGAGTGGGATGAACAAATCCAGGGATGAACACGGTTAACTCAGTCAGTAGAGCACGAGACTCTTAGTCTCAGGGTCGTAGGTTGGGCGCAAAAAAATTTATTGTTATGGGTGTAATAGGCGTTAAAACAATTTAAATTTTAATGTGCCATAAGATGGCCGGGACCCCGCAACAATAAAAGGGTGCGTTGTGTAACTGCAGTGATGTGGGAGCGGGTTCGTATGGATAAATGAGAAAATAAAATCAAGAAATACAAGAATGGTAATTAACAAAGTTTAACTCCAAAAATTCTGTATGCAGAACTATGATGCGCTTAGTGTCTCACCTTGAAGCATACCTCGCCGCATGTGCAGTTCACGGATTTGTAAGCTTTTTAATTCTAGCGTTATGGTAATATTTGAACTACAGGTATTAATTATTCGCTATGAACTGTTTGATTTCTATATCTATTTTGTAAATGTCTAACGTTTTTATTTAGCCAGCTGTGTGGTATGGAGTCGATATGCGGCTCCGCGGCTCACTGGTTCGCGTGAAAATACTAATCCCAAGCTTCTGGGTTCGAATCCCTACTCGGACCACTTGAAAATTGTGAGGCGAGCATTTTCCTCAAAAATATGCCTTGTGCGGATGTATAGTAAAATGATGTAGGTCCCGTGTGTGTGTGTGTTGTCCCGCATGATAAAGGTTTGAACCTTGCTTAGAATAGCAAGGGTTTGATGAAATTTCCAGGTAAAAGAATTCACTTTCTGGATAACGTAGTACCTTCGAATGGAGCATTGGAAAATCATGTGCAGCGGTACGGAGTTTGCAACGTTCAGTGACGTAGTTTAAAAAAAAATAAAACGAGGAAAAAAAAGAAGAAATTGACCGGGCTCAATCGGCGAGTGGGCGGGGTATTACACCTACAAAAAATTTAAGGGAGGCCTGAAATAAAAACTGTTATAGTCCCGGTGTCCGTATTCAGCGCCACTGCTACAGTTGGCAACACTGATACAATCCACGTTTCACAATATTGCACAATAATGACATAATTTGTTACGTGCCATTGCACTTAAACAGTGTTTTTAGGTTAAGTTTTTATGTATGGAAGTTTCGCGGCATAAATTCAAATACGCGGTGCGCGGGAATTTTAAATGGACTAGGCGGTACTTCCGTACGTCAGAGTAGTGCATTTGCGCAGTGTGCTTATCCCTAGAGGGGTAGAGCAATACTAGACAAAGAGTGGGGAGAAGTGTTTCCGTGACGCTCTAAATCGTGGCTGTTTTCCTTTGATCTTTAAGTGAAGTAGTCGTGCCGGTATCGTATCTTATCTTACTATGTAGATTCCTTTGTCTTGGTTATCTTTGTTTGTCTTTACCTAATTAACCTATTCCTGTCGTTCCACTACATTTAGGACTGATAGGACCCTAGGAGCAGCCCACGACCTGATGTCCATGCTCAGCTAACACCACCTTAGCCCGGAGCAATACCTTCATTATCGACCCGGAAGGATGATAGGCGTACCTGGGGAAAGTCGGATTTCCGGGGTGAGTAATTTGTTTGTAAAATTATTCGATTCTATCTTTCACTGTTTAATTTTTATATTTCTGATTATTGCGTAATATACCTTTTGTATCGGTGACGTCATGGTGGATGGCCGCGCCCCAAATCTGTAAAAGGTTTACGCTTTCCTCCGCTAGAGGCGTCACTCGTCTTATTCATTGCGCTTGCGCGATGTATCTTATGAACTTTGGTAACTGTATTACCGGCTTTTAGGAACTATCTATCACCATATAAATGTTTCACCATCTAAAGTGTAATACTTTGTTAACTGTTTTTCCGACCATATAAACTATCACCAGAGTAGTGTAATAAATTACGTGTTAAATTGTATCACATATCAAACACGTTTACAATGATACAATTTGCCCCTTAAGATGTAAATAAAGCACAGTACTCACTTAAAACGCGCCTTGCAGTTAATTTCAGGGCATCTCCTCGTTGTTGTTTTAGGGTGTGGGTTGTGTCATGCCATGATTGATCCAAATTTATTCGTCCTGCTCTTTCGTTTGTAGGGAAGCGGCTAGGATACAGGTAGAGACAACGATAGAAGGTAGAGATACAATAGAGGAACCTACATTTTAAAAAAGAAAAGACAGCACCACGACACAGGTAAACGTTACCGCTCTACGTCTCATCGCTAATAATCCTGTCCTGTCGTGTCGCAAACCGTGCATTTCCCCATCACTTCGCGCCTGCGCATTCTTTTGCGCAAACGCAACTGTCCGAAATGACGGAAATGAACAAGTCCATTTTAAAATAGTGGCGGGAATTCACTCACAAATTAAAAGTGTACAATGTCAATTTCGGCATGTAACAAAATATACTCACTCATACACAATCGTATATTTACAAACTAAAAACCTCTAATTTAAAAAAAAAAACAAAATTATATACAAAACACAATAGTATCAAAAATAAACAATTCGTAGGTACACAATATACATATTTACGAATAAAAATATAATCATATTTAACACTGCGAGCTGCAGTTTTTAGGTCACTTTCTATATTAATCTTCAAATAAGAAAGAGGAACAAAATTACCCCACTAAAAACCACAATCGAAATCAGCACTGTAAGTACGGAATTCTATACATAAAATTATCTTATAAAAAAATCAGTAGACATTATAATGTCTTCGCACAATCAAACAACCAGTCATTTTACCACCAACAAGGCGATGCATCCGTAGACCCGTTTACATATGTTGTTTCCAATAACTACCGGGTACCCATATAAGAAAATTAGTGTATAAACACTCACCCTCGAGTCACCACCGTCGGGTTGGCTCCTACCGACTGTAAAAACGCTGCAAAACAGAGGTGCGCGTGATCTCACCTTGGGGTGGTTTTCCCATTACAACAAGAGGCGACCATTCATGTGGCTTTAAGGGCCACTGGAAGGAGCTATAGTAATTATAAATGAAATTAATTTATTGTCGTCGAAAAGTACAACTTTATAAAACCCATAAATACTCATCACGCTGTAAGGCGTGCGTAACTTTTTATACCGAAAAACGGAAACAACCAACCATTCTATACGTGTTTTCGCTTTGTAGATTGGAAAGCAAGTGAATATTAATTTCGTTTCACTAATGACCAGAGCTCAAAGTAATATTGTTGTTAAGGAAATAAAACTGGAAAAACACGGATTATTGGGATAATACACGGCTTTAATTCGACAAAGCTTGTAGCAATTTTATTTTCTACCTCATATATATATATATCTGTATAATCAATCCTTTTATTAAATATTAAATAATATAACACATTATAATGTTATCCAATCCACTTAATATAATTATATCTATTGTCCAATAAAGAACTAGTATTTAGTTCATGTTAAACGTTGAATTCTACGGAGACAAGATAAAAGCTTTTGTTTGGTATCCTTCCTGGATCCCCTTCCACTCAGGAATCGTAACGTAACTTTGTTACTGGGCAGCAACAAGCCGCCAGGTCACTTCCAACACAGCTGGGGTTCAAGCAGGTCGAAAGTTGTTCTTAGGAGCGATGTCCGTGATTGATTTTTGCTGTTGGAGGCGTGCACGATGGAAAATTGCCCGTGTATGCTATTAGGAACATGTAACTTTGGAAACTATTAAATTTAAAATATGTAACATTGGAGATTATTAAATTTGAATTTAAATTATATTGCAACGTAGATTGTGAATAAGCTCTTTTCTGAATGGTATTCATTCGAAGTTGATGGAAAACAATTGTATCTTTGTATAATATGGAATCACATATATAAAGTTGTTCGGATCAATTACAGACAACATTTGCTTTCTTGTGGTGTGAATTCTAGAAACGCAGTTAATGGAAGCCAAATGACGGTTTTTCAGTAAGCGGCGCAGCTGTTTGTTTGGAATGGAATTTTCCGTTGTTCAAACATATGTCAGCATTCACGCAAGAATATAGGTGCAAATTGGAACTCTGGTATGTACAAAAAAATTATGTTCGTATGTTGTCTGAACTGTCGACGTAGTAACGAGATAAATTTTGCTGTAATCGACTTGTGTTAACCTTAAACAGGTCAAGGCCAGACCTCAGATATATTTTTCGTAGTCATACGATATGAAACTGTAATTTGTTTCTACAAATTCTTTTATTAACTCAAAGAAACATCAGAAGATGTCACTACTAATTAGATAAATTAAATTCTCATAATTTTAAACCTTTAGAAATTGAATCTTTACATTTGATATTTTATGAACAATTAGCTGTAATTATCTACTGTGAAATTAAGGTAAATTTACCATAATTAACTCTTTCTTTAAATAAGCAATTTTATGCTTTGTCAATTTGTCATATAAACTTCATTAAATAGTAAGTGGTACGGATACTTTCAGTACCATTGTAATTAACTCTTTCTAATTTAAATTAACTTATAAAGGAAGACATATTTTTGTAAACGAAAAATTACTTTATTGGATACCAAAAGAATAGATTCTTATTTTCGGACTAAAGATTATCTTTTATTTAAGAGGAATGAAAGTCGATTCTGATTGTATTTAATTATTTTTGAATTTGAATGCACAAACAGTGTTTTTCTTTGTTTAATCTGTTCACAGGTGCAGTGCAGGATTGCTAAGGTCAAGGTCGAACCATAAGGTAAGATACTTCAAAGATTAGGAGGTCTTTAAAAATTATATAGCGGTTATAGAAAATAGGTTTCCGCATTAGCCTTGTACAAGGGACTTGTATCAGGTCTTCTCAGTATAAAAAAATACGGTGGCGCCTTATTCTTATTATTAGTGGTTGCAATTACACCCTGACCCACAGCTCATTCTCTACCCAGAGCATATAGTTCGACTAGCCGCTTGCCTTTGAGATTTCCTCAACTTAGAGCCACCTTCCATCTTAATTTGCCGTGGGCTCCATTTCTAATTATCGGAAATTCTCGTTAAACTAAATCAATACGTAAAAGTCTAACAAGCTTTCAATGAAAAACACATAAGAATCAATTATCAGATACCTAGAACCAGTTATCGATTGTTTAATTTTAGCATGAACTTGACGTTGAGGAATTCTTAGAAAGAGTATTTATTATTCATTAGGCTCTAGGATGTAACAATAGGTATCAAATTTATACAAATAGATAAATGAATTAACCCGTGAAAGGGTTATTTTAATTTACTGAATTAATTTTTGTTTTTAACGCCAAAGGGATTTGAGTTAAAAATTATTAGACCGCGTACTTCTCATTAACAGAAAAAAAAAATGTACGGGATGTTCAAAATAAACGTAACAAGTTGAACGTTTGTATAGTCTATGTAGCACGTATGTAGGTTTATGTGTTCGTTTTCTGTTTGTTTTCAGATGATAGAATCTATTATTAATTGTCCGTTGTATCCTTAGCTGAATTTCTGGCAGGTATTTTGTTCTTCTGTATGTTATGTTGTGTTAGGTGTGTCGATTTTTTGTTACATATGGTGTCGGTTATTATTTTATATAGTGTGTGGAGGCAAGTTGCTAGTCTACAGTTAGATAGATTTTTGTATTTGCATTTTCGGTTTAACATATGTGTTGTCTTATGTTTGGAATTTTGGGAACTTGTTTGGGTGGATTATAATTTTGTTTATTTTTCAGTTGAGTATGTTTTGTGTGTGGATGTGAATCGTTACCAAATATGTTGTATTTTGTCTACTCCTGGACATTTCCAGTTGTGTATGCTTTAAGGTGTCTGAGAGTTGTTCTTTTATATTGTGATGATCTGTTTGTGTTTGCATGTGGCTGTGTTTTTCTGTTTCTGTTTCGATCCAACTATTATTATCGTTGTGTTGCGGGGGAGTTGACTATATGTTTGCCCAGTAGTCTGTTAGTTCCTGTTTTGAGAGCATTTCTGTTACGTGGTTATCTTCTAGTGATGTTATTGTTTTGTAAAATTGCCTTTCGTTTCCTTTGAAGGCAATGTTTGTGTTTTTCCTTTCATCGAAGTCTTTATATTTGCGTAGTCTACTGGCATATACAGCAAGTTTTTGTTTCATAGTATCGGGAGTTTCTCATTCTGTTTGTGTCGCATTATTTTTTACTACTTTTGTTATATCTTTCTATCTGTTTTCATGTATTATCATTTATGTATTCGGTCATACATCCTGTATCCCGTTTTAAGTTTTTATTTTACGGTCTATTCTGATTTACCAGTTTGTTTACCGTTGGATTTTTTAATTGCTTGTGTTTGATTATTGTAACTGCTACAGTGTATATTATTGTGTGAATGTTGTCTAGTGTACTATTGTGTGTTAGAGGGATTACGGTGTTCATTTTGTTGATAATGGGGGGGTTATTAGGTTTGAAGATCAGTTTTGCGATGTGGTTTCTTAGATTTTGGTTTATTCTTTGTCAATATATTAAGTTAGTTTCAATTTCCTGTTCGACGGTCTCTTTTAGTTGTATGTTTTTATTCATTGTTGGGTGATTGGGTAGTTCAGATGGTTGGTTTATTGGTAGTTCTTTATTAGAGGTGTGTGCGTGTGTGTGCGTGCATGTGCGTGAGTGCACATTTGTATTGTCTGTTATTTCTTCCCTGATAGTTTCTATATTGATGTCTTTTATGGTTTCATTTCCAATATTGCGTTCTTGGGCTACTTCTCTTTTTACTAGTTTTAGCTCTATGGCAGTGAGTTTGTTGTTTTTAGGATTATTTATTTCTGATCTAATTACGCGTTGCTTTGTTACAATTTTAGATAACTTTGGTTATTTTTCGAAGAACAGTGTGTATAGTTCGAGTCTGTATCTTGTTGATATTGTTTCCAGTTTTGGTGGCGTTGTAGTAGCAATGTATGACAATCCGATCACTTCATCATTTCATGACATCCGTTATCGTATAATCCCTGTCTTTGTGGTTGAGGAAATTCAGGCACAACACGTTGAGCTGGTGTAGTTGGTGTTAGCTGGAAGTCTTCCTCTTCCACTTCGCTTTGGGTGTTTGTGTGGTGTGAACAGCGTAGATTTTTTCTTTAAGCTTCAGTTTGAATGATTGATCTGCAATATATAAATTCTATCAGCCAACATAACTTTTATAAATTAGTTTTTTGTTGGGAAATATTTTGTAGTATATGCGTGCTTCAAAATGAATAATAATAACAACAATAATAATAATATTAATAAGAAAAATAATAATAACAGTATTAATAATAGGTAGTGAAGACAATAATAGTAAAACCCACTTGGGTGTCGGAATTAAAATAAGCCCACGGAACGACGTAACAAGCGACTAAAGAGGCCCCACACTTACAATCACACTTACGATACACGCACACGCACACGCACACGCACGCACACTCACAATCACACTCACGCGCACACGTACATGCAAACAAACACGCACACGATCCCGCATGCGCAACCGTACACGCACGCGCACACGACACGCACGCGCATACGCACACGCGCACTTGCACATGCACGCGGGAGGGCGCATACACACACATACAAACGCCTTACTGTTGGTGTTAAGATACCACTGCAGTAGCTTCTATCTGTCGTAAATGGCGAATAATACGAGACCTGAGCGACCCGGTAAAAAACATTCCCCCAATCCTAAGGTGTGACACACAAGTCAAAGGGACAAATGATACAGGAATAATATATGTATCTTAATTGTGAAACTCAGAGAACCAGGCGATACCCTGTTTAAACATAATTTTACTAGCATACTACGGAGCTCTGCGTTGGCCGACTGAATATTTCCACATGTACTGTTACATGCCAAAGTTGGCAATGTATATTTTTAGATTTAGATTTAGTTTGTAAATAAATTCCCGCGAATATTTTTAAATGAAAATTTCAATTTCCGTCGTCCCCGAGTCGCACCTGCGCAGAGTGATTGGCGGAGTGCGTGCGGTGTTATAAGACGCCATTAAGCCACGAGACCTCAAGCTAAGAACATCTATCTGTGGTGTGTGTGTGTGTGTCTTTTCTCTTTGTAGGAGTGTAGGTTCCTTACCTTGCCTTATCGTTGCTCATACCTGTATCCTTATTGTTCTACCTACGAGGGAATAGAAGAGACAGAAAGAACGGATTGGCAATTTGAAACTCAGCAATGGTGTAACCTAACCACAAAACATGATGGACCCTAAGATTTAGATGCGAAATGCCATCCACGTGAGTAATCTGTTTTACTTATATTGTGAATGTAAATTGACTTTAAATGTGCATGAAAATTTGACTATTGCATCATATTTAAAACGTGGTGATACGTTTATAGAATTACGTCGTTTACAACAGTACTCGTGGGAATACATGATTTTACCTATATTAAATAGAAAAAATCTACGCTGTTCACACCACACAAACACCCAAAGCGAAGTGGAAGAGGAAGACTTCCAGCTAACACCAACTACACCAGCTCAACGTATTGTGCCTGAATTTCCTCAACCACAAAGACAGGGATTATACGATAACGGATGTCATGGAATGATGAAGTGATCGGATTGTCATACATTGCTACTACAACGCCACCAAAACTGGAAACCATATCAACAAGATACAGACTCGAACTATACACACTGTTCTTCGAAAAATAACCAAAGTTATCTAAAATTGTAACAAAGCAACGCGTAATTAGATCAGAAATAAATAATCCTAAAAACAACAAACTCACTGCCATAGAGCTAAAACTAGTAAAAAGAGAAGTAGCCCAAGAACGCAATATTGGAAATGAAACCACAAAAGACATCAATATAGAAACTATCAGGGAAGAAATAACAGACAATACAAATGTGCACTCACGCACATGCACGCACACACACGCACACACCTCTAATAAAGAACTACCAATAAACCAACCATCTGAACTACCCAATCACCCAACAATGAATAAAAACATACAACTAAAAGAGACCGTCGAACAGGAAATTGAAACTAACTTAATATATTGACAAGGAATAAACCAAAATCTAAGAAACCACATCGCAAAACTGATCTTCAAACCTAATAACCCCCCCCCCCCCCATTATCAACAAAATGAACACCGTAATCCCTCTAACACACAATAGTACACTAGACAACATTCACACAATAATATACACTGTAGCAGTTACAATAATCAAACACAAGCAATTAAAAAATCCAACGGTAAACAAACGTAAATCAGAATAGACCGTAAAATAAAAACTTAAGATGGGATACAGGATGTATGACCGAATACATAAATGATAATACATGAAAACAGATAGAAAGATATAACAAAAGTAGTAAAAAATAATGCGACACAAACAGAATGAGAAACTCCCGATACTATGAAACAAAAGCTTGCTGTATATGCCAGTAGACTACGCAAATATAAAGACTTCGATGAAAGGAAAAACACAAACATTGCCTTCAAAGGAAACGAAAGGCAATTTTACAAAACAATAACATCACTAGAAGATAACCACGTAACAGAAATGCTCTCAAAACAGGAACTAACAGACTACTGGGCAAACATATAGTCAACTCCCCCGCAACACAACGATAATAATAGTTGGATCGAAACAGAAACAGAAAAACACAGCCACATGCAAACACAAACAGATCATCACAATATAAAAGAACAACTCTCAGACACCTTAAAGCATACACAACTGGAAATGTCCAGGAGTAGACAAAATACAACATATTTGGTAACGATTCACATCCACACACAAAACATACTCAACTGAAAAATAAACAAAATTATAATCCACCCAAACAAGTTCCCAAAATTCCAAACATAAGACAACACATATGTTAAACCGAAAAATGCAAATACAAAAAATCTATCTAACTGTAGACTAGCAACTTGCCTCCACACACTATATAAAATAATAACCGACACCATATGTAACAAAAAATCGACACACCTAACACAACATAACATACAGAAGAACAAAATACCTGCCAGAAATTCAGCTAAGGATACAACGGACAATTAATAATAGATTCTATCATCTGAAAACAAACAGAAAACGAACACATAAACCTACATACGTGCTACATAGACTATACAAACGTTCAACTTGTTACGTTTATTTTGAACATCCCGTACATTTTTTTTTCTGTTAATGAGAAGTACGCGGTCTAATAATTTTTAACTCAAATCCCTTTGGCGTTAAAAACAAAAATTAATTCAGTAAATTAAAATAACCCTTTCACGGGTTAATTCATTTATCTATTTGTATAAATTCGATACCTATTGTTACATCCTAGAGCCTAATGAATAATAAATACTCTTTCTAAGAATTCCTCAACGTCAAGTTTATGCTAAAATTAAACAATCGATAACTGGTTCTAGGTATCTGATAATTGATTCTTATGTGTTTTTCATTGAAAGCTTTGTCGAATTAAAGCCGTGTATTATCCCAATAATCCGTGTTTTTCCAGTTTTATTTCCTTAACAACAATATTACTTTGAGCTCTGGTCATTAGTGAAACGAAATTAATATTCACTTGCTTTCCAATCTACAAAGCGAAAACACGTATAGAATGGTTGGTTGTTTCCGTTTTTCGGTATAAAAAGTTACGCACGCCTTACAGCGTGATGAGTATTTATGGGTTTTATAAAGTTGTACTTTTCGACGACAATAAATTAATTTCATTTATAATTACTATAGCTCCTTCCAGTGGCCCTTAAAGCCACATGAATGGTCGCCTCTTGTTGTAATGGGAAAACCACCCCAAGGCGAGATCACGCGCACCTCTGTTTTGCAGCGTTTTTACAGTCGGTAGGAGCCAACCCGACGGTGGTGACTCGAGGGTGAGTGTTTATACACTAATTTTCTTATATGGGTACCCGGTAGTTATTGGAAACAACATATGTAAACGGGTCTACGGATGCATCGCCTTGTTGGTGGTAAAATGACTGGTTGTTTGATTGTGCGAAGACATTATAATGTCTACTGATTTTTTTATAAGATGATTTTATGTATAGAATTCCGTACTTACAGTGCTGATTTCGAGTTGTGGTTTTTAGTGGGGTAATTTTGTTCCTCTTTCTTATTTGAAGATTAATATAGAAAGTGACCTAAAAACTGCAGCTCGCAGTGTTAAATATGATTATATTTTTATTCGTAAATATGTATATTGTGTACCTACGAATTGTTTATTTTTGATACTATTGTGTTTTGTATATAATTTTGTTTTTTTTTTTAAATTAGAGGTTTTTAGTTTGTAAATATACGATTGTGTATGAGTGAGTATATTTTGTTACATGCCGAAATTGACATTGTACACTTTTAATTTGTGAGTGAATTCCGCCACTATTTTAAAATAGACTTGTTCATTTCCGTCATTTCGGACAGTTGCGTTTGCGCAAAAGAATGCGCAGGCGCGAAGTGATGGGGAAATGCACGGTTTGCGACACGACAGGACAGGATTATTAGCGATGAGACGTAGAGCGGTAACGTTTACCTGTGTCGTGGTGCTGTCTTTTCTTTTTTAAAATGTAGGTTCCTCTATTGTATCTCTACCTTCTATCGTTGCCTCTACCTGTATCCTAGCCGCTTCCCTACAAACGAAAGAGCAGGACGAATAAATTTGGATCAATCATGGCATGACACAACCCACACCCTAAAACAACAACGAGGAGATGCCCTGAAATTAACTGCAAGGCGCGTTTTAAGTGAGTACTGTGCTTTATTTACATTTTAAGGGGCAAATTGTATCATTGTAAACGTGTTTGATATGTGATACAATTTAACACGTAATTTATTACACTACTCTTGGTGATAGTTTATATGGTCGGTAAAACAGTTAACAAAGTATTACACTTTAGATGGTGAAACATTTATATGGTGATAGATAGTTCCTAAAAGCCGGTAATACAGTTACCAAAGTTCATAAGATACATCGCGCAAGCGCAATGAATAAGACGACTGACGCCTCTAGCGGAGGAAAGCGTAAACCTTTTACAGATTTGGGGCGCGGCCATCCACCATGACGTCACCGATACAAAAGGTATATTACGCAATAATCAGAAATATAAAAATTAAACAGTGAAAGATAGAATCGAATAATTTTAACAAACAAATTACTCACCCCGGAAATCCGACTTTCCCCAGGTACGCCTATCATCCTTCCGGGTCGATAATGAAGGTATTGCTCCGGGCTAAGGTGGTGTTAGCTGAGCATGGACATCAGGTCGTGGGCTGCTCCTAGGGTCCTATCAGTCCTAAATGTAGTGGAACGACAGGAATAGGTTAATTAGGTAAAGACAAACAAAGATAACCAAGACAAAGGAATCTACATAGTAAGATAAGATACGATACCGGCACGACTACTTCACTTAAAGATCAAAGGAAAACAGCCACGATTTAGAGCGTCACGGAAACACTTCTCCCCACTCTTTGTCTAGTATTGCTCTACCCCTCTAGGGATAAGCACACTGCGCAAATGCACTACTCTGACGTACGGAAGTACCGCCTAGTCCATTTAAAATTCCCGCGCACCGCGTATTTTCCCTTTTCGACAGCCCGGCACAGCGATTCTACTAAAATTTTGCACTCATGCCAGTTAAATCTAAGAAATTTTCACACGTCGCGCAACGCGTTCGCGCAACCGTCTGCGAACAACTAATTAATTTTATATAGAAATTGTTGTTTCCACCTCTCATATCCGGCCTTTTATTATCTGTGTCTCTGCTTTACCTGTTTTATCCGTCTCTTTCTAACCTAGTCTTAGTGGTGCAAATCGATATTCTTTACTATCGGCTATTTAAAATCCACGTGGACTCGCGACGTGACTTACTTGAGTTAAATAACCCCTCATCTAGCCTTTCCCGTTAATATAAGCTACGGTTTATCCGACCGTTTGCAATATACGCAGAATTTTCATGTTTATCCAAACAAATTAAACAGAACGTGATATTTAAAAATACGCAGGTGTTCAATCGTAATACTTCTACGATTTGGATATTCCCCGTATTTTAACCCTCTTGATACATCTGTATGCTAGCAACGCGTCTCATGTTTGGTATTATTGGGTTTTCAAAAGCTTTTATGCATATTATACCTCAATAATCGTTCAATTAACTCCAATTAAAATAATAATGAATGGCATTGACTTCTACCCTTTAATTTTTAGCGAATACTAATTAAATATTAATTATTATGTGTACACTTTGTTTAATACCCGTTACTTAAGAATTGAATTAATTAATATAAATTTCGCACGTAATTTCTATTTGTTTCTTTATACAAGGTGATTAAAATTATTTGATGTCATTAATTAATTTTCTACCCTGGTCTAAATTTGAGTAATATATATATATATATATATATATATATATATATATGTTGGGTATAATTTCCTTTTTTGAATGTTATTGAGTCAGACAAATTGAATAAGTAAGAGTGTATAAGGGAAAGCGTACTACTTTGCAAATGACTCTCGCAATAAGAAAACTTACCAATTATTGTATCCACATGGTTCCTAACTGCTGCTAGAGCAGATGTTGTTCGGAAGTCTTAGTTTCAACAAATTGCAGTCGTGTGGTCTTGCTTCCTCAACAACTGGTAGCGGCCGCGGAGATTGTATCATTTACCCAGTACGTAATATACGCACACGTTATAAAAGTTTAAAAATGAAAAATCTAAACGCTATTAATTAGTGTAGCATTAAAACCATAGCGTAGTATTAATCTATTGTATATAATTTACCTTTACAAACAAGACCTATCCCGCAAACGGGTACTTTGCACAAGTTAACACACGGTTTATAATCAATCTAAATTAAAGGCGATTGTTTTTAAAATTAACAGAAATGAAAACAACTTAAGATTTACTTTGAGACGTAACACACCGCCCACCCAAAATGTAGTTTCAATTTAAAAATATAACATGGTTCCTAATTAAAAAAATCTGTAGAGAAGAAAATCAAAATATTTGTCACACAGAAGAGTCACTATCCTAACTAAGAGAGGGAGACCAACTTGTAAGTAAGTAGAGCGTACATAACTTCCACTTGTGGAACAAACATTTGCAACTGTGACAACTCCGTCGTTGCCAGGATAAAATCTTGTTACGCGCCCAAGGGCCACGACAGCGGTAGATTATTCTTTTGTTTCACAAATACCACCTCACCCAATTATAAGTTTGGCTAAGGACTTGCCCGCTTAATCCATGGTATGAGCGTGTGTAAATAATTTTGAGACCGATGCCTCCAAACGGCTTGAGTAGCTCGTGCAAAAGCTGGTAGCGATTTAAGAGATTTGTGGACACGTCTTCAACATTAATTTCAGGCGCTGACTGCAGAGTAAACTAGATGTGAGGAAATTAGTGTCATTGCGCGAGATTATGGGGAATGAACCTAGCGCACGGCTATTTAAGATAGCTTCAACTTTAGCGAGTAATGTCACTATATACTCAAAGGTAAGAACAAATGGACTCATTAATCGATTGTACGGTGCTTGGCGGACTTCATTCTTATCTCCTAGCTTCTACTAAAGTGGGGAGACGATAGGGGGTTGATGTTCCATTTTATTTCTTTTAGCGAAAGCGGAGATTTTCAGTTAGTTAAGTGGACCACAAATTCTCCGCATTTAACAAGCAAAATATCTAAAAATATTCGAATAGACAATGTTGTAGATTTCGAAAGCAATATTTTAAATGGGTCTTCAATGGCATCCAAAGGTTTATAATTTAACAATTGTGATTAAACGGTCAAATGAAATCTGTACAAAGAGAAATATTCTTTCCACTATAGCTAGAATGTGAGATCCATTAAGGTTCGTAACTCCCGTGAAAATTTTTTCCAAGCGATTAATCAAAGACTTGTGGACACTAAAGTTATATCGGGATGAAGAAACGCCTCCATATATTAAAGGATTGTGGAATACATTTCAAACACAAATAATTCAACTTTCCGACATTAAAATTTCCTGACACATTGGGTATTCAGCAGTAACGTCATTACAACTTGTGAGATTTTTGCGATGCTTCTGAACAGGTATACAATGCCGTCGTATTTGCCCAAACAATATTTCTGGATGGCGGTGTAAGAATTATTTTACTGTGCAGTAAAGCTAAATTGGCTTCAATAAAACTATCAATATTCCTCGCTAGGAGTTATGTGCTGCTTTATTGCTTGCAAAACTATTAAATTGCATCATTCGCACATATTTCTCACGATGTATTCTCAAACAAGTTTTTGCGTTTTCTGATTCCATCGTAGTACTAAACTGGATTCAAAAATCTCCCCATTGCTGGAAAGCTTTTGTAGCCAATCGAGTGGCAAAAATTAAAAATTTATCAGCAGTAACCCGTTGGTATCGCGTCGATGGTGTCTCAAATCCTGCCGATTGTGCGTCTCCCCGACCTTCATTTTCTTTTACAGGCGGACTTACCGTCTCATAGAGTTAATCAGGTCAAAACATTTATGCATACTGGCACGGATTTTGCCGGACCTTTTAATATAACTCTCAGTAGACACCGAGGAGTTAAATCTGTAAAGGTATATATGCATATTTGTCGAGCTGTGCATCTTAAATTAGTGTCAAGTTTCTCAACAGGTATATTCCTTGCCGCATTTAAGCGTTTCCCTGCTATAAAATTCAATCCGCCTTCAGTTCCTCATTTTGGAGGAATATGGGAGGCTAACATTATAAGCGTGAAGGTCCATTTATTGAAAGTTGTTGGTGATCAAATACTTTCTTTAATACAAATTGAAGCGTTTCTAAATTTACATTTGTTATGCTGGCTTAGTTCAGAACCCTCGTAACCTCTCGCACTATCGCCAGCTCAGCTTTTAACTCTCACCCCGTTGCAGTTCTTGCCAGCTGCCAATGAAGCCGCAAAAGCACTTACGCTTGTAAATCGCAAGCAACTTTTAGATCAAATTGTTCAATCGTACTTGAAGCGATGGTCGAGAGAATATTTGGGTAAATTACAATCCCGAAAGAAGTAGAATACACATTCCTGTCCTGTTAAGTCAGGCTTAGTTGTTATAGTGATGCGCAATAATTTCCCGCCTTTGCAGTGGCCAACGGGGTAATTGAACAAACTCAACTGGGAAAAGTCGGTCTTATTAAGGTTTTCACAGTACGTACAAAAAATGGGATCTTCACCCGCCCAGTAGGGAAGCTGTGTCCGCTCCCCACGCAGTAAACCATTTTTGTTTGCACTGTTTATAGAATTTTTTCTTCTGTTCTAATTTCATATGCAATTTCGTTCAGTTAAAATCTTATTCTTAAGGCCGGGGGATATTTGGTGCCGGTAACAAATTCATTTTCATTTTAACTACAAATATTATTATTCGATAAATTATAGCATTCATTTCATTGCATATTAATTTGTAGATAAATTGAAACATGTTCCGATTATCACAATAACTAAATTAATACTCAGATAGCAACAACATCGGTGTCATTCGGTTCTTTTGTAACGTGTTCTTGTTACGTAATTGACAAAATAACACTTTTTACCGGTTTTAGAAGGTGGGTTCAAAAACGGTGACGCTATAAATTGACGATCCGTGCCCTCCTTCCATGACAATCCTAAATCTCCCATTTTAACGCTTATTTAAAGTGAGCTGCAGGTCATATAAGTCCATTGTTTCTTTTTATACAGTTTACAACATACAGTCCTCTGTATCTTATCCGAGCGTTAATATTAACTATAGGGAAAGACTATGTATTAGTATTTAAATAAAAAAGTTATTTAAAAAGATGTAAAATTGGTAGTTTTGTATTTTTTTCAACAATGCACGTCCCTCTGTTGTAGTGTCAGTCTTATAATTTTTTTCAACGATCGAGGCCACACGTTGTGGTGTCAGTGTTAAAATTCTTCTTTTCGGGAAAATTTGGGTGTCTCACTGCTAAACTCTAGACTTTACTTTAAGCGGTAGATAGCAATGGAACGGGGTTGGGGTTGTTTTCAAAAATGTTAAAAAAAGTGCCCCTACATTTAGAAAGAAAGGTAAATGTAGAACCCAAGAGAAATTGATTCCAACACAAAAAATTAAGTACAAGCAATTATAAGTTTAAAAATAAAACATATGAAGCAGCAGTTTGATCCTCCAAGTAGTTCACAATTAAAGCAACACAATATAGTAGATGGCCCTTAATGACATGATATACATATATATATATATATATATATATATATATATATATGTATATATGTATATATATTATAATGTCTAAGGGAGCTACAAAGAGTTATAAGGGTTGTTTAGTACAAGGTAGTATATGCCAAACAAAAATAATCCACATATTTGATCACATAAACTTAAAAATGTATGTTTGCCGTATTTTATGTATACTAAAATACCATTCAAATATAGTAGTTGAAATTAAGTGCCAAAAGGCAATTTTAAAATGACTAAGTGACGTAATAAGATGTGCAGTGCTCAAGGGTTTATACCGAGTTTGAATTTTAAAAGCCTTTGAAAGTACATTTGCCGTCCAAAAGCCGGATGCGTCTGTGAATGTTCACTATCAACATGCATCCAGGGTCAAGTGTAAATTATTTTGGTTTCATTTTCTATAGAATCAACTTTTGGACAATATTTGTAAACCCAAAATTATTAGTTAAAACATCGTAAAATGTGATTGGTTGAATGTAAAGATTTAGGACATATATTAGAATTTAATGTGATTATGAAACTGTATAAAAGACATGAACTTTGGTATGTGCGACACGGACTTGACTATTTGTGATGAACTTTAAGATGTAGTTGGCTAGTAGAGAATTAACATGGTCGCCTTAGAGAGTAAACAAAGCAGATTTTTTCGAATCAATTTTGTAAAAAGACGTGTTTTCAGAACGAGATTATTTTCGAACCAATTTTGTAAAAGACGTGTTTTGAGAGCTGTGCTAATTTGTATTCAGATATTTTGAAAAAGAAAATAAAAGTAATTGTTTAAAATGAGTTTAATTGAAAAGTGGTAAACGATACAAGCAGCGGAAGTATAAAGGGAATAGTAGTGATTGTGCGACGATTAGAAATTGGATTTGGAAAGTGGTATTAAAGGTAGAAGGTCATCGAGAGTGGTTATACAGATTAGAAGTTGGATATTGGAGTGTGGTTCAAAGTTAGAAGGTCATCGAGAGTGGTTATATAGATTAAAAGTTGGATATTAGAGCGGGTTAAAGACAGCAGGAGCATTGAGCGGAAACAAGGATACGAGTTGGAGATTAGTACAGGGGAAGTTGTAACACGGTATTTTCTAAATTCTAAATTTGGGTTAATCATTTCAGATATTGGGGAACAGTTAAAATTCGAGGACACCTGGACGCTGCACGGAAATTCAAGAGCATCATTGTGAGGACGTATACGGTGATTAGGATTTTGTGCCAGGATTCAGCGAGGCATCAACGGAGTATAGACCAGGTGAGTGTTTAAAATCATATTCTTTAATACGTCAAAATTAGTCATACAAATTTTGGTTGTAATTTAATTTGGCACATAGCAACTTTGATCTAATTAGAAATTTTGGCATATACAAAAGTAGAGTAGCAATTTTAGTAGTAAAACAAAAGAGTGCACTTTGGTTGGACGTAGCACATCTACTTATAACGGAATCCACTATAAGTAGTTTGAATACCCTGAGATTAAGAGTTTTATAGAGTCGAGGCATTGCAATAAATATTTAATAAAAGAACCAACCAAACGGTGCAAGTACGGGGACTGCATTAGGTGTGCACATTTTTAAAGTTTATAAAAATAAAAAGGAAGACTATAGTTAAAAACCAAAATAAAAAAAGTAAAAAGTAAAAAAGGGGGGGTAGAATATATGTGGCAAACCCAACGCGGGGCTGAAAAAAGGCTAGAGTGAGTGGAAATTAGACAGAAATAGTAGTAGGATACTGGAGCTTGAGATTAGGTGGGGCCAGTAGTTAGATATTTTCAGGCATACAAGTACAAAGACAGGCTGCAGAGATGACGGACCCAGCAATGAAACGGATTACGAGATCGGGACTGATATACGGAATTGAAGCAGAAACCACGACACAAAACGATGAACTTAGGACACAGGACATAGAATTGGACGCAGGAGGAGACATCCAGGAGACGAAGACAAGGCAGACTGACCCGGAGGCGACAGACATGGACACGGACCAGGCGACGGCACCGGAGGTAAGGGTGGCAGAAACCGCTGGAAGCGTAGATCTTATACGAATTCTGATGAGTCTAAAAGACGATTTTAAAACTTCACACACGGAACTGAAGACGGAACTAACGAACAAATTTGAAACTTCACACACGGAATTAAAAATGGAGTTTAAGACATCACACACAGAATTAAAGAACGAGTTGACAAACAAGATTACGGAATCACATAACGAACTAAGAAACGAGTTTAGGACGGCACACGCGGAACTGACGACCAAATTGAATAATACACAGGACTATCTACTCACGCAAATACAAAACGTACAGGACGATATAAGGATTGAAGTACATGAAAAGATTGACAGAATAGATGACAAATTTGAAAATACACGGGTACAGATTCAGGGAGACTTAAACGCGACAAAAACGGACCTACGGACTGAAATCAAGACACGCGTAGAGACGGTTGAAGAGACAATGGTCAGTGGTTTTACGACGTTACATTCCGAAATTCAAACGTGCGACAAAAGACATTTGACAAACTACAGAAATTTAGGACAAACCTTAGAGACGATACAGACCGAAAATTTTAACACTAAGACACAACTGGACGACAAAGTCACTGTATTAGAAAACCGGGTAGGACATGACGTAAGACAAATACATGAAAAATTGGACGACCTAGAACGACGGCGCATAGGACTGGACTACGGACAGCACATCAAATTGAACCGGGACGCGCTACCTAAATTTGAAGGACGGAAGACAGAACAGCCGATGGGATTTCTAGACAGACTGGACGAGATCGTCGAATCGGAAAATGAAAGAACTAAGTTACAGATAGTAGGGGCGACATTGACAGGGAACGCGGAAAAGTGGCACAATATCATACGCAGACAGTACGACACCTACGCGGAATTTCGACGACTATTTATGGAACAGTTCTGGAGCAACACGCACCAGACGGACATACGTACAAATTTGATTACAGGACACTACAGTCGGACACACGGGACTCGCGAAGAATACGCGATAGACAAGTTCAACCAGGCACAGCACTTGACACCAAAGTTGGGCGAGGACGACATCATACTACTACTTGCGGGACACATGGAGCCGGAAGTGACTAAGATGGTTGTGGTCCATAATGTTAAAACACTGCGGGAATTTTTAGGCGTTATGAGAAATTTCGATTTGGCAACGGCACTGGAGACAAAAACACGGACTAGTCATTGGGATCAACACCGGGGTTATAGGGATGACAACAGACGACATACGTACTACGAACAGCGATCCAACCATAGACAGGACAATTTCCATCACGAACATCGACCCAGCTACCGACAGGACTATTTTAACCACGGAAACCGAAATCACTGGGGACACGACGGAAACAGGAGACCATACTACAATAGGGAACACCGGGAGAACGACATACCAAGACAAAACAGGTACCAGCGCGATGACAACGCGGATGACGGTCGAAATACAGGGGGCGGTACACAGAACGGATATAGCCGGACGGACAGGGACGCGAATGTCCACCACATAAAGACAAGCGCAAGGACTCAGGACACGGATCAAATTGAAGTGGTGCAGATACACGAGGCACCCTTAGAAAAAAAAAACTCAAATTTTTGGGAGAACAAATGTAAAGGATTAAAGGTCGACGTGGTTTATAGTTTAAAAGACTTGTTGGTAAATAATTATAATTAAAAAAAAAAGAACCTTTTGTTCATTAATATTAGTTTAAATGAGTGTTTATATGTTGCTTTAATTGATAGTGGTTCACAGTTGTCGCTGGTAGATGAGAGGGTGGTGATAAAACATGCTGATTTTTAAAAGGAAGAATAGAAGCGATTGATGGGGTTAATCTATGGTCGGCTATGAATAAAAAGTTAACTACGATTTATAGGATCATCCGTGTACCGATATTTGTAGGGGATAAAAATGCAGGGAGGCAGAGTTTTTAATTACAAAGGGGTTGCATATAGATTTCATATTAGGAATGGACTTTATAGAGGATTTTGGAGTGAATATAGATGGTAAGGATAGGTCGATTCGAATTTTGATAAAGATAAGTTATGGATGGTGTCTACGGTTAGTGAGGAATATAGGAATGGAGATAATATAGATAAGTCGGGATTAGGAATGGATAGGACAAGTGATTATAGACAGGTTAAAGTACGATTATGTAATATGTTTGTGAGATTAATTAAGGATGAACAGATTGGAAAAGTGAGTATTGAGATAAAGGCGAAGTTAGAAGAATTATTTAATAAGTATGTAGGGTTATTCAATGAAGAGCCAAGATTGGCGAGGAGATACATGCATAAGTTAGAGGTCACGGAAGACAACGGGTTTAATACAAAGGTGTATCCAATTCCGTTTGCTATTAGAAATAGGGTTAAAGCTGAGATTAACAAGATGTTACGAGATGGAATAATAGAACCAGCGAAAACTCAATATGTGAACCCGGTAGTTATTGTTCCTAAACCCAATAAAAGGGATATAAGGATATGTTTGAATGCGAGAAAGTTGAATTCGATTACGAAACCGCAGTATGAACAACCGCAGGGGTTGGATAATTTGTTGTACAAAGTGTACGAGATGAAGTTTTTCAGTAAACTAGATTTAAAAAATTCATTTTGGTTAATTCCGTTGCATGAAGACAGTAAGAAGTTTACAGGGTTTAGCATTGAAGGGGAGATTTACATGTTTTCTGTGGTTCCGTTTGGGTTAAGTAGTTCTTCCGCAGCACTGGTAAGGGCCATGCAGAAGTTGTTTAATGAGTATGAATGTTTCTGTTCGCACTATGTGGATGATTTGTTGATCTTTTCAAGGACTGAGCAAGAACATTTGGAGCATATAGAAAAGGTGATCCAGAGGCTGGACGAAGGGGGTTTGAAGTTGAACGTGGAGAAATGCGAGTTGTTCAAGAACAAAGTTACATATTTAGGGTTTGAAATCAGTGAGAATGGGATGAAAATTTGTAATAAAAGGTTGGACGAGTTGAAAAATATTGCTCAACCAAAGAACGTGAGAGGATTACGAGGGTTTTTAGGGGTTCTAAATTATTATAAACGATTTATACCGCGATATTCTGAGTTGTGTGTGCCGTTGGTGAGTTTATTGAAGAAAAATGAAAGATGGAAATGGACTGCTGATCGAGAAAAGGCGTTCCAGGAGTTGAAAAGTGAATTTTATAAAGAGTTGTCATTAAAATATCCGAATTTCAAAGACGAATTTATTTTAAGAACGGATGCGTCAAAATATGCGATAGGGGCTGAGTTGGTGCAGATACAGGATGGAGTTGAAGTACCAATTGTTTTCATTTCTAGGGTATTGAAAGATTGCGAAACCAGGTATGCGACGGCAGAGAAGGAGATGTTGGCCATAGTATACGCGGTGAAGAAGTTGCGTTTTTATTTGTTAGGTAAGAAATTTCTAATAGAATCCGACAACACGGTGGTAACGTTCATGAAGAAAAAGGAGTTTTTAAACAGTAGGTTGTATAGATGGGCTTTGGTGTTACAGGAATACGACTTCGAAATTAAGCACAAACCAGGCAAGGAGAATGTGACGGCGGATTTTCTAAGCAGACCGCAAGTGGAAGAGAATAAGGACGTGAGGGATTGTTTAGTTGCTTTGCAGGAGTTCAGGGATGTTGGTCGGTGGACAAATGCCAAGCTTATGGAAACGCAAAGGCATAGTGAGGTGAGCTCGATCCGCGAGAAATTAACAAGCGAGAATGTGGAGGAGTACCGTGGATTTACCATCATAGGGCAGTTTGTGGTAAAAAGGATAGGTGAGGCAGAGCTGGTAGTGGTATCCAGAGAAGCGGCTGTGGAAATTATAGATGAAATTCATTTAAATTTTGGACATATAGGTATAAGAAAAACATTTTTGGTATTCAGGGAGGCGTTCTATGCACGGAATGATATTACGGTGGTCAAAGAAAGGATCAATCGTTGCAAAATTTGTATCTTAGGGAAAGACAAGAACGTGGTGTTGCAAAACGTACCGATGAGTGTGAGCGTGAGCGGACCATTGGAATTGGTAGCTGTGGATTACTTAAGCAACCTGATTACGAGTGAACAGGGGTATCGGCACATATTAGTAATGGTGGACGTCTTTTCAAAATTTGTTAAATTATTTCCGGCGAGGCGAAGCAACACGGTGCATGCTTTACAATCGATCAAAGAATTTGGAAGCCAGGTAGGGAGAATGGAAAGGATTTTGGTAGACAACGCAACTTATTTTAACAACCAAAGATTTAGGAACGGGTTAAATCGAGCGCACATTAAGGTGTCATTTAGCAGTATACGGCATCCGAAAGCAAATCCATGCGAACAATATATACGGGAGGTAATAAAATATCTACGGTTAGCAACGCAAGAGCACCATAATAGATGGGTTAGATATCTGCCGCAGATTGAAAATTTCATGAATAGTGTACCGAGTTCAGTTACAAAAACGTGTCCGATAACATTGATTCGGAGGATTATACCAGCTAGGCCATGGAGGGAAGAAGTCGAGGTACAAGACATCACAGAGTTGTTGGGCAGTGTTAGACGTAGGATCGAAAGGATGCAGCGTAGGGATATTGAGCGAAGGTGTTGCAGGATCAAAAAAAGGACAACTTTTGAAAGAGGAGATATGGTGGTGGTGAAAAGGTTAAGAGTTTCGAACCGCGACAGGAACATTTGCGCGAAGTTGTTGTTTCCTTATGAAGGGCCGTACAAGATTACGCGTATTTTTGCGGAAGGAAATACATTCGAATTAGTTACGATGACAGGGGAATATCGGGGGCGTTTTCATTTGGAAAATCTATACCCATATAAGGTTGTACAGGAAGAGGGTTTAGTAGAATAGTTGTTATATAGTTCATGCAACGGAAAGTTTAGTTTTGTTTTAGTATAAGTTAGGTTAGCATGTAGCATAGTTAGACAGACCTGTTGAGAATTAAAAATAGGGGTTGAATAATTAAAATATGTAGGAATCCGAAAAGGGGTTTGTGTAGAAAGGTGAGAGGGGGTTTGATTTTAAATAAAACTAGAAATTATGCACACCAGGAAAGAGTAAAGCCGACGCAATTTCCAATTTCATTCAAAATCAGTGGGGCCAATATAATGTCTAAGGGAGCTACAAAGAGTTATAAGGGTTGTTTAGTACAAGGTAGTATATGCCAAACAAAAATAATCCACATATTTGATCACATAAACCTAAAAATGTATGTTTGCCGTATTTTATGCATACTAAAATACCATTCAAATATAGTAGTTGAAATTAAGTGCCAAAAGGCAATTTTAAAATGACTAAGTGGCGTAGTAAGATGTGAAATGCTCAAGGGTTTATACCGAGTTGAATTTTAAAAAGTCTTTGAAAGTACATTTGCCGTCCAAAAGCCGGATGCGTCTGTGAATGTTCACTATCAACATGCATCCAGGGTCAAGTGTAAATTATTTTGGTTTCATTTTCTATAGAATCAACTTTTGGACAATATTTGTAAACCCAAAATTATTAGTTAAAACATCGTAAAATGTGATTGGTTGAATGTAAAGATTTAGGACATATATTAGAATTTAATGTGATTATGAAACTGTATAAAAGACATGAACTTTGGTATGTGCGACACGGACTTGACTATTTGTGATGAACTTTAAGATGTAGTAGGCTAGTAGAGAATTAACATGGTCGCCTTAGAGAGTAAACAAAGCAGATTTTTTCGAATCAATTTTGTAAAAAGACGTGTTTTCAGAACGAGATTATTTTCGAACCAATTTTGTAAAAGACGTGTTTTGAGAGCTGTGCTAATTTGTATTCAGATATTTTGAAAAAGAAAATAAAAGTAATTGTTTAAAATGAGTTTAATTGAAAAGTGGTAAACGATACAAGCAGCGGAAGTATAAAGGGAATAGTAGTGATTGTGCGACGATTAGAAATTGGATTTGGAAAGTGGTATTAAAGGTAGAAGGTCATCGAGATTGGTTATACAGATTAGAAGTTGGATATTGGAGTGTGGTTCAAAGTTAAAAGGTCATCGAGAGTGGTTATACAGATTAGAAGTTGGATATTGGAGTGTGGTTAAAAGTTAGAAGGTCATCGAGAGTGGTTATATAGATTAAAAGTTGGATATTGGAGCGGGTTAAAGACAGCAGGAGCATTGAGCGGAAACAAGGATACGAGTTGGAGATTAGTACAGGGGAAGTTGTAACACGGTATTTTCTAAATTCTAAATTTGGGTTAATCATTTCAGATATTGGGGAACAGTTAAAATTCGAGGACACCTGGACGCTGCACGGAAATTCAAGAGCATCATTGTGAGGACGTATACGGTGATTAGGATTTTGTGCCAGGATTCAGCGAGGCATCAACGGAGTATAGACCAGGTGAGTGTTTAAAATCATATTCTTTAATACGTCAAAAATTAGTCATACAAATTTTGGTTGTAATTTAATTTGGCACATAGCAACTTTGATCTAATTAGAAATTTTGGCATATACAAAAGTAGAGTAGCAATTTTAGTAGTAAAACAAAAGAGTGCACTTTGGTTGGACGTAGCACATCTACTTATAACGGAATCCACTATAAGTAGTTTGAATACCCTGAGATTAAGAGTTTTATAGAGTCGAGGCATTGCAATAAATATTTAATAAAAGAACCAACCAAACGGTGCAAGTACGGGGAGTGCATTAGGTGTGCACATTTTTAAAGTTTATAAAAATAAAAAGGAAGACTATAGTTAAAAACCAAAATAAAAAAAGTAAAAAGTAAAAAAAGGGGGGTAGAATAATATATATATATATATATATATATTTATAGTTAGAATTAACGACCTCTGGTTTAATACTATTCAGTTTTTCTTTTATGGGTTATTGGTCTTGTTTAAAAAAATAATAAAAGGCGTACTCTTTATAATAAAGTTAGTTATACGTATTATTTTTAATACGCAAAATAACGCACAATACCTTCAAAATTCACTCTCACACGTCACACAATTTTCATAGTTTTATAGTTTATAACAACAACAACTTTAAAGCGTTACCTAGAATTTCTTGAAGATCTCTACTCCGTTGACGATGCGGTAAAGTAGTTTCGCTCTGCTCTGCTGGCCGCTTCTAGCTATTTGTAGAAGAACCCCATCTAGGTTGTGCTGTTTGCTCTGCCTTCACGGTGCATCCAAATCCAACTCTAAATTAATTACACTTTTTTCATACTTACGTACTTTCGTTTAATTTAATTTAAATTTACGTTACTTCACGTCACTTCCCGAGCTTGTTTAAGATAAATGTTGCACCTCAAATTAAAATTTAGACTCGCCACTATTCACGTATCAAATTATGAGGCCAACACTGTACTATTTAATTTAAAATAATTTTATATACTTACAAGCTCGTTCGTAGTCTGAAGCGATGAAAGTACTAAGAGAACGAAGTTAAAAGAGAGAGGGATGCTAAATCTTTTAGAGTATTTATATAATTCCAATGTAACCTCTCCATACCCTCCTAACGCGAAATCCTTCATTTAAAATAATACTTTTTAAAATTTGGGTTCAACCGTTTTCGAAATCTCCGAAATTCAGCGCGTCGTTACGATATTTTTCAATAAACCCGACTTCAAATATTCTCGTGCTTGTCTGTTCTAGAACTAACTATATCGACCAATAGTATATGCATTGATGTCTTCAAAATCTCGCCTATCTTAACGCTGTCTCTTTCTTATGCATATTATATGTTTCCTTCTAACCTTGTTTCAGTGGTAGAGAATCGATATTAGTGTCCGCGTTTCAACTTTACTTCATGTGGACTTGTATACGTGCTTTGAAATGGACTGTCCGGATGCCTGTTTTATTCCGACGTATTTCATTGACCCTCTATCCTTTCTGCACTTTAAGGAAACTTTTAGTTAACATTTACGTGAACCCTCCAACCGTTTAACCAATATTCTTTGAAACTTGTTTGCTATCTATAAAAATAAGGGGAACCTGACATTTAGAAAACATGCAGGTGTTTAATTAACCGACGTTTTAACACAACATTTCTAGGAGCTTCTTTTCATGGTATTTCAACCCAATCGATATATTTGTTTGTTACAACTAAAGCTATTCGCCTTGGATTAATTGATTTTTCATGCCTTTATGCGTATTAGACGTAATTAAACTCCATTAAATTAATATATAAATTGCACTGGCTTCTAAAATTTATTTTCTTTACGAACCTAACTAAATTTTATTCATTAATTGTAAATTTTTGTTAATACTTGTTACATTAAACTGAACTAAATGAAAATAAATTTCGCACGTAAATTCTGGTTGTTTCCTCTATACAGGGTGTTTCAAATTGTTTTGTTTATAGTTAATTTAACCTTTTAAAACCACTACAATATATATACCAGTTATAAGATGAAATGAAAACTCAACTTTTTATGTAAAGTTGAATTATCATTTCAAATCGAACTGGTAATTGAACTTGCGACCATTGATTTGCCGGATCAATGTTCTAACCAACTGAGATATGCAGCCAATTGATTAGAATATGTTATAATTTATACAGCTGAAGCTTATTTTTATTTTCGATTTTTAATTACGTTTTGCATTTAAGGAAATTGATTCAAGTTATATACATAATTCATGTACCAATAACTTGATCACCCTATTTTGCTGCGTTCGGATAATACAAAGGTGTAAGTATATTATTAAATAGCGAAGAAGAATAATCCACATTTGGAATGCAAATTTCATTTCATCTTATAACTGTTAATATATATTAACAAACATGCATTTGCATTCCAAATGTGAATTATTCTTCTTTGCTATTTAACTTGACTTGACTTGTTTATTACATCAATTAACCTCATCTTCAATAATACTTATTTCATTTTTGAATCGAAATTTTATTTACAAATTTTTGGTACCCCTATGGGATCGCCACTTTCTCCTGTTATTGCACAGTTAGTTATGGATAATCTTCTAGAAATAGTCTTACCTAACCTTCCTTTTCAGGTGGTTTTCCTCGTCAAATATGTTGATGACATTCTATGTTCACTTCCTGAACAAAATTTACAGACCACTCTTCAGCAGTTTAACAATTATAATGACCATCTAAAGTTCACTTCTGAATTAGAATCAAACCAATCAATTCCATTTTTAGATACCCTTGTTATTCGCAATAACAATTACCAGATAAATTTTGATATTTACAAAAAACCAACCAATTCAGAGAGATATTTGAATTACCACTCTAACCACAGCTTGCATCAAAAAATAAATACAATCTTAGGTCTTCAACACCGCATTGTTTCTATTTGTGAACCATGTTTCATTGATAAAAATCTAAAGGAACTAGAAAATATTTTAATCAACAATGCTTATCCAAGACCACTTATATCCAAATTGTTATATTCCAATATACTCATACCAACCATACATAATAGACCAACAAATTTTATCTATAAAAAACTACAGTATATAACAAACCTTTCACCATTATTAATAAAAACTTTAAAACATCCTCAGATTGTTATTATCAATACTAAAGGAAAGTCCGTTGGAAACTTGTTTACCCAACTAAAAGAAAAAACTAACAAGGATCTACGTAGCAACTTAATATATAAGGTTAATTGTAGCTGTAAAGCCTCGTATGCAGGTCAAACAAAACAATGGCTTCGCAGTCGTCTTACACAACATAACAGCAATGCAAAATTAGGGAAAGCATCTTGTGCTCTCTCTTTACACATTTATAACACACGTCATAAAGTCAACTATGATGATGTAGAGATTATAGACACTGAAAGCAACTACAAAAAAAGACTTCTTGGAATCATTTCACATTAATCAACAAAATAAACCAATAAATCAGAAAGAGGATATCAATAATTTGTATGCTGTTTATTCATATTTGTATACTTCCAACTACAAAACCAAATAATTGTTCTACATTTTCCTAAACTCCAAATTCTATTCACAATTAACAATTTTAATTTTTATTGTCTTTAAATCTATGCTTTCACCTATCAATTTTCATATTTGTTTGACTTTATACTGTCATACTGGTTCTTACATTGAAAGTGAGTGTCTTTTACTTGCTTTGATTAAACTCTGTCTCCATCCTCTTATATATTTATATTTTCATACCATTCAAATACGTCACCTATTAACATGATTTGATATTCTTTTATTATAATAGCATTTTTACTTATTTCTACATTTATTATGTCTCTAAATACCAATCTGTTTTTTACAGTTAGAATGCAAAAAAACCTTTCCTCAGCTTCAGCTTCTTAAACATTTGTTACATTCCACCATTACAATCAGTGTTCAACATTTACCTATCACTACTTTAGTGATTAGACGATTTATTTTTTGGTTATTACTTTCTCCATTATTACTACCTGTTATTTAATTTTTCTGTCTTAGACCATCTCAATTGTAGTAAAAATTTTTTGTATTTGAATTACTTTACTTAAAAACAATATTTATACCATAAAACATTGATTGTCTCGCATTTTTATATACACTCGCTCCATTATTTTGTTCCATCTGTCAATCAATTGAAATGTGACATTAATTGAAGTATGTAGTCCATCCATTTTTTAGTTTTAATTTTAAATATTATTTAGCTAATTATACTTTTAAAATACACCTTATGTTAAAAACCTTATTATAACTTTTGTCTAGTAATTGTAAGTATTTGCCTGTTATATGTTATTGCTAACCGTTAATAATTTTTTCTTGTAGTTTGATGATTAAGGTGAGAATCATTCACCGAAGCGTACGAAATATTACAAATGATTTAACGTTGTGAGCGAAATAATCCCAAGATATTAACATCCCTATTCTATATATATATATATATATATATATATATATATAAATATTTTAGTAGTTAATTACACAAGGTAAGTTGATAAATACTATCGTATTATAGTGAATAAGATGAAATAATAACTTAGACTTTTTATTTCTATTTTATTTTATTATTATTTCATCTTATTCACTATAATACGATAGTATTTATCAACATACCTTACCTTGTGTAATTATATGTAATATATATATATATATATATATATATATATATATATTGCTGTGGATCGTGAGCTCAGTCTCTGGAACTCCCTACAAATCAATCAAGCCCCAACGTTGGGCCGGATTAAAGTTAAAGAATCGAGAGTGTCATTAAATACTTTTCAAAATAAAAAGTTCACAACAAAAAAAAATTCTTACCCTGATTTCTGCTTCAAAATATCTTCAGCAGCTTCCCTGGCTAGCTCAGCTGTACCTCTTCTCGGATACCTAAATTTACAATCATTCTTCCTTCTCACTCACACACCATTCAATAAAATCACCAAATAATACAACAATCATACAATCTTTATTTACCACTATATACAAACAATTATTCACAGATATATACAGTTTGGTACACTAATTACAACTTAATAAGTGATATTTTTGTAAAGTCCTTGTTTTAAATTTTTAATTGCAAACACATTTAATACAATAGGAGTAAATGGGCCCCAAATAATACTCTATATTTATTGCACACTGGAGTATGGTGAGTTCATAATAACCCAGTTTATTAATGTATGCCTTTTACCTTGCACAAAATTACTACAAAACTAATAAACCCATGTACCCTTAACAATCCAATTTAAATTCATAATGAAATTTAGTAAGTTTTACATACACCTTTTTTTTAATATTTAAAATACCCTCATAATTGTCAAGTACACGTATCTTTTCTGATATGTTATATTAACTATAAATAACCCCAATGTTTACTCACACATTACTAAATAATTCCAAAAAGTTTATCAAATAACAGAAAATTCAAATGAGTTACCTGGAAAAGGCTTTAAGCCTCCATCTCCTTTGATGATGCTCTATCCTCCAGAACCCCTTTGCTTCGTGATTATGCGCTCTGATCCTCCAGATATTTATAGATGATAACCTCAGTATACGCCGAGCTCCTTGCTACCAATTACCATTACATCACAGCATACAAATTCACGTATATTATACTTTTGTTTATTGATTTATTAGCTTGTTAAGGTGTTAGTTGGACTTCGGTTAATTTAATTCACTCGACACTACTCACGTTAATAACTATAAGGCCTCAACTTACCACGTTATAAGTGCTAATACTACGTTTACTGAATTATAAAATTTTTAAATACTCACAAGCCTCTACTATAACGTCGGTTTATTGTTATAAGTAGTCTAAAGCGATGAAAATACCAAGAGAGCCCTCCTAATTTTTCTTAGAGTATTTATACTCTTAAAATGCCACCTCTAAGCCACTCTTCACGCGAAAAACTTATTTCAAAATAACACTTCTGCAAATTTTGATATAACTGACTTAAAGCTTCCAGAAATTTATCTCGTGGACGCGCTATATAATCCGAAAAATCGCTTTCCCGTGTCGCGTGTTCGTCCGTTGTAAAATTACCCGTTTCAACCAATGATACTGTTGTATCGTCATAAAACTCCGCCTATAATATTTTTATCTTTGTCTTATGCATATTTGATGTCGCGCTCCAAACCCCACTTGAATTATAGAAAATCGATATAGCTGACCGCGTCTCATGACTCCACGTGGATTGAGTACGTGCGTTGTGAAACCTAATGCTTTTCTATCCGTCTCTATCTGTAGCATATTATTGATCGTGCATCTCCTCCGCTCTTTAAAAAACTTTGTTAGCTTGTTATTTGAAGCAACTGACGGTTGGAAACTATATTCTATGAAGCCCGCTTTATTATGTAGATAATTTCAAAGAAGGTAACCTTTCAAACATGCAGGTGTTTTTAATTATTGACTGTTTAAAATAACAATTCTTGGAGTTTATATTTCACGGTATTTGATACAACTGACGTCCTTGTTTGCTACCACGAAACCTTTTGCCTTGGGATTATTGATTTTCTATACTCTGGTGCGTTTTCTAATGCTATTACACGTTGAATTAAAATAAACTAAATTAGTTATGCGTTTCTATTTGTTTTTAAAACTGGTTTTCTTTACGAACCTATTACTTTTCAATCATTAATTATAAAAATACGTCAATACTTGTTCGTTTAAATTAAATAAATGAAATAAAATTTGCGCGTAAATAAATTGTTCCTTTCTCTATACAGGGTGTTTAAAATTGCATTGCTTACCCCAAATTTAACCCTTTGAATCCATAACAATATATATATATATATATATTGTAATGGTATTAAAGGGTTAAATGTAAATATAAACAAAGCAATTTCAAAACAACCTCTATAAAGGAAACAACCAAAATTTAAGTGCGAAATTTATCTCATTTTATTCAATTTAAAGTATCAAGTATTACCATTATTTTATAATTAGGGATTAAGAATTTAATAGGTGCGTAAAGAAAATAAATTGCATAAGCCAATGGAAATAATTATTTAATTTAATTGAGTTTAATTCAAAGGAATATAACGTTTAAAACGCATAAGAGCGTGTAAAAATCGATATATCCAAAGCGAAACGCTTTACCATATGAAATACTTCAAAGAGCAAAATCCTAGAAATATTATTTTAAAACCATGGTTAATTAAACACCTGCATGTTTTCTAAATGTCAGGTTCCACTTATTTTGTGTAGATAAAACTCAAGATTCTAGGTATATTATACAGACGGTCGGATGTTTTCGCATTAAACGCTAATAAGGGGTTATTTAAAACACGTATGCTGGTCCACGTGGGGTTAGATAGCAGATGGACAGGAATATCGATTTCTACCACTCAAACAAGGTTAGAAGGAAACGTAGAATATGCATAAGCAAAGGACAGCGTTAATATAGGCGGGATTTGTAAGACATCAATGCATAAACTATTGGTCGATATCGTTAGTTGTACATCAGACAAACACGGGTATATTGAATGTTAGTTTTTCAGAAAATATCGTAACGACGCGCTGAATTTCGGGGATTTAGAAGACGGTTAAACCCAAAATTTTCAGAAATATTATTGTAAATGAAGGACTTCGCGTGAAAGGCGGCCGAGAGGTGGCATCGTAAATGGTATAAATACTTTTTGAAAATGAATAAAAGTTTCTTAGTATTTTGATCGCTTCAGACTACGTACAAAAGTTACCACGAGCTTGTAAGTATTGAAAATTATTTTTAATTAAATTTTACGGTGTTAGCCTCATAATTTGTACGCGGATAGTGCCGAGTCTAAATTTTATTGAGGTGCAACTTATATTTTTTTTAACAAGCTCGTGTGTGACGTTATGTAACGTGAATGAATCTAAATTAAAATTATCAAAGAAGAGTAATAATTGGAATTGGAGTTGGAGGTATCGTGTATGAACAGCCTTGCAGCACAGCTTAGAGGGTGTTCAACTACAAATAGATAGAGGCGGCCAGCAGTGCAAAGCGAAACAACTATACGGCATCGTCAACGGAGCAGAGATCTTCTAGAAATTTCAGGTAACGCTTTAGAATTTGTTGTTGTTGATAAACTATGAAGGTTATTGTGATGGGTGAGAGTGAACTATGATGGTATTTTACATTATTGGGCGTATTGAAAATAATACGTATAACTAACTTTTATTGTGGTATTTAAATACAAAGCTAAAGGCGTATATAAAGCTGATTAACGTTCCTCAGGAATTTAAATATTTTTTTGTTATGAGTACATGGGTTTTTGTTGTGTTTGTAATAAGAATATGCCAAGTAAACAGCATACATTAATCATAATTCACTGGGTTATCATGAGCTCACCATACTCCAGAGTTTCCTAATTGAAATTAATTATAAATACAGAAAGAAAGATACGGTATTATTCAGGGCCCATTTACTCAGGTTACATTCAATGTGTTTGATATTGCTAGTTAAAATTCTGGACTTTACTAAATAGAATTTATTGAGGTGTAACTTGACCACTGAGATGTATATAATTTTGAAGTTTTATTTGTAAATAGTGGAAAATAGATATTGTATGATTGTTGTATTATTTTGTGGTTTTATTGAGAGTGTGCGTGAACGATAGAGAACATGAAAGTAAATCTAGGTATCCAAGAGGAGGTCCAACTGAGCTAGCCGGAAGCAGTTGAAAAAAGCAATTCAACCTCGGAAGCCGGAATCAGGGTAAGAAAATATTTTTAATTATTTTTTTTATTGTGGGCAAATTTTCAATTTGTTATAAAATTGATAATTAGAGGGGCTCAATTTTTAATCCAAGATGCACGGCATTCTTATGACGGCCCAACGTTGGGGCTCAAATAATTTTTAGCGAGTTCTAGAGTTTAATCCCAATACCACGGCAATCTTATGGCGCCCAATTCGTGAGGCACGATTCCTGAGAGAATACACAGCAATATATATGTATATATATATATATATATATATATATATATATATATATTGTAATGTCAGTGGGAGGTGCAAGGCTTCTAAGGGTAGATTTGTGTTAAAAGGGGTGTATGCCAAATAAAATGATCCATTTATCAGATCCAGTAATTCAAAAACTATGTTTTGCCGTACTTTACATATGCTAAAGTATTTACCATGTTAGTTTGAAACGTATGTGCCAAAAGGTAAACTAAATGACTTGATGACGTTGATAAAATGCACAGTGCTCAAGGTTTTATACTAAGTTGCAATTTAATAGGCCATTGAAAGTACATTTGCCGTCTGAAAACCGGATGCGTCTACGGATGTCTACTATCAACCAAGCATCCAGGTCATGTGTGAATTATTTTGGCTTTTTATTTAAATAGAATCAACTTTTGGACGAATTTGTAAATTCAAAATTATAAGTTAATAGCAGTATCAAATATAATTGGAGAATTGTGAAGTATTTAGGAACAATGATAGAATTTAGGAATGTGTATAAAGACAATAGTGAAGGTATTTGTGACACCAAAAAAAAGGACAAATTGTTATTGGATATTTTTATGTATGTAAAATGTAATTAAGTAAGCTAGTTTTGTTGTGCTTATCGCCTTGGAGAGTAAACAAGATGATTCTTTTTCGATAAACTTTAGTATAAAGACGTGTTTTGCAAACCTGCGTTAAAGTTGTTATATATTCTAAACAAAATAAATGTGTTTGAATTTGAATAGTTTGATTTATTAAAGTGGAGTTACAAGAAGCATCGGGGGTAAATAAAGAATAGCGACGACGAATTGAAGTGAAGATTGGGTTGGTGAAAGAGCGAAGCGGCGGAAAATAAGATTGATTAGGAACGGATTGGATAAGGCAGAAGGCATTGGTGAAGAATTGTTAGCGCGAATAAGTTTGGATTGGTTTGGTTAAGGAGGTACGGTTAATAGGACATCGAGTGGATTGATTTGGATAGAGATATATGTATAGCGGGTCATTGAGTGGTTTTTAAGATAAGGAGAATAGGTTTGGATTGAGCGGAACGGATTTATATTTGGAGTGAGCGAGTTGAGAGCAGCGATAAGAAGAATTAAAGGCTACATAGAAAGGAACACGGAAGGATTAGCGCAGGGGAAGTAATTACAACGGTTTGTCAAAATTCTAAAATTCGGGTTATTCATTTCAGATTTGGGGTCATCAAAATTGTACTAAGACACCTGGAGGCGATACGAAAGTTTCAATAGTGATTGTGAGTCCATGTAAAGACGCATACGGCGACTAAGATCGTGAGCCAGCAGCATTAAAAAAGGGCATCAGCGAAGTATAATTCAGGTGAGTACTGTGTAATATCATAAAACGTCAAAAGTCAGAAATTGTGTACATTAATTAATTTGGCACAAGGCTACGTTGATCAGGAAAAATTTAGCATATACAGTAGTAAAATCTCATAAAAGTAGTAAAACAAAAGATAGTGCAGTTTGGTTGATTGCTCATCTACTTACCATCGAACCCACGGTAAGTAGGTGGACACCCTGAGAAAAGAGTTCATATAGTCGAGGCATAAAAGTAATAAACATTTTGATTAAAGAACCAACCAAACATTGCACATTATATAAAGATCATTCATTTAATAAGACAAGGCACGAAAAAGAGTATATTAATTCATTAATTAAATATAATAAATAATAAATAAAGGGGGTGTTCCAGAAGAATATATATATATAATTATATATAATATATCATATATAAACGTATAATATTGACTTAACCTTTCTTAGAAAACCAGTTTTGACATGTAGTCATGATTTCTACGTTTAAATATTTGAATAAAATACAAAATGTTATGACAATTGAAATTCTTGTTTATCGACCAACAAATGTTCATTAAGTGTATATGTGTGGATATGGTGAGAGTGAGTGGGTGGTGTGTGTGTGTGTTGTGTGTGTCTGTGTGTGTGTGTGTGTGTGTAGAAACTGGTTTGTTTTTGTTGTGATCTGTAATTTATTAGTTTGATTTAGTTTAGGTAAAACACTTAGTTGAGAAAATGTATTATTTATAAACTTTGGTGAAGAAATCTATGAGACTGATGTGACCTGGTTGTCTAGTTATTAGAATGTTATATTTGTTTTCTAAAGTTATAAAGTCCAAAGTATACTGCTTCAAATTATTAATATCAGTTTTCATTTAAACAGTTATTTGTTTTGAATGGTAGGATTCTAAAATAATCGTTTGTAATAATTAGATTCTACTTCAAGTATTTCGCATTTTGTAGATCTAAGTGTGATTGCTTTTTTTATGTGTGAAAGGCAGGTTGTTTCTATTTTGGCGTCGCTTTATGGTTAGCCGTTACCCAGGTATTGTTTTGATTGACCACATATTGTCCTCCACATGAACATTTGATTCATTATAGTATTGCTTATTTTCAGTTTTTGTTTTGTCTTTAAATTTGTGAAAGTTCTTGGTTGAGTTTATAATTAAGTAATTTCTATATTCGGTTGTTTTAAAATCTTTTAAATTAAATTACCATATATCCAAAATTTATCAATTAATTTAAAAATTTTTAAAACAACCGAATATAGAAATTACTTTAATTATAATAAATCAACCAAAGAACTTTTCACAAATTTAAAAGACAAAACAAAAACTGAAAATAAGCAATACTATATATAGAATCAAATGTTCATGTGGAGGACAATATGTAAGTCAATCAAAACAATACCTGGGTAACTGGCTAACACAACATAAAAGCGACGCCAAAATAGGAAAACAACCTGCGCACTTTCGACACATATAAAAGAAACAATCACACTTTAGATCTACAAAATGTCGAAATACTTGAAATAGAATCTAATTATTACAAACGATTATTTTAGAATCCTACCACATTCAAAAACAAATAACTGTTTAAATGAAAAAACTGATATTAATAATTTAGAAGCAGTATACTTTGGACTTTATAACTTTAGAAAACAAATATAACATTCCTAATAACTAGACAACCAGGTCACACATACAGTCTCATAGATTTCTTCACACAAAGTTTATATAAATAATAACATTTTCTCAACTAAGTGTTTTACACTAAACTAAATCAAACTAATAAATTACAGATACAACAACCCAAAAAACAAACCAGTTTCCTATTACACACACACACACACACAGACACACATAGACACACACACACACACATAAACACACACACACACACACTCACTCACTCATCCACACACATATCCACACACATATACACTTAATGAACATTTGTTGGTCAGATAAAACAAGAATTTCGAATTAATCATAACATTTTGTATTTTATTCAAATTATTTAAACGTAGAAAGCTAGTATTGACATACATCACTTGTAACAACAACTTTCAATGAGATGACATTACATGTCAAAACTGGTTTTCTATAAAAACACATTAAGTAAGTAATTATAACGTTTATATATATGTAATTTAATGCTATCTATTTGTAGCTTATGATTAAGGAAACAAATTTTCCGAAACGTTAAGTGTAATAAATGTTTTAAACCAAACCACTATCTTATTTCGAACGAAATTTATCCCAATATTCATACAAAATCAATTAATTTATATATATTACTCATATTTAGACCAGGGTAGAAAATTAAATAATCAAATCAAATAATTTTAATTACCGTGTATAAGGAATTTCATTAAATAATACGCTTTATTAAAACCTTGAAGCATAAATAAACACGGTCGTTTCAGTAAAAATAAGAAATTTAAATTATCTATAAGACGCTTTACATCAAAAGAAGCAGTATTGAAAAGCGCAGTGGATAATTTAATTATTCCTAAACAAATGGAAATTACGTGCAAAATGTATATTAATTAACCCTATTTTAAGTAACCGGTATTAAAACGTACAGATAATAATTAATATTTAGTTGGAGTTAATTGAACCATTATTAATAATAAGCATAAAACTTGTAAAAACCCAATAATAGTCAAATCGTAGGAAGGTTATTTAAAATGTTACGTTTGAACACCCCTGCGTGTTTTTAAAAGGCAATTTCAAGTTAATTTGTTTGGATAAACATGTTGATTCTAAGGATATTGGAAACGATCAGATGCTTTAGCAGGAAATACAGAACACCTGCGTATTTTTAAAAAGCTCATTCTGCGTAAATTTGGCAAATAATTAATGTTTCAAAGAATCTTGGAGAAACCGGGACTTAGTATTCACGAGAATGTGCGATACGGGTTTATTAAACCCAGATAACAGTCCGCGTGGACTAAAATATAATCGATAATAAAGAATATAAATTTGCACCAATACGAACAGGTTAGATAAGGAAAGAGAAAATGCGTCAAGCAAAGACACATATTGTAAAGGGCGGGATTTAAGCAACGTCAAGGGGTTGCGATTGGTTAAAAATAGGATGCATATATCAGAGGTAGAACAACAATTTCTGTATAAAAGTAATTAGTTTTTCTCGGACAACTTTGCGGGCCGTGTTGAAATTTTCTGAGATCTCAATGGGGTGAGTACTAAATTCATAAAAATCGACGTGCAGGCTACAGACTGGGAACGTAGAATGAGGAATTCGTTGGAATTACCCGTTTTAGGGAACAAAGCGACGTGTCGGCTATTCGCTATATATACAGGCGGGAATATGTGTTTCTCTCCTTAGACTCTTAGACTTTCGACGATTCGATGCGTTAAAAGCTCGTGCATCCGCGACTTGATATTAAACAGTGCATTTTAGTTTGATTAAATAATTTAAAGTGTGCTAGTATATTTTAGTGACTCAAAATAGTTGGTTATTTTACGTGCTAACATGAATGTACTTCAGTGCACTTAGATACTAGGTAATAAAAGTTTATTATCACGGTACCAATTAGTAAAATTTACAACGACAAATGTATACCCAAAAGTAGGCAGTTTTGGCGTATATTGGTAATATTGGTAAAAGGAAGTATGAATTTCTTTGCTATTTTGCGGGGTGTTAATGACTAAATGGTTCGTAAATGTGTCTGCATCCACTGAACCAGAGGCAGATATACACAGATGAGTTCCGGAAAAGCCTAGATCCAACTTTAAATTAATGGTGATGGAGAACATTTTTAAAGCGTTGACAACTTGAAGCTGTAAATAGAATCCGGTTGGAATGGTGTGATTTACAAAGGGACGATTACACTGAAGCTACGAGGACAATAACCTTCAGGTAAATTGTACTATTTTGTTTGACATTTTTGTGTGTATTGAATGACTTTATAATTGATTTACTTTAAATGGACATTAGTGGAATTTTTCTAACCATAAAATTTAATTTTAAGATGAAATTTGCTTGTTTAAGTAAAAGGGGTATTTTGTTTTGATGTTCGGGAATAGGATGAAACTTTGGGTAGGTCTTTGAGCTCAATTAGACAAACCTGGTTAATTAACGTAAAGGGGTGGTAGATGCTCCTTTATACTCAGACTCCGGTCTGCTTATCTTGTTATATTAATTAGTAGGCATCCAACAAGGACTTTAATTTTGGATGCACAGTAAAATGATAATAAAATTAATCCGGAAATTCTTTTAAAACTGAATTTTATGTTCAAATTTAATTTGAAAATTTAATGTATTCTGAATATTGATGTAAATAGAGTTAACGTTGATGTTTGTGGTAGGAATGTGTTGTTTAATTTTTATGATTGAGAATGGAAGTTATCTAGAAGAGCAGCCGAGGCGATTAACAGAAGGAATCAACGGACCAGGTGATTTAAAAGGTTTCACAGCATTCTTGACGCCCAAACTGTGGGGCTCGAATGTTTTTTTGAAAGGGCCAGTACCTGCAAAGATGAGAGGTTTCACAGCATATATATATATATATATATATATATATATATATATTACAACTAATAAGATGAAATAATAACTTAGACCTTTATGCAAAGCTCAAATAATCATTTCAATTCGAGTTAGTAATTAAAATAATCATTTAAGCTTTGAATAAAAGTCTAAGTTACTATTTCATCTTATTAATTATAATACGTTAGTATTTATCAACTTGTCTTGTGCAAAAAACTACCTAAAAATATATACGAGGGCCATTTATTTTTCAACCTCCGATAGGCTATAAATAAAAGACAAGTTCATATAAAACAATAATTTTATTACCAAAAGATTGGTACACTTACGGTTACTTTTCGACATAATCACCGAAGAGATTAAGACATTTGTCATACCTGTGGACAAGCTTTTCAATACCCTGTTCAAAAAAAGTTGCCGCCAATGAATTGAAGTAGTCCTTGACGTTGGTTTGAAGGTGTTCATTGAACTTCTGGAAATTCCGTAGACAAAGCAGTAATGGTGAATCTGCGGTTTTCTTTAACCATTCTCTCAACACGTTGAACCAGGTCATCTGAAACGACAGATTTGCGCCCTTGGCCCCCTTCATCATGCACATCATTACGGCCATCTTTAAACTTTCGACACCATTCTCACACAACACCATCACTCATGAAGTTTTCTCCATACACACGACTCATTATTCGATGGATTTCTGCAGAATTATGGCCTTCAGTCTGTAGAAAACGAGTGACACTTCGCATTTCACACTTGGCGGGAGCATCAATGATAGCGGACACGTTTACGTAGCGGTAGCACAACGCCGACTGACGCCTGAATGTCAACAATGACGGAGTGTGTAGTGCAAGAGCTGCGCAGTCGCCTACAGCGCATGCCCGCTTTCTGCTATTTGCGCAGCGTCTGCACGGAGCGATCGAAGGTTGAAAAAAAATGGCCCTCATATATATATATATATATATATATATATATATATATATATATATATATTACTCATATTTAGACCAGGGTAGAAAATTAATGGATTACATCAAATAATTTTAATCACCGTGTATAAGGAAGTTTATTAGATAATACGCTTTATTAAAAACCCGTGGAGAATAAAAATTCATTCGTTTTATTAAAAATAAGAGATTAAAATTATTTACAAGACGCTTTATATAAAAATAAGCAGTTTTAAAATGCTCAACGTGTAATTTAATTATTCCGAAGTAAAGAATCAAATGGAAATTACGTGCAAGATTTATATTAATTGATTCAAGTTTGGGCAACGAGTATTAAACGAAACGTACAGATAATAATTGAATATTTAATTAGGATGCACTAAAATTTAAAGGGTATTAATTTTAATTGAAGTTAATTGAACCGTTAGTAACAGATAATATCTATAGAAACTTGTAAAAACCCAAGATGATAATACCAGAAAATAAAGCTCTGAGAATTAATATTATGTTGAACACCTGCGTAGTTTAAATGTCACATACGGCGAAAAGTTTGCAGATAACGAATAGTTTCAGAGAATCTTGGGAAAACGTCGCATAATAGTTACGAGAAATGCTAAAGGTGGGTTATTTCACACTCCATGTGGACTAAAATAATCGATAATACAGAATATCACTTTGCATCAATAAGAACAGGTTAGATAGAGACAGATAATATGCGCAAGACCGAGACACATATAGTAAAAGGCTTGAGTAGCGCAACGTCATGGGGTTGCGATTGGTTAAAAGTAAAAGGCAAACTTGAGAGGTAAAAATAACAGTTCTGTATAAAATTTAATCGGTTATTTCCAGACGTTGCGTGCCGTGTTGAAATTTCTGAAATTTAACTGGGGTGAGTACTAAATTCGTAAAAAACCGACGCGCGAGCGACAGACTGGGAACATAGAATGAGGAATTCTTTAGAATTACCCGTTTTGAGTACACAAGCGACGTGCCGGCTTTTTGCTATATATACCGAGATGAATATAAACAAGCCCTCTTAGACTTTTGACTATTCGATGCGTTAAAAGCTCTTACATCCGCGACTTGATTGAAGATGTTAAACAGTGCATTTTAGTTTGATAAAATAATTTAAAATTTTGCTCGTATATTTTAGTGATTCAAATTAGTTGGTTATTTACGTGCTAACATGAATGTACTTCAGTGCACTTAGATACAAGGTAATAAAATTTAGTTTCACTGTACCAATTAGCAAAATTTACAACGACAAATGTATACACAAAAGTAGGCAGTTTTGGCGTATATTGGTGAAAGAAGTATGAAGTTATTTGCTATTTTTCGGGGTGTTAATAATTAAATGGTTCAAATACGTGTCTGGATCCACGAAACAAGGGTCAGATATACATAGATGAGTTCCGGAAAAGCCCAGAAACAACTTTAAATAAATGGTGATGGAGAAAATTTTAAAAGCGTTGAGAATTAGAAGCCGTAAATATAATCCTGTTGGAATGGTGTGATTAACTAAAGGGACGATGTACTTTGAAGCTACGAGGACAGTAACCTTCAGGTAAATTATACTATTTTGTTTGACATTTTGTGTGTGTTGAATAACTTTATAATTGATTTACTTTAAATGGACATTAGTGAAATTGTACTAACCATAAAATTTTAATTTTAAGATGAAATTTGCTTGTTGAAGTAGAAAGGGGTATTTAGTTTTGATGTTCGGTAATATGATGAAAATTTGGGTATGTCTTTGAGCTCAATTAGACGAACCTGGTTAATTAACGTAAAGGGTGGTAGATGCTCCTTTATACTCAGACTCCGGTCTGCTTATATTGTTATATTAATTAGTAGGCATCCAACAAGGACTTTAATTTTGGATGCACATTAAAATGATAATAAAATTAATCTTGAAATTCTTTTAAAACTGAAATTTATGCTGAGTTTTAATTTTGAAATTTTAATGTATTCTGAATATTGATGTAAATAGAGTTAATGTTGATGTTTTTGGTAGGAATGTGTTGTTTTTTTTTATGAATGAGGAGGTTTATAACATTAGGTGAGCAGCCGAGGCGAAAAGAGGATCACAGCCGTTTATGACGCCCAATCTGTGGGACTAGAATTTTTTTGTTGAAAGGACCCAGTTCCCGCATTCAAAGGAGTATATCACAGCAATATATATATATATATATATATATATATATAGTGACTCAATATTAGCCACAAGGGCATCTTGTCGGCGCGTTTCGCCCTTAATGGGGCTCATCAGGACAGGAGTAGCAAAGATGTAATATTTAACACAAACACATTACTGGAAGTCAGCATCACCTAGCCCACAATTTGTGACTTCGTGCTGTTTCACCTGAGGTTGCAGGTTTTATCAACAGTTGGCACGGAGGAGATCCGGTTCAACTGCCTTTTTCCATAGCCAATGATTATAATTATAAAGAATAAGTAAATTTAATGAGTCCCAAAATAATATCAAACAATGAAATTTAATGGCGAGTGACTCAATATTAGCCACAAAGGCATCCTGTTGACGCGTTTCGCCCTTAATGGGGCTCATCAGGACAGGAGTAGCAAAGATGTAATATTTAACACGAACACATTATGGGACTCATTAAATTTACTTATTCTTTATAATTATAATCATTGCCTATGGAAAAAGGCAGTTGAACCGGATCTCCTCCGTGCCGACTGTTGATAAAACCTGCAACGTCAGGTGAAACAGCACGAAGCCACAAATTGTGGTCTAAGTGATGCTGTACTTCCCATAATGTGTTCGTGTTAAATATTACATCTTTGCTACTCCTGTCCTGATGAGCCCCATTAAGGGCGAAACGCGTCGACAGGATGCCTTTGTGGCTAATATTGAGTCACTCACCATTAAATTTCATTGTTTTATATATATATATATATATTGCTGTGATAACGCCTCGCCTTGGCCATCACTAAAACAATATTGTGACACCTTTTGTAAGTAGGAACGTCGCTAGAAGAGTGCTGTGACACAGGTACAAAAATTTAAAAATTTGAAGTTACTGACTTACCTTCCTTTCTAACTTTTCTGAATTTGTAATTATTTTAAAATACTCCCTGTATGTTTGTCTTCTTTGGGTATTAAACCACTCATAGTTTTTAAAATTATCTTTATTAACGTTTCGATCCATAGCCTAGGATCGTTTTCAAAATAATAAAAACTTCAAGTTTGACATTTATGACATAAATTGAAGGTGACTTTGATTTATTGATGTTTGAAATATTTGGTTTGAGTACACTAAGCAAAAATTTTTAAAGTTTAAATGAATAATTGCCTTCAATTTGTGTTGCGACCTAGGATCGACTTTCCTATGGTAGCCAATACGCTTAACGTGAAATCAGCTGATTAATTTTTATTGTAAAAATTGAATAACTTGGGAATTGGAAAACATTTTTAACATGTTTCTATTTATACAATTTAGAGGATGGTTATTAAAGAAGTGTGCAATTGCATTATTAAAAGGCTTAAGTAGTCGTTTTTTTATATTTATTTTGAAAGGGAAATCATTATGATGTAGGCTACCTCTTTGGTAGATTTTAACATTGTTCTGAGGTAACCTTATGGTGGGTTTACACTTGTCAGATACCAATGTTGTTCTATGAAGGTTGTATATGGATCTGAGGCGACCCTATGGCGGGTTTACACTTGTCAGATACCAATACTGTTTAACGGAGATTGTATATGGTTGTGAGGTAACCTTATTGCGGGTTTACACTTGCCAGATACCAATGCTGTTTTACAGGGGTTGTTAATATGCTTCATCATCATCTTCATTGGATCTTCATCTCAAAACTGGTTGGACACGTACCTGCACTTATTTATATTCTGAGCTAGCTTCCCTTCTATTGTTTTCTAATTCAAACCACCCACACTGTGTCAAACGAGGAATTATCAAAACCATGTATGATAGAGCAAAATTAATATCATCAAACGAAGAAATTTTAAAGAAAGAGAAAGACCTAATCAGATGTACACTAATAGAAAACAAATATCCTAAAAGAATAATAGACAAAGAAATGAATAAAAACCCTAAAAATAAAGAAAAAGAAAACAAAAACAATGATACACACAACAAAATGCTCTCAATACCATACATAAAAGGATTCTCCGAAAAATTCAAAGAATAGGAAACAAATTTAAAATTAAAACAGTATTTAGAACCAACAATACACTAAGAGCACAATTAACAAAAACAAAACCCAAAAACGCAATACAAAGTTCAAAAATTGTATCTACAAAATACCGTGCGAATGTAATAAGTTTTATATAGGGAAAGTTCCAGACCATTTGAAGTTCGATTAAAAGAACATAAATCATATATAAAAATAGAAAATTTGAAAAATCCATGATTTGCCAACATGCATGGGACTCCAGTCATAAAATAAAATGGGAGGACGCAAAATTATCGACAAAGAAAAAACCACCAAAACGCAAAATCAAAGAAGCTGCTTATATAACCTTACATAAAAATAACTGCGTTGCAAACGAATCCGTAACTTTCAGTAAACAATGGATTCCATTACTAAAAGAAATAACAAAAGAAATAACAAATAAAAATCAAATGCCCCCAATATCTAGGTAGCATTGCAAGTTTTTCCTGGGTTTTCCTTGCGATATTAACATGAAATACAGCCTACATACATGATTTCTATTTATACATACAATAACTAATTATATAACAATAAGCATATTAACTAGAAAACCATTATTTCGGCAAATATCTAAGTGTTGGGGGATCTTGGTAGCCACAGGTTGCTTAACCCCCTTCACTGAATCTCGGTGAAATAAAACATAAAATTAGAAAACAATAGAAGGGAAGCTAGCTCAGAATATAAATAAGTGCAGGTACGTGTCCAACCAGTTTTGAGATGAAGATCCAATGAAGATGATGATGAAGCATATTAACAACCCCTGTAAAACAGCATTGGTATCTGGCAAGTGTAAACCCGCAATAAGGTTACTTCACAACCATATACAATCTCCGTTAAACAGTATTGGTATCTGACAAGTGTAAACCCGCCATAGGGTCGCCTCAGATCCATATACAACCTTCATAGAACAACATTGGTATCTGACAAGTGTAAACCCACCATAAGGTTACCTCAGAACAATGTTAAAATCTACCAAAGAGGTAGCCTACATCATAATGATTTCCCTTTCAAAATAAATATAAAAAAACGATTACTTAAGCCTTTTAATAATGCAATTGCACACTTCTTTAATAACCATCCTCTAAATTGTATAAATAGAAACATGTTAAAATGTTTTCCAATTCCCAAGTTATTCAATTTTACAATAAAAATTAATCAGCTGATTTCACGTTAAGCGTATTGGCTACCTAAAAAAGTCGGTCCCAGGCCGTAACACAAATTGAAGGCAATTATTCATTTAAATTTTAAAAATTTTTGCTTAGTGTACTCAAACCAAATATTTCAAACATCAATAAATCAAAGTCACCTTCAATTTATGTCATAAATGTCAAACTTGAAGTTTTATTATTTTGAAAACGATCCTAGGCTATGGATCGAAACGTTAATAAAGATAATTTTAAAAACTATGAGTGGTTTAATACCCAAAGAAGATTAAGAAGAATATCTTAAAATAATTACTTACATACACTTGCTTAATGCAACAAGCTTAATATGGTTTTTTCGCAGATACTTTAAATGGCTTTTTGTATTTATATCTTAGAGCGATTATTTACACGTTTATGTTTATATTACTGGGTGGAACAATGAATCTGCAGAAATTTCAACTTTTCAAGCTTCCTTTCTAAATGGGAGGGTTTTATTTATGGAATTTCGGTTTCAACGTTTCAACGTGATATAAATCGGTATGAATCGGGAAGTTTACAAACAAACCGCGAGAACTCTTTCTAGCAAATCTAAATTCAAAGAAATAAGTCGATTAGAAGTTCTTAGATTAAACTGCTGGAATGTCTAAAAAAGTACAAGATTTAAAATTTCAAAGTTCTCCACTTAGAAAGTTTTATTACAGTTTTCGACAAGGTTGTGCACTTTAAATTTCGACAGATTTTCACATAATGGCTTTACATCACCGAATATATGAAACCCACTTTTTGTTATCAGAATGCGTAAAAAGTTTACTACATTCACTTACCTTTCTCAATTCACAGATGTCTGTCAGCCTGGACAGTTAATAGAAACTACACACACAAGAATCATTGTCCGCAGGATTCCAAAATCGCTTCGTTTTATTTCAGCAAAAATGTAAATTGCATATACAGATCCCACACCTATAAATTTTCACTATGGGAAAAAATTTCGTCTTCCAAGAATTGTACGAAAAATAATAAATTACTTAAATGGAGAAGAAGAATGTACATTTTACTTGCTTTCATCGCATATACTAGTTAATTTTCCAAAAGCGTCATAGGAGTATTACAGACTAATTTCTCTAGAAAATGTATTAGCTTTTAGAGCAAGAGAACTTTGTTTCAAAACATAAATCATTTTGTACGGTACAATTAAATTCTCAAACTTTGCAAAATACTTTCAAAGAGTTTCCAAAATTTAATATCTATATTTGAACGTTATACCATTTGAAAGATGACGATGTGCTAAGCAATTTCTGAAAACGTTCATGCAGAAAAATATTTTATGTATAAGAACAGGAATTTTGAAAGCAAAGGTGATATGCAACATCATAATTTAAATTAGAATGTGGGTTGCCATGTGGTAATTTTGAATTTGCACTTTGATTCTTGAAAGTGTGTAACACTGTTCCTGTTAATTATAGTTTGCCATAAATCTTCTTTATAGTATAGACGTACCTTGAAATACACACATAAAGGGATAAATATGCAATTTTCATTCAAAAAGGCTTTATTCAATTAAAAGATTTTGTTCGATAATAAATTTATAGAAAAAGGAGCTATAAATGCAAATTGGCATCAAAAATTCTTAAATGTGCTAGGTACATTAAATATTTGTCAAAGAAAGCTATGCGTTCAGTAGAAACAGCAGTGTTTGTAAATCAAATTCCGCTTAAAATCCCCGTGGTTTTTGAATAAGAAAATAATATATGTTACGTGTGAAATTGACGTTAATAACATTTGAAGTTTACGATACCGCGAAGACGTAACAAGAAAAAATGTACCAGCTAGTCTTCAATGGTGATTGGTGGGTTTTATGAAAACAAAAGCAATTCCTTTAGGGGTATATCAACTTTTACACTTTCACCTACCTGGATAAGCCTCCGAACTGTCTGTCCAATAAAATGTTGAGCATCAACCCACGTGGAATTTGATTTTATTTTGCTGGAAGATGGGTGATCTACAAGATGACTGAAGAGTATTCCTTATCTCAACAGGTTGATAGAACCCTGTGTGCACTTGATTTCTCCTACTAATTTAAGCTGAGCACAAATAAAAAAATGCAAAAATTTCACCTTGCCTGTATTAAACAAGGATATCTCAATATTGAACAAACAGAACCATTCACAACTAAATTAAACTCTACCTTAGTTGGTCAACTTACGTGTATCTAAAGGAAAAAGAACTTCTTAAAAATTTATTCAAGTCTAATTATCCAGCAGATTTGACCGGTATATGTAAAGTTCTACGAATAGAGTCGTGGTGCATATTTCTATTACAATACGCTTGTACCAACGTGCACCAGCGTGCACCAACAAAACAGCCTAGATCCTAATAATTTGTTTGTAAATAATGGAATAAACGTCCACAAAATATGAAGCAGGTAGAAATCTAGATTTAATCGCATACAACATTTGGTTCGAGGTCAAGGTTCATCCAACTCTTTTGCTGCAAGATAAACTTGGGTGTCGGTAGTACGTTGAATCCAATACACTTTGAAGAAGGCATCCACCACTGGACCCTTATTCATAGTAACAGCAATCTATTTAACTTTGCTCTCATTTTCGCGTCCAGGTTTTTTTTTCAATAACAAACCCGAATTTATCAAATCACCGTGCTTCGATTTACTTAATATGTCATCGCTCGGCGCTAGTTTTTGTCACTTCATTCAAGCTGAAAGGTTGTCTGCAAAGAACTTAATGAATCTGAATAAATTAAATGAATCCAATGATTTGCCGTTTCCAATTGCGCAGGCGGTACTTATAAATTACAAGCTGTATTATTTTAGGAAATCCTCAATTTGATCTATTACAAAGTTTGTACGATTTCTACTGAGCTTGTGGTCAAAGTCAAGAGTTCTCCACTGCATGAAAATATTATGTACTTCCACAGTTGTTATTTAATATTGGTATCTGCGTTATTAGGTGGGACCTATACGTTTAAAATTTATAATATTTTAAGGGCTTCTATCCGTGTAATTTCCAATGTTTTCGGGATCTTTCAATACTTGAATAGATATTTATGAAAAAATATGTTGCTTTTTTCTAATTAGATATTCAACATGCGAGGTCGCTTTTATTGCCGGTTGTAAAAGAATGTACTGAGTACTGTACTGTTCATGTCCTAATTTAATATTATGGTGTAACAGCTATGTAAATAAATTGTAAACCACCCAACTTTTATGAAATTCTAAGGATATCCTCTTATTAAATTTCAGAACGAGCTAAAACATAATTGTTTTTTCTATCTATAAGTGTATGCTTAATTATTGCGTGAGAGCTACATAAGACACCTAATTTAACATAAGCTATCCAAGTAGAATATATTCAGCAACCTTTGAATATCAAAATCGTAATTTTGAGAATTTTCAAATCAAACGAACGGCTCGCCAACTAATCAAAACCTTGCATCAGATGAGACGGATGCATCAACAGGATTGTTTAGGTATTGACGGCTTTCTGGTTATATTTATAAGATCCATTATTGAGAACTTATAGTAACGTTCGTTTCAGTTGCCAAATATGTGACACCCATTGAGATAAGGGTTTGAAAATGCAAGTTATTTGGAATGCATGCGTTTGGAAAGATTGTAAACAACTTTATTTTTATAAATCGAGGTCAATACATTGAAAGTGTGGAATATCTGGAAGAAACGCATTTTCGTCGTGATTACTATAATCGATTGTAATTGGTAGAGGATGTAGGTTGTTGTGGTGTTTGCGGTAGGAAGTGCATTTGAGACGTTGTTTGTTTAGGTGAAGTCAATTTCAAGAAACAATTCATTTTTTTCTTTGCTTTTCTGTGCTTTTCTTAATTATGTGAAAAGAAAAAGTTTGAAAATTAAAATTTCTATAAATTATTACAAATATTGTATAATAAAATTATAAACGTGTACCACCCAATTTCAGGAAAAATTGAACTTTGACGATGATTGTGTGAAGAGAACAAAATCGAAGTTGGTTGTTAACTCGAAAATTTTGTTGAGAGTGAAATTAGATATGAAAATTGTAGAATGTACCTTACATGTAATTTTCCAATGCTCCACCCTAAGGTTCTATATTGGCCACGAAACGAGTTTTTTTTACCTGAAAAATTTGGAATTTTGCCAAACCCATGCTGTTCCAAGCAAGGTAGGGATCTTTAACGTGCGTGACAACACTCACATACGGGACCTCCGTTTTACCTCTCACCCGAACGAGGGTGTATTCTTGTGAAAAATGCTCGCCTAACATTTTTCAAGCGGACCGTGTCGGGATTCGAACCCGGGACCTTGGGCGTAGTAGTCACACACATACCACTACGCCACGGAACCGCCTGTAGAATGTACCGTAGACTGATGGTACATTATGCAGACTGTTTCTGTGCAAGCTATAATCAGGTAGTTTCTAAAATATTTCTAAAAAATTGGATTGGGAGTATTTGATGTTTGATTATGATTTCCTATAATCTATTTTATTTTTGAATAATATTTCGAAGGAATTTGATAGTACGAATGGATGCTTTAAATATTTGATGTATCAGTTTATTTACGTTTGAAAATATGTCTGAGTAATTTGGTAGGAGAGCTTGATATTGTAAATCATTATTTAATGCTACAATTTATCTATGGTTTTGAAAGGACGAGATAAGGATGCATTAAATTTTATGGTTTCATTCTTAATGTAGGTCAATTAAAAGGCACACATTTTATTATTTACTATGCAGATTTAATGTGGTAATTCATGTATAAAATGAGGTACGGGGTTTAAGAAAGGGTATCTAGAAAGACTTGTCATTGAGATTAAAGTGTAAAATAACTATTAACTGCGTGAAAAAGGTGTAATTTTTTATGTTTAAGTTTACTTGATTGTCTGAATAACTATTGTAAATTCGTATTTTCGGTGTTGTATTGAGCTTTTGGAATTTTGGAAAATGTTGATTTGATATTTCTTGATATTTGTTGATAAATGTGTAAACAAATAATATGCCATAATTGCTCATTGTGCCTCAAATGGTTCTACTGGATTCTTGTGTTCTTAGTTTGAGAATGATAAATGAGCGATTTTGTGCTATGTATTAAGATATATGGCACTGAAGCTGATTTGTAATGCTCAACGAGATAGGTATCCAGTCAGCAGTTCTGAGTATTGTAATATAGCAGCAACATATATTTTTTTTTTATATATATATATATATATATATATTTATATATAATGACGCGATAAGAGGTCACGAGAGATCATTGGAAACCAAATTCTACAAATAAATTCCACCAAGATATGTATAAAAAAATCAGAAAAAATATAAATTTTCGTAAATTCATGGTTACGTCTTGTATAATACAAGCATACTTTTATTTATTGAGGTACAAGAAGAAAATCAAATTCCTCGTGTATAAATAATCACCCTGTATGATATAGGCGTATTGTAAATACATAGCAAGTAACGTAAGTTGTATATGTAAAAATAATTAATTGTAAAATACCGTAAAACGCATTCAAATACGATTGCAAATCCATCATTTTAAGATAAATACAAAGCCATTTATTTTCACTTATTAATTATCAATACATTTTTGATAAAAATACTTTTCATTTATTGTAAATAGCATAAAATAGTGCTAGCTTTACGCATTTAGCATAGAAACTACAATCTAGTTAAAAAACAATTTTAATATTAATTTTGTGTATTGAAACGTGAAAGCAAATAATTTCTATGATATGCAATCCCTTATGCATTAAAAAGCAATTAAAGTTTAAATTAATTACCCTGTGTATTACAGAAATTTATTTTAAATAAAGAATTTCCTACAATATTAGGAATATAAAAGAATGAGTCATCCGTATTTAGAACTACGTAAATATCTAATTTAAAATGAAACATTTATTCCAAGAAGCGACCGGAACACGTAAAAACTTACAAAATCCATAAAATAACCGATAAAATTGATTATCTTTCGTATTAGTGCGCGACGCCACAACAATCGTATATGTGTTAAACAAAGACAAACAGCACGCATCACGAATAAGTGGAATGAAATTACGAGGTAATTAACGCTGTGATTTTAGACGCTAATGAGTTTTTCTGCGAACTTTGCATCATAATGTTCTATATTATTCTACTATCTTCTGGAAATAGATAATTTGGATATACAAAGGAGCGTTTATTAAAAACAGGGACTTATTCGATTCTTAAATTCGATCGCGAAATGTTATTTTGTCGCGAGATGTTGCTTTGCGAAGATAATATTTGAAGTGTGCAGTAAGTATACTGTAATTTAATAATTACATTGCTTCAATAAATATAGAAGTAGTTTTAATCGCAAATTACATAAAAAAATTGGAAATTATTAATTACAATGAAGAGATAAAATTCTTCAATATAACGCTATTTTAAAAATTTTATTAAATAATCGAAAGGAAAATCTAACCAGAAAATGTACTTTGGAAATTGCTGTTTGAAACAAGGATTTTAAATATGGAAAATCTTGTAAGTTCATTTGGATATAAATTTAAAATAGGAAGATATTTGATTACGAGTTGGATAAAAAACGCTTTGTGGATTTTTTTTGCAAGTATAATTTTTTTGTATCTGATATTTGAATTTTGTCATTTAGTTTAAGTTAGTTTAATATAGTCTTATTAATTTTTTTGTAAAGGAGTTTTTTGTCAGGAAAGTTTGTGTTTAGAGTTTGAAACACTCTGACCTTTTAATAGATTATCTGTTAAGGATTTTTGGCCAAACAAACCTTACAAGCCTGGGAATAAACAAAGTCAAGTAAAATATCCATAAAAAAGAAAATTTAGTTCTGTAAATTTAAAATAAGGTTAACGATCATTTTTTTTATAATAAATACTTCTTAGAAATTATTTTATGTTGGAAAGAAACGATGTTGTAAATGTTCTATATGCTTTTGTATGAGACAAAATATTTCATACTGTATAAATGCTTGGTGATATTGCTGCGCTTGATTTCGTTTTGAAAACTCCGTCAATTCCGTTAAGCTAGTCAGGCAAAGTTAGAAAGGAAGGTAAGTGAACAATTTTAAGTTTTACAAATTGCTGTATCTGAATCACATCACTCTTTTAGTGACGTTCTCAATACGGTGGGAATTAGTTTAGGGTTGAATCATGTATAAAGTTAAATAAATTGTATTAGTATGTAAGTTATAGATATTATCTTGGGGATTTGTGTATAATAGGATGGGTAAAGAGACAATGTTTTAACAGTAATAAAAGCGAGTGGGCTTATTCTGAATGCGGAGCGGGATAGCGATGGCAATATAACAAAGGGAATGTTATCGTACGAGTGGGCGGTGTCTGAAAGTATGTAGACTTGGCACTGTTATGTTTAATAGTCACAAGCAAACAAATAAAAGAAAGTTCATAAGTACACGAATATACAAGTTAAATAGTCAAAATGAACAGTTTATGCGTTTGAAGCACTTCGGAAGTCTTCGGTAATCTTTGAAAGGCTTTGTAGTTGCTCGTGAAACCAACTAGGAACTTAAATACTAAGTAAACAAATATATACACAGTCGGAAAGGTCCAAAGGTTTTCGGTAGTCTTCGGAACTCTTTGGAAGGCCTCGGGATTGCTTAGTGAGGCTGAATGAAAGCTTAAATAACGATAGTTAGAAAGTATTTCGAGTTTGAAGAGGTTGAGACGTCTTCGGCGGCCTTCGGAACTCTTCGGAGGGCTTCGTGTTTTACTTGTGGGACAACATGAAGCTATAAAAAATTATCATCTGGACACAAGAACTATACATTGAATATATATACAATATTAAGGGGTTCATAAGTCTTCGATAGGCTTCGGAAGGCCTTGGGATTCACTTGAGAAGCTTAGTAAGTGCTTGAATAACGATAATAAAAAAGTATTTATAGTTTGAAAAGGTCCAGACGTTTTGGCGGTTTTTCGGACCCTTCAGAAGGCTTCGTGGTTTACCTGTGGAACAATATGAAGTTGTAAAGAATAATGATATACACACAACAACTGTATATTAAGGGGTTCAGAAGTCTTCGGAATTCTTTGGAAGGCCTCGGGATTTACTTGTAAAGCTGAGTAGAACTTGAATAACGATAATTAAAAAGTATTTATAGCTTGAGGAGGTCCAGACGTCTTTGGTGGCCTTTGGTACTCTTCAGAAGGCTTCGTGTTCTACTTGTGGGATAACGTGGAGTTATAAAGAATTCTGATATTGTTTTAGCCCCGGCGTACGCGTTTAGAGCCATTTCTGCAGTTGGCAACAGTGATATTATACACGCTCACATTATTGCTCAACAAAGATATTACGCCATAACTACATGTCAAATTGTATCACATGCCAAATATGTTTACAATAATACAAGATGCACCTTAAAAAGATAAAATGTAGTCACTTAAAAATGTGGAACTCTTAACGATTTTGCGGTCATCCTTGCGCAGGGGCCATGCTGATTTCCATATATCTCGTTTGGGCGTTGTTTAGGGTGGGGTACGTCATGCCCTCGTTGAAACCAAATTTAGCGTCTTCCTTCTTCTTCTGTTTGTAGGCAGGACGAAGGAATAAGGTGAAGGCAACAATAGAAGGTAGAGATAAAGGGAAATCTACATTCTGAAAGAGAAAACAAGGGAACGACACATGTAGACGTCACCGTTTGACGTCTCGTTGGCTAATAATGTCGTGTCACACACCGTGCACTTGCGCCATCACTCCGCGTCTGCACATTCCTTTTGCGCAAACCCAACTGTCCGAAATGACGGAAATGCACAAGTCTATTTGAAATAATGGCGGAAATTTACTCACAAATTTAAACTTAAATTAAATATGATACATAGCCGATTTTCGGCATGTAACAATATATACACAAGAACTGTACATTGAACATATATACAATATTAAGGGAGTTAAGAAGTCTTCGGTGGTCTTCGGAAGGCGTCGGGAGTTGTGATGCCCTAGGCCTCGTCAAGCATGTTGCCACTGAACTCTACGGTGGTGCTATCCTGTAGGTACAGTTTACAGACGCATTCGGCGTCACCACAACAGACGACCTTTCAAGACGTTATTGCCGTGGAGGCGGCTGAGAGAGATTCTCGCCGCATCCTTTATGAGTGCTGTAGCTGGTCTGGTGACGGCGACAGGGGTAACAGGAGCTTCGGCAGTGGTAGGGTGTCCCGAAAGGCACGTTGGAGAGCGTTCTGCATTCTGCTTTCGGTTGGCCTGGTGAATCGAATGGGGTTTCCTGCTCATTCGTAATTGACTACTGATCCACGGACGAATTAATGCGGCGTGTCCCAAGTACGGTGTCGGGCAGCGTAACTGGTCAGAATTAAACATGCTATGGAGAACACTGCTCTACGTGGTTTACTGAACTATAGCGACGTGCCCCAGGAACGGCGTCGGGCAGCGTAACCGGTAAAGAATATCCAGGCTATGGAGAGCACTGCTCTACGTGGTTTACTGAACTATAGCGACTTGCCCCAGGTGCGGCGGCGGCAGCGTAACTGGTCAGAAATTAAGCAGGTTATGGGTAGCACTGCTTGCTGAAGCGGTTTACAGGCTATGGTGAGCACTGTAGTTGAATTCTTAGGCTATGGTGAACACTGAATTCTGCTATGCAAGGTATGTTGAAAAAAGGTTAGTGGAATGGGCATCCAATAGATTTGCTACTTTTAGGGTAGCACAAAAAATGAGTTAGAGATCCGAATTTTCTAGGTCTTTGTTCTATGTTCACCACGTGTAATTTGATATAGGGTAACAGGAGATTAATTTTTTGATTTTCTGAAAAAATATGTGTTTTTGTAAATAGAGTGATAAATTTGAAATAAAAAGTTGTATACCAGCGAAGTTAATTAAAGAAATAAGAGGCAGCAATAGTGAACCATTAGGAGGTCGTAATATTACAGGAGGAGACGTTGGAAGAGTTTTATGCTAGCAGATTATCTAATTGGTATTTGGAATGGAAGAAAAGTATAAAGAAAGAGTAAAATAAAGACAGTAGAAAGAATCAAAGAGTGAAATAAGTCTTTGAATCATTGGCAACTCAAAAGAAAGAGAAGAAGATTTAGATTTGTTTTGGTGACGCATACAATTGAGTTTAAAGAGAGGATTTTGTTATTATTTCAGCAAGTGGTATAAAAAGAAATATTGTAAAGGGGTTTTATTAGCAGGAAGTATGAGTAAGTATGTACTTGTAAGCAATTTTGGTAAAAGCCATAGGGAAGCCAAAATTAGTTTTTAAAATTTTATCTAAATCCTAAAAGGGACATGTGGCTGACTTCTGTCAGTGTGGTTTAAAATAACCAATTTTGAATATTTGCAACAACTAGTGTGAGTTAGGGTTGCGATAATTGCAAAATACGTGCATTACCGGATCATGGACATACGTATCTGAACCATCGTTCGTTGGCGCATTTGGGATCCTGGGGTAAGAGTAGAGCCGCGGTATAAAGCAATAACTAGGACCAGAATCCAACGAGATTATAAAATAGCGGTTTCATTCCATCGGAGAGAACTGTTTATCTGGGTGGCTGGGTCGTATTAGGATTGTTGTAATATAGTGAATAATAAAATTTTTACAAATTTGTCCAATTATGGCGGCGTTTTTACGTATCCATGTAATCCCAGGCTGTCATATTTAATTCTTATCACATTTTATTCGACAGTGTAAATTAAACGTAATAGTAACAATGCATTTAGCAGATCTGTAATTTATTTGCATTTTTAAATCTTTTCAAGGGATATCTCTCTTTTCAACCGATGCTTATAATTCTCGCGTTTTCAAACCCTTGCTTTTAGGTATGACTGAAAAGGAGAGAATCCAAGAAAAGAATCTTGAAAATATAGTAAAGTTGATTTGTAATTATGAATGCTCTTGAAATATCATCGTCAATAATAATGTTAATATTTTCCCATAGACACTTCTGTTTTGTAAAACAGGAGTTGATAGAGTGACACTAAATGCAGATTTCCAAATGATTGATGTTTATACGACTACGGGAACAGAATCTTTTAGCCCACTTAAATTTTCAATTTAGGGTTTAAATCGAATATAGAGAAGTTAGAAAAACCTTCTTCAAAAAGCAATATTTTAAAGAAATCCGTATTTAAGAAAAGTTGGTTAGAACTTTTTGGATTAAAGGTATGAAACTTCTAAGAGTTCAATATTTACAACTTCAAAGATTTCCCAGGCTAGAAAGAAATTTAGATTTCCAACAACTTTGTACATTAGAAATTTCAACGGTGATTTTTAGAATGTCAATACACTTTCCACCTCGGTGAACATATCGAAGCTTTGTTATTGCAGCAGCGGATGTAACTATTGAACTATTTGTATATACGCAATCTTCATCTTTAAAACGGCCAGCTTTCTTCCAACCTGTGGATATTTAAAACCGTTCGAATACTACGTCTCCATCAATACAGCTTGCTGGATTTTATTGTCGCTTTTTATTAGTTCTGATATAAATGTATACCGCATCCCGTTTGTGCTACACAAATTCCACAGCTATAAATTTACTCGTTTGTACAGAACTATGTCGAACGCGATACATTTCTTAACCAACGAACTAGGATGTAAATTTTATTTGTTACCCTTGTATCCATGGAGATCAATTTCTCGAAGTGCCATTGACAAATGTATACGATTCTTTTTTGGAAATTGATTGGTTTTAACCGTGTTGTAAGAGAGACACTGATTATCTGTAACATTGCTTCAAAATGTAAATCAGTTTGTGATATCAGCTACATTAATATCTATAAATAAATTTAATTAATTGATAAATTTTGGAACAAATACTTCACCTGGTTAATCACAACTTTAGCAATCTTTAGCAGTAACGGCGCTACCGACTTGGGGACCCGCCCGCAATATATTTGAGTGCGCCCCCTCTATAAAATAAAATAATTCGTTTCCAGCCGTTAATCGTTATAATTATTTTATAGAACTATGAATTTATTTCTATGCAAAAACGAATTCAATGATAGAAAACCATTTGCCAATTGTGTTGCCATTAAATAGTATGACACCACTACCATACTTACCTAGGCTAAATTATTTTGTCTATATCATGTTAAAATGTAACTTACTGCTTGTTTACTAGTTAGAGGTTATTTTTATATCCCCAAATGTGACCAGTTAACTTTAAGGAAGAATTTCCTTAAAATGATGGAACGCAAATATCTTCCAACTATGATAAGGGTCTATTCCTTGGGCAGAGCTTATGAGGATTGGTCGTGGTTTTTTTTTACAAAGCATTATTTTCTTACGAGGGCTTGATTCTTAACAAAACAGGGGTTTAGGTAGGGCGCCACCAAGTCATTAATTTTTAAACACAGGGTTTCCCTAAGGGGGACTTGGGAGTACTTACAGAGGAATACCGTATTAACAGCTAACGCAGAAGCTGTAAAGAAAATTTAATTAAATTAACAAAAGTGAGGACACAAGAGGTATTTTCTTGTTACCTCATATAAAAACAGAAAAGATTAATCAGGCAAACAATATTGATTGATTGATTAACTTGGGAAGGGTGACTTAAAGCCACGCGCACTTAGGCCTCCTGGTGGGCCCATTGTGCTGCCTTCCTTGCCCTAGGTTGGTCCTTCATTGCTCAACCACCCGACCTTGCAGGTGAATTTGAGGATGTCGGACCAGGGGGTGTCTCGAATTCCGGCCTTCTCGGGCCAAAAGTCCCCCAGCATGGATCCTCGAAGTCGGGCGAGTACCGGACAGGTGCACAGAATGTGTTCCGCCGTCTCATCCTCCTGTTGACAACCGCGACAGGTGGGGTTGTCTGATAGACCCATCCTGTGCAGGTGCTACCTTAAAGTGCAATGCCCGGACAGAATACCTACTAGTAGCCGTAGTTTCTGTCTTGGCAAGCGTATGACAAATTTTTCTATTTTGGTCATGGGAGACCTTATAAACATTTTTGCCTGCCGGCAGCTTGATGTACAAGCCCACCTATCCTTGTGACGGCGGTGGGTTATTTGTCTTATCATGGAGAACACCACAGATGGCGCAATAGCAACCGATGGCTCAGGGCCGACAAAACCCCGAGCCGCTCCCTGCCTCGCCAAAGAATCTGCCTGTTCGTTACCATGTACTCCTGAATGCCCTTTGATCCAAACCAGTTCAAGGGCGTTTGTATCAGAAACGAGCTCGAGAACACGATGGCATTGGTATACCACCCCGAGAGAAGCTTCTGCTTGTTTAAGCTCAGAAGAGCTGCTCTACTATCGCTCAAGATGCGTATAGCTTTGTTCTGGATTCCACGTTCCAGTATGGCGTTAGCGCCGTGCATAATGGCTATGACCTCCGCTTGGAAGACAGTTACCAGCCTGCCCAGCGCAACACTTTCATGAAGGTCTAGGTCATCGGAGAAAATGCCTGCCCCGGTACCTTCATTTGTTTTGGAGCCATCTGTGTAGATGGAGATCTCCGTTAAGGAGGCGTCCTCAGTGTTTAGACAAACCCCAAAGCGCCTCCTGGAAATGATTATGGGTGCGATCGAATCAACCACTCCTCCCAAGATAGGTGTGTTCCGCACCGCCTCTCTTAGTATGTTGTGGTGTCTACCACCGCCTCCCTTATCGATCCATAGACCTTTGAACCGCAGCCTCATTGCCGCTCTCAAAGCCACCTCCTCCACATGTAGGTCCAGCGGAGGGAGGCCTAAGATGGCTTCTAAGGCTGCAGTAGGTGTGGAACGCAATGCACCTGTAATGTTTAGACAAGCCACCCTTTGGATATGAGTAAGGTCTTGGACTGTATGGGCCAGTCTGGTCCTGCGCCACCAGACTACAGCGCCATAACAGAGCATCGGCCTTACTACCATGATGTATAGCCACAGGACAGCCTTTGGTGGAGACCCCAAAGTTTGCCTATGGCACGTTTGCATTGCCAGAACACTTGGTTGGCTTTGCTAGTTTTCATTTGTAGGTGTTTGGCCCAGTTCAGCTTCTTATCAAGTATAATGCCCAGATACTTGACTTCTGCTGATAAGGGCAGGGAAGTTTGGAAGAGCATTGGCAATTTAGTTACCGTCAGCTTCCTTTATTGGAAAACAACACCAACGCCGTTTTGTTGGGGTTGATGGTTAAAAGTTGTCGGAGCACCAGAGCTCCGTGATCCTTAGTGCTGCTTGCATCAAATTACACAGCACTTGTTCGAATTTGCCGACTATTAGAATAGCTAAGTCGTCGGCGTAACCTATCGTGAAGAAACCTGCCTCATTAAGACGTTTGAGAAGGCTGTCCACTACTAAATTCCATAGTAGCGGTGACAGCACGCCCCCCTGAGGACAGCCTTTATCCACCACCCTAATTACTGAGGTTTCCCCCACATTTATGTGTACCCGTCGACATTGCAGAATCTGCATGGTAAACTGCCGAAGGGTGTCCTCAGCTCCATGTGTCCGTAGAGCTCTATCGATGCTTGCGAAAGTAGTTTCGCTGAACGCACCCTCAATATCAATAAATGCGCCTAAGGCGGACATGTTATTGTCTAGGGTTTTTTCGATCCGTCCTACAACAGCGTGCAGGGCAGATTCCGTTGATTTATCTGGTATAAAGGCGTGTTGATTTGGGTGAAGTGGATAAGAAAGCATTATCCTCTCCCTCATATCATTGTCGCACAATCTCTCCAAGGTCTTTAGCAAAAAAGACGTGAGACTGATCGGTCTGTAGGATTTAGCCTGGGAGTAGTCCTTCCGGCCTGGTTTAGGAATGAAGACAACTCTAACCTCTCTCCAACTGCTGGGGATGTATCTAAAAGCAATACAGCCCCTAAAAGTACCACAAGGAACGGTGTCAGCCTCTCCACTCCCCACTGTAGTAGGGCGGGAAGATGCCATCCTTTCCAGGGACTTAAACGGTTTGAGAGTTGAGATAGCCCATTTAATTTTTCTCTCATCCACTACCCGGTTAGAAACCTCCCAGTCGGCCCCGTTAGGGCCGAGCTGGGCTGATCCAACCCGTAAGACAAAGGTCGTGTGACACTGCCTGGAAAGTGCGTGTCCGCGAGTAACTCCGCTGTTTCTGCCTCGTTGGTTGTGTATGTACCATCCACACGTTTCAGACAGCATGGTTGATGACGAGGGTCTTTGGACAAGATCCTGTTAATGCGAGAGATTGCATTGGTAGACTCGACTGAGTTACAGAAGGTCTTCCATGAGTCTCTCTGTCGTTTTCTAATTGTCGTTTTGTATAGTCGCTGGTGGCTTTTATATGCCTCCCAGTCAGCCATACTTCTGGTGTTCTTTGCCTTATTAAACAGTTTGCCCAGGGTCTTTTTCAGCTTCTGTAGCTCCGCGCCCCACCATGGAGTACTGGAGCGAGTAGAATCTGTCCTGACCGGGCATGCCTGTTCAAAGGACTCTACGATGGAGTTTTGTAGAGAGACCGAGTATCTCTGTAGCTCTTCTATAGTTTTTGGGTTGTCAGTACCTTGTGATGTCAAAAGGCGTTGCTCCAAGCTGTCTAGGTAGACAGACCTGTTGGTCGCTTTTGGGTTCCTGTATTCTTTACAGACAGCTACTGCTGCCTTTAAATTAAAACTTAACAATCTGTGATCTGACAGTGTCGCTTTAGGCGTCACCTGCCAGTTCAAGATATGCCTTGAAATATCTGACGATGCAAGGGTTAAGTCGATGACTGTCTGGAAGCGAGATGTCACAAACGTGGGTTCGCTGCCCCAGTTAAGTATCTCCAGATTCTTACTCGATATATACTCGAGTAGTAGTTTTCCACGGGGGTTAGTATCTGCGCTACCCCATACCACATGGTGCGCGTTGGAATCGCATCCGATAATCAGATGCTTTTTGTGCCTATTACAGTGATCAATGACTGCCATCAACTCCGGAGGAGGTGGGTCATGGTCAATTGGAAAATAGGCTGAAACCAAGATTATGTCAGTAATTCCTCCCAGTCTGCATGTGATCTGTACGGCTGTGACGTCACGGCCACTCAGTTGTGGCAGGAGGAGGGCATTTATGTGCCTGGGTATGTAGATGCATGCCCTAGGCTTAGGTTGGTTACTAGCCGCAAAGATAGTACCATTTAGACTCCCTAGTCCCGAGATTCCTGAGCATGCCACCCAGGGTTCTTGGATAAGGGCAATGGCCTGGTTATTGCTCAGGTGTCTGCATAACGATGCTGCAGCCGCCCTGCAATGTTGCAGGTTTAATTGTATAAAGTTTAGTCCCGCCATTGGTCTGTGACGGGTCAAACTTGCTTATCAAGCGTCGCTGGGCGGGCTGTCCAGCGACGCTTTACTATACTCTTCCGCAAGCCATCCCACTAGCAGCGGATCCGAGTTCGTTGTGTCCATCTGACTGCTTGACGCAGTCGATGGTTCATCTACCTCAGCCTCCTGAGGTTGCTGTAGGAGCGGAGCTCGCTGTAGCTGCTCAGGAGGTGGAGGTTGAGCCTGCTTTGCGCGGCAGCCGGTTGAGCTGCCTCTGCGGCAGGTTGCACTTTTGTATTTTGAGATTTAGTGAGGTGAGCTTATAGTGTAGCTTGCCTCCCTTTCTGTTGATAATCTCCTCACGTCTTCCCCAACGCCAAAGACTATCAGCCTCCTGGAGGTTGATCTCTTGTGGCGGTGTGGAAAACGCACCACTTGGATATGTCAGCCCAGGGTTCTGCACACGTAGACGCCTTTGGACGACATCCATGTCTTCCGGGGCCCCGGAATCCACAGCGCCGCCTTCAGTAGCCTAGGCAACAGTCCCACCTGGACGACAGGCGTGCAGCCTCCCACAGTAGTGGAGGTTGCCAACCGCCTCCGTAATCCATGTTAGAGTGGTCATCCTCGCACCAGATCCGGAAGATCTCGCCCGAGTACGCCCACCTCCTAAAGGTCGGGGAGCGCTATCATTGGGAAGAGCGAACAGATGATCGTCCAAAGCCTTCTCAATTGCTAATTGCAAGGTCTCTGCTTGGGCCTTGGTAATCTTACCCCAAGGGTTGTTCTTGTCTATGACAGCCACCTGGAGGTGCCGAGCAGCTGCCTCCACGTAGCTGTCAGTGACGGCTGTTTAGTGCTAGTCTGACAGCCCCTCTTCCGTGGTCTACCTTGCGGAGGGGTGCCCTCAGATCTAGCTCTTTTCATGCTCCGCGTCTTGGCCTCTGCAGGCCTAGAGGCGGAGGTAGATGGTTTTGAAGTGGAGGTTGTTTGATTGGCACCAGGTTGTGTCGTGGATGGGTTAGCCATAGGGCCAGCCTTTTCCACTACACCTCCTGTGCCGCCAAACGGGCCCTCCTCCTTCTTTCTGTTCAGCCCCACTGATTCGCTTTTTCTGTGGGCGCTGCTGTTGCCACTCCTCTGGCTTATCCTTCACCCCACCTTGGGGCTGATATTGATGTTCTTTCCGTTGCAGTTCCTGTGGGACCTGCAACAAAACTTGAGGGGTGTCCGAGGACGCACCCTCTGGATTGACTACATTAACTATAGGATCCATGTTTTTACTAAATAAAATTCATCTTCCCGGCTCCCCACCCACCATGGAGCCCAAATTTGGGGTGTGTAAAACAACACCAGGGCTACCAGGAAGATATAACTCCCTTAAGATGACTGACGTACGAGCCCGCATACCGCTTTGTAGCAGCACACATGTAGCATGTGCTGCTCACCCACAGTACCGGCTGCACGCCCTTCACCTCCAGGAGCTCACCCAGTCGGCAGTCTGACCCGAAGACACTGCCGATTGATCGAGATGGGTTAGTCTCGACCCCCCGTCTAGGTGAAATCTGGGCCAAAGTGGCGTGTTGCCAGACACTGAGGATCTAAACCGCCTCAGGTGTGGCTCAACCACCAGGATCCCATCATCCGACCGACACGGGTCGCCTCGCACGGCACAAACACGAGGTGGCCTAGACCCCTGTGCAGACCGCTACCGGCCCATGTAGCAGTAGGGGTTTGGTGGTTTGGTCCGCGATGTGAGATTAACCTAGACCATCATCATGCGGGGTTTAGTCCGCATTGACGTACACTCGTTCCCCCGCATATTGTAGGTTTTATTCTACTCAGCGCTCTGGATCATTACGAGTGCAAACAATATTATGAACACAGATTTTATGCTTCAAATTCTGAAAAGGCTATTAAAGCTTCTTGTTAAATAGGGGTTACCACTTTATGCTATTTGTTCATATACCTGGTTACTCTATTCCTGAATTTACTTGTTCAGAATAAAACAATTAATTAAAAAAATTAAATATTGATTCTTTAATTAAGAGTTGTTCCTTCATAAAAAATGTAAGTATAAAATTTATGTTCAAGAAAAGATAATACAAATTTCATCTACCCTGAGGTAGGGTTATGAATTCAAAAGAAATATCAAAAACTTTAAGTGTTGCTTTTGTTACAAAATTTAACTTGAGTTTATACCAAAAATACCAGATCTGTTATTCGGTTTACCGATATATATATATATATATATATATATATATATATATATATATATATATATATATTAGACCAGGGTAGAAAATTAAATAATCACATCAAATAATTTTAATCACCGTGTAGAAGCATAAAAATTCATTCGTTTCATTAAAAAGAAGAGATTTAAATTATTTACAAGACGCCTTCTATAAAAAGAAGAAGTATTAAAATGCTCTACGTGTAATTTAATTATTCCGAGTAAAGAAACAAATAGAAATTACGTGCAAAATTTATATTAATTAACTCAATTTTAAGTAACCGGTATTAAACAAAATGTACAGATAATAATTAATATTTGATTAGGAGTCACTAAAATTAAAGGGTATTATTTTAATTGGAGTTAATTGGACCATTAGTAACATATAATATGTATAAAAGCTAGTAAAAACCCAATAATATTCAGATCGTAGAAGTATTATGTTTGAACACCTGCGTATTTTTAAATGTTTTATGTTCTGCGTAAAATTTGCAGATAACAAATGGTTACAGAGAATGTTGGAGAAACTGTTGCTTTATATTTACGGGAAATGCTAATAAGGTGGGTTATTTCACAAGTCCACATGGATTGAAAATAACCGATACTAAAGAATATCGATTTGTACCACTCGGAACAGGGTAGATAAAGACAGATAATATGCGCAAGACAGAGACACATATAGTAAAAGGCGTGAGTTGAGCAATGTCACTGGGTTGCGATTGGTTGAAAATAAGAGGCAAACTTGAGAGGTAAAAATAACATTTCTGTATAAAAATTAATTTAGTTATTCCCAGACGTTGCGAGCCGTGTCGAAATTTCTGAGATTTAACTGGTGCGAGTGCAAGTTTAATAAGAACCGACGCACAGGCGGTCGAGATGGGAACATAGTATACGAAATTCTAGAAACTGGCCGTTTTGTGGACAAAACCGACAGACGGGCTAACCACTATATATACTCGGGTTAATATGAGTTTCTCTCTCTTAGATTTCGGATTTGATTCAATGCGTTAAACAGTGCTTTTTAGTTTTCCGATTTTGATAAAATAATTTAAACAGTTTGCTCGTATATTTTGGTGATTTAAAACAGTTTGTTCTTTACGTGCTACAATGAATGTAATTTAGTGCACTTAGAAAAGAAGATACAAGGTAATAAAGTCTAGTATCACTGTACCAATTAGTCAAATTTGCAACGACAAATGAATACACAAAAGTAGGCAGTTTTGGCGTATATTTGTGAAAGAAGTATGAATTTCTTTGCTATTTTTCGGGGGTGTTAATAATTAAATAATTCGTAAACGTGTCTGGATCCACAAAACAAGCTTCAGATATACACAAATGAGTTCCGGAAAAGCACTGAAACAACTTTAGATAAATGGTGGTGTAGAAAATTTTAAAGGCGACCAGCAATACGAGGACCTAAACATAACCCATTTGGATTGGTGTGATTAACAGAGGACGATATACATTGGGGCCACGAGTGCATTAACCTTCAGGTAACTTATGCTTTGTTGTTCGATTTTTGATGTTTTGGTGTGTGTTGAATAACTTTATAATTGATTTACTTAAAATGGACAGTAGTGAAATTGTACTAACAACAAATTTTTAATTTTAAGGTGAAATTTTCTTGTTTAAGTAGAAAGGGGTATTTAGTATTTATGTTCTGGATTATGATGAAAATTTGGGTATGTCTTTGAGCTCAATTAGAGGAACCTGGTTAATTAACGTAAAGGGGTGGGAGAAGCTCCCTTTGTACTCAGACTCAGGTCTGCATATATTGTTATATTAATTAGTAGGCATCTACAAGGACTTTAATTCTGGATGCACATTAAAAGGATAATAAATTTAATCTTGAAATTTTCTGATACTGAAATTTATGCTGAATTTTAATTTTGAAATTTTAATGTATTGTGAATATTGATGTAAATAGAGTTAACGTTGGTGTTTGTGATAGGAATGTGTTTGTTTTTTATGATTGAGGATGAAAGTTTTAACTAGGTGAGCAGCCGAGGCGGAAAAGAGTAAAGAGGCGATTAACAGAAGAAAGTCAACAGAACAGTTAAGGTAATGAATAGCTTTTTGTAGGATTCACAGCATTCTTGACGCCCAATCTGTGGGGCTCGATTCGAAAACCGTAGTTCCCGGATTTTGGTGGAAACACAGCAATATATATATATATATATATATATATATATATATACTTTTTACACAAAGTAAGTTGATAAATACTAACGTATTACAATTATTAAGATGAAATAATAACTTAGACTTTTTATGCAAAGTCCAAATGATCATTTCAAATCGAGCTAGTAATTGAAAGAAGGAAAATATAAGATCTTGGGCAGGATTTGAACCTGCATCTCAGTTTTGCCGGAACTGTGCGTTAACCAATTACGCCACCGAGACCGATGACTATAATTGGGAAATTTACAAATCTAAATCGTGTACAGAACCATATACAAACCTAACTTTCAATTACGTTTAGCATTTTTTGTCAATCATATCTGACATTGTCAAGTTTTAGACTTATGTCAGATATATAATAAAATATATATATATATATATATATATATATATATATAATATATATATAAATATTTTAGGTAGTTTTTACACAAAGTAAGTTGATAAATACTAACGTATTACAATTATTAAGATGAAATAATAACTTAGACTTTTTATGCAAAACTGAGATGCAGGTTCAAATCCTGTCCAAGACCTTATATTTTCGTTCTTTCAATTACTAGCTTGATTTGAAATGATCATTTGGGCTTTGCATAAAAAGTAAAAGTAATTATTTCATCTTAATAATTGTAATACGTTAGTATTTATCAACTTACTTTGTGTAAAAAAACTACCTAAAATATTTATATATATATATCTATATATATATATATATATATATATATATATATATATTATTATATCTGACATAAGTCTAAAACTTGACAATGTCAGAGCTAAACGTAATTGAAAGTTAGGTTTATATATGGTTCTGTACACGATTTAGATTTGTAAATTTCCCAATTATAGTCATCGGTCTCGGTGGCGTAATTGGTTAACGCACAGTTCCGGCAAAACTGAGATGCAGGTTCAAATCCTGTCCAAGACCTTATATTTTCCTTTTTTCAATTACTAGCTCGATTTGAAATGATCATTTGGGCTTTGCATAAAAAGTCTAAGTTATTATTTCATCTTAATAATTGTAATATATATATATATATATATATATATATTGCTATGTACTACTGCAATTATCGTTCTCCTACGTTAGGCTGTCTTATTAATGTTGCTATAAATTCCCTCCAGAAACTTAACTGGATTTTATCTTGAACCAACCTTGTCTACCAATAACAAAATTTGATACGTTACCGCTTTACTCGTTATCAATTTTGTATTCAACTTATAGCTCCTCCTTGAACTGCTTATCAAATCACTCCCATTAACTTTATCTTATGACCTCGGCTAGCATTTATTTGGAATTATAAAATTCAGTTAATTCGATTCTATATAATAAAACAAATATTATGTACAGTTTTTGTAAATTATTTGAAATACACTTTTTAATTAATTAATGCTGTAAATCTCATTTATCAAAAATCATATGCTTTTTACTCAAAACCCAAAGTCACCAAAAAACCTATTATCTTTATAATAGAAGTGTAGAACGTTCGAAACCTCTTATCATATCACGCACTTTATACGATTCAAATCCTTTGTTTTGGTGAACTTCGTCACATTAATTTATATTAAGCAAATTCGATATTCAAATAAAATAAATAGAAAAATAATGTCTTATAACTAAAAATCTGACCTGGTCTATTTTCTTCGCATTGACGCATCCATAACCAGCTAGTATTTCCCATACATTAAGCCATCCATTTGAATAAAAATTATCTTCCCCAATTCAGGATTATTACATGCCCATTCAAAAATATTGTCTATCCACATGCTTGAACCATTGCATTTAAATTATTGCCATCATCCTCTGGACTACCATTATTAACTTATACTTATGCAACCCAATTTATTGTCGTCTCATTTCAGACTTAGAATTACTTTTTATCAATTTCCCCAAACTTAGAATTGGATTATCATCATTTATTTTCCCCTGCTTCAGAATAGAATTCTTATTGTCATTGTCCCCTGACTCGAAATTACATTTATTCTCCACGGACTCGGAAGCCCTATTATTATTATGTTTTAGTTTAAAATAAAATTCCCCAAAATCTACTTACGTTTAATCGGCAATCGTAATTTTCATTTCCGCACTTATACAATTCACTTTGAATTATTATTACGTATTCCTTTATTTCATAGTTGCGCACTTCGGCCTTTGTTGGGTTGTAAACTGACTTCGTTATCACTGTACCGGTTAATATATCTTTTCTCCCCTACTCCGTCAGTGGGTATGGTCTACAAACTCGTCGCTCATTTTAACCAATCAAATAATTACATTTAAAGTAGTTTCTGATGTAATTTTCTATGCTTTCCGATAATTGTGAGCTAGTTGTAGCTGTCTTCGTTATCAAACATGCGGTGTTTTGATGAATCTAATTGCTTTTCTATAAACATCTGATGCAATGTGACTTTTAATTTTTATATATGCATGTTATTTACGCAATTTTTAGTCTCCTTTCTTATCAAAAATGGTTAACTATTTTGTACGCGTTTACGATGCTTCCTGAAGCTCTATTTCTTATCTCCGTATTAGCCTAATTGTTTGGAACTCTTTTGAATGCGTGTTTAATTACACTTTAATATATTTACATATAAATTACGCGTGCTTCCATTGAAAAATATCATTATTTGCATTGCCTAAATTAACTAAAACTTTATCTACAGGGTATTAAATATTTACTATTTACTTAATGCATGTGTTTCTGTTTTCTATGCTAACTATGCGTTTTCCTATGTGTTTTTACGTCGCTTAAAACTATTTATATTTTATATACAGGGTGTTGACTGCTTACTATTTACAAACTATCTCCATTTCTCAATTCTTTACTAAATAAATGCAGTTTTCTGCTGCCTATGGTAATTTCTCATTCCTAAACGACCTTTACTATAAAGTACACCCTTAAACAACCCCTTATCACAGCAATATATATATATATATATATATATATATATATATTGTAGTGGTTTTAAAGGGCTAAACTTAAGTATCAACAAGGTAATTTCAAACACCCTGTTTATAGGAAACAACTAGAATATACGTGCGAAATTTATTTTATTTAGTTCATTTTAAAGTAACAAATATTACCATGATTTTACAAGTAATGAATAAAATTTAGATAGGTTCGTAAAGAAAATAAATTGTAGAAGCCAACGCAAATTATTAATTAATTTAATTGAGTTTAATTAAACGGGTAATTACGTATAATACGCATAAAAGCATGAAAAATCGATAATACCAAGGTGAAACGCTTTGCTAACACATAAACAGCCGTTGAATATAAAATACCTTGAATCGCAACCTCCTAGAAATGTTGTGTTAAAACGTTTGTTAATTGAACACCTGCAGGTTTTAAAAATGTCAGGTTCCCCTTATTTGTGTAGATAAAAGACAGAATTCAAAGTATATCGGGTAAACGGTTGGACGGTTTTCGTAAATGTTAACTAAAAGTGTCCTTAAAGCGCAGAAAGGATAGACGATCAAGGAAATACGTCGGAATGAGACAGGCATAAAAACAGTCCACTTCAAAACGCACGTATTCAGTCCACATGGGTTAGTTTGAAACGCGGACAGTAATATCGATTTCTATCACTCAAACAAGGTTAGAAGGAAACATAGAATATGCATAAGAGAGGAATAGCGTTAATACAGGCGGGGTTTCAAGACGTCATTGAATAGCTTATTGGTCTATATAGTTAGTAGTATAATAGACAAACACGGGAATATTGAATGTTAATTTTTCGGAAAATATCGTAACGACGCGCTAAATTTCGAAGATTTCGAAAACGGTCGAACCAAAATTTTAAGAAGTATTATTTTAAATGAGGGATTTCGCGTTAGGAGGGTCTGGAAAGGTTACATTCGAAGTGTATAAATACTCTAAAAAGATATAGCATCGCTCTCTTTTAACTTCGTTCTCTTAGTACTTTCATCGCTTGAGACTACGAACAGAAATTTACCACGAGCTTGTAAGTATATAAAATTATTTTAAATTAAATAGTACAGTGTTGGCCTTATAATTTTGAAACACGAATAGTGTCGAGTCTAGATTTTATAGAGGTGCAACATTTATTTTAAACAAACTCGTGAAGTGAAGTAATGAAACGTAAATTAAATTAAATTAAACTAAAGTACGCAATTATGAAAGAAGTGTAATAAATTTGGATTTGGATTTGGATGCATTGTGAAGTCAGAGCATGCAGCACAACTTAGATGGTGTTCATCTACAAATAACTAGAAGCGGCCAGCAGAGCAGAACCACGAAACCGAGAGCGAAAACAACTTAACGGCTTCGTCAACGGAGTAGGGATCTTCAAGAAATTCCAGGTAAGGCTTTAGAATTTGTTGTTTTTATAAACTATGAAAATTGTTGTGATGTGTGAGAAGTGAACTATGAAGGTATTTTACATTATTTTACGTATTGAAAATACTACGTATAACTAGCTTTTAGTATGGTATTTAAATAGAAATCTAAAGGTGTATAAAGCTTATTAACGTTCCATCAGGAATTTAAATTTTTATTGTTACGAGCACATGGGTTTTTTTGTTTGCAGTAAGCGTATGCAAAGTAAAAAGCATACATTATTCATAATTAACTGGGTTATCATGAGCTCACTATACTCCAGAGTGTACTAATTAAAATTAATTATAAATAAAGAAAGAAAAATAAGGTATTATTCAGGGCCCATTTACTCCAGTTCCGTTCAATGTGTTTAATATTTCTAGTTAAAATTCTGGACTTTACAAAAATAGAATTTATTGAGGTGTAACTTAAGCACCGAAATGTAAATAATCTTGAAGTTTTATCTGTAAATAGTGGTAAATAAATATTGTATGATTGTGGTATTATTTTGTAGTTTTATTGTGAGTGTGCATGAACGATAAAGAGTATGATAGTAAATCTAGGTATCCAAGAGGAGGTCCAACTGAGCTAGCCAGGGAAGCGGTTGATGAATAAAGGCGATGAAGAGCGGAATCTGGGTAAGAAATAATTTTTTTTTTTTTAAATTTTCAATTGTGTGAAATTTATAACGATTTTGGGTAAATTAATAAAATCCTCGAATGTTTTTTGAGAAAGTACTGAGCTAGAGCGAAGTTACACGGCAATTAATATATATGCATATATATATATATATATATATATATATATATATATATATATATATATTAATCTGTATGCGCTATTCTGTATGCGTATTTTCTCTCCCCTTTTATTTTTTTAATTTAAATGTGATTAATTTGGAAGAAGGTTTCAAATTCACTAAAACACCAATTTTCGGTTCTTAGCGCCTGAATACTTTTTTGTTTGTATGCTAAATGTAATAAGTGACTTCTAAATATTGTTCATTTTATTATTTTTATACCTCGGCTTTTTATTAAGACTCCAAATAACCCTCTCATGGTAAGTTTCAAATTAAAATGATACTAGTTTTGGGTTCAATGACTAATATCAAATTGCAAATATGTGAATACTATCTCCGTCTGTACGAAATTAGAATAAGCTTCTGAAAAACACAAATGCCGGTAAGGTTAGTTCTACACCAAACTATATAGATCAGTAACCCAACCTATTTTAGAATTGTAAATGTTAGTGTATTTTTAATTACAGCATTGGGTGTTAAAATTTTAATTTTCAGATTAGTAACTATGATAAATACCTTTTTCCGACTCCAGAAGGTATGTACAACCCTTTACAGCTTTACGTTGTTGGGCCGCTTCCTGAATTAAATACTTTACTTGAAGAGTATCTATCTGTGATTAATAGTTGGTTTTAGTTTTAGAAACAACCAATGTGAAATACAAGTTGTAAATACAAATGAAAAATTGCATACTTTACAGTTTGTAGTGCTTGCGATGGAACGATTGAGTTACCAAAACTGGTTTCAAGTATGATGACCAACTTCTACGATGATCCTGGGACTCGCACTGAAATCTCCCGTTCTACCTACTACTTTGTGATGAATCCAGCTTCCTGTTGTTACTACATTAGTATATTCTGGCTTCGTCTTTACACCACCTTCCTTCAATTTCAACAAGGTTGTATGAACCCTTTTTATTTAATTTCAACACTGCACTTGCTGGCATATATCTTCAGCTTTGATGACGATACACAATATTCAAATATTTATCTTCCACAAAGAACAGGATTAAATTTCAAAAAGAACTTCTTTATTTTACAAATTAATTTTCAACAAACTTTTTTAAACATCATAATTAGTAGTAATCATAATTGTTTTCTTAGCCAACTCAACTAAAAACATTGTCTTTTAGCCTACTCTTTTACATTTTTTTATATGCAATATACAATCACCAGCCTTCTTGTACCATAATAATGGGTCCTTATATTAACATATAATATAGATCATTACATGTATTTTTTGACATGGGTATTTTGTTTAAACACTTTATATCTTAATTACTTTACATATTATAAGCATTCCTTTTTTTAGGTAGCTGGTTTTCATGGTCCTTTCTGGTTTAATATAATAAACATACCAATTATAAATAGAGCCATACATCCTCTGGTCATGGTATTTTGTGATTTTTTTATGGTTGAATTCGCTCAAGAAACCCAATGCTGTTTAAAATCTTATGGTTTCTAGTTTTTAACTGACCGTAGATAATTACTAGTGCAATAAGTGTAAATTATTCACTATGTTATGTGTTTAATGAAATCTTAAGTATGGATCAATTGTATTTGATAAAATTTAAGTATAAATCGTTCAGTATTTTGTCGTTAATGATATGTAAGTGTTAATTAATTTCAAGGAACTTCAATCTAATACACTTCAATATATATATATATATATATATATATATATATATATATATATATATATTGTAGGGGTTAAATTTGGGGTCAACAAAGCAATTTCCTAACACCCTGTTTAGAGAAAGGAACCATTTATATACGCGCAAAATTAATTTCAATTATTTCATTTAAACTTACAAGTATTGACGTAATTTTATAACTAGGGATTAGAAGGTAATAGATTCATAAAGAAAATCAATTGTATAAGCTAATAGAAATTATTAATTAATTTAATTTATTTTAATTTAAAGGGTTATAACGTCAGAAAACGCATAAGAGCATGAAAAATCAATAATCTCAAGGCGAAAAGCTTTCGTAACAAACAGACAGACGTCCGTTATATTAAAATACTGTCAAGCGTAAACTCCTAGAAATGTTATTTTAAACGATCATTAATTAGGCACAGCTGCACGTTGGAAAGGTCACTCTCCGCTTATTTCTGTAGATAACAGAGCAAGCTTCAAGGAAATATTGTGTAACCGTCGGTGGGTTTCGTAATAAACACTAACAAGAGCTTTTTAACGAGCAGAAAGGATGCACAATTAATAATAGGTTACAGAATGAGACGAGCATAGAAGCATGCATTTAGTAAGCAAGGATTCAATCCACGTGGGGTAGACATAAGACGCGGGCAGCTATATCGATTTTCTACCACTCAAGCAAGATTAGAACGCGACATTCAATATGCATAAGACAGGAATAGAGATATTACAGGCGGGGTTATAAGACGTCACTGAAATGTATGATTGGTCGAAATAGGTAGTTTTAGAACAGAAGAAAATGTGATGGTTTTGTTGTTTGTAGCGGGTTGACGAGCAATATTTCTAGAAGTTTAAAACGGTTACACCAAAATTTGCGGAAATGTTACTTTGCAATTAGGTATTTCAAGTAAAGTGTGGCCGAGAGGGGCCTGGCTTATGATATAAATGAGCTAGGGAAATTAATAGCTTTCTCTTTTATTTTGCATCGCTTACGACGTACAAACATCTACTGACGAGGCTTGTAAGTATAATAAAAATTTGTAAACTTAATAGTACAATATTAGATTGTTGTGGCCTTATCGTTAGAAACGCGAATTGTGTCGAGTTTATTTAAATGTAACTAAGGTCCAAAGAATATTTTAACAAGCTCGTAAATTAATAAAGCGATAAATAACAAGTGTAATATACATGGGTTTGGATATTGAAATTGATATTAGATAGGTAGCATGAAGCGCAGCTTAGATGGTGGTCGTCTTTAACATCTAGTGGAGACGCACGCAGAACCACTAGGCCGAGGGGTTCAGGAACCTAATACATCGTCAACGGAGATGGAATCTTCAAGTTTTTCCAGGTAACGCATTAGAATTTGCTGTTTTTTTATAAACTGTTGAAAATGTTGTGATGTGTGAGAGTGAACTTTGATGGTATTTTTCGTTATTTTACGTATTGAAAAGGATACGTATAACTGACTATTAATATGGTATTTTAAATATAAAACAAAAGGTGTACGTAAAGCTTATTTGAATTGCTTGATGAATTTAAATTTAATTGTTGAGAGTACATGGGTTTTTTGAAGATTGTATTACTAATATGCAAAGTGGAAAGCATACATTGATAAACTGGGTTATCATGAGCTCACCATACTCCAGTGTGTAGTAAGACACCAAGGTCAGGTATTATTTGGGGCCCATTTACTCCTGTTGCATTAAATGTGTTAGAAATTTTCCTTTTAAAAAAACTTAGACTTTACGAAGATAGCATGTATTGAGGTGTAACTTGAGCACCGAACTGTAAATAACTTTGAATTATTCTTTGTAAATAGTGGTTAATAAATATTGTATGATTGCTGTATTATTTTGTGATTTTATTGTATGGTGTGTGAACGGTAAAGAGAATGAAAGTAAATTTAGGTATACGAGAAGAAGCACAGCTGAGCTAGCCAGGAAAGCTGCTGAAGAAAATAATTCGATGAAGCAGATAGATTATGGGTAAGAAAGTTTAGTAAAATTTTTATGTTTGAAAATTGTTTTTTTTTTACTCTGGAGAGGTCTTTATCGGGGTTCCACGGCAATTTATGACGGCCCAACGTTGGGGCTCGAATGTTTTTTTTTACTCTGGCAAGGTTTTTATAAGCTAACACGGCAATTTATGACGCCCAATCTGTGGGGCTCGAATTATCTGTAGAAAGTACCAGTTCCTGTAACCAAAAGGCACATTCCACGGCAATATATATAAAATTATCTAAATTGTCTATTAATTCAACGTTCAGATACTGTGAGTAAAATTGTGCATAAATGAAACTTTAATAAGAACACATTAGGCTTGCTTAATTTCATTAAAAATAGTAATTATGATTACACTGCAATTATATTGGCAATAAAAATTTATCAAAGTCCTTTTTAGTTTGTTAAACAGATTAATGGTAATAAGTCATCACACTAATCTCTTACCTCGTTTCAACAAATGTTGTTTACGTGAAGGTGTTACAGCATGTTAGAACAGGTGTTAATACATACGTTCCTCGGCAAACAATTGACGTAGGCTCCACATTTGTACAGCACACAATCAGCTGCGCGATCCTTGGACCGGACCATATGAACTTAAAGCGTTTTTCTGATACGCACAAACGGGAGCAATCAAAATCCAATACAACACTTAGACGTTCCAATATGTGTAGATCGTTACCAAAATAATTACTATCGTGTAGTTGTCCTCCTAATTACTTGTAATTTCACACTTGCAACTTAAAAAAGACTAACTCAATTTATTATCGGAGTTTAGTTCCAAACCATAAAACTACGTACTTTGTAGAACGTTTCTTTAAAATCAAAACATATTGTTTTCTTGCAGAACATTTTATTAAATCCAACTATTCTAGTAAGGTTGAAGGATGGTCATACTAGATCGATATTTTCTTATCGCAACGTTGACGTGAATGTACTATAACTTGGTACTCGTAGATGCGAAAATAGAATTAATATCATCTTGAAACACAACATATAGACGGCCTTATTTTTATAATACCAGATAAGGCGGAATCATTCTAGCAAATGAATATACGAAGAAGCCTTACAATTGATATACACAACGATTACTTAAAAGTTCCTCCTCTACACTTGCAGAAGAATTATAAAATAAATATTTAATTGAAGATTTTACGGAGCATTGTAAGAAATATTTAATCGAAGCTTTTACGAAGTATTGTAAAAAAATATTGGAAGAGGTATTTTAAGAAATATTTTAAGAGCTATTTTAAAGAGAAATATTTTAAGAGCGCTACAACAAAATTATTTAGTTTGTCTAGTAAATTATTTTTAACTGTTTACCATTATTAAAATCACCGAGCCTAGTGTTCACTACACCAGGGCTCCACTACGGCATAAAGCCACCGGCAAATTACTTGCTAGAACCCTTTGGATTTCCATGTTAATTCTTGACGAAAGTTCTAGCTAAAGTGCGCGCTGATGCAATATGCATGAAACAGGAAAGCTGTTTGGCCTTGATAATATTCATACTAACATCCAACGCCTGATGTTAGCAACCAAACTAGCATTTCTGTATGGCGGTTTGACCTCATGATACCAATACAGATATTTATTTACTTAAAAATTGTTAACGTGATATAATGGACTAGACAAAAGGTTTGTGAAACTAAAACTTATTGACGTTCTTCAGTGGTCAAAAAAACTGTTACAATGTCATCCTCTAGGCTGAGGTCTCAAGTAGAAGTAGAATTGAACATAACGAAACAAATATTGTTTTGTTCAATAACTTTTATAACACTCGGGTTCTCCGGAAAACACAAACTTTTAGAAAAACTGCTTAATATTAGGCATAAAACATAATCGGAAAGTCCAGTTTCAATGCTATACTGCCAAATGAATACTTTTACTTCTAAAATTAAATAAAATGTATTCTGAACTCCTATTCTGCGTTTTTTCTTAATTAAAAACTGTTCACTACTTCACTTATGTCTACTTTAAGAGCTTCTTCATGTTCAATACTTAAAATTGACAGACTGCTTGGATGCATTTGGGTCATTGCGCTTCTTAAATAAGACTTTATAAGTTTTAACTTGAAGAAACTTCTTTCAGTTGTAGCTGTGGTTACGGGTAACGTCAAGTATAGTTCCAAAGCAGTTGTAAGATCAGGGAAGCAGCTCATAAGATACGAATTTTCTTCAAGTAATAAACTTGCAATTTCTTTAATACTTTTTTTCTGGCTTATTTCATTTTTTAGTAGAGTTCTAAAAGATATGACTTGATCCACTAAATTTTCAGACGTCTCTTGGATACTTGTCCACAAGAGCAATTGACTTTGCTTTTAGTTCTTCGTTAGTTAGGTCTTTCAACTTCTGTGCTGATAAAAATGAAAAGTTTTCAAACCCGTAAATCTCATTTGCAGTTGATTTATTATAACATCCAGAGAAGCATTAAATACTTTCACTTCAAAAGATAGGGGATCGTCGATTCTGTAATCTGAAGCCAGTTCAACAAAAAAACGTTTTACAGTTCGCTTACGCGTTTCCTTAGTTTTACAGGATATACCCCAAGACTGCGCTAACTGTGTTGCATCTTCCAAAAGAGCAGGAAAGTTGGCTCTTAAAAGTTTTAATTCATCGTATGCACGGTTTACCAAAAGCCATGCTTGGTCGAGTTCCACCGTTTCCTGCTGCACACATTTTGATACAATGTTTGTAATATCAAGCACTTTACTTTCAAGGTTTAATCAAATCTATCAAAGTGATTCATATTGGATGGAGCTTTATCTACTACAGGTTTCTTGGAAGCTTGTAATATAATTTTGGTCAAGCATTTCATAATAGATTTGTAGTTAATTTTTAAAGCAATTAAACAATCATTACGAGATAACCATCTTGTTGGACACAATTTCTTTAATGTTAAGGATTTTTTTTTTGGAAAAATCGTTTTTTACCTTAACGTTAATAATCGCATTTAATTCCTACCAGCGAGGTAAGCTTTCACTAAAGAAAACACATACCCTCTGTACAATATCGAAAAACTGACGCATTTCAGAAACATGTGTTACTGAGTCGTTTATAACTAAATTCAAATTGTGTCCAACGCAATGTATATATTCTGCATAAGGAGCAATATCCTTTATTATATTTTGTAAACCAGTATATTACCCACTCATTGTAGCTGCGCCGTCATAGCCTTGTCCTCTACACCTTTCTATATCCACGCCATTTTTCGTTAAAACTTCTAAAACTTTATTCTCAAAACCATCACTTGTTTGGACACATATTTTTAAAAATCCCAAAAACGATTCGTTTATTTTTAATTCTGTTGATGTAGGACATTTCTCTGGTATACTTACATACCTGATGACAACGCTCATTTGATCTTTTCTTGACAAGTCCTGTGTAGTGTCAACAATCATAGAAAAAAAAAGTTGAACGAATTTTCTTGAATAAAGACTCGATCACAGAATTACCCAATAAAGTAGTAATTTCATTTTGGATTTCATGATGCAAATTCTTTGATCGTGATTTTTCATATTTGTGATGTGAGCTTTTAGAAGGGAATCATAACGTGCTAAAAGGTCTACTATGTTTAAAAAATTGCAACAATCAGGCAAGATTGAGGTGATATTTTTCCTATGACCCCGGAATAGCAGGAACACACAGCCGTTATTTGGACAACATCAACAATTCTCGTAAATATTTGTTTCGATTTTCTTCGCTCATCAGAAATTTTGTCAGCTATGGTTTGATTTTTTTTATAGTAGCATAGATTAGAAAAGCTTGAAGATGGGCAGTACTTGCTTCATGTCTTTCAATCTTTTTACTTAGACCCTTCCAGTTACGAATGCTACCGTCTTACAAATTCGGAGCTTCGATAGATTCACTAAAAAGTCAACATGGTTTGCAATAAACGCCATTTAGTTTTTGTGAGCAGCACAACCACAACCTATCAACGTGTTGTCCAGTTAATGTTTTTAATGAATAGTACGATGAATTAAAAGACCTTTTACTTTTTTATCTTTCGGAAATGGCACCTTTGATTGGAAAGGTTTAGATGCTCAAATTAATTCTTTGGCTTGTTTAGATAAAGGTTCTTGAAAATTGCCTATATCTGTGCTAAGTTCTGTAACAATTTTAGGTCAGGAACACATTATAATTCAGCCGCCCGAGACCAACAAATATGCAAAAATCAAAACCTAATTAATTAAATGGCTAAGCTCATCGTAACAACAAGAGTGATCTAGAAAGTTGCTTAAGAACGAAACTATAGGCGACAAAAAATCATCACAATTTTTGAAAGACCTACAACAACTGAGTGGAAAAATTATGCCAGATACACTGTTCAATACCTTGTGGTTAAGTCGCTTGAGTAATATTATTCAGATCCGGTTTAAATACATAAAAAGTATATTTCCATTGTTATAATCTCAGTATTACTAATTTTGTTGATCACAAGTAAATAGGGGAAAGGTCCGAATGTATCAACCACTTTGACTTTTACCCAGATAAATTTGTATAAAAGTAGATATTAAATATTAAAAATCAAGTCATTGCTGAGCGTTATTAGCTGAATTACTAAACTTTAGTTGTAATAATAGTTGAAAACAATATTCTAGCCAATCGTAGCTACTCAATTACAAGCACCCCTGGAGAACATAGCACGTTTAGCAGATGCCATCGACAAAGCGCAATCTGCACATCACCCTAATACAATTGCAGATGCAAGCTCTACACTCCTATAAATGCTAACATAAGAAGTGGCAGCACTCAAACTCCAGCTCCAGCAAACACAAAGCGCTAGAACTAAACAGCGCAGCCAAAGCTCTTCTAAACAATTGTTCCAAACACGGTAACGTGGTCAAAGTCCTCGATGGCAGCATCAACAAAGATTTATGCTGGTTTCACTACAAATTCGGAGCCACGGCACGCAAGTGTACACAGCCTTGCAATTTCACAAACCAGGGAAACGCTGAACGCAGAAATTAGAGGCGAATAACTCCCTGCATTCCATTTCACGCCGCTTATATATAAGTGATCGCATCACATCTGTGGAATTTTTTGTCGACGCTGCTTGAGACCTCGGTATTCTAACCAACGAATTATCAATTGTGCGCAGAAAATTAAACGATCATAAACACATACAGTATTTTCACATTAACATTAGATTTGGGACTAAAGCCACCATTTGATTGGCAATTTGTCATCGTCAACGTCAAGAAACATATTATTGGAATAGATTTTCGCACACACCTGTATTACTGGCTCTCGCAAAAACACATGAAACTTGTCGACTGAGAGACAAAACTTTCAATCAAACGTCAATCCGTTAGTAATAAACAATTGCGATACTAACTACGGTATCTGTTTGTTTAACGCGCGAGGAGTCTTATAATTTTATGTATTAACTTACCTCCGCGTTATTTTATTGTTCTAAGTGTCGTCCTTGCTCTTCAACGAAGTGGACTGTAAGGCGAATCATTGGACGTGTTACGTACGTACTATCACTGTGTTTTTTAGGGGTTTATCGATAAAATCACATTCGGATACAATAATGACTTAAATCGCTTTACCGAACCAACACAACCGTTTGTCTTCGATGTTCATGAGCAAGTGTCTGATACTACCCCTTTAGTCTAACTTAATTTCCATCGGTACAAGGGAGGTTTATGACAGGATATAACGGGACAATGGATGACAGCTTTGCTATTTGATTTACAACTACGAATGTACAAGACTTAAAATTAAACACGCAAACGTGCGACAAAGGGACCAAACAGTATCCAATTCAAAGTACTACAATACTTTAACCAATATCCGAATATAACCCGTCCAAAAGGTCTTACTACGTTAATAAAGTACAATTCCAAACATCACTACCTTACGACATAAGAACCTCCATTATACAGTCGTCCACGCATATTGGCACCTGACGAACTCAAAATGGTCAAAGGCAAATTCGCTATAATGGCCCAATTGGAAATAACAAATCCATCTAAATTACCATGAGCTTACCCTCTACATTTAGTGGCCAAAACGGTAAAGATTGACGACCCTGTGGAAACTATAGGACGTTAACTGCCCGAACAATTCCTGATAGGTATCTGACTCCATTTGTGGAAGATTTTTCATAAAAATTTCAAGACAGAAAATGTTTCTCTACAATCAATCTTGTTAGAACCTATCACAAAATCCTCGTAGCTGAAAAAGACGAAAAAAGACAGTTATCGCAGTGCTTTTTTATTTATTCAAATTTCCATACACGACCTTTAGATTAGAAAACTCTGCGCACACTCTTGATGAAGCTTTAAGCGGATTAAAATTCCGTTACGGCTACATCGATGACATTCTGGTAGCATCTCAGTCTGAAGAAGAACACAGCAAACATTTGGAAATTCTTTTCATTAAAAGATTACGGCGTTGTTCTAAACCCTGATAAATGCATTTTCGGACAAAATGAAGTAATTTTTTTGGCAACCTCGTCACCAAAGATGGCACGAAACCATTACCAGAAAAAGTGAAGTGTATTCAGAATTTTACTAAACCTGAGACAACCAAGAATTCAGACGATTCTTAGGCATGCTAAATTATTATCGTCAATTCATACCACAAGCAGCCGAATTACAAACTACGCGCAAAGACCTACTAAAAGGCAAAATAAAAGGCAACGCACCTATCAGTCCGACAAGCGAAGCAAACATAGCTTTTCAGAGGGGCAAAGAACTGCTAGCCCAAGCCGCGTTACTCACACATTCACTCCCAACAAATGCTTCAGACATTACTGCTTTTGGTGTAATCCAACAATAGAGTAGTCAACAAGGGTAACCTCTAGCTTTTTATTCAAAAAAACTAACTAAGACCCAAAGAAAATATTCAGCATATAACCGTAAACTTCTCGCAATTTACCCAACTGTCAAACAATCTAAACATCTGTTAGAGGGTCGATATTTCAAAATCTACACAGACCATAAATCTCCAACCTTCTATTTCCAACGAAAATTAAAACAATGTACGTCCAGGCAATTTAGACATCTGTATTACATAATCCAATATTCAACACACATCAAACTTGGGGAAAGAAGACATTGTTGTAGACAAACTCTCAACAATGGATAGCATCAACTTCAAACAGCTGTCAATTTCTCAAAATAAAAGACGGTAAAGACTTTAAAAGTTTAAGGGAAACAACACTTCAAGTGTGATTTACAGACTGATTTAAATTTCAAACTCTGAGCAAACAATTTTCTGTGACATTTCAGCATCGATAGCTCACTTCTTCGTGACAAAATAATTACGAAAAGGAGCTTTTGCAAACAATCACAACTTATCACACCCAGGAATAAAAGCAACTACAAAGCCGATATTCCAAAAATTCATTTCGCCTGGTATCAAATCGGACTGCCGCACCTGAACACAAAGTTATAACCAATCCTAAAGAGCCAAAGTCACAAAACATGCGGTCACACAAACACAAAATTTCAATCTACCATTTTTAATATTTGAGCACTATTACTCATATCAGAGGAACACCGATACATATTCACGTGCATCGATCGCTTTACAAGATGGCCAGAAGCAGTACCTCTGCAAAACATTGAAGCTGAAATGGTAGCCAGAGCATTCGTAGAACAATGGATTACACGCTTTGGCGTACCACTTAGAGTCACAACAGGTCAAGGTCGTTAGTTTGAATCAGAACTATTCAAGCAATTAGAAACCTTGATGCGATTCACTGGCATCCGTACAACATATTACCCTTAGTCCAATGGCATGGTAGAACGATTCCACCGACAACTTAAAACTACATTGACCTGCCACGAGACTTAAAATATAGAAGCATTACCTTTAGTCCACCTGAAATCAGAAATGCTTGGAAGGAAGAACTAAACTCTACAGTTCCAGAGTTTACATATGACGAGAACGCTACGTGCATCAGAAAAATTCCTCACAAGTTTGGTCAAATCGACGGAACAAAACGCATCTTGAGGCACTTGCAAACAAGCTACGTTACCACTTTCAAAGACTTACAACCAGTATTAGGCACCAAACAAGCATAACAGCAAACAAACATTTCTATTCAAAGATCAAAAAAAGTCAAGCCACATTTTTCTACGCTGCGGAGGCTATGAATATGCTTTACAAAAGTACATACGATGGACTATACAAAGTAATCGGCATAGATGACGAAATGGTCATCTATAACAAACAGGGCAAGAAAACATCTTTTCAATCGAAATGGTTGAATCAGGATACATGGAGAACGAACCCCCAGAAACAGCCAACTTGAGTTTAAAAGAACCAAGTTGTATAACTCTAACGACGGTTATAAGAAACGGGAGAAGGGTCCACTTCCCTAAAGAATATATCACTTTTTATTGCGATTAACGCAGTCACTATGACAAGAGTATGTAGGAGCATCCAACCAACCATAATTCAAACTGACAAATAAGTACGCATGCACGCTTAAAACACTCTCAATCAATAATGGATTCGTTCGACAGCCATCGAAATACAAAATGAAACCGTCCGAACCTACAATACAAATAAATCCACGATACAGATGAAGCTCCAATCGCTAGAGTGAATTACTTTTAATTTCTCTCTTAATATAGTCAACAAACTTCTTAAAGGGAACTTAGGAATAGTCCAAGACAGAAGCTACTAAGCTCCTAGTGCACTAAGTTTTCCTTCAGACTATCTCATTGTAAATACCAAATTTAATGGCATAAGGTGTGGAAAACTCCCACAACGCTATGGACAAAATTCCGCCATAACTTGGACTGATATACATCCGAAGCCATCAGGACATTCCATCATCAACTCGTTTCAATTTCTACCAACCAAGGTAGGCGCTCGCAAGCTAGCCTCTAACTACCGAAACTTATGGATATCCCACTTTTACGAGGTACCGTTTGCATTCAGCGTAATCCGGGCAAGAGTTACTTACAAACATGAACATTTTCACCTTACACCACCGTCGTGACGCTTGAATGTAGAAACTCCCCCCGCAACTTTACAAACTAAAGTGCCTCCAGTTCTAGTGATAAAGACATTTGCAATTTAATCACGCACACAAAGACTTATAAATATTTCCCGTGTGTGTCATGCCTTTAATGTTACTGTATAATAATTTCACATAAATATTTTAACAGGTATCTCTGTTGCTGCGAAGCGTTAACAAGGTGACCCCAGACAACCAGAACACCACACTAGCGAAAATAGAAAACTGTACCTTGAGCTAGTTGGCTTCGTATCATGTTGTGGATAGAAAAATGCGACTGCATTTCTTTATTGGCTGCATGCTGGAACCACCAACTTCACTTATATTAAGAAAGCACTTTAGTATTGCGACTTTAAAACATGTATCTTCGGTAAGAAGATGTTGTATTCAATCTTGTCTTTCAAAGCACGGTCTCTAGTTTATAAGGACAGAAACATGTATGGACGTAGGGTATTTGGCTTCAAAAAATATCGTCGAAGAATTATGTGTGCAGAATTCCCAGACAACAGCTGCCGAAATACAAACTGTAGCAGAGGGAACTTAGGAATAGTACGAGACAAAAGTCACTAAGCTCCTAGTGCACTAAAGGCTTTCCTTCAGATTATTTCATTGTAACTACCAAATTTAGTGGCATAAAGGAAAGCGAACTCCCACAACGCTATGGACAAAATTCCGCCATAACTTGGACCAATATACATACAAAGACATCAAGACATTCCATCATTAACTGGTTTCAATTTCTACCAACCAAGGTAGGCGCTCGTATGCTAGCCTCTAACTATAGAAACTTATGGATATCCCACTTGTACAAGGTGCCGTTTGCATTCAGCGTAATCCGCGCAAAAGTTACCTACAAACATGAACATTTTTATCTTACACCACCGTCGTGACGCTTGAATGTAGAAACACCCCCCGCAACTTTACAAACTAAAGTGCCTCCAGTTTTAGTGATAAAGACATTTGCAATTTAACCACGCACACAAAGACATAAATATTTCCTGTATGTGTCATGCCTTTAATGTTACTGTATAATAATTTCACATTAATATTTTAACAGGTATCTCTTTTGCTGCGAAGCGTTAACAAAGTGACCCCAGACAACCAGAATGCCACACTAGGTTTGAATTATTTGACAATTAGTGAAAATCTGAGACGTAGGAATACACCTAGAAAAAGGTTTTGAAAAAAAGCAATGTTTTAACACGTTCAGTGTTACTCCCCAATGTTATCTTCATTAACTAAAATGTTTATAACTTTTTGCTTTTTATGAAATTATGTTTATACAATGAGGCGTACTAAGGTGCAACTTCAGTGCAATAACAAACAAGGAGAACATTTAAAAGCACTTCAAGGTTTAATGTCGCAACGCTAGGAGTAAAGTAATCTTTGCACTAGCAAAATCATATTTTCCTTTTTCGTTCTGACGTTAGAAATTTGAGGATTTTGAAGCATTCTACGGGTTACCAAATAAGAAAATTAAAGTTGTTAGCAACTTATTTAAATATTCTGTTACGGTATTCCGCGCAAACACAAAAGAAAATAGTAAGAGTAAGTAAAGAAATGGTTTACACCGAATACTGCAACAGAACGGGGATAGAATGGTAGAATTTGGGCTAGCTCAAAAACGTTGTAGAGCGACGTGGGTGAAATAGAAAGAACACATTGGAAACCTCTGTAAAACTATATTGTTAACATCGAATCTTGAAAGGCTATTTACAAAACAATAAAACAAAGAATTGCGTAATTGTTTGTTACGTGCTAGTAAACAAAGCGTCATAACATAAGCATATAATGGGTAAGCAAAGTATATAACATCTTATAGTCTAAATACTTACAATGGTTCATCTTAAATACATATAAAAAAAAATTAAGCATAAACTGTACAGTAAATCTAGGAAAAGAAATATACCTTAATCCAGAGACCTCAAACCCACAAATAAATTTTGAATTATATATATATATATATATATATAGTATTATTATCAAAACGTGAACAATTAGTTTTCAAAGACTTAGCAATACTTGAACAGTATATTGATTACATATATGACGTAAAGATTCGCATAAACAATTTAGTAGTGATTCCATAACAAGCGGTAAAATTAATAATAATAAAATTTAAGTACATTAACACAATTAAAGATTGAAATGTCAAATAAATAAAAAATTTTACTGTAGTTATTTTATTTATTTGACATTTCAATCTTTTAATTGTGTTAATGTACTTAAATTTTTTTTATTATTTTATTAATTTTACCGCTTGTTATGGAATCACTTACTTTTAAATTAGTTTATGCGAATCTTTTTACGTCATAGTAAGTATGTAAGTCAAATAGCTACACTGGTTCAAGTTTGTATACTAACATTGCTAAATTTCAGTCTTTGAAGAAGGCATAATTGTTCATGCCGAAACGTAGAATATAGTTACAAATTGACGCTGTAGTTTTTATTTGTACGAACGAGTGTATCCCAAGAGTCCATACAACTTTATTTCATTATCTACGTCCGTTCGAAAAATTATAAGAATTATATATATATATATATATATATATATATATATATATTTATATATACATGCTACTTTGTGAAATGCACCTCCTCAAGAAATAGTATAACATTAAAATTAGACACCCTAACTTAAATTACTCAAGTGCCAACTAGTTTTAAATTTATAAGTAAGTGATTTACGTTAAAAAGACAAAAGAAACAGTAAAAACGGATTCTAACATAAACATTGATTATTTAACTTTAATTTGAAAAAGGATTATTACATCGTCGCTCGTGCATTGTGAATGTGTTTGGTAACGTGGTGTTGGTAATTTATTGGATATTAATGAGTAGCAGCAAATAAAATGTCTATACTCCACAGCAGCATAAAAGAATTGCGAAAATAGAAAACTGTACCTTGAGCTAGTTGGCTTCGTATCATATTGTGGATGGAAAAATGCGACTGCATTTCTTTATTGGCTGCATGCTGGAACCACCAATTTCACTTATACTAAGAAAGCACTTTAGTAGCGCAACTTTACATTACATGTGATTTTCCAACGCTCCACCCGAAGGTACTACACTGGCCAGGAAGCGAGTTTTTGTTACCTGGAAAATTTTGAATTTTGCCGAACCCTTGCTGTTCCAAGCAAGGTAGGGATCTTTAACGTGCGTGACAACACTCACACACGGGACCTCCATTTTACCTCTCATCCGAACGAGGGTGTATTTTTGTGAAAAATGCTCGCCTAACATTTTTCAAGCGGACCGTGTCGGGATTCGAACCCGGGACCTTGGGCGTAGTAGTCACACACATACCACTACGCCACGGAGCGGCCTAGCGCGACTTTACAACATGTATCTTCGGTAAGAAGATGTTGTATTCAATCTTGTCTTTCAAAGCACGGTCTCTAGTTTATAAGGACAGAATCATGTATGGAGGTAGGGTATTTGGCTTTCAAAAATATCGCCGAAGAATTATGTGTGCAGAATTCCCAGACAACAGCTGCCGAAATACAAACTGTAGCAGCTTGCCAACAAGCAGATAACGCAATTATCAAAGGATTTTTAGATAAAGGAAAACAATCTTGTTACATCTTAACAGCTGAAGAATACCAGATAGCAAGTCCATTGTAAACAGATGTAGACAGGTGGTAAGTGGTCTTATCTTTTAGAAGAAAGATATGCATCTACATGCAGCTTTTAATTAAAATGTAGTCACTGCAGGTGCTAGAATTTATTACAACTACTTTGTAACGTAACGTTTCCTAAGCAGCTGTTTGATTTTATAAGGCAAACTTTTGTATAGAGTAATTACTTAACAAATTCTATTAAATAACAATAATTTCAAATGGTAGGAAATCGAACTTGTTGAGCAATTTTTGGATAATTCTAAAAATGAAAGCAGAAAAAATTACTTGCAAGGTTTTGAACGTAATAATTTGCTTTAAACTTTTTTGTTTTTGATCGTAGAGAGTTTGAAATGTTGGTCTCAATAGGTCAAGTTGAAAACAAAAATGCTCTTTATGCTAACCCGCATTGTAGGTCAAAACCAGCTACACCTTCTGTACGTTCCTTTCGCAATGTGTGAAACATATTACAGGCGAAACGGCTGTTAGAAAAGACTTGACTCGAAATAGACAGAAAAACTGCAAACAATAATATTAATGGGCAATTGCCGGCACCAGCTAGCGTGTCTTAGGTTTATTACTGATGACATAAATAATACATAAAATCCTCCACAAAAACAAAAAATATAAAAAGGATTATAGTAAAAATTAATATACCAACCCCCTCTTTCATTTTTCTCTGTCTTTCCTTTCCTTCTTCCTTTTCTCCTTCACTCGCTCTGTCCTTATCTCTCCCCATCATTTTGTAACCGCGTTTGAAGGCAATCTAATCAAAGCGAACTTGGAACTCTATGCTGTTCTCCAAACTTAAAGCCTTTCTATTAGGGTGTTACCTGTTTATAGCAAGTTTCAATTTACTGTGAGGTTAAAAGCACTTTTAAACTAAAATAAGAAACCCCAAGCCTTGACGAGAAGTAAAAAAAAACTAATGGAGAGCTACTGCAAGTTTTAATTATTGTAGATAAAATGATGAATCAGAAAGTGGTATTTTGAGTGTAACACCCGAATCTTATTACAGTTTAGATACAAATTGGAAATATGGTATTGCGTTTATAAATAGTTTTATAACACAATGGTTGCTTTTACAAAAGAAGAACGGGATGTTTACGGTCTATCCGGCGGCAGCTTATATACAATCATTCGGGAAAGCATTAAACTCATCATTTTAACTCTAATTATTTGCATTCATTCTATTAACCTTTTTACAGTTTGTAACATTCCCGCAATAATTATGCATACATTTGGTATACAGGAAAATACTTACCAATTGTAGCTAGTCTAGGAATCGTAGTAATAAAATATACGAACAATTTTATAGAAGCTGAGTGGTTTACAATTCACTAACAAAATTATTCCATCATATTGATAAAGTATAATACCAAAATAAATAAGAAAGTATGTAGTACATTCTCTCACAACCAGTAATTAAAAGAGGTACTTCAATATAAACATACCAAATTTGTAATGCACCAACATATTGTCAATGACTCATCATTCTGCGAACTTTGATGTGACAATACTTTCACATTTTGAAAAAACAGAAATCATTGTAAATTATATAAACAAATAGAAGCTCATAAAATAGTATAATTTAATACGTATTTGGCCTACCCGATGGGCATATGTTCAATAGTTATTAGTAATCGTGGGAGCACCTAAGGTTTCCACGTGCTGATAAACTCTTGACCCATAACCACAAGTTTAGTGCATACAGGAAAAAACGCGTATATAGTTGAAATTGGAGAATTCCTTAAAATAACAGCATTGAAATTGCCGAATACAAGCTTATAGCGTTCGTTAAGCAGGTACACGGGCATACAGTAATTCGCGCAACGGTAATGTTTTATTAGTAAATCAAAGCTCCCGAACACGAAGGTGATTGCGGAATTAAATAATTTACAGTTATCTGGTAAAAGTGCTTTGACAATGAATGCTTTCAGGCAAGAATTTGTTGAATTCTGGGTTATTGATATACTAATGTTTGTCTTGCTGTGCACAAGCGGCTGAACCTTGTATCCAGAGGAAGGTTGTAAGTGACAAAATTTTAACTTTCCTTTACTGCATGTTTTGTTGATGTTTCTACTATTGGCATAAAAATGTTGTTACTGAGCAAAACACTTACGTTGGTGTTCGCTCAATAAAAGCGTAATGCTACCAAAAACCAGCACCACAAGTGTATTTAGGCAATCTACATATACATCCAATTTGTTGCATGCTTAGACTAAAATAAATTTAAAATATTCTTTGCTTTTATATATACGCAAGTTTATTTGTGTTGGTTGTACGATATTTCTGTTTTAATATAAGTAACGAGCACGGAGTATTCTTATTATTTGTAGTTAGGTTAAAATAGTAAAAGAAAGTCAGTTTGTTGGATCAGAAGTAATCATGCAATCATCGTGTAGATCACTTACCAAATATTAAAGGTCACTATATTAGTGCCAGGTGAAATGGCTCTAAGCAATTATAATTGGACCGACAATACAGCGATCTTTTCAGGAAGGTGCACGTACTAGCGTTATACCCGTAAAAGAATCCTTTTTGTTATCACTGAATTCACTCCAATCCACTAAGCTAGTTGGCGCTGTAAAGGGGTAATGTAACTTAAAAAGGCCATTAGGGCGAATTTCACACGTAACAAGTCAAAAGATGTTAATGCAGGAATACCTATTTACAAACTTATGTACTGTGTTTATTTAGGAAATCCTATTCATTGTTAATGTGAGACTTCAATTCTTATTTCTTTTATATTCCTGACAAGAGTATTTGAACAATCTTTTGTATTATAACGTTAAACGCCGAAATAAGGTAAATAAACATAAAAGACACTCACCAGGTTTTTGTCGATTTAAATAAAATTAAATTTAAATATTTCTGAAATTTATTACGAGATAGCATTTCCTGAAAAATCTAATCTTTTTAAACACTTTCCGTTAAATATCAGAACACTTCGACAAAAATTTGTTGCTGTTTATAAGAATAAAGTAATTGTTTCCACTAAACTGTATTTTTAATTATAAAAACCACTTTCTAACAGAATTAGGGGTTTAATTTGCTTGCCTCATATAGTAATGTGGATGTTTATAACTCTATTACAACTTCATTCGAGTTCTCCTAATTACCCTTCTTGTAAGCATATTCGATTCTGGTAGAATGCATTTAAATAATTATGTTTCATTTGTAAACTACAAATTAATTAATCTCATCCCCTTGACACGAAACTCACGTTATCGTTAATACTACCTCACTTGCATAATAAACAGCAAACTTGAGCAATAATCTTGACCTCTGAAATTACAAGCCCTTTGTTGGATACTACAAGCGTAGGCATTCTGAGGAATTAGTCTATAACTAGACCACGTTACCACAAGACATTCGAAGTCAACTAAAACTAGATGCTGTAAATTCGGATTAATGTTGTTCTAGTTCATTCCACTAAGTTTAAGTCGGTCACAAAGTTTTATTACAGAATAATTGATATAATATGATAACGTATGATATTTTGGTTGGTATTTATATAGGACTAACTTAAATCAATATAACTTTACGTAGTTTAATGCGAAATAAATTTGCAGTTTGTAACTTGGAGTTTATAAAACTTTTATTCAGCTTGAACTTTACACGGTATAAAGTTTAATAAATAATAATAATGTAGCAAATTAAATCTAAGTATTTAAAGGAAACATTATCTTAACCTTCTGGTTATTCTCGTGAGCTAACCCTGAGAACATTTTACAGTCCTAGTAAAAAATATCAAAATCAACATAATTCACTTAACCTATGGTTAAATGATATATAAAATGATCTGAATTTTAATGAGAAACGTTGTTTTCAGCTTCATATCCTTGTAGATAGTTAAAAAATTGCAACCATAGTAAAAATTTCTAACATTTAAGATAAGTTAGTTAATTTATGTAGCTCAAAGTCACAAAGTGCATGAATAGTAGTAATCTGTAAATACTACATAAAGAGCATGAACCATTCGTATTACAGAGGGATTAATACAGTAGGTTAAGAAAATTTATTTGAGGATATTAGAACGTAATCATCCATAAAATTCATTAATTTGTAAATGCTATAACATTGAAAATCTTTGTTACTTCAAGAATACATGCTCATGGGAAAAGCTCAAAATGTAATTTCAGATAACAAACAAGGCTGGAAAAAATCTTAATCTGCCCAAAATTGCGTGTTATTGAAAAGATTATGCAGCCAACATGTGGAGTAAAATAAAATCATCAGAGTAAAAGTCCAAATATTCTGTTGTTTTGCAACGCAGATGTATTCAAATTTCCATTATCTTGTTATTTCAATATGAGGTTAATAAATGCATAAATAATAGTGAATCATATGCATTAGACTCGTTAAAAGCGTGTGAAATTCTTTATTTCTTAAGAAATTTTAAACAATCTAAATGTTGAGAAAAACTTCAATGCGACTGATAAATTCATTATCAAACAATGCAAAATTTGTTCTGTGATTGAATGAAGTAAAAGTCAGCACCAATGTGCGTGAAGTATATTTAACATTTAAAAATAAACTTAGTGAAATTTTTAAAGTAATACAGAAAGCTGTTTGACAAACAGCTTTATATGACAGGCATAAAATGCAGTATTTTGAATGATGGTCAGAAAATATGGTAATTTTAAAAAATGGTCAGAATATGCGGTATTTTAAAGAATGGATAGAAATTTTAACAAATTTAAGTAACGCAAATAAAATTTAATAATTTAAATAATTTTGGAGTATGTTAGAAAATGCGTAACAAACTCAAACGGAAATATCACTTGTGTTGATTGAGGTGCCAAGGACTATAAAAGTTTCACATTCGATAAACTAGGTCAGAAAATTTGCTCATTTTTGTATTATGATATTAATTATGTTATGTGAGATGAATTTTAAATATTAAACACTTATGGCTTATAAGGGGTTCATTTCTAAAATTCCCACGGTTTTAGATTTTTAGGAATGGTTGGTTAAAGCATATGTCATACATGAGCAAAATTTTAGAGGTTTGGGTCTTTAAAGGTGTAACTTTGTAATAGGTGGTCAGATTTTAAATCTATTTGCATATTTGGATTCTGCGTAAGATTGTAGATTAATTTGATGTATCGCATGGATAAAAAATTTATAAGGACGGTTAGAAATCGCTGCTGGTAAAAAATCTTAAAATGAGGGTAGCTCCCTGGGGGATGATCTAATCTAAAACATTCCTAGAGATTCGGGTAGCTGAGAAAAATCTAATATTAATTGATATCAAACAAGATAGGTTTATTTCGAAAGATGCAATGGTTAGTCGAAGAAAACTATTTGATTCAGAATGTTAGCGGTAAAAAATCTTAAAATTGGGGTAGATCCCTGGGGGGTAATGCTATCTAAAACATTCCTCGAAATTCAGGTAGCTGAGATCCGAGCAAGGAGTGAGTCCCTCCTCCTCAAATCTTCCTTATGGGAATTTACATGTAAAATGTGTGAGGAAATGAGGATGCTGGAGGAAATGAGGCAGTGGGACTCTCAATTATCCTCTACTTCTGTGGGATCAAGAAAAGCTTCTTTGCCGTACACTTTTAAACGTGTGCGGGTAAATAAGAACTCTTACATGTGATTTTTCAATGCTCCACATGAAGGTACTACATTGGCCAGGAAGAGTTTTTTTTACCTGGAAAATTTGGAATTTTGCCGAACCCTTGCTGTTCCAAGCAAGGTAGGGATCTTTAACGTGCGTGACAACACTCACACACGGGCCATTGTACCTCTCATTCGAACAAGGGTGTATTTTTGTGAAAAATGCTTGCCTTACATTTTTCAAGCGGACCGTGTCGGCATTCGAACCCGGGACTTTGGGCATAGTAGTCACACACATACCACTACGCCACGGAGCCGCCTATATAAGAACTCTAACGAACACTTTGTTACAATGCAAGTACAATGCTCAGGATGTGGAGATGTTGCGACCGGCACAAATAGACAAGAGCCTGTAGTGGGAGATACAGCAATACTAACGTGGCTAGCACCAGATACGAGTGAAATACCACACACGCTAAAAAGACAATTAAGGGGTGTTGAGCGTTCGCCAGTAGTAACAGCTGTGTATGACGGGTCATGTACCATATTTCGACGCCATAGAGCTAAAGATTTAATGAATCAAGATGACATGGAGCCTCCAAACCTCTGCACCAACGATATAATAAAGACAGCAAAGAGGGAACACTTAGATAAGGTTTTCAAAATGGTTGAGGGATCTGATTCAATAAAAAACCTACAAGAAATGAAAGTGCTTGAGAAGTACGCTGGAAGCATTCATAGCATAGCACTTAACAAATTTTACTTAAGTTACAGAATATACGCACAAAGAATCGTTTTCAGAGAGCACAAAAAAGAGCATACACATCCGTAAGCATCGACGCTACTGATACATACTCCCTGTATGTTTGTTGTGGTTTGTTTAGCATGTTAAAGCTTTTTGAATTAAACCACTCATAGTTTTTAAATAAAGATCATTTTAAAAACTATGAGTGGTTTAATTCCCAAAGAAGCTTAAGAAGCTACTGATACGTTAGTACGAAAAGTAAAACGCCCTGGCGGAAAATCGAATCACATTTTTCTCTTTGAAGGGGTTTTGCATACCGGGTCAGTACAGTTGCCTATTTTCCTGTGGCTTTCCGAAAGGCATGCCGTTAATCATGTTTAATTTTTGCTCTCTGATTGGTTGCTGAACGTTGGCGGTACAGGACCCGACGAAGTTGTTTGTGACAACTCTGCTACTTTAAAAAGCGCTATTTCTAGAACTCTTTGCAGATGGGTAGACTATGTGAGATACAGGGAACAATGCTTTGCATACTTGATTGGACATAAGAAAATATTGCCTCCGTTTAGACATCGCCCATTTTCTGTCCGCTGTACAGAAGTGGAACTGCTGGAAAAATCTTTAATAAAGAGACATACTACGTTTTATATGCGCTGTCTTGGTCTCCTCATTCAATCTAGAACACCTGACGAGTTTAAACAATACCTGACGCCCATCCTTACTGTTGCCTTTTCTGAAGACGAAGGCCTTGACGAATTGGGCGTAGAGATTCCAATGGAGATTGCGCTAAAATACTTGACCAAGGATATTAAAATAGGATTAAATACATATGCAGACGACCACAGTGATTCGGACGAGGTAAGTTAAAATTCTATTTATGCAAGTTAAGTCTGATCATACACCTATAACGAGTACAGTTTCCAAACAAAAGATCAAATCTGATTAATATTAGGAGTCAATCGTATACAACCTTTTTTGCATTTGCATATTTTGCTCCATGCAACGTAAACTAACTAAATTGATTATTGCGCATATTCAAAATTAAGAGGAACGGGCGAAACTTTTAATTTGACTAATAGTATACTGTAGTTGTCAATGTGTAATGCACTGTTTTGCATTTTTTAGGTTCCTGCTGCACGACTTTCTGATTCCAATCTGGATTCGGTACTTGAAGATGACAACATTGAAACCAAGAATAGTGTTAACTCTTGGTTAAAGTGTATTTTGGAAAAACTCCAACTATTGGTAGGAGCTGCTGTAGGAAACACACCAAATTCCTTTTTTGTGCCTTCAGTGGCTGAACATTTTATAAGAGTTGCCCGAGAATTCCCAACATGGTCGGCGGTAATGATAGAAGCCTTCGGCTCTCGTATTTAACTTCATCTTCTGCACCAGTTGAAGGAGACTTTTGAGACTTAAAGCACAATGTGTTGAAAGGAGTAAATAGAACACTCAGAATCGGCAAATTTGTGGAACGTCACATACGATCGATTGAGGGATTGTGTAGACTGGTAGGTTTCCCAAGACACAGTGTCAAAACTGAACGAATTGACGCCCTAAGGAAACTGATAATTGATCAATCAAGACTATTGCATACTTACCCAAACACTAACGCTCGCAGTTCCAGCGCAGATTCTAATAAATCCACAGGAGCTAATTCAGCAAAGCCTGAACTACTTTGTTCATTAAATCAAGAAGACAACAACAATAATGAAGACTCTCAATCTGAACCAGTTCGACTTCCTACTAAAAACAAATATGAAAAAACACGAATGAAATTTTAATCAAAAATGTTTGCCTCGTAGTAGTTTTGCAGGAGGTAGAAAATATAAGAAAAGATGCCCCTACCGAATTGAAACTGGAAAAAGCAGCCAAAAACACCAAAAATGTCGCAAACATAAAGACGAAAAGCCAAGTGCACGTGGACGGAGTTTTAGAACAAAGTTTTGACAAAAGAAATATTTGATTACTCAGTAGAAAGAGAGAAAACATCATTATTAGAAATTCGGCAGAAAAAGAAAAATTTGAAATAATTAAGGTTGAACAGGATAAGGAAGATATTTTTCCCTTTGATCTTGCTAACACGGAAAAATGGGGAAAAATATGAAAGTCCGAAAATGAGATGCTCCCATTGCTAAAATCGAAGTACTTGTCCTTTTGTCCGGAACTGGAGGCCGCAATTCATTTGAGGTAAATTAAGGAACCAAAAGCTCACCTGCTTAAAAATGGCAATCTTACTGGTTACGTCGAGAAAACATCGGGTTCGTACGTATATATCCGGAATATGTGCGCCTTTGATTCTTTCTGTCAGATTATTGCATCGGCATACACGAATAATGAAACATACAGACAGAGAACGATTGCATCCACGAACGATACCCTAGAAACCTACCGCCACCTTGCGTTACACGGGCCAGTTAAAGAAACCTACCTTTTGAGAGCAAAAGCATTAGCTAATGTTCTCTATCGATCAAGTGCCCTAGTGCTGCCGCCAAAGAGAACAAGGAATAAAAATAAAGAAAATCCAACTGCTGTGGAATATGAATATTACTGCAATACAACGAACTTGCTGAAAAAGCTTTTAATAACGGCACCGTAAGTAGCGGTTTATTTTCAAAATTCTGATACAAACAAAGACATATTAACACAGTAGTCCGTTTTGGAGTTACCCTTGAAAGCCTGTATTCCTTGAAAACCTAGAACATGCAATTTTATCTTGTGTTAAGGGTTATCTAGATCAAGCGAATTCTACTTGCTCCGTGCGTAGCGATTCACACTACCTATTGGATATTATCCCAAAAGGTAAGCTCAGACGTAATTAGTGATGGATTCGATCCGAACCGAACTAAACCCTGCCCTAGGTTCGGTTCGGTTCGAAAACTTTTTAGTCCGGTTCGGTTCGAGGTTCGGTTCGAAAAAATATATTCCGGTTCGGTTCGGTTCGGTTCGAAAGAAACGAACCGAACCTCAAACCGAACCGAACCGGTTCGACATTTTGATATTTTAAACAACTAGTGCGTTCAAATACAACAATTTAAATGTTTAATGTAGTTTTTATATTTAGTAGTTGCTACTTTCAAATAAACCCAACATTAATATGCTTTAGATTTTAGTAACATAATTCATATTAATACTATTTGTCCAGGTTTGATTTTAATTTTTAACAAAGCGTAATTACAATTAGGTTAATAGTGAAAGCCACCTCTAAAATTTAGAATGTGTTAATAATTGATGATTTTTACTAATGTCATTTTACCGTGCAAGAACGATATTACACGATATTTGCAATTACTTTTATTTTAGTTTTAGTTAGTATAAAAAGAGTATCAAGACAATAAGGTGTTGCTGATTTCTTATACAGTACAAACAAAAAGGTGTTTGTTAGTTTATCTTTATTATTATTATTATTTCTTTTAAATAACAATATCAGATGGTTCTCGGAAAGAATCGTAAATTTACCTCAAATAGCGTTTACGTTTTTAATAATAAAATATAACAGTATTTATGGCACGGGCATTATGTCTGCTTGTTATTTGCATTATAGTGTGTTATTTTATGTCGGCATTGATTGAAAAGTTTATGCCGCCATAAGTCATAAACTTCAACCCCTGGTTTTAAGAGAAAGTTTTGGGTCATTTAAAGACATTGGTGGTAATGACCACACTAAATAAACCGTAAATATTATAATACCATGCGTTTTGTAACACCATTTGTTGAGCGATTATGTACAAGAAAAAGGAGATTAGTTTTTGCTACAAGGTCACATTTTTTAATATTAATAGAGAGCTGGTTTTCATACAAAAGTAAAAAATTCAAAATTATGGATTAGTAATACATACTTAATTAAGAATTAAATTATTCGTTTATTCTGAAAACTTCTGTAGTCTCTAGACCGTGACCTCGGCTTGTATATTATTACGTATTTCTAGTAGATGCCACGTTGTGCGTCAAAGTTATGTCACGTTGGTTCTTAGACGTGCGTAACAAAAGAAAATCCAAGAAAAAAACAGTGACCGGGCTCAATCGGAGAGTAGGGGGGTTGTAGAAAGCAGACCAATCTAGAAGTACCAGTACCTGCCATAGAGAAATTAGAATAGTAAACCTGAAAGAAAAACAAATTAGTCCCGGAAACCTGAAACAGAGAGAAAGCATAGCCTATGGATCAAGTATAAATTGTTCAGTACTTTATAGAATAAATAAGAGCAACTGTTTAGATAAACTCTATAATCTAACAACAGTAATAGAGTACAGAAAAATTCCGAGTACAAAGTGAGGCCATATTGGGGAGTAGCAGAAACGTTTCATCACACACCAATTAAACATAATTCAGGTAAAATGTAACAAAAAAAAAATATAAATAGGTAAGACATAATTACTCTGAGTAATTTAGTAAAATTTTTAGCAAAGACATAAATAAGTAGATAAGCACAATTGTTCTGAGTCATTCAGTATGGTTGATTGTTCTTTATAAATAGGTAAGACATAATTAATCTAAGTAATTTAGTAAAATTTTTAGCAAAGACATAAATAAGTAGATAAGCACAATTGTTCTGAGTCATTCAGTAGGGTTGATTGTTCTTTTTTTTTTGTTATTAAATAGCGGGCAAGTCTATGGAAAAGGTATCAGAACGACAAGGAATATTGCAAAAACAACGGGTAGACATTTACAGTAAGAACAAATAGGAAATAGTGCAACTTACACAAAGTCCTTCAGTACCGCTTCCTTGCCATTGCAGTGCGGGATCCACGATGTCTGGCACTAACGAAGCACTGCACCCTATACTGTGAGGGTGTTGATGGAACTTATCACAACTTACCCTAATCACACTGACTGATTTCACTGGGGTTAGCAGCGGGCCTTATCACGCGAAGGAACTAGGTATATTAGTTGCATAACCATACAAAAAGCAGCGAGGAACTTCAACCACTACTTTTGTATACCGGTAGTCTGTCACAGTTTAAATATCACCAGACCAAGCAAGCAACAAAAGCCATAATAAGTAAAGCACATGTATCACTAAAGGGAGTCCGTAACCATGTCCTTAAAACCCGCGTGCATCGAGTTAAAAGCAGAACGAAACAGTATCTTTAACGTAATTCCTATATCGGAACCCAAAGGCCAACTACGACTCCGCGACAGTTAGTTCTACGGCTTTTTTTTCCATAAGAAAGACGACTAAAAAACGTTTAGTAGACACGCGTAAGCACTAAAGCCGTACGTCGAAAGTTCTTCGAACACACGTGCGTCGAGTTTCACCAACTCTACCACTCCTAGTTCAACCAGAAAAAACCGTATCTTACACTTAATTTTTTTGACATCTCGCAAGCAAGAACAAAACACGACCCTTTTTTGTTTATATCTAATCCTACCAGTACAACTTCTGATCGCCTACCTAGACTGTATATCCACATATTAATTACAGCGGGATTATTTATTAATGACAAGTGGAAGGTAATTTTACGAGTATTCCAATTTACAACTAAACCATCTTTTAAAATTAATACCGGCGAGTCAACTTGCATATCAATCTGAAAACTAGGCGGAAGTATTTACTTTATACAAACCGCGATCCAAAAACGATGTATTTTAAGAATTAAGTAGACTAAAAATGTTAGGACACCAAAAATGCACGTTACAATATGTTTAAGATGGTTTTCAACACGACTTCTGTTCATTAAATAAAATAAGCTTGTTTATAAAACCAAATTTTCAAAATCATTTCGAGTTTCTTTAATATTTAATACTAGTTATAAACAAACAACAATTTGAGATAAGGAGCATTAAACAAATCCAACTAATCTAAAAAATTTTGATCTACAAACGTGTCTCGCTGACAAAATTTATTAGATATGTAACACTAATACCTATTACATTTTTTACCTATTGGCTTAAAACTCGATGACCATGTTCATTAGAAAATCATTCTATTTCTTATATGTTTGCGACTGGAGATTTTTAACATGTGCATTGGGAGAAATGCCATGTTTTTAGTGAAAATTAAATTTTTAAACCAAATTTTTATTTAAAAAATCGAACCTTTCGAACCGAACCGGACCAAACCTTGAGCTAGGTTCGGTTCGGTTCGAAAAATTTGTCGGTCCGGTTCGAGGTTCGGTTCGAAAATAAAATGTCCGGTTGGTTCGGTTCGGTTCGAAAAATCAAACCGAACCTCGAACCGAACCTCGAACCTGTTCGGTTCGTGTCCATCCCTAGACGTGATATCTTTCCATAATCGACCACATGCATAAGACGAAGTTCAAGTAGAACTAAATTTGTCTGAAAAACACTATGGGTTAGCAGGAATCGTAGACCATCTTTCTGATCACTACGTAGCCTACGTCAGAAGATTTAATGGTCTTTAGGAAAAAGCGGATGATCTTTAAAAGCAAATTTGTAGAGTACGGGATCCGGCAACCGAAACCGTTTCACCCGCAGGTGCTTATTTTTACTTGCATTAATTAATGATTATAATCTGGACGTCAATTGAAATTATACTTTGTGCCGTTTTAACTTTATACCTATATTAATATTATATTTTTGTGACCTTTTTAAAAGTGTGTTCCTCCGTAGAGGTGATATTTTGTGTTAAAGTTATTGTTGCTTTTACTTTGGCCATTTTAGTTGTTAGTTTGTTAAATACACAATGTAATCAAAAATTGTAAAATTGTAGCATAATATTCATTCTTTGATTTATCAGTGTACTGATTATTTCCCTATAGGTTCCAAAGCATTAAATTCAATTACAAGGTGTAAAAGCTAATTTATTTTCATCACACACAGTTGCTATAGGTGTTTAGAAGCTGTATAATTTATTAATGTTGATCACTGTGTTTATTTCCTATAGTAGGGGACAAAAAATACTACTATAGTAAGCCTGCTTATCGTAAAAGGCGATTAAAAGGCGCAGCAAGGGGCAGCAGCCTTGCTGGCTAAAAGATATTGGAGGAAGGTCGGTTGGTCTTGGGCGATCCTCAATAATTTACAAGGTTGTTAGGGGTTGACCGTGACGGATACGGCTTTTTGCTAAAATCTTTAAAAACTGCGTTGTGGAAAGAATGGGAACCTATCACAATATTTCCCAGGTATGTGTGGCATAAAACACGAAATAGGTATGATAGACAGCTCACAAGTAAAATTCTTGTCCGGAGGTAAAATACCCCCTCATTCGGATCTCCGGGAGGGGGTACTTGGGGCTCGTCATTCGTAAGAATTTAAAACAACGGTTCGATTTAGTGATAGGAACTTGCAATGTAAGGTCATTGCTTAGAGTAGATAAGTTAACGAATTTATTACTCGAAATGAGAAAAGGAAAGCTGGACATTTTAGGTATTAGTGAGGTGAGATGGCCAGATAGTAATGACTTTTGGAAAGATTAATTACAATTAATTACAACTTCTTCAACTATTGGACAGGCAGGGGTAGGAATAGTGTTAGGTAAAAGATTAGGACGTAAAGTTAAAGAGTACTCACAATTTAGTGATAAAATAATTATGGTTAGATTGAGTACAAAACCCACAGACACTGCTTTAATACAGGTTTACATGCCAACAACTCAGTACGAGAATGAGGAAGTAGAAAAGGTATACGAGGATATAAATAGTATAGTGAGAAAAGTAAAGGGAGATGAGAAATTAATAGTTGTGGGCGATTTTAATGTGTCAGTGGGAGAAGGTAGTGAGGGAAAAATGGTAGAAAAATTTGGATGTGGCAGACGAAATGATAGAGGAGAAAGATTAGTCGAGTTTTGTCAGGAACATAGATTAGTAACTGTAAACACCCTACTCGAACAACATGTTAGGAGAAGATATACCTGGAAAGCGCCAGGTGATAGGGCTAGATACCAAATAGAATATATTTTAGTTAAACCAAGATTTAGAAACCAAGTTAAAACCGTCATAGTTATCCAGGGGCTGACATAGATAGCGATCATAACTTAGTTAAAATGAAGTGTAAGGTAAAATTCAAAAGACTGAGAAAGGTTAAAAAAGAGAGGGATGGGATCTAAGTAAGCTTAATGATAGTGAGGTAAAAGAGGAATATAAACAAGTATTAGATTATAAGATCAAAGAGATATCAATAGGAGAGAACGTAGAAAATCGATGGAAAGAAATAAAAAGGGCTGTACATGATACAGCAACACAGACTATAGGTAAGAAAAAAATAGAAGCGAGAAAACTCTGGGTAACAAAGGAGATATTAGATTTAATAGAGAATAGAAGAAAGCTTAAACCTTTCAGAGAATTGGATAGTGAAAGTAAACAAAAATATAATAGAGTTAGAAATAAGATAGTATATGAGTGTAGAAAGGCTAGAAACAAATGGACGGAGAAGAATTGTAAGGGAATACAAGATGATTTGGGAATAGGCAAGACAGACAGAGTTTACCGGGCAGTTAAAAAGTTTTTCGGGGAAGTTATGAAAAATACAATGATATTAAAGATGAGAATAATGAGCTTCTAATAAATAAAGTTGAGGTAGCAGATAGATGGAAAAGGTATTTAGAAGATTTATATAAGGGAGACGATATGGATGAGTTAGATAACGACCAAGAAGAGGATAGGGTTCTCAATATTAAGAGAGGAATTTGATAGAGCTGTTTGGGATCTTATACTAAATAAAGCGCCAGGGATAGACGATATACTCGCAGAATTAATAAAATATGCAAGTCAGAAAACTTTAGACAGGTTATATGAACTAATAAAAGAAATATATGACCCAATAGATTTCGAAAAAAATATTATTATCCCAATCCCAAAAAAGTCAGGAGCTGATAGATGTAAGAATTTTGGAACAGTTAGTTTGACTTCCCACGCTTCCAAAATACTAACAATAATAATTAAAAATTAGAGTAGAAGCTTTGACTGAGAATTATTTAGGCGAAGACCAATATGGTTTTCGTAAAGACAAAGCGACTAGACAACCGATACTAATGATTTGGGTAATTATCGAAAAAAGGTTACAAAAAAAATAAAAGACATTTCGTGTTTGTAGATTTAGAAAAAGCATTTGATAGGGTTAATTGGATTATTATGTTCAGGGTTGTGCGAAAAATAGGAATCCCTCATAGGGATAGAAAAATTATTTACAGTCTATATAAAAACCAAAGCGTAGTAATTAGATTTAAAAAAATAGAAAAGGAAGCTAAGATTCGAAATGGTGTTAGACAGGGCTGTATACTATCTCCCTTGATATTTAATGTTTATATTGAGGAAGCTGTAAACTTGGCTAGAGAGAGAAAAGAGATAGGTATTAGTGTAAAGGGGCAGAAAATAGACATGTTACGTTTTGCAGATGATATAGACATTATAGCAAAGTTTAGAAAAGAGTTAGGAGAGTTTCTAAATATTTTAGATGAGATACTACAGAGTAACTATAGTATGGGAATTAACTCAGTAAAGACAAAGATAATGACAAGTGAGATACAACCTAGTTCTAAACCAAAATTAAAAATAGGTAATACCGAGTTAGAGGAGATAGATGAATTTTGCTGTTTAGGTGGTATAATTACAAAGAACGGACGTAGCAAAAGGGATATAGTAGCTAGAATAGCTCAAGCTAGAAAAATGTTTTTAAAAAAGAAAGACTTACTAATAGCTAATAGTATTAGTTTAGATAATAGAAAAAGTTTCTTAAAGTCGTATGTATGGAGCGTTCTATTATACGGTAGTGAAACTCGGACAATTAAAGAGGTAGATAAGAAAAAGATAGAAGCTTTTGAAACTTGGTGTTATAGGAGAATGTTAAAGATTAGTTGGACAGATAGAGTAACAAATGAGGAAGTTTATAAAAGGATAGGTGATGAACCCTGTTCTAGAAACAATTAAAGGTCAGGAGAGATAGAATGATAGGGCACCGGTTAAGACATAAGAGACTATTTTGTAAGGTCTTAGATTATAGACTATCAAATACAAATAGAGTAGGAAGGCCTAGACAAAGCTATATTAGTCAAATTATTAGAGATTTAGGTTGTGAAGGGTATGTAGACCTTTTTAGACTAGCTCAGAATAGAAAAAAATTTAGAGCTGCGTCAAACTGACCTTAAGCAAGTTCGGAAACAAAACAAACAAAAAAATAAATAAAAATCAGTTTACTAAACGACACCATGACTTAACTCACAACTAGTTAGCGGTCTGGCACGTTGGCAACGATTCGTTGCTTAAGCCTTACCATAACATATAATTTAATAAACGTCACCATGACATAACTCACAATTAGTTAGCGGTCTGGCGTGTTGGCAGCGATCTGTTGCTTAAGCCTTACCATAACATACAAGTTAACACTTTTCCTTTTTTGGAGGGAATAACCAGGTAATATGTCATTTCCTTATAAATGGGAATCATGTAAACATGTTGGAGTTCTTTAACAACCAGCAGGTTGCTAATATCTATGTAGAGCCAGGTAGGTAGGAAAAAAAATAGAACAGTATAGGAAAACCTAGACCAAACTATATTAGTTAAATTATTAGAAATTTAGGTTATTTAGGTTATGAAGGGTATGAGGACTTGTTACATGCCAAAATTTGGCAATGTACATTGTTAAATATGTAAATAAATTCCGCGAATATTTTTAAATAAACTGGCCAATTTTTGTCGTCCCCGAGTCGCCCCTGCGCGAAGTGAATGGGTCAAGTGCGCGTGGTGCGATACGACGTCATTAGACTACGAGGCTTGAACCCAAGAACATCTACCGGTATTGCGTGTCTGTTTTTTTCTCTTTTTAGAATGTAGGTTCCCTTCTACCTTATCTTCGTGTTCCTTCTACCTGGTTATTCTTGTCGTCCCACCTACGAACGAGTATAAAAGATGGAGGGATAAAATTTGACTCAGCAAATGGCGTGATTTGACCCACAACAAGATGGCCCTGGGATTTGGCGGTAAGGTGCGATTTAAGTGAATACATTGCTTTTATTTATATTGTAAATGTAAATTTGATCATTGTATCACTTTTAAACGTGTTTTGTATTTGATACAAATGGCGCGTACTTTGCCGCGTAATTATGTTATACTAAACAATTGCGCAATAATATGAAACGTGGAAAACCGTAACAAACTTCTTAGATTAGCACAGAATAAAAAAGAAGTTAAGCTGCGTCAAACCGACCTTAAGTAAGGTAGAAAACAAAATGATGATGATCACTGTGTTATTCGTCGTAAATATATTGTAGGGATTTTAAATGGATATTAGATTTTTATCACCAGAAACACAGTTTCTGCGTGTATAAACTATCCATACCAGTATACATGAATGCATTTGTTCTTATGTTCCTAGTCCGGAACTAGGTTTTTAGTTGAAATTACATACAAGTAGTAAAATAAATTAGTTGAAGTTATGTTCATCAACTCACAACCTTTAAAAGCCAAAAAATGGGGACGTACTGATTATTTTTATAGATGATGTATCAACAAGGGTAGGTTACAGTAAAGTTAGCTCTATTTCAAATGTTTTTAACATTAAGGTGTGAATGTCAACTGACGAAGCTTTCAATGGAAATAATCGATCCTGTCAGAAACAAACTTTTTGAATATTGTGTGGCATGGGAATGATTATTACCTATTATGTGTAAATAATGGCTTTCTACCTAATATAAACGACCAAACAATGTGTTGCATACCTGTCCTATCCTATTGCAGAGCAAAGTTTTAACTAACTTCCGGTATAACCGGAAGCAGCAATGCAACGTTCAGATTTTTATTCAATAGTATAACTCCTACAGTCAAATTTTTAGTTGCCATATACACTTCATTCTAGAGATATCACTATACCAACAGTTTATCTGCAGCATCCTGTATATAATTTCGCTTACAATTAGTTCTAGGTAGGAACTAACGTTTCTTGGACCGGAACTAATCGAAACTAACGAAAATACATCAGATACGACCTTTTTCGGTTTGATTTGGTGGAGTGGTTCGGGCAAGCGCAAAGTTAGCCCGACCCAAGACCGCTTTATAACTAATACGTTTTGCGAAACTAACGTTTTTTTGACGGGAACTAATCGAAACTAACGAAAATAAATCGAACTACATACTTTTGGAAACGATTAATCCATGTGGGTGGGCTGCCGTGAAGTTAGCCCGACCCAAACTGATTTTTAGGTTTTCGTACCTTATAAGGTATAACGGAACCATTGTAAGATCATTCTCGTGTCCGTCCGTCTGTCCTTCCATCTCTCACAGAAGTTTTTCTCGAAAACTATGTAACGTAGGAATTTGAAATTTGGAACAATGCTAGATCTTTATGGCGCGCCTATATATCGACAGTCAGAAAATAGAAAGAAAATATTTTTAGATTAAAATGGTGGGGGTTAATTCGGGTAAAAGAAAAAAAGTTTTAATAAATATATCGTGTGAGGTATCATTTGAAAAAGGATTCTAAAAGGCTTCTAAAAAATATCTTTTTTATAATTTTCGGTCCAGTATAGTCTTCATGATATAACTCAAAATGTGCCAAAAAGACCGTTCCCCCCCTGTTCTCCTACATTTCCAAAACTACAACTCGCTATAATGAAGGGTACTATTCCCTCGGATGAATACTACACTCGCTCGCTCGTGTGGCAACTTTCGTCCAGAGCGTCGTTGTATAATATACTATTATTTATACAGTTGTAAATTAAAAAATGAGTTTCGTATAAAAACAATTTGCTTATAGTCTCTCTAAATGCACTTGCACAATATTTGTAAAGTAGATACCAAACAGAATAGAATAAAGAAACCGCAAGTAACAATGTAGATAGGTACGTTTAAGCTAAAACAGAAACATTAGTTACCTCACAATCCACTGCAGTAATATTTCCCTCATATAAAACTGTAAAGAAAACTGTACTTACATGTAGCGTTCTAGAACATTTACCCTAATCCTCGAAAGCTTTTTAATTCAATTAAAAGCAATGTGGAAAATTACAACCTACTTATGCTCCACGCTAACACTATCCCAATTTTGCTTGTAGTCTGTGCAACACCATCATTTACAGGACAAATTTATTATTTCTAAAAAAAAAGCTTTTTATTATAGCTTTATTGAATTCTGATACCTTTTATTATTGATGTTCTCGATATATTATACATATAGAACTGGCCAGAATTGTTCTGAAAATATATGATGAGTAAACTTGCAAAAAACATTTTGCCAATAGGATTAAATTTTCAATTAAAAGAGGCGCTTGTTTCTGGTTAACTTCTAATGTATGCCTGCCTTTCAGGTTGTTAAAAAGTAGTTTATTCCATTCTGAAAGTGAAAAAACTGTATTTCGTACAATAATAGTGTATATACAAAATGTATTTTGTCCGCATTTGTTGAAACTAGTACATTATGCAACCATGGCCAGCATGCAGTCGAGCTCGTTTAATAAAAATGTAGATTAGTAATTTATTTCTAAACACTGGACAATTTAAATGATGGAGATACTGATATTAAAGCTAATAATGCAGAAGAGCAAATCGCAAACAAAAGAAAAATTTAACAACGTGTGTGGCGCGGGCGTGTCTTGGAAATGGAGTTAAATTTGAACTAGAAGCGTGTGTTTATAATGTAGAATTCATTTATAGAAAGGACCGTCTCAAACTTTAAAGGTTTCGAGGACACCGGCGTTTTGCATCAACAACAGTATACATATTCACTATCATAATAATTTACATGCTAAATATAGTGCAAAAAAACCTTGTTTAACATTATATGATCCTACTTGCACTTGTTTTTATGTAGCACGTCCATTCGCGCGCATCTGCAGTTACCTGCGACCGGTTGTTACATGCCAAAATAGCATGTAGCATGTTTTAGTTGTAGTTATAATTTATAAGGTAATTCCCGCGTATTTTTTAAATTAAAAATGTCAATTTCCGTCGTTCCCGAGTTGCGCCTGCGCAGAGTGAATGGCGGAGTGCGCGAGTGGTGTTAAAAGACGCCATTAAGTTACGAGCGCTCAACGAAGCAACATCTATCTTGGTGTGGTGTGTCTTTTCTTTTTTAGGCATGTAGGTTCCTTTTTATCTTGCCTTGTGTCGTTTCTCTACCTGGTGTTCTTTAATCCCTACGAGCATAGAAGACACAGGAAGAACGGATGTAATCTGATTCAACATGGCGTGAATTGAACCTATCCTGAAAACATCGTGAGACTCTGAGAATGCAAGTACTTTGCTTTGATTTAAATTGTGCTTGCAAATTCACTTAAAAAGCGGTTGCATCACTTTTAAAACGTGTGCGGTATAAGTTACAATTGGCGGGAATTATATCGCGAGTATAATCATTGCGCAGTATAACGGTTGCCCGACTGTAACACGGTACATACGGGAGTAAGTAGATGATAGTCATTTTGAATTTGCATTGCACTGTTGTCATAGCGCGCATAATACTCTTAAAATGACGATTATATTCATTATACTTTGTATCCACGTAAAAACCTGTAAATATAGTTTGTATGACGGAACATTTCGTCCACCAAATTCAGGAATTTATGAAAGCGAGGAATTGTGGGAAAAGGTCACACATAAGGAGGATATCGGAGTAAAAATATAGAACATTGATGGAAAAGCAACAGGCATAGTTAGATCATGGGTCGTTAAAAAGTGCCATTATGAATTTGAACATCTGCAAGCTGGGCAATGCTATCACGGCCATGATATATGTGGGTGACACACCCTAGCTTCCATTGTAGTAGTGGTAGCCGCTCGTCCTTGATTAAAACTATATAAGCTGAGCACATTGATGGTTCCATTTTGACCTCCGACGTAGAATATTTAAATATTCTCGACTCCAACGCGACCAGAAATCTTGATGGACATTTGTAGCAGTCTCTATCGAACGCATAAAGGTAGTTTAATTTAAAATAGGGCTTCATCTAGTAGGACATTCAAAGGTTCCATTGTAACGAAATGACCTGGTGAAAGACACTGTGTCAATCGGGTCTGCACTTAAATCACACAGTGGTCTCAATTTCAGTACTGCCTCTATTTGGGTAGGTTCCTCAAACGTGAGTACCTGTTATCAATGACACGGAGAAGATGAGTTTTGACATTTTTAACACCGCTTTCCTATAGGTCTCCAAAATGGAGAGCACTAGGGGATGGGGTTAAAAGATCAAACAATACCTTGTTGTACAGCACTATATTGCATATAAGCTAAAACTGGCGGTTAGCTCCTACAAAATTTTCATTACAATCGCTAAATATTTTAGGACAGCGCCTACTACCAGCAATAAAATGTTGCAGGGCCGCCAGGAATGAGGGAGAAGCTAGATCGGACACAAGCTCTATGTGGGCGGCTTTATTAGTAAAACACAAAATATACAACATTTTTGATTTTCTCAGAGTAGACACCTTCGTGTTCCGCAAAATCTACACCCACCCAGCTAAAAAGTTTGACTTGGTTCACGTGAGCTGGAAGCAACACACCCATAGAAAGTGTCACCGGAACCGGTTTAATGCAAAAACATTTAATGCATGAAGAAAGAGATAGAATCTCGATTGTTTGATTGAAATGATCAAAAAAATTTTGTTGAATCAGGTAAGCTGTGGTCGAAATACCAGCATGATAATAAGTATGAGAAACGGCCAAGATGGCGAGTTCCCTCAGTCGGTCGCGACGGGGCAATAATGCCGAATACTTGGCAGAGTAGGGTAACTTTGAATATATCAGCCGGCCAATTATACGTAAAATGTCTTGAATGTCAAGAAAGAGTGAGAGTCTACGTTAGTTTTTAAGTAACTTCACTCCATCTTGATCCGGAAAATTTCCTTAACAAAGACTATAACCCGAACACGCCGAACAATAATCATAAACGAATTTGATAATTTATTTGCGGTAAGGGATCCCGTAGGACGCTGTAGTTTAGGTCGTAAAAACCGGTAAATTTAAGCCAAAATACCTTGGATTTTTCTTAAAAACGAAAATCTCGTGATGTTGAACTCGACTTCAGCAGTTCGAGAAACAAACGTTAATATCCTCTGTTCGTTGGTAGTTTCTGGAGTTGAGGTTGAAATAGTAATTGAAGGGAGTCTACATTCATGCGATGACACCGCGACCCCGCCCACCATGCGAGAACCGCCTTCGACAAGAGACCTCTAATAGCTGAATCAACCGGATTATCAGATGATTTTATTCGAAACCATCTGCTGGGTGAGATGATTTGTTTAATATGGCTAACACGTTGAACAACGAAGGTTTCACATTGAAAAGGAGGTGCACGAATCCAGTTGATATTTTAAAGTCCAACCCAGCAAATATTTCCTAAATTGCAATACAAAAACGAGTTAATCAGATAACAAGGTAGCAGCACATAATTTTGGACATCGAAACGAGATACGTTATATTAGTACTACGTTAGTTTTAGCTGCGGCCAGGGCGACAGTTATTTCACCTCAAATTAAATTGATGAATCAAAGATGTATAACAGCTGCATAGCCAACCTCACTGGAATCGCAAAAACCATTAGCTTTACAGGTTTAAGGATCGGCGGGGGTTAAACAACGAAATATTTTTAGAGTAAAATCGACGGCAATCCTTTTGATCTTGTCAATGAAATAGTAAATCGACTGGAGGACTTTCGTCCCAGTCCTACCCCAGCATCCACAAATCTTAAATAAGACGTTTAGCAATAAGGGTAAATGGAGCTAGAAAACCCAATGGGTCATCGATCCTACCCGCTTGCGAAAGAATATTATGTTTAGTACAAGTTGGGTCCCCAACTTAAACTTGTAAATAGAAAACATTATCGTTAGAAGACTATTGCAGTCCTAAAATCTTAATTGACTCTTCGTAGTCAAAATTGAATGGATTTATTTTACAGTGTTCAGGGATGCCTCTAAATTATTAGGACAATTGGAGATCTACTTACACAATTCGAAACAACCTGAACTAAAAAGCTAAATCACTTCATTTCGTATTGCAAGGGTGGATTCTATTAAATTTGAACCTCAGACAAAATCATCCATGTACAGGTTTGACCAAATGGCTTTTGCGGCCAATGGAAATTCTTCCCTTTCTTTGGCGCAGAGTTGTTGCGGCGTTTTAATAACCAAATATGGTGATGATATAACACCATAGGCGACGGTATTCAGTTGATAAATTTGTATAGGATCATTTACCAAAACCACCATCAAATTAATTGATATTCTTTATGTTGACTAGTGATTACGATTTGACTATACATATGTTGGATATCACAAACAAAACATAGGAGTGAACCATAAATTTTAGTAATATTGGTGATATATTGCTTTGGAGACTAGGTCCCGCTAATTTGTTGCAATTTAAAGAAATTCCATTTTTAACCTCTACAGTGTGTTATACTTCTTTTGTCATTACCCCATTAATCTTTTGAATTTAGGTTTTACCATTATTTAATACTATGATTGAATAATATGCCACGACTATTTGATGAACAAAATGAGTTGTCCTTCTTCACAGGGTCGTCTGTAGGTATCGCTCTATTTGATAACTTTAGATCTCTTATGAATCACGAAAGCATTCACGCAATAGATAAACATAATCTAATTTAAACATACCAAATCAAAATATCACCTCAAATGCATAAACAAGAATGTCAATTATTAGTACTGATAACTAATCATTAAATTTAATAATTCATGGGCCCAGCACCCATTTAATTAATAAAATTAGCACTAATGACCAAAGTCTAAAAATTATACACTAATCTTGATGTAGGTCGCCAGGACGATTTCCTGTTCTGTGGTGTGGTAGCAACGGCACAGGTGTAATTAATTTTTTCTTGGTAGCTTTGATTACGAATAATTATTCTTTTTCTGCTACAGCTAGTGGATTGCGGCAACACTAAATTGTAGTTACCGCAGACAAATCTTTGTTGACTTTCTTTGTCAAAGAGTTTAAAGAGCGGCTTCAACCACTCACCTTTACTTCTGGAACTTGAATTTTTTTTTACTTCGTTTTAATTGAATACTCATTAAACCTACTTATTATATATATATATATATATATATTTATATATATATTGCTGTGTTTCCCGGTATTTGAATCGAGCCTCACGAATTGGGCGTCAAAGAATGCTGTGAAACCTCCTCTGGACATAAAAATCGAGCCTCTGCTAATTGGGCGTCAAGAATGCTGTGATACCTCCAAAATCCGGGTACTCCGCTTTTCGAATCGAGCCCCTACGAATTGGATGTCAAGAATGCTGTGAATCCTACAAAAAGCTATTCATTACATTAACTGTGTTGGTCCATTGACTTTCTTCTGTTCATCGCCTCGGCTGCTCCTCTAGTTAAACCTTCATCCTCAATTATAAAAAAAAACAAACACATTCCTATCACAAACATCAACGTTACCTCTATTTACATCAATATTTATTATCATTTTATGTGCATCCAGAATTCAAGTCCTTGTAGGATGCCTACTAATTAATATAACAATATATGCAGACCGGAGTCTGAGTACAAAGGGAGCATCTACCACCCCTTTACGTTAATTAACCAGGTTCGTCTAATTAAGCTCAAAGACATACCTAAAATTTCATCATAATCCAGAACATCAATACTAAATACCCCTTTCTACTTAAACAAGCAAATTTCATCTTAACATTAAAATTTTATGGTTAGTACAATTTCACTAATGTCCATTTAAAGTAAATCAATTATAAAGTAATTCAACACACACAAAATGTCAAACAAAATAGTATAATTTACCTGAAGGTTACTGTCCTCGTAGCTTCAATGTACATCGTCCCGTTAGTTAATCACACCATTCCAACAGGATTATATTTACGGCTTCTAATTCTCAACGCTTTTAAAATTTTCTCCATCACCATTTATTTAAAGTTGTTTCTGGGCTTTTCCGGAACTCATCTGTGTATATCTGACCCTTGTTTCGTGGATACAGACACGTATTTGAACCATTTAATTATTAACACCCCGAAAAATAGCAAAGAAATTCATGCGTCTTTCACCAATATACGCCAAAACTGCCTACTTTTGTGTATACATTTGTCGTTGTAAATTTTGCTAATTGGTACAGTGATACTAAATTTTATTACCTTGTATCTAAGTGCACTGAAGTACATTCATGTTAGCACGTAAATAACAAACTATTTTGAATCACTAAAATATACGAGCAAACTTTAAATTATTTTATCAAACTAAAATGCACTGTTTAACATCTTCAATCAAGTCGCGGATCTAAGAGATTTTAACGCATCGAATAGTCAAAAGTCTAAGAGGCCGAAATTCATATTACCACCGGTATATATAGCGAATAGCCGGCACGTCGCTTTTGTCCTCAAAACAGACAATTCTTAAGAATTTCTCATTCTATGTTCCCAGTCCGTCGCTCGCGCGTCGGTTTTACGAATTTTCACTCGCCCCATTTAAATCTCAGAAATTCTCACACGGCACGCAAACATGTCCGAGAAAAACTAATTAATTTTGTACAGAAATTGTTGTTTCTGCCTCTGATATTTGCATCCTATTTTCAACCAATTGTGACCCTCGTGACGTTGCTTAAATCACGCCTTTTACTATATGTGTCTTTGCTTGACGCATTTCTCTTTCCTTTTCTAACCTGTTCGTATTGGTGCAAATTGATATTCTTTATTATCGATTATATTTTAGTCCATGTGGACTATCTGGGTTTAATAACCCCGTATCGCACCTTCTCGTGAATATTAAGCCCCGGTTTCTCCAAGATTCTTTGTAAACATTAATTATCTGCAAATTTTTCGCCGTACGTGATATTTAAACTACGCAGGTGTTCAAAATAATATTAATTCTCAGAGCTTTTTAAATAAACACTGTTTTGTATTTCGTGCTAAAGCATCTGACCGTTTCCAATATCCTTAGAATCGACATGTTTATCTAAACAAATTAAACTGAAATTGCCTTTTAAAATACGCAGGTGTGTTCAAACATCCTACTTCTAACTAACACTTCTAGGATTTGCATTTTATTGGGTTTTACAAGTTTCTATAGATATTATCTGTACGTTTTGTTCAATACCGGTTACTTGAAATAGAGTTAATTAAGATAAATTTTGCACGTAATTTCCATTTGTTTAGGAATAATTACATTACACGCAGAGCTTTTTAATACTGCTTCTTTTGATATAAAGCGTCTTGTACATGATTTAAATCTCTTATGTTTAATGAAACTAATAAATTTTTATGCTTCACGGTTTTAATAACGCGTATTATCTAATAATATTCATTATACACGGTGATTAAAATTATTTGATGTGATTATTTAATTTTCTACCCTGGTCTAAATATGAGTAATATATATATATATATATATATATATATATATATATATATATATATTGATATGATAACGCCGTACTCGGTGATATGACGTTTTCTATAACTCCACCTCTGTGTTTTCTAATCAAATTTAAATCTCACTAATTTTACTATTATGCCACGGCTAGCTTTTATTATTCTACACAGAGTGCACAACGTTACAATGATCAATTTTTTTTCTCCACCCCTTTATGATTACCTATTTGTTTGAATTATAAAACGAAGTCAATTAATTTCATATAACGAAAAGAAATATTATTTACAAGTTTTAAAAAATATTAAAATACACTCTCAATCAATCAATATTATGTGTATCATTTATCCCAAAATTTATATGCTCTGAATTCAATCTAAAGTCACCAAAAACTACCCTTTTTACCAAAGAAACCTCGAACGCTCTAGATCCCTTTATTATATGTTACGTAAGTTTAACGTATGCAATGTTTGTTGCTGACTTCATTACACTTTTTATATAAATTGAATAAATTCAGAATTGAAATTTAAATAGAAAAAATATCTTAAAACTAATTAGATCTGACCTGCTACAGGTTGTTCTTCGGATTGTGGTTCAACAGCCCTTTGTTTTCCTCATTCATCCATCACTGCTCTGTTTAGTTGAACCCCTGGTTTTCCATAAATTACTTCGTGCTTCTTTATTGATTCCTGCAACTCAAAATTGTACCAGAATTGTACCAAAATCGTCGACGCTGATTTGAAATATTGTATTAATCCATTTAAAATATCCCCACATTTGAATTATTATATCATAGATTCGAAATATTCTCATCACATTCGAAATTATTGTCAACCAATTAGGATTATAAAAAAAATGTACCATACATTCGGAATTATTATCAACCAATTAGGATTATCCATACATTCGGAATTATAAAAAAAATGTACCATCCATTAGAATTATTATATCTATCCACATTCGGAGCTCTATTACTATATTATTAGTTTAAATAAATTATCCTAAGTTCTACTCACGTTAAACGGCGAAAGAAGTCTTCATATTTGTAGCACTATTATCACTTGATATATTTTATTAAATATTACGCGTGACTTTTTGATTCACAGTAACGCAGCTTTGCCCTGCTTGACTTTAAACTGAACTGTCTTATCATTGCTCGCTATTAAATATAGGCTCTTTCCCTTTGCATGTGGGCTGGGTTTTCAACACGTCTTGTAGATATCTTAACCAATAAGGTCTTTGTATTTCCTGCATCTTGAAGTGGTTTCTGATGTAATTTACTTGGCTTTCCGTGTAATGTGTTTATTTGATACTTTATTATTCGCTATCTTGACCATACGTTGTTTTGTTTAGATATCGCGTTTTTGGATATTATACAAAAATACATGACGTAACTTCACTTTACTTTCGTTTATTTATTTTTGAAACTGCGTTTTCTTATCAAAGTGTTTATTATTTCTGCATAATTGCGTAAAGCTTTGTTGGGTTTTATCTCTTACCTTCGTATTATATTATAACTAATTAGAGCACTTCTCAACGCGTGTTTAATTACATTTACTATCATTTTCTCTGAATACGCGTACTTTTACTGAAAAATATTCTCACTTTACATTACTTAAAATTAATAAAGATCTATATACTGCGAGTTGAATGCTTGTTATTTACCTAATGTATGAATTACCTATTTTCCTGCTGAATACGAGTACTATATGCTTATTCGCATTGTTTAAAACAAACTATGATCTATATACAGGGCGTTAAATGCTTGCTATTTACATAATATCCAAATTACTTAATTTTCTGCTAAATAAATGCAGTTTTCTGCTTCCTATCGCAATTTATGGTTACTGCACGACCCTTGCTACATAATACACCCATAAACAACCCCTTATCACAGCAATATATATATATATATATATATATATATATATATATATCACCGTAACTTCAATATTGATTAGAGTTCGACAGCCACTAATTTCTTGTGTCTGGTATTAAATCGTAAAGATTTACCTAAATACGACAAAACACCATATCCAATTCTTCATAAAAGTTTTACTATTTTGTCTAGTTCGCAGAACAATGTGTAGTAAAACTCGCTTCGTTTCAAATTTTAATGTTTTCATAAAACGTACAGAAGGATATATTAATTTTAGGTTTCAGTGTCACAACGAAAAGGAATTTTCTTATAAACCCTTTCCGTTCCAAAGAGTTTATAGAGTAGACCGTAATATACCCTCGTTTTCCTGCTTTCTCTAACTCCTTTAGGCAATTTTCTCTTTAGTATTACTTTCGGTTGAAGGGGTTTCAAGATTTATGTTCTTTTGCTGACATGCGGTCTGGAGGACAACATTTAATTTCATGTATTGACAACGTTTGATTAGACTTAATGCTTTTTCCTTCACCACTGTGTAGAGGTAACAAAATAATCAGTTGCACAGTTCATTCTCAAGTGTAAAGCAGATTGTTCTATTGTTGTCATTTGCAATAACCTGCAAATGTTGATAGGCATGTACAAAGTCACGTTACTGGATGATAAAGATTGTATCACTTTTGATGCTACAGCACATACCGTGTTAATATTTTGTATTATTCCTTAACCTGCTAGTAAATATGAGAAGTTGCGCACAACTAATGTCAGACAGAGCCATGATAAATATAAATTGTGTATCTACACAATACAAGAAAGCTTAAAATTGTGTCCGCATTAAATAAAAAAAAAAGATACATATTACAAAGATAGAGAAATTACATGTCATATGTTTGCATATATCAAGTGATCACTACATACTACGCCATATATTTTCATTAAACTGTTAGAAACATGAACACTGTAATCCCTAATGCTTTCACTTAATCCTCTACCGTTTTCATTTAACTCTTTTAACCTTTGTTTAATTTTTCCCCTAACTCATGCAATGCTCGCCCATTCATTACGCACACATTTGTATATAGAAAAAACATTTATGATTTTTAGCTAGATTAGGAGCCGTGTTAAAAAATTCATGAACAATTTTATAGAAGTAGGATAGTTAATAATTTATTATCAAGGCTATATCAACACAATATTAAATTAAGGCATGAATAGTAAGCTACCTAGTACATTCTTTTTCAATCCACAATTAAAGACTGGGACTTTACAATGGATTATCAAATTAGGAAAACACTTACGCGTTCTCCATGACCAATCGTCTTACGAACATGGAGTCAAAAACATTTTCACGCATTGCAATGATCCCGAAACCATTGTAAATAGTTTGAATAGATAGAAATCATAAATCGTCATAAAATTAAATGCTTAGATAAGCGGGATAATTCAAACGCAGTCGATCGGTTATGCTTTTCAAGCGGTTACAATTCAATTCACCTACAACCAGCGCCAAGCGATGACAAGTTTTAAGTAATTTGAAGGTGTATTAACTTATAAATTTGGGTTTGCTAGTGAAAGGGCTCCTGGACGCGAATGTAAACGCGGAATTCAATAAATTACTATTACTCAGTGAGTGTGATCTGGTAGTAGATCCTTTCATCAACATCAGTTAGATGCAAAGGATTGCGTTACTGATACCCCGTTGGTGTTTTGCCCAGGTGGATTTGAGCTTTGGAAGGAAAAATTGGGAGTTGTTAAACTTTTTTTGCCTGCTACATATTTTAAACTGTTTTCAATATTTAAATGCAGAAATCCACTCTCTCATTAAGCGGACTTTTACGTTGATGCACACTTGAATGAAAGCGATTTATAACCAGGGAAAGCACCTCAATTGTAATTACCGAAACTGATAGCTACATATTAGTTTGGTTTGCTTACTTATAATGAGTAATAACTTTTTTAAAATTGTCACGCTATACCTTTAACTTCCTTACTTAATCTTTATTCTGTTTAATTAAATATTTCAATTAATCTTATTAATACCTTAAACTAATTCCTTTACACAACATTTTCAAGCGTTCCACTTGATCATTTAAACTTTGCGATCCCTTTTTAACTATTTAAATTAAGTCTATCGTCTACAAGTGCACGGTGTTCATACGTAGTCTATAGAAGTCCAATAGTAAAGTAATTAAACAAGAACAATGTATAAAAATTAATGCAAAAATATTTGTAACCTCTAATAACAGATAACGCTAAAATAAGTCGCTCAATATAGCAATCAAAGAGTAAATAGGGGAATAAATACAATAAAGAAATAAAACTAAATAAATATACTGGCTCTAAAACAAGAAACTAAGTTACATAATCTCTTACCCTGAAAGGCTTTTTCTCTAACATAAATAAGGAGCACTCGGTTTTCAATATTAATTACTATTCAGTCATTTACAGTATAATCTAATTAGGAGTTGATTATCATTTAAGCTGAATAATAAAGGCTTATGCTGTTATGAATGGTTGTTTGTACTTTGCTCAATATGACAAGCAACATAAGGTCGTTTTGCTTGTACGTTAACTCGGTAGCATTCGCACTAAGTTGTTGGAATATGTAAAATGGGTTTTGCGAAATACCGACCAAGTGATATGAGCATCGCTATTTACTTTTACATCTTTAAAGCCCCATAAAGCTTAATTTCTTTGTTAATGTGCTCTTAATCAAAATGCTAAGAAAATTACATAGCCACAAAATCTGATCTTCATGCATTAATTTGGCGTTTTCATTAGGTCGTTCCCGTTTATTAGTTGGTGGAAAGCGAATATTAAATTTAACTAAGACATTATTTTTGCAAAGAAAGAATTTTCAGTTCCATAAATTTTTGTAAGAAAGTTTGTTGGTTGGTTGTTTCATTACGAATCCGATAGCACTGTTGTATTGTCTTATGATCTGTCAACATTTTTTTTACAATTCGAAGTAAACGAGTAGCTTTATACGTATTGTCAGCCACCTGTTCGTATTCAAGATTAAAAAGAAAGTGAATATCTCATTTACAAGGGCACGTAAACCTAACAAATATTTGTATATGGTATGACTGCAATAAAAATTGCCACTTAAGTAATAATGTTTACGTTTCAAATAATATTTGTAACCTTAAACACGTTTGCATTGCGCAAGCTATGCAAATTGTTATTAAAAATTAATACCCGAAACTTAAGTGAATTATCATGAAAATTAAAGCTCTTGGTTATGATTTAGTATAGCATTTTGAGCCAAGTATTACTGAATTGTTTAACTCTGAAACGAGGCTTAACGTATAGTTATAAAATTTACAAACTATAAATACTCTTAACCTAAAATTTAAAATACCAGCAGTTGTGTTAGCATGCTAGTGAGCATAACAGATTTGAATATTAAAGAATTTTATTAAATGTTATAGCATAAATACTTATTGTTTTCATAAGAAATTTGCAGGGAAAATAAACTCTACTAAAATTAAACCTGCTGCCCGTTTTTGAAAGCTGTCGCTCTCTTGTGAATATTTTTGTACATTTTGTCATTGAAATTATTAGACAAAGAGAATACAGATTTATTAAGCAAATAACTTAAACTAAATTTACTGCTTTATTTTGGACAAATACGTCCAATATAAGGAGACTTAGATACAATTCTTTAACTTATATCCTTAAATGAAATATTAATGCTGACCTATTAGTAATTATCTTTATACTGTTTTCTATCAACTTCGGTCAGTAGTACCACTTGGTGTTTGTACTAGTGTTGACTATATCACCATGCCCGAGCTGAACACAGAACAAACTAAAGAATTGCAGTTCATCAACTATATCAAAGTACACGAGCTGAAAACAAAACAAACCAAAAATCGCGAAAATTTCCAACTCATTGGTCAAACAAAATTTGGAGATTCTTTTACACTCGAAAATTAAAACACATGCTTTTATCGGTTAAAGACATCATTAATGTTTTTCAACACAGGAAGCATAGGAAATGAAAGTGTATAAATATAATTGCAAATTCTTTGAAAGATATTCGTTAGTGCAAACCATAGCCTAAGGAATCATCTTGCAGTGCTCTCCATAGCCAGCAAAACGTTCAGCGAGCAGCGCTCTCTATAGCCTGCTAATACTACAACGCGCATTGCTCCCCATAGCTTGCGTATTCTCCGACAGTGACGCTGTCCGCCGCCGTACCTGGGGCACGCCGCTATAATTTATCGTTAATAGTCAAATAAACTTCGTATGGGTGGAAAGCTCCGTTCTATGCACCAGGCCACCCGGAAGCAGGCACAGAACGCTCTCCGACGTGCGCTTCGTTCAATCCTTCAGTCGCCTCTGCCACCATCGCCGAACCATCTGTGGCAAGAACGTATTCAAACCGCCCCCACAACAAGTACGTCCCGAGGAGTTGTTTATTGTAATGTCACCGATTGCATCTGTCAAGTTTACCTCAGGAACAACACCCCCGTGGAGTTCAGCGGCGACGCACTCGACGAGACTTGGGGCACCACTTCCACGACGTCTGCCGATGGGTACCGAAGATCACCGAAAACGGCTGGGTCCCTTAAAACTGTAAATATTTTCTAACCATCGCTGTTCAAGTTCTTACTGGGTCTCACAAATAAATTCCGATACCATTCGAAGAGTTCCGAAGACGACCGAAAACTTCCGAACCCTCTATACTTGTATATATTGTCAATTAGTAGTTTTTAATTTCGTTTCATAATTCTTTGTAACTTAACGTTGTACCACAAGTAAAACACGAAGCCTTACGAAAAGTTCCGAACACCGCCGAAGACGTCTGGACTTCTTCAAACTGTAAATATTTTCTAACTACTGTTATTCAAGTTGCTACTTGACTTCACAAGCAAATCCCGAAGACTACCGAAGACTTTTACACCCCGTTAAACTGTATATACATTCATTCAATAAATGTTTAAGTTTATTTGGTTCTAGAAGCAACCATGAAGCCTTCCGAAGAATTCCGAAAATTACCGAAGACTTCCGAACTGCTTTAAACTGTTAAAATCATTCAATTTTAACGATTTCATTTTTATTTTTATGTATTTATGAAACCTATATTTATTTTTGCTTATATTTATTAAACAAATAATCAAGCCAAGCCTACATGCTTTCAGACGCCGCCCACTCAAAGGATAACACTAGTGGGAATTTAAAACTACAAGTTCTTCTGTATGCTTGTCCTACAGTAGTCCTTAAGTAGCTTCAACAGCGTGGTTTAATAACAGATATATCTTTACTATAGGAAGCGACTTTATATGCTGTTTTCCTTTTGCAATAGCAAGGTAGTAATAGCACGCCTCTAATGTCCCTTCTTAGTTCTAACTATATTCTTTCTACACACTTCTCTTTGGTAATGGTGTTTACACAACGAATGCGATAGTTTTCTATGAGTTTAGGACTTGGTGGGGCCTTCTTTAGTGTTGTTCTAATTTTTGTTTCGATTTAGTGCTGTATAAAATATAGCTTCTGAAGACTCACGACCATCTCTCACTACCCTATCCAACAATTGATAGACCTCTGGCTATGTCAGTACACCGCTTTCCTTTAGCAGTCTCTTTTAGACAAGGGATTTCTTAGTTAGTCACACCGCCACTCCTAAGTGGGACTACAAAAAAAAGTTACAATATATGAAATTATCTGTATGAATTGTAGAATACAACAACAATAATGTAGAAACCGAAAAGCATACAATATTTAATTATAATCCAACGATAATGTACCTTTCATTTTACTAGTTCGTTGCTCGAATATTTACGGGAAAATAGAAACTCAGTTGGAAGTCTTTAAGTTTCAACGATTTTATTGTTAAGTGTATGAATAAAAAAAATTTTCTTCAACAAATTGTTTCAGGAAAGGGATTTCGTAGTTAGTCCCACCGTCACTCCGAAATGAAACAACGAATAAAATATACAATATGTGGCATATGAGTTGTAAAATTCACATGAATGGTGTTAAACTAAACGTCTTTTGAACAAAATATAGTGATGAAATTTTGTTGCTTTCCACTGAGCAAAGAAAAATAATATTTAGGTAATGGAAAGCTTGTGTAATAGAAATGGGAGTCCCATGGTCATCATAATGTAGTCTCGGGTACGGTTATAAACACTCACACTTGCTATTGTGTCTGTTAAAATATTGTTAACTTACTTATTAAAAAAGCTGTTTGAGTTATTTAAAATATATTTATATGTAGATAAGTAGAGAAATTATTTTACATTAGAATGACTTATTCTAATTTTCCTATTTACAAAATAATTGCATACTAACTCACACATGTATAGATTAAATTCACTTACAGTAGTAGTACTTTTTCTTAAAGCGTTTATGTTTCCTTTTACCTTGTGGCTCCTTTGATACACCACTGAAGGTTATTTTAAAGTTTTTGAGGAAACGTTGCACATACTTCTTCAACATACCTATTTTTGAAACCCTTAAACCCGAGTTAAGCAGAAATTGCTTTATATGCAATCGTAAGATTTAGAAAATGGGTTATATTAAAGATGTAATTTTTAGAGCATATAAAGAACTTTTTTACATAGCTGCCAAATTATGGCTAATTTTCATTATACTGAAAATTATATAAAAATTGCTTTTTTGAAATATAATAAGTTAATAAACCTTTTGTGTCTTATGTTTACATGCACGTCTAACCAAACGCTTGCCATAACTTTTTGGCTGAACAAAATTTTGCTTGATTGATTGATTTATTTATTTATTTATTTAATTATTTATTTATTTATTTATTTATTTATTTATTTATACATATTAACTATTTATTTACTTATAATTTATTTATTTATTTATTTATTTATTTATTTATTTGATTTATTTATTTATTTATTTATTTATTTATTTATTTATTTATTTATTTATTTATTTATTTATTTATTTATTTATTTATTTATTTATTTATTTATTTATTTATTTATTTATTTATTTATTTATTTATTTATTTATTTATTTATTTATTTATTTATTTATTTATTTATTTATTTATTTATTTATTTATTTATTTATTTATTTATTTATTTATTTATTTATTTATTTATTTAGTAGCTAATATTAAATGTGTGTATGTGTCAAGTTATGTATACTGATAAATACTCGAATCTAATTAGAAATATTAAGCTAAACAGAACTCCTACATTACTTTGAACCCCAGAACATATAAAGCTACCTTCCGATATCAGCAAATTGTCGATTACATCTTTGAATATAATTTGAACTTGAAAGTCAATTGATTAGAATGGAACGTCAAAAAAAGTCGCTGACAGGTTGTCACCCAAAAGTCAATCAAATTTAGACAGTAGGAGCATTAAAAATTACAGTAACACATCAGAATGCAGCATATGCAACAAAATTTTCAAAAAAAGAGGTCTAAACATCCACATCAGGAAATGCCACCCAGACCAAAACGTAAGTACAAGTCTTAAAAACGTAAAAATAGGGGAGCTTAAAAATCTGAAAATGCAGTACCAGAAGAATATGAAAAGCCATTCCATCTATCACTAGCTAAACAATCAGCAAAATAATCAAAAGAATTCCAAAATCAATCAGAAATACCTCTGCAAACCAATTAAAAATTTTATTAGACGAATGCATATCAAAAAATTCTGTAAGAATTTGGAAAAACCTTTTATTATATCCATATAAATTTTTAAACACTGCACGCTTCGAAAAGAAAATAAGCTGTTTTTAAAGATTCCAAAAATGAAAATAACTCAAAAAGCAAAATGTCATTATGCAAAAGAGTATTAGCCAAAGTAACAGATGGTGATATTACTTCAGCAGTCAAAATACTTTATTCATCAGACACAATTGCAGATTACAGTGAGAAAACCTTACAGAAATTAATAAAAAAACATCCTATGAATAACGAAATGATAGAATACGAACCAATAACTTACCAAAATGCACTCCAAATTAAAAGTGAAGATGTACTAATAGCAATTAAATCCTTTAAAAACAATTCAGCTGGTTGAGTGGATTCCCTAAGGCCTTCACACATACAAAATTTAACTTCATATAGCTCCAACGAAACCGGTCAAAATCTATTAAAATCTTTAACAGCACTTTGCAATCTAATGCTATCGGGAAAAGTTCCCAAAGAAATATCCGCAGTTTTGTACGGCGCTTCACTATGCGCTCTGAGAAAGAAAGATGGTTGCATACGACCCATTGCCGTCGGAAATTTCTACAGAAGATTGGTTACAAAAATAGCATGTTTTAAAATAAGAGACTCTTTCAGTTCCTTTTTTCGACCCAAACAATTCGGATTTGCAACTCGCAAATGAAATGAAGCAATTGCACATTCAGCAAGACTTTTGATCGAAAAGTTAAAATCAAAACAACAGGTATTTCTAAAAATTGACTTTAAAAACGCCTTCAGCATGGTTTACAGAAGGAAATATTAATCAATATTTTAAAAACAATCCCACAATTATATCCTTTTGCTGTACGATGTTACCAATATCCTACATTTTTAATGTTTGGAAAAGAAACGATTCTATCACAAAGAGGTGTACAACAGGGGGATCCCCTCGGACCAGCTCTGTTCAGTTCAACAATTCAAGATATGATAAATAAAATTTGCACTGAATACAATGCCTGGTATCTCGACGACGGTTCAATTGGAGGTAATAGTGATTTGGTCCTACAAGACATAATAAACGTTATTGTTAAATCAAAAAAAGTAGGATTAGAACTAAATTTTTGCAAATGTGAAATTTTCATGGAAACACGAGTTAAGGTTCGGGCCTTGAGAGCTGCCTTTTTAAAAACCAGTTCCAAAACTTCTTAACAAATTTATTTATTGATACAGAATTGACTTATGGAATTTTGACAAATTAATTAAATATTACTTTAAATCGAAATTACACTAGTTAATTGTACTATGATGAGTAGTCTAGCAAACTGCAATGTCAAAGCGGATCACTTGATTGACTGCCGGGTCCTTGAGCTCCCGGGATTTTTATAATGTTCTTACCCCCTCACATGGCTGTGGGAACTTGCAGATCTCATGTCTGCTTATTCTTAATACTATTCATAATTACATTGTTGTAATCTTAATTTCTAAGTAATCACCGTACCTGACTGTCTGTGACCTGACATCTGCAGTGTCACTATCGTCTGCGGTACAAAGTAGCGCTTTCGTTCTCATGAACGTTAATAAACTTTACAAATTGTCCATGTATTTACTTTGTTGCACTTCACTTAACATTTTTATCACACTTTCTAATAATTTCCTAATTATTCTATTTAATAACATATTCATCAATTGGGGGATACATAACTCACATAGACAACATATTTATAAAAAAAAATATTATCAATAGTTCCCGATTTAAAAAACCGGAATGGTGTCTTTTAGGTGCTCCCCTCACAGATAGCACAATATCGATGTGCTTAAAAGATAAATTAAAATGCTTAACCAACATGTGTTCAAACTTAAAAAACCTGCCAGCACACGTAGCTTTCTACGTATTGAAAAATTCATTAGCGATATCAAAGTTACTATATGTACTTTGATGTTGCCCGTCATGGAATGCAGAAACAAATCTTAAAAAAATAGACAGCAAACTACATAAAACCTTGGAAGAAATCACTAACAATAAAATACGCAATGACCAGTGGATACAAGCTACACTTACAGTCTGCAAAGGAGGTTTAGGAATGCGCCAAACCACAACTCTTGCTCTCCCTTCATTTCTATCTTCCATATACAGTGTTTCCAATTTGATTGATTCAATCTTAAAGAACGAAAAATCACTTTCCAATACTTCATTATTGGAAGGCGAAAAGTTATGGCATAAGATAACCAAAAATAATTTGAAAGATGACGTAAAAATTTTTCAAAAGGCATGAGATGAACCATTAATTGAACTGGCGACTAAACAACTGCTTGAGAATGCTACCACACTACATGACAAGGTCCGTCTCAAAGCAGTTAGCTGCAAGGAATCTGGTGCGTGGTTAAATGCCCTTCCAGCAGCATGCCTAGGAACACTACTAGATGACACCTCATTTCGTATCGCCACTGGATTACGCTTGGGAAACAAAATTTGCAAAGAACTCAAATGCAAATGCGGTTCGATGGTTACAGAAGAAGGAACACATGGACTAAGCTGTATGTTTAGTGCAGGACGCTCATAAACGCCATCACGCTGTAAACGACATCATAAAAAGAGCACTAAACCTTGCAAAAGTACCTTCATTACTAGAACCATCAGAAATAAGCTATTACGACAGCAAACGACCAGACGGCATATCACTCGTCCCTTGGAGTCACGGAAAGTCAGTAATTTGGGATTTCACTTGCGTAGACACCTTGGCAGCCTCACACCTACAATATACAAGTATATCAGCCGGTAGCGCTGAATCGAACGCAGAAAAAATTAAACGTAAATAATACAATCACATGGAAAATAATCATATTTTCTTCCCAATCGCAATCAAAACTCTAGGAGTTATTGGAAAACAAGGATTGAGTTGTCTTCAAGAAATTGGGAAAAGAATAAGAAAAGAGACTCAAGACCCTCGAGCTTTCGGTTTTCTTCTACAAAGAGTAGAAATAGCAATTCAAAGAGACAATGCTACGTCTATATTAGGCACATTGCCTACGACAACAAAACTGGATGAATTCTTTCTATATCCTCCAATAGGTAACATTAGAAACCATGAAAATATAAATAACGAACTGGTTATACATGAAACACCCGAAAAATAAAACACAGGAGTGACAGTGTGCCCAGTGTGCCAAGAATCTATTCAACAAAGTACAATCCCGCTTCCTCAATCCTTGAACGAATTTTTTTTGATACCGGAATGTTCTAAAAATGTTACTCTACATAACTCACACACGAATAACAGCAGGTTACCCAACACTTTAAGAGAAAAAATTGCTTTTAAAAAGACCTTTGTTTATCAAACATTTAAAATAAATGACACTGAAGCGACAAAATATTTTAACTGCATTAGTGATACTAGTACACATACATCAAATATCGGGGAAGTCAAAAATTCACCCGAAACCAATAAATAAAAAACTCCAACGACGTCTCCAAGTTAGGTGCAAGTGGAATGATGAATATAGGTAATACTTGTTTTATAAACTCTGTAATTCAGTGTCTCTCAAATACAAAGTTAATTTCGGAATACATTAAAAATGATCTCTTCACAGAGGACATTAATAATATTTCTAATATAAACGGAGATAAAGTGATAAATGAACTGTGGTCTGAAGATTCATGTGGTGGAGAATCACTAATATATCCAGCTTAAAATCACAAATTGAAAGTTTTGCACCCATTTTGTCAGGCACCTCTCAACAAGATGCACAAGAGCTTTTACGTTATTTATTAGAAGGCCTACACAAAGACATTAATCAGGCCAATAAACTTACGAAAATATTTCCAGAAATTGATGAGAAACTCAACAACTGCAACAAAGCTTCCGCATCATGGCAACAATATTTAAAAATCGAAAATTCGAAAGTTGTTGACGTCTTGGCGAGACAGTTGAAATCTACAATACGTTGTATACATTGTGGACACTGTTCTATTACTTTTGACCCATTCTGGGATATATCGCTTTCTATACCTCAAAATATAGGCCAATTAAGATTACAACAATGTCTAGACTATTATACTAAAGAGACGCCAATACACGGAGATGAGAAACCTACTTGTTCAAAATATAAGGAAAGAAAAACTGCACAACATCCCTCTCTATACAAAAATTTCCTAAAATGTTAGTGTTACACTTAAAACGCTTTTCACCTATGAGAAAACTCAGAGGAAAACTGTAAACAAGTAAAAATTTTTTAATAAATGATTTGGACATGACAGATTATGCTGCCCAAAATAGTTTAGAGCACTATATTTACAACTTATATGCAATATTGAATCACATTGGTACAACATACAGTGGACATTATACAGCACACTGTCGACACCCATATTCATCTACATGGTATGAATACAATGACTCCGTAGTGAGCAAAATAGCTTTCACAGCACTAGCAGTGAAAACGCGTATGTCCGATTCTATGAACTAGCTGAAAATCCACCCAATCCAAGAGTAGGCGATACTAACCTAATCCCAAAATCATTTCCCGCCCATATCAATGCTCCGACTGATAGGGCAAGACAAAAAACTAACTTCTGCGACATCCATATTCCACAATCAGTATCACCATTGAAAGAACTTCATGCAGCAACAGAAGATAATCCAGTATCGATAAGCGATACGCTGATATACCCTAACTAACTTATTCTCTTTAAACAGAACAATCCTCGACTCGCTGACGCCCTAATAATTGGAAACACCGATACATTCGGAGACGTTCTACATAAACTAGCACACGTCCGTCCAGAACGAGGTTGTCAAAGAGTAAAAATGATGAAAGCCCACTCTTCTAATACTGAAACAAAGCAAGTAATAACTGAAAAACTCACACAAAAAAACTAATATGGAAACTGCAACGGAGAATTTATCCTGTAACGTCCATAAATACCACTATGCCGCACAAACCACAACAATATCAATTTGTTGTACAAAGAGATGTAGCATTATAAGACTGGCTGATAACCAACGGGAAGGCATTGCCACAAATATATAAAAAACTATAGAACGAATTCAAATGGCTCAAATACAAATCAAATCCGATTATTTGACAACCAGCTTTTCGGTTTCAGAAGAACAACCCATGGACATATTACTGGGTTTGGATATGCTTAAAAGACACCAGTGCTCCATTGATATCCATCGCAACGTCCTGTGCATTGGTTCCACCGGAACTGAAGCAACAATTTATCAATAGCCACTTGTAAAATACAAAGTTTATTTTTTTTAAATTTATATATTCGAACTGCAAATTTTCGGACTATAAATATTTATTTATTTATTTATTTATTTATTTATTTATTTATTTATTTATTTATTTATTTATTTATTTATTTTTTGTTTGTTTGTTTGTTTGTTTGTTTGTTTGTTTGTTTGTTTATTTGTTTATTAATTAATTAATTATTTATTTATTTATTTATTTATTTATTTATTTATTTATTTATTTATTTATTTATTTATTTATTTATTATTTATTTATTTAATTATTTATTTATTTATTTATTTATTTATTTATTTATTTATTTATTTATTTATTTATTTATTTATTTATTTATTTATTTATTTATTTATTTATTTATTTATTTATTTATTTATTTATTTATTTATTTATTTATTTTACTTCATAACCACTAAAACCGTTTGTTTAAATTGCGGATCTACGACACGAACTAGCTCGAACCAGCTTAGACATCTAGCTTTATGAAATCCAACACGTTGTGCAACAATCCTTGCATTTAAATTCAGCTGAAATATTTCAAGTGTCCATATGATGATTATATAAACCGGTATAAATTTCTTGGCGTTACACTATATTTAAAATACAAAATCAAGCGAAGATGAAATGATTACTTGAATTTTTAAACAAGCGTCCTTATGAGAATCTTCATAGGGGCCATTTGTGGCTATGCAAATTAACATTATTAGCTGCAGAAGAATCTAGAAAACAGATTGGTGAGGGAATATGGTATTAGAAATAGGCCTACATATGCAAACCCCACACTTTCAGGTACTGGTAAGAAGTTTCTACTACACTGCCGGGAGCGGTATCACATCTACATTTGCGCTACAGGTCGCATAATCACCAACAGAAGGTCATGTAAATAACATAAAAGTATAATAAAACTACAGTTAAAAATTGAATATTAAAAAGAATTTGATACGCGTCAAAATGGCACATAACAAAAAGTCAGTATCAGATATTCCAGCACCCAATGTTAATGTAATTTCTAAATTTAATGAATACTTTTATAAGAAATAAATAATTTAGTTTATATTTAATTTTAATAATTTACATTTACTTCACACGTACGTCATCAAAAGTAAATTCCCAAAGTTATTTTTTAAAATATGTGCAACGTTCCCATTAATATCTAGATATGTATGCTTAAAATCTGGATTTATCTATTCTGCATCGTCTATATATATATATAATATATATATATATATATATATATATATATATATATATAAATCTTTTATTTGGTTCTTGGGAATTCGGTCCAAATAATACGCTACTTTCTTCTATCTTGTTGAATAATCCCTTTATTACTAACATGCATCAGACGTTTCGACCGAAAAGTTTTAGATCTTTTCAATGACGCTTAAAGAGGAAGACTCTTAACTTTTAATGGATTATTTTTGGCATCTAACTATATACACTAACTTAAATATAATTTTAAATTCAGAAAACACTAACAATTAAAATATTTAGAAAGTCTTTAAAGGTGTTTATTATGCCCATTACGAAACCAATAATAATTCTTTTCTTAAAATACAACAATGGTAGTTGTAAGTGGTTAAATATTATAATGGTTATCGAGATATTCATTGACCTACACCTACAACATCAAATAAACGTATATCATTGGTGTGTTTCAGAAAAAAAAGTATTATTTGTTGACTAAGAGACACCACAAATCCCATTTATAAACTTATTTAAATATTTTAATTCTTAAAGTTTTTGCATTTAAATTCAAGAATAATGTCCATTAGAATGCGATTGAGTAAGACCTGAAATATTCCGCCAAAACGTCTGGTGAATATTATTAATAAAAGTCTAATAAATGGATTAAAACAAAGTAAAAAAGTAAAATATTATTATTCCGATCGAATTTCCAAGAACTAAATAACAAATTAAAAGGTTTATAAGAAGGTCAAGAACTAATCTTTATATATACATATATATATATATATATATATATATATATATATATATATATATATATATATATATATATATATATATATATATATAGTGTTCCAAATTTAACGTGTCTACTACTATTAGTTCGTTTATTTTTAAAGTTGAAGATAGATTAAATGGAGAAAGATTCAGTGCTCTTCCTTGTCTTTTAAGGTATTAAGGTAACAAAGCGCATTGTTTCTATCATATTTTCGGTTTAGCAGGAAATGTTACCAACTTTGAACTTCCAAATGATATACCTCGTATATGAGAATTGTCGGATAAGTACCTAGCCTCACCGCCCGATAGCGCCACTATAAAAAGAGAAATTTACTATTGTGTAGTACAATCTCGTAGACGGTTACTGTCAAAATTTCAGCTGAATCGGACTCGTAGTTTTGTTTTGATCGCGTGTGAAAACGGGCGTGTCAGCGGATTTTAGAAAAATGGAAAAGATCAATATGGGTCGGTAATTCCATTCTTGTTTTTGGAAGAAAAATCGCGCAGCGAAATTAAAGAGTGCTTGGATGCTGTGTACGGCGACTCTTTTCCTTCGATGGCGAGCGTCAAAAATTTATTTAACCAGTTTCAACATTGTCGTACGTCGTTTTTTGATGAGCCACGCTTAGGTGCCCCGAAAGCGGCTACCACGGAGGATAATATGACAAAAGTTCACGATCTCGTATTGGCAGACCTTACATGTGATTTTTCAATGCCCCACCCGAAGGTACTACATTGGCCAGGAAGAGTTTTCTTTTTACCTGGAAAATTTGAAATTTTGCCGAACCCTTGCTGTTCTAAGCAAGGTAGGGATCTTTAACGTGCGTAACAACACTCACACGCGGGACTTCCATTTTACCTCTCATCCCAACGAGGGTGTATTTTTGTAAATAATATTGCCTAATATTTTTCAAGCGGACCGTGTCGGGATTCAAACCCGGGACCTTGGGCCTAATAGTCACAAACATACCACTACGCTACGGAGCCGCCTCGTATTGGCAGACCGCCGATTTAAAGTTCGCGAGATAGCTGAGCCAGTAGGCACCTCAAAAGACTACGTGGGTAATATCCTGCACGAAATTTTGGGCATGAGAAAGCGATCGGCGCGATGAGTGCCGCGTTTGCTCACTTCAGACAACAAGCGCAGCCGCTCTCGCCACAGCCAAATTGGTCGAATTGCGCCTACAAACCGCTTGCCCCATCCACCGTATTCTCCAGATTTGGCCCCGTGCGACTTCTTTTTGTTTTCAAACTTAAAAAAGTCACTCGCCTGCCAGAAATTTGAGTCAAATGAGAAGGTCCTCGTCACCATGGAGGCCTACTTAGCAGACCTCGAGAAAACGTATTTTTCAGACGGGTTAACAAGTCGGAGCATCACTGGATCAAGTGTATTGAGCTAAAAGGAGACTATGTTGACAAATAAATCGCCACTTTTCAAAAATTTTTGTTTTTCTTTTGTAGGCTAAGTACTTACCGGAACACCCTCGTATTATTAAATTTTTGGATGAGAAATAATGTTGGCTTAATAAAAGTATAAACTTATGTATACCTAAAATAAAAAATAACTGAGAAAATATTTATCCTTATTCCTTTCCTCTGAAGCTTCAAACCTCTGAACCAACTATTATAATGTCATATTTAGCTACACAGAATAACAATACAATCAACAACCGTTTGTAAATAAGTTATAACTTATACCTATTTAATATATTGTTCGAAATTGTTCTCCTGTTTTTCTATACACAATTGTGTTCCTCGTGGGATGCTCCTACACGGGCGATGTAATTGTGGCCAATTTTAATTTTACTTGTTCAATTTTGTTTTACAAGGCTTCAACTTTAACAGATTCATACATGTGGTTAATAATTACGTCTCTTAAATAATCCCACAAAAGGAAATCTATTGGGCGTTGGGTCATGAAATCGTGGAGGAAATTTTGTAGAACCATAAATTCCGATCCTTTTATTACCAAACATTTGGGTAAGGTATTGTCGTACTAAAATAACATTATGCGCAGGTGCGCCGTCTTGCTAAAAGTACAACTTTTGTCGTAAATTTAGTGGGGAATTACCCAACCTATCCTTCATATAATTTCTTAAAAAGTATACATTGTAACCTTTTGTGTTTACTAATTACAATTTGTTATTAATAATACGCCTAACTAGCGTTTTAGAGTTGAAGGGTTTAGTGGATGACTGGGTGGTATGTATCAAAATATTACTTCTGAGTAATTTACATTTTAAGTTTTTATTTTGTAACTTTTTGTTAAGCTACTGTTAATGTTGTAAATTGGCAACTTGTAACAATTTTATTTTCTGACAATATTTTCACAGATATCTAATTTATTTAATTCATTAATAGCCAACTTAAGTATAATAATGCTACACAATCTACGAAATAAATATTATATATTGTTGAAAACAATATAAGCTTTCGATTTGAAAGTATAAAATTTTAAATTACGCGGTGACAAAAGATGCCCTTTGTCAGTGTGACCATAAGAGTTCCCTCCGTTAGATGGTTGTAATATCATGCTTGTTGTCAGACGGCAACACGTCAAGAAATCACTTCCAACTGAGCTATCGTTAGAGTAGGTCAATTGTTCCTTAAATCAAGGAACATGACGTTGTTGCAGTCCATATGTTGGAAGCACCAAAAGATTAAAAATTGTTTTCTTTAAATGATATCGTCTCGGCGATGCGCATTTTATGTCCACACTTGGCTGAAATTAGCTCGCATTTGACGAGACGTTAAATTGTTTGAATGGCCTTAGGTTAACAGTAAGTATTTCTGAGTTTAGAGCCTTACTAAATTGATATTTTTAGTGCAATCTAGGATAATTTGTACATCTTAGCTTTTGAAATTTAAGAAATATATAAAATTTATTTGGGCAAGAAATGAAAATTGATTAGTAACGATGTGAAATTTAACCTTGTACAAAAGTCAAATTGGCGTGCTTCAATTATTTAATGTGGACGCCGTGATGTTGTGTTGGATTTTCAGAATGCAGCTAATTGGGTTGTATGGAATTGGAAATTCCTATATTCTTAATTGCTGAAACAAGAGGAGTATAAATTATCAATTATAATTCCGGGTATGGTCCTTATACCTAGCAAGTATTTTTCCGTCGGATTAACATCTGGTATGTAATTTGTTTTCTTATACGTCAGCTGTAGCATTGGGTATAGCAGACAAATAATTTTTTGTTTTGTTCACGTGGAAATAATCAAGTTCATTGGGTGAATGACAAACAAGTTATTTTTAAATTATGAAACAGGAACCTATAAAGTTTCACATTAAATCTTTTTATTAGTACTAACAAAATACGGTAGATGTCATTATGAAGGTAGAAAAGGTTAAATTCTATATTTAATGAAAATTGAAGTGATTATTTGAAACATAAATTATTCTAATCTTAGAGAATTAAATTGTTACATTTTACATTTCACTAATTGTTAAGTGGAATATTTTGTCATAGAATGTGAGGTTCAAGTAGTACTACTCATACCAACAGAAGTTGTAATATAAAGTTAAATATTAAAAAAACTCATATTCAATCATTTGAAGATAAATTTTGCTAGTCTTTACTAATATAAAATTATTATATTTTATTTGTGAGAAATACTGATATTATCAAGTACATATGTACATATCTTTCATTAATATTATTTAATCAAACTTATTTAACTGCAACTGAAGGAATAGATTTTTATTTTGGTCAAGACTATGATTATTAATTGGAACGAATGAGGGTTGATTCTAATTAATTATTAATTTTGGATATAAATGCACAAACAGTGTTATCTTTGTTTTAATCTGTTTACAGGTGTAGCAGTGCATCTATAAAGGTCAATATCGAGCCATAAGGTAAGAAAACTTTAGGGATTGTGTTTCAGTAATATGTTGTATAGCGGTAATTGAGCAAAGGTTTCTGCATTCGCCTTATACAAGAGACTTAAGTAAGGTCTTCTTCGTACACAAAAATTTGGTGGCGCCATATTCTTTACATTTTTGGTTGCAGTCCAACGCCGACCCACAGCTCAGGTTCTACCCAGAGCAAATAGCTCGACTAGCCGTTTAGCCTTTAGAGGTTTCCTCATCTACGAGCCATTTTCCACCGAAACTTGCCGTGGGCTCTTTACACTTTCTGGAAATCTTCGTCAAACATCCTTGTGCCTTTTAACTGGTCACATAGGAGTAAAAACCTAATAAATGAGCCCCTTTAGTAACTAAAAAGGCTATAAACTTTGTTCTTATAAATGTGCTAAGTTATTACTCAAGTATATTTTTAATAAAAAATTATGAATGATTATTAAAAAAGATTTTGAATTGCATACCTCCTTCATTCACAAATATTATTTGCAGTTTATTAGCTGTGTGACATGATGATGGATATACGTGGAATTGAAAAGAAGCATATTAATCCAAAATGTATCAAAAGTATTTATCTTTAACAACAAATTCTGGAATAAATTTGAACTGTTATTTTAAATTGGCAACTTTTTCTTTAGATTTAGAGCCTGTTTACTCGCTAATCTTGAATGTTCAATACTTTGAACATACGGTAGTCGCGAACAAAATCGGGTAATATCGACCTCTATAGCAATGAAGTAAAATAAGCGTAGCTCCCTTTATATAGATATGACCCACCCATATTTTTCCACATGGAACCATTTTATACTGTCCCTGAATCGAACTTAAGCGGTACATCTTTTTTTCTATTAAACAATTTCATATCTGTTTGAACATTAGCAGTATTTTTGAAGTGGTTAACCATGGTTATAACATAATTGTTTCTACAGGATTTGGTGATAATTTCTCGATAATGTTCAGGAGTATAGGTACTCTGATGCTTTCTGAGATTTTTTTAATCCTACCACAATTGCGGTCTGAATCGAGATACGTATGGCCTACCTCTGGAAATTTATGGTCTATAATTTTAAAGTGTCCACAATGAATAAAATACTGGTAAAGGCAGATCATCAGAAAATTTTTGTTTTAGCCTCCGCGGGAGTCTGTCCTTACTATTATATGATCTTTCTTCTTAAGTATTTCGTCCATCTGCAAAACGATTAATAGCGAGCTGAACACCTCTGAACTTCCTGTGGAAGCTTCGTCCTCGGTCCAAGTGCAAAAGGTTGTTGTATCTACATTATTGGCTATTACATGGATCCCTAAATTGTAGAACCTCAATTGGCGTAAGTAAAAAGCCTTCTAGGTACTAAGTCGAGGTAGTGGCATCTGTTGAAGATTCACAGTAAGATAAGCAATGTTGCCAGCTGTTTGCGACAAATTCTAATCCACCTGTGATGATGTAAAAGCTACACCATAGCTTTAAGTGTGTTCTTCATTGGAGTTCCCTGCATCGCAAGTACTGCAAGTATCACCTTCCGAAGAAAAGATCCCATTCATTCAGAAAAATATTGTGAAATTGATGTTCTTTTATGTAATAGAAGTCTGGAACTTGATCAACTATACCTTATTCAGAATAAAATCTATGTATTTTAGAAATAGCGAGAAGAGAAGAAAAATATTTTTTATTGATGTTGTAAGTCCTAGAATAATGAAACTCGTCAACTAGAAAACTCTTAATGCGCCTAATACAGTCAGTGTGCATTCTTCCCTAATTTTGTAGGGTTTGTTATTGTGATGCCCTCGTCTGGCTGGGTGTGCAGCAACACACTCTTTACAGTAGAACCTCACACATCCGACCGTGATGGGCTCGGGCCATGGACGGAACGGCCAAAAGGTCGGATATCGGGAGGAGCAAAGAAACTTCTTTCCTAAGTAGAAAAACAGCTACACAATACTGTAATACAACTTTATTGTACGTACTTGTAAATCTAAGCATACCCTATTTAAAGAACTCAGTAATGGATTTTGTTTCAATTTTTTAAATCTTGACTTTGCGGAAGTGTCTCTCCACTTTTTTGCCCACAATACGTCCATTGGAGTTGTATTTGGATGTTGCTCGATGTATTTCAGAAGCAGCAGAATGACTCACTACGTTGTCACTGGTGGTTTTGTCTTCATCCAAGTCAATTTCTTCTTCCATGACTTTGTTCTGCATAACAGCGATGATTTTGTCGTCGTCGAGATCTTTATTGGTAACTTCCGAAACATCATCTTTAACAAGCCACTCTTCTACATCTTTCATCTAGAGAATATGCAAAACACTTGTAGACTTTGTAATACTTTTGTGTTGTCTGTCTCAACTTCTGCTTCTGTCTCAGGTTCTTCTTGTTTCAATGTTGGCTAAATCCCTTTCCAAGCCTTCTGAAGGGTAGTTTATTAATTTCGTCCCAAGCTGCAGCAACGGTGTAGATAGCGTCTTTTATGTTGAAACTTTTTATCGCCTCAAAAGGGTTACATTTTTCTGTTTTTTTCCAGCGGTAAAAATAAAGCCTTGGTGTTTCTTTTCTTTAGTTCACATTCAGGGGGGCGACTAGGAGCGTTATCTAACAGCAAAACAGCACGAGCAGGTAAGTTTTTAGACTTTAAATGTTTTTTTACTGCGGTGACAAAGTCATCAAAAAACCGCTCCTTAAACAAATCACCATCCATCCAAGCAGATGATTGATTCCGATAGAAAACTGGAAATGCTGCCATGTTTAGATTTTTTAAATGCTCTTGGTTTCTTAGATTTTCCTATGACGAACAGCGGCATTTTGTGGATCACCGTGGCATTGCTAGAAGTTGCGATTGTGAGCCTGTCTTTAGCAAGCTTTGTTCCTAACCCAGGTTCATTTTTAGCAGCAAGAGTTGTTTTCGGTAGCATTTTGTAATTTAGGCCTGTTTCGTCTATATTGTACACTTGTTCGGGTACAAGTTTTTGTTCTGTGACCAACTTCTCAAATGTTTCTACAAATTTTTTAGCAGCATTATCATCAGCTGATAGTTTTCCCCCTGCAATTATAACATGTTGTATGTCATGACGCAACTTCCACTTATGTAGCCACCCTTCGCTAGCGCTAAACTTTTCTAGATCACCTGCCAGCTCTTCATGCAATTTTATGGCTTGCCCCTTTACGATTGGGCCTGAAAATGATGTTCTTTGCGCCTTTCCTGACAAAACCAAACCCATAACGCCTCATCGACAAGTTCAAGTTTTGGTTTTTTCAACATTTTTCTACCTTGTAATGCATTATTTGTCTCAACTGTCGTTGAGTACGCTTCCAGATCTTTACGGTTTTTTCCAGTCTTTTGCCGTAGTCACCCCTACACCCAACTTCGAAACTAGCTTAACAACAGACTCACCATGGTGCAATCGCTGTAACACCTCAAGTTTTTGTTGCAGAGAAACACAAACACGTTTACGTTTTTGAGTTGGCATTGTCACACACGTACCTCAATTTAAAGCACCTCACAATCCGTGGAAAAACACAAACTGTATTGACGTTAACAAACATAGAACAGTACAAGATTATAGTCAGAGTACATTCCACATCAGCACTCACGGCTGAACTGACAGTTTGTGACACGAATACAAAACATACGTAGTATAGTAGATACAGGCTCAGCTAGTGGGATATCTGTAAGAGTCGGTTATGGGAAGGTCGGATATGAGAGGTTCCACTGTATTTTCTTTGGTATCACCTCAACGTTTTTGTTACTAATTTTAAATAACGATACAAAAGCATTTTTACTCACAATGATTTGTTAACCATCAACAGTTATACGGTATTTATTTGCGGTTTTGCATTTTTTGCTTCTTTTCTTACTCTTTCAACCGGAGTTTGTGTAATATTGTTGAATAACAAGAGGTTTTTGGCGTTTACGACAAGTTTGTAAAACGACTACATTCTAGATGCTCGTTGAACGCTCCTAAATTTGTTAAAACATCTTAAACGACATTTTTCTGGGCACATATTGCCCATTACAATAGATTTAGCAGGAATAATTTGTTCATTGTACGACGTGTAGCTATCTCGTTTCTCACGAGCTATGTCAGTCTTCCGTCGCTTCCACGTATCCGGATTTCTTTTTTCTATTATAGAGGTTTTAAGTGTATAATCATTTTTTGAGGTAGAGTTTGCTTACTTACTGAACTGTTACTTTGGTCTACTTCATAAGAAGCGAGTAGTTCGTTATCACGTTCACCTGTAACATATCCCGTATTTACCTAGAAACATTGTCTATTTCGCCATCAGATTCTTCAACTTTCTTGTGAACCGAGTGTGTATTCGTCTGTTGAATCGTCTCCAAATGGATCACTACTGTCTGAGTATCTGCCTTGCTCATTTCCAAAAAAATACTATAATAATTACATCAAGGTGAAACCTAATTACAGCATGTACATACAGACTATTTGAGTACAATTTAACCTAACATTAAATTAACTAATGTGCAAACAATAATATTAATTTATTACTAGTTAAAATCCGACCTATTACTAGACTATGCAGGCACAAAACTAACGTTTGAGTTAACAAAGATGAGTAAAGAGAATAATGATTTATTATCATTACTCTTACTTACCAATACTTTTACACAGCCCCCTGTTTGGATTGGTTTGAAGCCATTGCGAACATTCATGGATGTAGATGATTTATCGACAATTTGAATATTAGATATTTCTGCTAGTTTATTTTTCCTTAGTTTATTTACATCTTTACCAATTCTACCATTAGAAGCTCTGCATGATTGTAAAGCTAAATTCAGAATAACATTCTCTCTTACACTTGTAAAGACTACGAATTCGTCCTTTATTAATATACGCCTTTGTAATAATTATTTATCAAGATCCTTTATGGTATTAAAAGCGTAAAATTTCTATTTAATAAAAAGAATGCTTATTCGTTACATACAACTTCATCTGTGTTCATAGGTTTAAAATAACCTCCCAGTTACCTTGATATCCGTGTTGATGCAAGAATTTGTTTCTTTGTGCTTGCTCGCGGAGTAAAGCGTTGTAGTGCTTGAATCCATTTTTAATAACAGGATGTAAAAGGAGACAAGTTTTTGACGCGTGGTCAAAAGGTCGTTCGCAATCATGTTATCCGACCAGCATGTCACCTGGTCCCGGAGAATTGCTTGGTCTTTTATGGTAGAAACGATCACTAAGAGTCGATCTTTAAGATGATCAACATATAGTGGTTGTTACGTGCCATTGCCACTTAAACAGGTTTTTAGGTTAGTTTTTGATATACGGGAGTTTCGCGGCATATTTTCAAATACGCGGTGCGCGGGAATTTTAAATAGACTAGGCGGTACTTCCGTATGTCATAGTAGTGAGTTTGCGCAGATCGCATAACACTAGAGGGGTAGACCAATACTAGACAAAAGAGTGGGGACGAGTTTTGGTGACGCTCTGAATCGTGGCTGTTTTCCTTTGATCTTCAAGTGAAGTAGTCGTGCCGGTATCGTATCTTATCTTACTATGTAGATTCCCTTGTCTTGCTTATCTTTGTTTGTCTTTCCCTAATTAACCTATTCCTGTCGTTCCACTACATTTAGGAAACCGATATGACCCTGGAGCAGCCCACGACCAGAGATGACCCGGATGTCCATGCTCAGCTAACACCACCGGAGCCCGGAGCAATACCTTCATTATCGACCCCGAAGGATGATAGGCGTACCTGGGGAAAGCCGGATATCTTATGTGAGTAAATTGTGTTACCTGTTTATTTAACTTTTTATATTTTCGACTATTACGCAATGTAAATTTGGCAGTGGTGACGTCATGGTAGTTGGCCACGCGAACCTGTCATAAGGTTGGCGCTTCCGGCCGCCAGGGCGTTGCATTGCTTTTTATCTATTGCGCTTGCGCGATGTATCTTATGAACTTTGGTAACTGTATTACCGACTTTTAGGAACTATCACCATAACAATGTATCACCCTCTAAAGTGCAATACTTTGTTAACTGTTTTATCGACCATATAAACTTTCACAAGAGTAGTGTAATATGGTTATGAAGTACATCATCACGGTATGTAATTATATTATTTATTATTTAAATTAATTCCTTGGTTTTTGTAGTGCAAGTTTTTTAATTACGTCGTATGGCAACATTTTAATTATTAGTAAAGTAGTACCAAAAGTTTTTGTTATGGAACTTTGCAACGTTTAGTTGGCGAGAGTGTTGCAAGTTCTTTATACATATGGAGTATTGTATAGTTTTAGTTATTATACAGATCCCGTTAAAATGTTTTGAAAGCATCCTATTGTAAACCACACCTAAACGTTCTTTTCAAATGGAAAACAAGTTTATATTCCTAAGCGCAGGCGAAGGTCGCACAGCTGTTGTTAGAGTGGAACACAAAAATAGTTGGAATGGTACAAAGTTCATTCTTAAATTGGTAAATACTAATTGCTACTGAAATTTCATGTCAGACGAACATTTTTGTGGTGAATGTTTTCTGATTCAATTCTCGTTTCATCAAACCATTACAGGAGATGTAGTTTTTTTGCAAATTTTATACAGTGGTTTAAATTAGCATACACCTTTTTGTTCCAGAATTAAAAGTTTGATGAAATATTATTGTTCGTAAGAACGCAAAATTTAAAGATAACTAACTCCCTAAAAATTTTAAAAGGTGAAAGTTGAATGTGTTGTAACTAAGCAGGTGATATTATACTTTTGTTTGTCACATTTTACGAACTAGTTTTTTTAAGTATAATTATTTTACGTTGTTGTACGTACATAATCTCTTCATCAATGCCGTATCCTAATTAAGTAAGCTATTTTAAACACTTTGGGTTATACCAGATGATAGTTTAACAAATAACTCCTTCATTCAAAACAGAATCTCAAAATTAAAAAGATGTGACATACTCCCTTCATCCACTGAACTCTTTAGTTGTTTTGAAATCATTTCTATTCTCGTCTTTAAGATTCTTGTATGGTTATTCAAATCTCTCTGGTCATTAATGATACGCGACGACAACCATTACTTCGCGGAGTCGAATAGCAAGATATATAGATCGTGGTGAGTCATTTGCAAGATCTGAGAGAGTGAACATGACGTGATTATAGCAAGCGATCGTCGTATAATAGTAAGCTGTTGCAATTAATGTGCGACTTTATTTTTGATGCTGCGCCCTTTTTATAGGGCATACGTCTTTTCTCAACCAAAGCTATTTTTTTACACTAAAGATTTTCACATCCGTCCCCAAGGTACATATTGCATATTTTTAGGGCTTGGTGGCGCTTTTCTGTTGTTTATTCATAAAATTCTTTTAGGTACTTTATAGTCATAGGAATCCACCGTCACGCCTCGGAGGTCTCCACATAAGTTAGAATTTTAGCTAGTCGAAAGATATCCCACTTCTTAGGTCATCCGTCGAAGAAAGAGAATAGTTCATTTTCTTTCCTTTTCGGATTTATCTATAAGAAGGAAAAATGTAAAAATATTAACCGAGAACGTATGTTGATTTTTGGTTCCTGATGGATTGACGGTGAACTAGTAAAAATTATTTTTTTTCGATGAAACATACCGTTTTTATAAAAATTGCATTCGTGTTACCATAAATACAATTTATCAAAATCCCGTTTTCTCTAATATTTTCTAACAACCAGCTACAAAATTGCATTAGCTTGATCACCTAAATGCAACTGTTTTACTAATATAATTTCATATGGTATATAATGATACCGCTTTAAAATTAGTCGTATCATTTCTCGAGAAATACCACATTCGATTGCAGCTTTCCGTGTAGACATTTCAGGAAATGCCTCAAACAAAACAAGTACCCAATGACAACTGAGCATTTTTCACAAAAATTATGCCCTCGTTCGGATGAGAGGTTAAATGGAGGTCCCGTGCGTGAGTGTTGTCACGCACGTTAAAGATCCCTACCTTGCCTGGAACGGCAAGGGTTCGGCAAAATTATAAATTTCCAGGCAACAAAAAACTCGCCTCCTGGCCAATGTAGTACCTTCTGGTGGAGTATTGGAAATATAAATGCACGGGTATGGATAGTGCACGCCCAAGGTCCCGGGTTCGAATCCCGACACGGCCCGCTTGAAAAATGTTAGGCGAGAATTTTTCATAAAAATACTCCCTCGTTCGGATGAGAGGTAAAATGGAGGTCCCGTGTGTGAGTGTTGTTACGCACGTGCTTGGAACAGCAAAGGTTCGGCAAAATTCCAAATTTTTCAGGTAAAAAAAACTCGCTTCCTGGCCAATGTAGTACCTGCAAGTGAAGCATTGGAAAATCACATGTAAGGTATGGATACACTTCTCATAGCCACCTTCTCAGTAATAGAAAAATTCATTTTAAAATAACCTAGTGATAGTGCACAGAATTATAGTAAATACCAGAAGAGACACTTCTTTGATAACAACTATATTGTTTTTTGCCATCAATAAATTTCATAGTTAGTACAATTTTCGTACAAGCAAAAAATCATTTTAGCCATACATAATACTTATACTCTTATTATACCAACATTATTCTCCAATCAAAAATTTAATAATATTACGAGACGGTTTTTGAAAATAAAGTTGGTAATATTTTCTGGTAAACCGGAAATGATAGAAACAGTGCGCTCTGTTACTTTAAAAAATAACGAAAAACACTGAATTCTTCTGCATTTAACCTACCTTCTATCTCCAAAAATAAATGTACACCCAATGGAAGGCACGTTCAATTTGGAATCGTCTATATATAAAAGCTAATTATTTTACACTTTAATACCCTGTCAGTATTTTTATATATCATAGAAAAACCTATACACACATTGGCATTGTAATCATATTTACATCTTAGTCTCTATAACAGAAGAATTCTTACAACTCCTACTTTCCTCGCGTATCCATGGCAAGTGCCGATTGGACCGCGAGGTCGGACACTATATCCAAGTTTTTCTCTGTCGAAGTGATTCTGGATCATCCTCGCTCGCTTGTCTTTGTCAAGAAATAGATTTCATTTCGGTACTCATCCAACGTTTCGTACGTTGGTAATTGCACAACCCATCTTCCCAATTCGTGTAGTACGAAGCTGAAGTGGAGGTAGGATTTTGGCCCCCGGCATGCAAGGATGTTCGCATTGTTCCTGTAACAAGAGTGTTGTATTAAACTTAGTGGTATGGACAAAGATTATTGTTTAACTAAAACAGAAGCAGTAGTGCATACCCTACTATGATACTAGCAGTACATATCCACTTCCACTTAGCAGTAAGAAGTTAATTTAAGGAGGCAAACGAAAAGAAAAAAGATCAACTTTATTGTCACTGAATATTACATTCGTGGACTAAGTAGTACAAAACAGATCTTCTGATTCTGGAAAATTTATGTTCGAAGTATTTATAAATATTGTGATGACTGTACTCGTAAAAGCATTGATTTTTATTATAAGTAAATTTTGTTCTTAATTTTAAATGAGCACGTTTTAGTGTGATGGCGTTAGCTTACACAATGGTTATGCGACCACACTCGATAATTTAAGTTATACTTTTGCTATTTTATGCACTGTTATATGCTTAATGCTCTATTTGGATGTTTATATTCATATTTATTTGATATATTTGTATATTTGTATACTTTTGGGATTTTTAGTTTGATTAATTTTGTTTGCTGTTTTGTTTGTTTTAGTCGTTATTTATATAGGAATGAAGACTAAAATTGGAGCTATAGGGAACGTTAGGAGCCAATTTAGGCTGAAATGAAGTATATTACTTAGACTAGGACGGACGATATTGTTAAATTTATAGAATAAAAACAAGTTTAGAAATTCGAATTCATTAGTAAATATTAATTTAGTCAGATTTGAATAGTTTTAAGTCGACCTTTCAGGTCGTACCTGTAAGCAGAGCTGACAACTGCTATCCGATATTATGAATTCCCCCCTTCTTTCCCCATTTTTCCTTTTGCTAGTACCTTGTTGATCAGACACATTACAAAGTCAACGCTGAGTACCATTATTTCAACCCATCTTGGTTTTCAGTTTCTAAATTTTATTTACCGTTTAATTAATTTAGAAGTTCAATTAATATACGAAGCAGCAAATATTATGCGTTTAAACCGAATGTGGTACCTCTGGGTGGATCATTGGGACGCGGCTGCAAGTATAGCGGCCCATCTAACACATAAGAAGCCAATGATGTTAGCTAATCTTGAAACTAGATGCCGTAAGCAAATTGAAGAAATAGTTCTAAAATAAAAAAAATTTGGAAATGTAAATCTGAGAACCAATTGGTCCAACACCAATAAGAAAAGCAGATTAACAACAAATTTCTACAATTTTCCAAATCCCTTAGATTATCAGTTTTAAAATAACTTCCAAATGGAAGTTTGTTACAGCTCAAGGCTTCTTAAACAGAAAGTAACGTTTTTTAGCATGACAAAATTTTAAACATCACCATAACATTACACAAACAAATAAGTACTTTTTAAACGCGTATTTAACTTTGTTAGAGAATAATAGTGCATGCCTTCCCCGTTCGCAGTTATAATTGTTATCAATCGGAGGTCAATTGGAAGTCTTGCGTATATTGATTTTTGACATAATAATCTAACATGCATTGCGTTGTAAATAATTTGTTGAAAAGGTAAAACATATATAAATAGTCTTATGGTAGGTAAAAGGTAATTAATGAAGTTAGGTAATGCGGATTGATTGGCTATAGTGTGGTATTGTATTTGTACACAAAAAGCATACGGACCATATAAGCAAGTGTAATATAATTTGTTTGGAATTCTTTTCTTTTTAGGTAATGTATATTTTTCATTGGATTATTTCAAACATGTAGCAAATTGAAAACGCATTCTACATGGTGTTTATATTATAAATGTGTCACGATAAATTGATTTTCGCATAACAAAGTCAAATATTTAACATTGTTTTACGACGACTATACGCGTAAAAACAACAGATTTACACTATTTAGTTTTATAGAAAGCGACTTATACCACTCTTAGAGTGCGAAACTACATATCACTTGTAGATGTCAATCCGTGTCAAGCACGAAGAAGGACGTGATACTCTTAATTGTTCTCAGGGATTCAGGTTAGCAAATATACAACAGGCCGAGGGCAATATAACATTTATTATTAACTGTTGAAATATAAACTGAAATTACTTCACACGTAGTACCGCTGGTAATAAAAAGCCAACTTAACGATGTTTATAATGTTTTATAATACACCCAATTAAACACCCCTTAATGCGAAACGATTACAGCACGTGGTAGCGCACAGATTTATACAAATTATCTGATTAAAATAAAGGTCAACACTTACGTTCTAGAAATCCTTGCAGGTGCAAGCGTATAAATACCTGCTGGTGTGCCGGGTGGCTTCGCGTTATTTTCCACTCGGAAATTACACTAACACCATCATCAACACCTTAAATTACGCTACAAAAGCATCTTGATTTCACGTAATACTTCTCGCTAAATCTCTAAAACACAACTAGCAAACATCTGCAATTGATATTTACCGAATAAATATCAAAGCTTTTATCCTAGAGGTATGTGAACATCCGACTACCTGCATAATAATTAATAAACCTGATACACCCTCGGCGTAGATAGCTGGCATAGCCACCTGTATCCACGCGCATCTAAACATCAACTAACTACTCGTCCCCCGATTGACCTCCTAGCTAAGCACCCTATATTTATCAGCAGGCTGAAAATACCAGGCTGATGTAGTTACCGCGTAGTGCCCATATTTTAAATAATCCTATGAAATATAAGATTATTATATGTTTACATATATGGCGCGTTACACACTGTACTGAGTGATATTACCAAAATAATGACATATATTAAACATTACTGTACATTTCCATAGTATGTAGCAATGATAATATATTATCTGATTATTAACTGTTAATCATAATTAAGTAGAAAATAAGTCCGAAAACACAACATTCTCTTAGATAAAGATAGTATATAAAAACCCAGACCGATGATAACTAATAGTCGTTACCAAATGTTATAACTTTATATTACTTGACTTTGTAATAACTATAAGTCGTATGCAAATTATAATACTGATCAAATTCGAAGTAAGTTGCTTTTCACTAGCTTTTTACAAATAAAAAATATAATTGGCGCAGCCAGTAGGATTCAAAGATCATTAATTGGCAAACACAAGCTATTGGTTTCAACTATTAACTTTGAAAGAGAACACTAAACACTTTTAGTGGGAAGAAGGACTGTGAAAACGCATAAGTAAGTGCTGAGATTTTTTTATTTCTTAAACCTTTTTTTCTGTAAGAATTTTAAATAATACTTTATATTTGAATATAATTACTGTCAATTGACGCAATTGAGAATTTGATTGAAAATTTTAATAATATTACAATTGTCTATATGGCAACCGTATAGACTGCCAAAGGAATAACGAGCACTGTCAGACCATCCTCAGGTCGTACTGAACACCTAGAATCATTCGTAATTGGTAGATATATATTTTAACAGATATGGTAGAAAAACAGACAATAGTCTACGTGAGTATATTTTCGCTTAGATGTGTTCAAAAATCATCGACGAGGCGGGAAATTATGCATTATGTCGACCAGACTTAACAACTTGGCGGGAAATAAAGGATGCGCTTAGAAATAAGCTCGACGATAAATTAAATAAGCATGTGTTGCAACAGTAATTCATATATTTAAATAAACACAAAGGTGAACATTATATTGATTTTCTAGATAAAATAAAAGTAACAAAAGTGAAACTGAATTTAAAAATAAATTTTGATGATACCGGATCATGACATACAAAAGCAGTATTGATTTCACAAAACGACGCAATAGCGGTAACAGTACTGATATACGACTCTACATTTCATTTTCCAATGCTCCACCCGAAAGTAATACGTTCGTCAAGAAGCTAGTTTTTTGTTTACTTGGGAATTATGAATTTTGCCAAATTCTCGCTGTTCCAAGCAAGATTGGGATCTTTAACGTACATGACAACATACACACGGGACCTATATATTACCTCCCATCTGAACGAGGGCGTATTTTTGTGAAGAATGCTCGCCGAACATTTTTCAAGTAAACCATGTTGTCGGTATTCGCCCGTTGAGCTTAGTAGTCATATGCATATAAACTAAGCTCCGAAACCGCCACAAAATTGCTTATTTTAACAGAACATTAGAAGTGATAATGTTAAAATATACAGTCACGTAAAAGGAGATGTTGGCGATGGTGGTATAATTAAAACAGTGGAGGACCTTGGTTTTAAGCGAAGTTTAAAGTTGTTGAATTCTGGGTTAAACAAGAGCATATTATTTGTTCAGGACTACGCGGTTGATACTGGGTATTGCAAGGGAACCAAAAATATTGTAGCGGATATACTTTCTTGTTTCTCTCTTGCGATTGAGGGAAAAGCAGATGTAGTAAAAAAAGTGGAGTTGTCATAGTTTGGTATATGTGCTAAGAAGGAAGGTAATTTGGGTAAAATTTTGAGGAAAAGGTTTAAAAATATTGTAGAGGAGTAAGAAAGGAACCAAGATGGAAACAGAGTTATCGAAGGGGAAAACTGCAAGTCAGCGGAATATGCGATGGGGAAATGCGGAATACTCTGCCTGCGGGGCCAACCGTATTAGTTGCAGTAGACCTAATTGCGGATTTCCCTAAGTCTAGCGGAGGTACGACACAAATTTTAGTTGTTTTGGACATATTCAGTAAGAATATTGTACTATGCGTACTTAAAAAAGGGGACGAATAAAGGAATTTTGAATTGTTGACGGCGAAGGAACTTTGCGGAGATAGGTAATACGGAGAAAGTTTTTAGTGACAATGGTGTGTTTTTCAGGAAAACGATGAGTTAATGCAATGAATGAGTTAAATATAAAGGTAATACATACCTCAGTACATTTTCCTCAAGGGAGCCCTACGGAAAGGGTCAGTAACGAAATTGTCGTGTGATCACGGTCTTTTCGTGAGCACTTGACTTGGGCTAATTGTTTGCATAAAGTTCGTGCGGTATTAAATGACGCAATTCACGAGAACAGGGGTTTTACTCTTAACAAAGTGTATTTTGGTTCTTCTAGGCAGAATATTTCTGTAGCTGAGATAATAAATGAAAATTTCTACAAGGTTATGGGAGACCCTACTGGGTTTATCAATCTGATAAGAAGTATTGTAGTAGCGTGGCCTTGCCTAACATTACGAGAGTGCCGGTCAGTTGGTAGAGGATAAAGCCCAGCACTTGCTACAGTCGAATTAAATAAGCAACACAATTTTTTATGAGGGGAAATTACCTGAGCTGGTGTGTTGTAGTGCTCGTGTACTTAAATTACTTTCAGCATTCTCAACGAGGAAGGTTCAAAGCGTCCAATGGATATTAGTGTAAAGTAAAGTACTTTCATACAAATTGCGCATGTCTTATTTGCCTATAGTCTGGTGCATTACGGTTATAAAGAGAGTTTGAGCTGGGTAAACACCTTTCCACCGCAAAGTGAATAATTACTGCAGAAGAACATGGGTAATTTAGTTGTATGCATGTCACCTAAGGTAGGTTTAAATAAAAAATACAAATCATTCGTTTGTTTTACATCAACTTATAAATCAATGGGTTATTTGGAGCTTGGTCTTTATAGCAGCTAGACTGTTCACCGAAATTTAATTCTTTGTATTTAAACTCGTAATTAAGGACATGTTCATTGGTGACAAACGTAAGGGGCAATAGGGGCCTGTGATTTTGTGTTGTATTGAATAGTAGGAGCAAATAGGTATATAGAGAGTAGTTAATTAGTTAAAAAAGGAATAAATTATAGTGATTGAATTTACGGTACCAATGTCGGGGCGTAGGTCAAAACAAATAAGAATGGAATTTGAAGATGAATGGAAGGACCCACACATAGCACTAACGAAATTAATGAAAGAAATTAATGATGACTTGTAAGAAAATGATAAGGTGATAACGAGAATTTTTCGGTTTTGGCTCAAAATGATCGTGAGCTAATTGAAAATATTAATCAGACGAAGGATACTTTGGAAAAGAGAAAAAATAAGAAATGCGTTCAAATGAGCAAAGATTAATTGTAGACATAATATCGTAGATGTGAGTGGTCATGATAAACCATAATAGCGACAAGACACTCAATATTTATCGATTCGAAAATAATTAGTGGAAACAATTTGCAATTTAAGCCTGAATGTGGCACTAATCCGGTAGTATTTTTGAACAAATTAATTTCTTTGTTTAGCGAGCCTGACGTTGGCAGAGGAAGCTTTAATAGGTTCGGCGTTAAATCGGGGGGAAACTAAGTGAATGCCTTGTAAAACTTTTTCAGATTTTAAAACGGTATTTTTAGAGAGATATTGGGGCAAGTCGAAACCGAGAAGTATTGAGAAAATTGGAATGTGGAGTGTATTAGCAGGATTCTAGGGCCGATTATTTTTTAAAACAAGTGTACTTATCAACCTGTCTGGATTGTTCATTTGGGGAAGAAGAAATGGTCAATATGTTGGTGACTTATTTTAATGAAATTACTAGAAAGGGAATTGTCAGCTTAGGCTTAAAAACTGTTGATGAAGTAGTAAGTGGACAATGCGGATGTTGGAATTAGGGAATCCAACGCTCTAGAAGCTATGGAAGTTATTGCTAGATCAAATAAATATCAATAGGGTGCTCAGAGGAAAGGAGCGAGATTTCAATGTGGAAGATTTAACTAACCGAACTATTTGAATAGTAATAATGTTAGAGATGGATGTATTTAGAAGGGAGACCAATAGAAGAGAATACTTAGAGAGAGGAAATTGAAAGAAACCGTCAGTAACCGTCGAGTAATAGCCACAATCCAGCAGCAATGCACTTCGATTAATGATAGCTATTGTGATTTAGTGTGGGAAAATGAAATAGTAACCAAAGTAGATGATAGGTCTATTTCAAAAGCGAGAGTAGAAGCGATAAAAGTTAACATTTTGGCCGATGGTGGGGCTGCCATAAATTTATGAGCCAAGACTTTTTTATTGGAGTTAGTAAGCAAAATGATAAATTACTTATTTTGCTAGTAAATGGACTTACAGTTTTCGAAGCAATCTTTAATAAATGTCAACAGATTCAAGAACAAGTTTATATAACTTTTGCCAATAGTGATGTCAGTTTTAACGTACAGTGCGTAGTTGTACCAAAACTTACAAGAGTAATTATTTTAGGAAGGGATTTTATTAATCGATTTACGGTAGTTCTAGATTTTGAGCGGAGACAACTGGCAGGATTAATTCTGTGCGAAAGAATTTAGAATTCGAAAGTTGTAATGCGAAGGAGGCAAACACAATAGTAATGTGTGAGTTGGGAGCGAATTTGAAAGTGCCATGAACGGGTACTCTATCAGAGCTTGAGAGCCATCGCCCGGAGGAGGATCGATTAAATAGTGTTGATGTCTCCAATTTTAAAATGAAGAGAAAATAGTGAATTACGTGGATTGTTAGAAGAGCATTCAGCCAGCTCCTTTTTCAGAACAGCCAGGGTCAACGCATGCGTACATTCACAAGAATATATAAAATGGGTGACACTATTTTTTCTTAAAGGGAATCCGGTAGCCCATACTCACAAGACGGAGGTCCAAACGCATGTACAACAAATATTAGAGTGGGGAGTAATCAGTAAACAACAAGGAGTACAACTCGTAGTGGTAACAAAGGAAGATGGAGCTGTTTGCATGTGTTTGAACGCACGATTTTTGAATAAGAGGATGACCAAGCCTTATGTGGTTCCTCCCATTCTGTATGAGCTCCCATTTATTTTCTGCGGTTCAGTTTCTTACAATTCTGACATTACAGCTTCTTATTGGCAGATACCCGTCAAGTCTGAGCACCGAAAGTCTTTAGGGTTTCCTTTTCATGGTGAGACATACGTTTTCAAGGTTTTGATTTATGGCTTATCTACGTCTGTAGGCTGTTTTATACGCGAATTGAATTTAATTTTTGGAGAGGATTTTGTAATTGCGTACCTTGACGATTTGCTTATATTTTTATTAAATTTTGAGAAACATACACTGTACGTCAGAATAGTCTTTGAGAAATGGAAAAAGCTGGCTTAACTATTAAATTTCAGAAGTGTAAATTCGTTTACGAAAGGGTTCAATTTTTAGGTGATATTTTGAAGCCGACGGATATAAGTTTGGATCCTGATCGTATTCGGGCAATTCAGAAGTTTAAACCTCCGGAAAATGTCAAGAAACTTAAGTCCCTTTAGGTTCAGTAAATTACGATCCACGCTTTTGCAAAAATTTTGCAAAATTGAACGGGCCCTTATTGACGTAGTTGAAAAAGGGTTATTTTTTAAAGTGAGGGTTAGCTGAAGAAAGGGTTAAACTACAAATTAAATCTGCATCTTTGAAAGGAACCGTACCGAGGCCTGTGGACCAAAACTGCCGTTATTATATTCGTACTGACAGTTCCGCGTATAGACTCGATGCTTACCTCTGCAGGTTGATGACCATGATGAGGCCGACGAGCAAGTAATTGCTTATTTCAGTACTTCAGTATATTTTCTTCAAGGGAACATTACGGAAAGAGTCAATAAAGAAATTGTCAGATTGTTGCGATCATGGGCTTTTAATAAATACCCGGCTTGTGCAGTTGTTTGTACATAATTCAAGCGGTATTAAATGACGTAATTTACTAGAGTAAGTGATTTATCCCCCAACAAAGATACACTTTGGTTTTTCTAAGCAGAATTTATTTTTGACTGATGTTGATTATCCCGGTCGAAAAGATATCTTTGATTATAAAGATGACAAGGAAAAGTTGACGACAAAAGCAGAGAAACGTATTTTTCGTCATGATAGGAAACGGCTGCTTTTAGTAAAGTTATAAGTCGAATACATGGTATTAGTCTGAAATCATCCTGGCTCGTCTTCTGAAGGCCGAGAACTAAAGAAATTCTTCTTGTTGTATAAGGGTCTAACGACTGCTGCTGAGATAATAAATAAAAATTCGTACAAGGTTATTGAAAACTTGACTGAATGGTCAATGGGCATTCAGAATATCTGAATTTAAAGCCATATCATTTTCGTGTCTGTAAGCTTGTTGGGTACAGTAGAATTAAATTCGGAATCTACTCGATTCGAAATTAAACACGGGGGTGATATATCGCGCACAGCACTCTTTCTTTAATATATTCTTAATAATATTAAAGATTTTATTGTATTCTCATATTCTTCGTAAATCTCTACAACAATGGCATAATTTAATATTAGTTAACTCTAAGTTGCAAGCTGGTAAGAGGTGGTGGTAGTGGCGTGACGTTGTCTTAGGTTACGGGAATGCAGACGTTAAGGGTAACGGGCAGTAAGTCGATCACCGGTACAGGTTGAAGCGTGGCGGTTGTAACGGTCGAATTAAATAAGCAACACTATTGTTTCATGAGAAAATTACCTAAATTGGTGTGTCGTAATGCTTGTTCACGTAAATTACTTCCAGCATGGGAGAGCAACAATATTGTAGCGGATACATTTTCTGGTTTCCCTGTTGCGCCAGAGGGGAGAAGCAGAAATAGTAGAAAAAATGTAGATGTGACGGTTTAAAATATGAGCTATGAAGGAAGGTAATTGGGGTATAACTTTCAGGAACGATTTAATATACTTTTGAAGAGTACGAAAAGAACTAGTTTTGTGGTGAAATAAAAGCTGAGTTATAGAAAGAAAAAACTACAAAGAAACTGTTGCGGAATTGGTTCGAAATGTAAAAGGGGTTCGTTAGGTAACTCAAGTTACAAATTGTGTATTCCACGAAGTATGGTAGTTGCATTAGTTCTAGAGGAACACGAGGTGCATGGGCATTTCGGTACCCAAAAGTGCTTTCTTTAGTTGACTAAGTTTTATTTCGCTTCAAAGGTGAGAAGGGTCGTGAAAAAGCTGGTTGCAGATTGCGAGTTGTGCCAGAAGGAAAAATCGACGGCAGCGTGTCATAGAGAGGTGTAGAATACTATGGCTGTGGGACCCAACGTATTAGTTTCAGTAGATCTAATTGAGTATCTTTATAAGTCTAGGGGAAATGCCACACAAATTTTAGTTGTTTCAGACATATTCAGTAAGCATGTTGCGTTATACGTATTTAAAAAGCGTACGAGAAAAGGAATTTTGAATTGTTTACGCCAAAGGTACTTTGCGGAGATGTGTATGTCGGATAAAATTTTGAGTGACAATGCTGGGTTTCTCCAGCAAGCGATGGGCTATTGCAATAAATGAGTTGTGAATCAAAGTAATACATACTTCAGTATATTTTCTTCGAGGGAACCCTATGGACAGGGCAACAAGGAAACTGTCAGTAAGTTACAGGAGTGCAGATGCTAATGGGAGCAGGGGGTCAGTTGGTACAGGTTGAAGCCTGATTGTTGTCACGGTCGAATTAAATAAGTAACGCTATTTTTTTACCAGGGAAAATTATATGGTTGGTGTGTCGCTGTGTTCGAGTACTTAAACTATTTTCATCATTGTCAACGATTAAGGATACTAGCATCCAGCCAGTGGATAATAGTGTAAGGTACAACACTGCCATACATATCCCGCATGTTATTTTCCCATAGTTAGGTACATAACGGTTATAAAGAGCGCTTGAGCTGGGTAAGCACCTTTCTACGCAGAAGTACATGGGCGATTTAGGTGTATGCATACCTACATCACATAAGGCAGGCTTAAATAAAAAACAAATATTCGATTGTTTCACATCAAGTGAACACATATACACTTTTAAAAAGAAATTATATACAGCTTTCACATGTAATTCGGAGCGATGATTACGCCAAAGTCGACCTTCCCATTTATATATTAAAAACACATTACATTGGAATGTTTTTACATTATTCTCATATTATTAGATTAACAACAATATGTCTTATTGATCGAAAACACGTGTCCTCTTTTTTACATTAATCTCTTTTTGTTATAGGTCTTTTTAAACAACACATTAATTTCTATTTTTTTGTTACAGGTTACTTTAACCTGCTTGGATTTGGTTAAACGAAGAAGATAAATGTTATACTTTGTAAAAATTGTAATTAGTTTATTAAACTGTAAATCGGATAAAATAAATTATTAAATTTTTGAGTGCTTAATTTATTTATGTTAATACTGCCACAAGTTTGGTTAAAGGATTGTAGATATTAAAAAGGATAGCTGATTAGAAATCGACATTGATAAAAAAAATTTTAAAATTCTGGTAGCCCCCTGGGGAATGGAGCTATCTAAAAAAATTCTTAGAAATTCGGATAGCTGAAAAAATTCTAATATTAATTGATACCAAACAAGATAGGTTTATCTCAAAAGATGCATAGGTTAGACGAAGAAAACTATTTGTTAGTTTTGCTTATAAAGCAAAGAGCAAAATTTAGAGGTTTGGGAGCTTTAAAGTGTAACTTTGCAGGGCGTGGTCTGATTTTAAATCTGTTTGCAGATTCGGACTCTGCGTAAAATTTTAGACTAATTTAATGTATTGCATGACTAAAAAAATTTATAAGAACGCTCAGAAATCGCTACAGGTAAGAAATCTTAAAATTGGGGTAGCTCTCTGGGGGGTGACGCTATCTGAAAAATTTCTAAAGATTCGGGTAGCTGAGAAAATTCTAATATTAATTGATACCAAACAAGATAGGTTTATCTCGAAAGATGAAAAATGGTTAGTCAAAGAAAACTATTTGGTTCAGAATGTTAGCGGTAAAAAAATCTTAAAATGAGGGTAGCTCCCTGGGGGATGGTGCTATCTAAAAAATTCCTTAAAATTCGGGTAGCTGAGAAAATTCTAATATTAATTGATATCAAACAAGATAGGTTTATCTCAAAAGATGCATTGGTTAGACGAAGAAATCTATTTGGTCCAGATGTGCACCACCTCCTCATTTCCACCTTATGGGAATTTACATGTAAATCTGTGTGGAAATGAGGATGCTGGTGGAAATGAGGCGGTGGTTTTCTTAATAACCATCTACTTATTTAGCATCACAAACTGACTCCTCCCATATAAATAACTGTGAAATCATTCACGCATCGTAATATCTAAACCATAGTAGTATAACTTAGCAAGAAGAAGAAGATTAAAATGTATGGAATCAATGCTTTACTGAAGTCAACAACCACTAAATAGAGACATCGATGTTTTGCATAATATTTTTATAACAGAAGGGTAGTGCCATGGTACGATCGAAACCCTTACTGTAAGGCTTGTAAGATTTCCTGATTTTGAACATGGTTTAAGAGCTGAGTGTGAATTATGTTTTCGACTGCCTTGGAAAGAATTGGTAGCAAACTAATTGGGCGTAATGCTGCTAAATGCGTGGCAAGTGTAACTTTCGCAAGTGGTCTAACAGCAGAACGCTTCTATTGGCCTAGAAATTGTCCTAGTGTCAGATATGGGTTTAAAGTATGGGTAATAGCGTTAGTGCATGTCGGTCAAATTAATGTTAACGTTTTCAGATTTATACCATCTAAGCCACTTGCATTAGATTTTATTTTATTTATAAAATGTTGGACTGCTTTGGTTGTCGCCTCTTGCACTGCTAAATTCTTATCAATTATACAATTAGATATGTAAAAATCAATTAGAGTATGGGATATCTTAGGTTTTGGCATTTTCAATTCCTTGAACAATTTGTTTAGTACCGTAGGAACAAATATGGTATCGGTCAAAAATTTGCTGAAGTTTACGTCGATTTTCTCCACTGACTCGACATGGGTAGTTGAGAAAAGCTTTTCTTTATTTTCTAATAGTGGTAACGACATAATTCTCAGATCCTTGTAATATTGTAGTTTAGTTATCCTTCCTGATTTGGTGTATTGTTTGTATACAGAAGTTCGAAGCTTAACATATATTTAATTACTGGAGTAATATACCCGACTTGACGCATGGTTCTAGTGTAAGTCCAAAGTGGGCCTGAATAAAAAACCAACTTTGTCTTCTAGGATGCCACATGACATTACTTTCGAAATAAGAGCACTAGCACTGCTTAAAGTTTCTAGCGGTAAACGTTTGTCGAGGTTGTTTTGATATAATTGGGTTTGGGTCACTCCACACGTTTTTATGGTCAGACATATGTACAACGTCAATGATCTCACACTTAGGATACTCAGTTGGCAGATTGTACATATTATATCAATAAGAGTCTTCGTAGTATCAGATATTCTGGTTCGTTTTCCACCGACTTTATGATTACGATTATGATTATTGCTATCGTTTTTTTAGAAACTCAGTGTTTAAGACCCAAGGAGAATCGCACTATCATGCTCGGTTGTAACATTCGAAAGCACTAACTCTAACTCACCCAGGCAGGTAATAGAAATTCTAGGAGGCCAGTAAGTAATCCTGGCCACAATATTGTGCTTACTTATGCGAATAGTTAACCATAATTGCTCAAGAGATGGATGTTCAACAAACTGCAAGTTTATATGTTTGTGTTGATGTACCAACATAGACCATCCCTAGTAGATCGATCAACTCGTATAATTTGGTATTCAGGTACCTGTTGTAACAAATATAAATTCTATGGTATCGAATTTTAAAGTTTGTTCTATTTGTTACAACTCTGTGGTAGTTGAACTTTTTATTTTGCATAATAACCTCAGAATGAACAATTTCATACTAGAAGTTAATGTTATTACCATTTAATTTGCTTTGGATTTACCGTAAGAATGTATTCAATTATAACAAATATTTTTAAATTGTTCCCAAGAACAAGACGTCTTAAAATTATTTTATAAGTCAGTCATTTATGTTGCCTAATTCGTAGGCGGTCTGCATCCACTTTTAAGGATTACTGAGTTAATATAGCGCTTGCGCATTGTCACGAAGTGACGCTTCCGACAGATCAGCTGTTCTTTTAGATTGACAGTATCGGGAAAGGAACTTGGCCATTTTGCTCGAGTACAGCGGTTGTTAAGAGTAGAAGAAGATGTTGGCACCTTTACGTGCCAGCTGGTGTCTAAGAATAGCCATCTAGGTAGGCGGTGGATTCACGGTCGCTCTGGAGGAAACCCGGGATGGGAAGTTTTCTCGGATTCCGTCCAGGCGACTGGAACAGAGAGTGAAGCGACAACGTGGTCACCGGCCATCAAAATCCATTAACGGTAAAATGATGATTTTTAGGAAATTCTAAGGCTAAAAGTATCTTTAATTTTCTCAGCACATCGGTGGATTACGAATAAACTTTAGTAGTAAGACGAATTGGAGGTCGCCCTTTTGATAATTATTTAGTAGAAAACACGACGTAAGCTTTTGGTTGGAAATTTTTATGGAGTTGGAGTTTTTATAATACGTACGAAATTCAGGTATTTACAACCCTGATGAATATAAGAATCCATTCCTGGTGAGTGTTTCAATTCGTTTGTGTTGATTATGGTTGAAGCTTTAATATCAAGATTATAAACTTTTAAAAATGCTCGTACAGTTGCTTGAGACATTGCATTTAGTGAAAGTATAAATTTTGCATTTAGGATCTAGTATAAAAGATCGTAAAAATAATCATGTTCCAATAGTGGTATATCAAATTCATTTTCTCGTTTGGTGTCGAAATTTAAAGCCCAATAGAAAAATAAGGAAAACCTTGTTCTGTAAATGGAGATTGAAATATTTAAGGATACATGTGAGGTATAGATGTCGCCTTTATATAAAAGTTTATAAAGTCCAACTCTAACAAAACTTATCTATTTACAATATGTTTGATAATTAGTCGGTTGACTGTGTTATTCCTGTACCATGTCAAACTAAATTATTTTAATTTATTTAATTTATCCGATTTCGAATATTACGTGTGAGATTTATTTGAAACTTATTGTGAACCAATCTAACATATCTGTCAATTGGGGTTATTCAATTTTTTTGTTCTTGAAAATTTTTCTGAATATCAAAATTTCATTATTTAAAGAGGAAAGTTATGAATCCTTATTCCAAATGAAAAAATGATGTTACTTTTGAAAAATATAGTTGAGATTTAGTTAACATATACTGGAGAGAAAGAAAAGAATTACTTTAAATTATATTTTTGGTTCACAGCACTAAGTCTTTTATTTCCAAGTATTTAAATTAATAACGTTACAACGTTACAATACTTTAGATGTTTATCGTCCATATAGATGCAGTGGCGCTCAATCTTCCCCTTTTCGATTCCTGTTTATAGTTGAGTTTACTTTACATCCACGTCCATTCTCATTGCTCACCCTTGGGGCAATTCCCAGACTAAGCCGTGAATATTGTGAAGCTCGTGAGTCTATTGGAAGTGATAACTTTAAGAATAAAGTCTTATCAAATAAAAATCGCTTCACTGACGTCCAACGTCAAAATAATAGTGTTGGTGTGTCCGACTCACACCCAAAAAATTAGAAAGTTCACATCACTGTATTAGTAACGAGAGAAAGTTGATATCCAGGCACGTTTCCGTGACATCAATTAATTGAAAGTTGTTGCATGCAACAAAATTACAAAACTCTTCAAAACTTGAGTTCAACGATTTAATATTGATGAGACAAAGTCCGAATTTGTTGGATCTAACCCAATTCGTATAATACTAGGGGCATGCGTGTTATTCCGATTAGTTATCAGTTGCTACGGGGTGGCGAAATTGATACCAACTAATTCGCATTTTAAGATGTTTGTAGCAGGAACATTCTATGTTCACCGCCGCATAGGAGCTATCAATGTCTATAGAACAATTAGTACGTTTTTAAAATGACCTGTACAGTCTTTGCATGAATGACTACCAGAGCACAACAAACATGAAGTTTCCGCTATGTGAATGAACCTGAGACATTTGTAACACTGTGTTATTCTGATATGATTGTAGATACTGCCCATTGACCAACCAACAGCAACTTCTTCCTTCCTTAAGATGTAGTTATGAGTGAGGAGGTCTTTCTTGGAAATTATAGTGGATGTTGAATTCTTCCTACTTTGAATTACTTTGAGTACTTTAAAATAAAAATTGTTAACTATGATATTGATTTTATTTGGCTTAATAATTTTTGTTATGTTGGGATCCATGTCAGAATACAGATTGTCTGTGCTGATGTTTGCTACACGCAGTTTGGGTTTTTTGAGAGTTGGTGCCTCAATGTTATATTTACTACCCAATATTTCATTTATTTTTGATTTGAGCCGCTTGTGATCGGCTTTGTTTTCACATCCGATTACTCCACGCTATGACACCTCCCGAATTTTAGATATGGTTGTCATGTAAATATTTCAATCTGAATTTGATTTGATACTTTTTTTCTTTCGTGTAATGTAAAGTGCTTTATTTGTTCTCATTTGTAAAATTTGCATTTAATTTCAAAACAAACAAAGGAAGTGCTAGTTTACAAACATGTGGCTTGTAAAACGCTACTTTACACGTGCGTAGCTTAATAGACAGAATACAGTTGATTTATGTTATCTTTCAAAATAAAAACAGTATTAGTTTTCAGAAATAGCAATTCCATACGATGGAGCTTTTCAGGGTCTGAGAGTCGCTGTTCAATGCTATTTGTAGATTACGACGAAAACATACGTTGGCAAACTTTAATTTTGTGATTGATGGAGTTCTTTACATATCCCTCTGCAGTCGTTAGTTTTAAATTAACGTATGAATAAGCAGACATTATAAATTTAAAGGCCGAGTTTGACAATGCACATCATAGCTATAGTTATAATAAAGTTAAAAACGTCTGAGTTTTTCCTTATGGAATTGTGAGCTATTCTGGATTCATATCGTTTATGTTATGACATACAAGAAAAGTAATTTACAAATAAGCAACAAATAGAATTGTGTGCATAAATCCCAGGTAATAGTTGTTAGTGGCTGAACGAGATGTCTTGATCGCTTATTGTTTTGCCGAACCACACCTCGCATCGTTAGTAAAATCCACATGGCTAATAATATAAGTTACTGTAGGGTCGATTGGTGCGGTTCCGATAACAATAATTACATTAGAATGTACACCAAGCATCTGTACATAAAAGATGATCGATGGGCACCCTGTGACGTTACATTTTCAAATACAGTCGATTTACAGGTACAAAGCTTTTACATTTAAGGGTTATTTAGATTACAATAGGTACATTGGAATATGTCATTTGTATAATTTCAAGCATGTTTTAGAGTAGTCTAAAGGGTTTTCATGTGTATTTAAATTACTATCGTGGATATTGAACGTCTGTTCAAATTGAAAATTTGATATAAGTTTCGATTGAAGCTTGGATTAGGAAACCAGTCCTAGTTTAAAGCTTAGAAAGATGTAATACAAATGACTGTCAATATAAATTAGAGTTGATATAAATCATTGTAGCGATTAGTGCTTAGACAGTTAATTATAGTGCTTTGTCAGTAAGTAATTTAGAAGGTAGCATCGCAATAGTAGTATTAAGAAGATAATACTTGTACTGTTAGCGATTAGTTCTAAAAATAAATGGTTCAAAGAGCTTTTAGCAATTCCATTGTAACTCGGAGTTGTTGAAAATGCTTGTATACTCAGTTTGAAAATAAGGAACTGTTGTTATTGCAAATAAAGTTTTCATTACAATACCATTAATAAGAACAAGACTGTTTACATTAATTAAGGTGGTGTAATTGCCCCTCAGTGTTGCGATAGAAACTGCCACTGGCATACTTTAACCCGTTCAAAATTTAAAAGCTGATAAGATGTGGAAAAATTAATTCGAATAGCCAGAATATTATTAATTCCACAGTGAATTGATTTAGCCGCTATACTAAACTTTGATTCCTTAGAATAACGTATGCTTTACTCTTAAACACATTAAAGACATCAAGAAAACTTTTCCATTATAAATGGATTATCTGTGTTCAATGCTGGGCACGCATTTTAAAACTTTTACTTGAAAGAAGATTATTTTCAACATAAATAGAGTTTTTATGCAAACGAAAGGAAAATTCGACTTATAGTATAGGGTGTGCCTAAGTAAATATTTTAAATGATCAATTGAGCGCATAAGGTGCATAACAAAAATTATTTACCATTTCGTATAATGCGATTGCGATCTGGAGAACCAGAATACGAACGTCGTCCTCTTGTAAATACTTCTCGTCGAGTAAGTGGTCCAGGACTTGCATCAACAAATGGCAGCCAGTGAAAGAATTGTTTGAAACCTCTTCGAAATCTGCAAAAAAACGACATTAGTATACAGGTTTTGTTTTGTTTATTACAGAACACTACTATTTGATTTGATTGTCTGTTTTTTTTACAATAGAACAAGTTTTATTAGTAACTATAGTTATAACATGTAAATGTGTTACGATTGTTTTGCATAAGTTAATTACACTAATTTGCAACTCAAACCCCTTTGGCGGTAAAAACGAAAATGAATTTAGTAAACTGAAAATAACTCTCGTCCGTTGCTAATTCATTATCCGTTTGTCTAAATTCCATGTCTACTGTTCAATAAAATCGTTATATCTAGAAATTTTCATGTTGAACGTAGTTATTTCAAAACAACAAGTTTACGCTATAAACTAAACAGTTATATCCTGTTTTTAGGTACCCGCTACCTTGGTATATCTTACGACCGCCGTATAATGATTTTCTCTGTTGTTCCAAGGTAACGACTTGTTGAGATAATGCTCGCGCACTATTCGATATATGTCGGGTTTTCCAGTTATCGCGCTTCGATAAATTTAATGTTAGCTTTGCGACCTTGTGTTATTGTTGATTTTGATTCTAACGCATTGATGCACTAGAAAGTACTCGTTCTGTAACTTCAAGAGCGATGCACGTTTTTCATCTATCAAATGTGTAGATCTATTTTTGTTTATCGCTCTTAGGTGGAAGCTAATTTGGTTGTTCCGTAGCCCGATTATTTTTTTTTTGATGTAAATCAACTGTTTGGACATGTAAACCGCCGTTACAATTATGGTAGTAACAGGTTTGTTGCTGACTACCGCTTCGATGCTGTCAATTTGCTTCCGAAAGCTGACCAGATGAGTATCCCGACACAGGTATGTGACTTTTCTTTTTCAAACATACGCTGGGATAAACCCAATTTGAAATTATGTACGCTAATGTTTGTTCTGGTCAAATCCTTCCTGAAAAGTTGATAAATTTAAGGTTTTTTTTAATTAACCATCCGCTTATACGAAAGTATCAGCGTTACTAATATGTTTTGTGTTGACTGATTAGATTTATAGCCAAGGTTTCTTATGGTAAAACCATTACGAGAAAGGTTTCTAAATTTAATGTTTACTTTTAATTAACCATCCGCTTATACGAAAGTATCAGCGTTATTTTGTTGTTACTGATTATAGATTTATTGCCTGTTAGCCTCGAATTGCGCACTGCGTGGAACAATTAGTGAATTTCTACATAGAGTAGAATTGCTTTATTACATAGTAATCTTATTTAATTATTGTTTTGCTGTTTCGCTAGAAATTTCTATAATTGTGTGTGTGTCTTTTTTATAAATAGAAAATCGTTGGCGATGTATTATTTTTGTGCTGCTAGGAACCCCACCCCTCTCCGCGTTGATAGTTAGCCTGGTACATTTACGTTTTCTTCCGGCTACGTCACTGTACGTAGCAAATGATTAATATTGTAGCGCGTTATGCTCTGTATATGCTAGAAAAGGTGACAACTGATGTATATCTTCTTTAATCCAGTACAAATATTCTTTGTGCGCATAGACTGCTTTTCGAGGCTACGTTCTTGCCCAACCAAAATTTTCTTTGAACTATCGGGACAATTTATTACAAAAATTTCAACTATAGATATTAAAAGTTATTCCATCTCCAACGTTTTATACGAATTGAACAAACCGTGTTTCCACTAAATTCGTCTTGCCTCATCAAACGTATTCTTACCAACTTATATTTTAGAATCGCATTTATCATAATTATAAAATTGCTTTAACTATAGACATAGCTTTACCAAAAAATTCTGATTTACTACTTTTTGTTTTCTCAAACCTTGATTCGACCTCAAAATAATAAATTCCCTGTAACCTATTTTACAAGCGTGTTTTTGTATACTTTAATATTAGAAAGCTTTATGCGCAAGTTTGAATGTGGAAATCTATTTATACAGGGTAACTCCAACTTAATTTTAATTCATTCATGGAAAACCAAATTTTGTTGAATTACGTGAGATAGGTTTTGGGCCTTTGGGAGCTCCTTTTTAAAAAGACTTTATTTTCAAATTTACACTCCTATCAAGTGTATTTTAATTTATACAGATTTAACAAATGGTTACGTTATATTCATTAACGGTTAAAAATTAAAATTAATGAAAGTTACTTTTCACTAATTAATTAATTAAACTAATTTGAGAGGCTTGAACAACCAACAATGTTAAAATTGTGAAGCTCGAGACTGACTTTCTATCTTGGGCTCCTGAAAGTATTTATGCTATCCCTGCCCCTCTTGCTTGTGGGAACTGCAGGTCTCATGTCTTTTATTTCTTTGTTTAATACAAAGTATTACTTCTTAGTAATTTTAATTCTAACAATAAGTTTCTTATAATCTTTGTGACCTGCACCTGCTGTGTCATGTTAAGTTTGGAATACAAAGTATTCACATCCGTTCCCATGTCTGTTTTATGAACTTTCATTAACCTTTTGTAATACGTCCTTCAATTGTACGTTGTACCAATGTAACTTAAGATTTAATAATTCCATTTAATTACATATATATATATCCTAATTTGTAGGACATGTAACTCCTCCCAACGTAGATGAAAATTAAGGGTTTTACTTAATTTTTAAAAATCATAGTCCCTAAGGGTTTATTTATTTTTTCTTTATTTACTTTTGTTTCTTTTTTCTTATGACTAAAATTTATTTCTTTGCTTCTATGTCTAAGATACATTTTGTACAATAAATACACAGTTAATAAAATGATTACAATGATTAATAAAATTTTCCAAACACTTATGTTGTCATAATGTAATTTTGGCATTTTAATTCGCTTAAGTGTTCTTTGTAACTGTCCATTAACTTTACGGCTTAGGTAGAGGTCGTTAAGGTCTAGATGCTCTAGTTGCATAGGTTTCTTGCTGATTTCGTCGTCTTCGGGTTGTGTAATTTTGAACTGTAGTTTAGGTAAATTTGCGAATTTCTTCGTTTCTGTTGGGTTTTGATATACTCGAATAATTTGATTTTTAAATCTTAAATAACAATCCTTTTTATGGTGATTATTCTACTTCCAATTAATACTAAATTGTTTTCGTCTTGGTTGCAATGAGCGGTTGATATTACTTCTTGCGGAAATACAGCAATCCATTTGTTGTCTGTAACTTTTGAATTTTCATATTCGTAATTTATACTAGTTTGATCACAACTCTCATAGTGATTAGAAGATCTTAAAAGTTGTACTTTACAGGGGCTAACTGTTTGAATGGTTGTTGTCGCTTAACAATTGACATAAATATTGATTAGGTGTTACTTTTTGCATTTTTCGTTCGTGAAGCCATACCTAAGTTCATTTAGGGAAGGAACTTGGTTTTAGAAATAATAACTTGATACTGGCTAGTGAAAGCAAATAAATGATAATAATTATAAGGATTAATTTCTACTATGGAGATTTCTATTAAAAACGTGACTTCATGACTCTTCACATAGCCTTTTACTATGATTATTTTTCAAATATAAGTATATTAAGTTGTTACTTCAAAGGGTAGTTTACTATTATTTATAAGTGATCTAATTCTTAATAATTCATTTAATAAATCAATTGGTTCTATAATACTAGCGTGTGTTTAGTTTAACAAATGATACGGCGTTTTCTAATGTGGCTAAGATTTGTTGGATTACAGTAAGGGTTGACATCATTTGATTAAATATCGTGTTAAATCTGATTAAATCTCGCATTCCTAGCATTGTGGTTTGCATGTTACTTTCGAGAGTTAATATTCTGTTTGTTAAACTGTCCTGGTTCTTTATTAGCTTTCTTAGTGTATCGTTAAATTTTATTATTGTTGATTGAGTTAAAGATATTTCTTTCTAACAATGTTTTTTATGTCATTTTGGTTGTCAATTAAGTGTTGTATTGCGTTATCGTATCGTTCTGCATCTTGGTTGTCTAAATTGCCTGTGATAGTTTTTACAATATTACCTAATCCGTTAATAAGTCCTCTTTTTCGGCTTGTGATTTGATCTGTTGGTATTGATCTATTAAATTTATCTTCTATGTTCTTTAAGACGTTGCAATTATACATTTATATCGCGTATTCTTTTCCGAAATTGGCTGTGTCCATTGATTGTTTCAGTCTGTAGTAATTGTCTCTAATTATATAAAATTCTTGTTTTAATTCAGTTAAATCAAATTTCTGTGCGAATGTCCAATAATCTATTGTATTTTGCATACTTCCCAATTTTACTGGTAGTATACCGGGGTTATTTTTAATGTCTTCGACTGCTATGTCGTTGTCGTTCGTTCTACCTGAGTGGTGACGGCAAGGGTGATAACTGTCCATGTAAAATTACAGGGTGTCTTAAATTCTTTAAGTGAATATATTTTACGATTTTTCCGTTATTTACTACGGCTACATTTTTGACTGATATCTTTTTGATTTTAAACGGACCTAAATCTCTAGGGCGTTTTGTGTCTCTTACCTTCAAAATTCCTTTCGTACACGGTTTGTCCTACTAAAAATTACGATTTTTCCGTTATCTACTACGGCTACATTTTTGACTGATATCTTTTTGATTTTAAACGGACCTAAATTTCTGAGGGCGTTTTGTGTCTCTTACCTTCAAAATTCCTTTCGTACACGGTTTGTCCTACTAAAAATTTATTTATATCGGCGTTCTTGTTGCGGGTTGTTGTAATACGTTCTTTATCGTTATTTAATTTATTTTTACATTATCATAAGTTATTATTAATTTTTCTTTATGGTCTTTAGCATACTGTTGGTATACTTCTTTGTTATAGTACATCATAAAGGTTGCGGGAATCTGAGTGTATTAATGTTAATTCGAGAGGTGTAAAATTAGTTGATGAGTGCATTGTGTTGTTGTAGGCAATTAGTGTGTATGACATTAAATTACTTATATGCTCTTTCTTATAAGTTAATTTGTTCTAATAAGGTTAGATGTAATCTTTCAATTAGTCTATTTGACTACGGGTGATTTTCTGTTATAAAATGAATTTTTATTTTGTGAAGTTCGAGGGTATTCTTTATTATTTCGTTTCTGAATTCGCTTACTTTGTTTAAAGTTATTGATTCGGGTGTGGTATAAAATGTAAAGTATTGTAAGAATCCTTGAGTTACATCAATACTATTCTTTGAAGTGGTGGGTATCGCTTGGTCTACTTTGGCGAATGCATCTACGATTGTTAAAAAATATTGGGCTTCTTCTACCAAAGTGTCTGCATGTAATTTTTGAAAAAGTTTGTTGGGTGTTTTGGTTAACATTAAGGGGGTGATATGTCGTATTTAGCTTTATCGCATGATTCACATTGGTTAATAAAAGCTGTGGTTAATTCTTTCGTGTCCTTGAAGTAATATCTCATTATGAGTTGTTTTAATGTTTCGTCGATTCCACGATGGTTGGTTTTTCTTCGTGTTGGTTTCTAATAACGTCATTTATTTCGTCTGCGTCATCTAAAGTTATTAATTTTCATGTACATCTGATAATCTCTGGGCCTGAATTATTAAAAATATCTAATATATAATTCTGAAAATCTTTTGTATACATGTTCTGTGGTGAAATAAAAGTAAAAACATTTTTTCTCTGGGGTATATTCTTTCAGAATTTTAATTATCTGCTCTTCATTATCGTCTTTCGTTATTTGAATTTGATATATTTTTTTATTATCTATTTTTGTATATTTTACTAGATTGGGATCAGTTGAAACTTCGACAACTATAAATTGATTTGGTTTTGTCTATCGCTTCATTAAAAATTTTGATTGCAATTTTTGGTTCGTCGTTTTGCGTTGAGTGTTTGGTTTCTATTTCCTCTGGATCCTCCCTAATGTTTGTGTCATCTATGTTCCATATAACTGACTCTGTCTCTATCGCGTAGAGTTGTATTCTGTTTAGTGCGTCTGCGTTATTGTTATTAATTCCTATTTTATATATGATTTCATAGTCTTGTTCCTCTATTTTAATTCTCCATCTCTGTAATTTTGAATTCGGTTTCTTGAGTTTGCATAACCATACTAATGGTCTATGGTCGGTGTATATGTAGAATTTTCTTCCATAAAGATATGTTCTAAAATATTTTGTTGCCCAAATTATTGCTAAGAGTTCTTTCTCAATTGTGCTGTACTTTTGTTCTGTTTCTAGCGTCCGTGATGCGTAGCTGATTGGTTTATCGCCACCTACTTTTCCTTGGCTCAATACTGCGCCTAAAGCAACGTTAGATGCGTCGGTTGTTAATATAAATGGTTTTAAAAAATCGGGGTATTCTAATATAGGGTGATTTGTAAGGATACATTAAATTTTTTCTACTGCTTTGTTAAATTCTGGGGTGTGTTCGATCTTATTACCTTTCTTTAAACAATTTGTTAATGGTTTGGTTATTTGTGCGTAACCTTTGATAAATTTTCGGTATTAACCACTGATTTAATACTGCGTTCGTTTCACCTTGTGGGATTATTATGTGTCTTAAAAATTATACTTCCTTTTGTAAAAATTCACTTTTGTCTAATTGAACTTTAAAATGAGTTTTTCTTAATCGTTCAATAACTTTTCTTAATCTTTCGATGTTTTCCACAAGTGATGTCGAATATACTATTATATCCTCCAGGTACACAAGACATTTTTCGTTGTGTATCCCTCTTAAAATGTTATACATAACTCTTTGACAAGTGGCGGGTGTGTTCTTTAATCCAAACGGCATGCGTTTGTATTCATAGTGTCCTCTAGGTATATTGAGTGCTGTTTTACTTGTGTCTTTCTCGACCATCTCCACTTGGTGGTATCCTGAGGCGAGGTCTAATGTCGAAAAATATTGACACTTAATCTAAAATCTCGGTGATATTGGGTAGTGGGTATTTGTCGTCTACCGTCGTCTCGTTTAGTTTTCTAAAATCGATAACCATTCGATATTTGCTTCTCCATGGTGAATTTGAGCGTTGGATTATATTTTGCTTCAATAGATCTGCTACCTGTCTATCTGCTTCTTCTTGACTTGCCTGAGGTAGTCTATATGCTATGGTGAAAATTGGTTTATTATCTGTTAATTCAATGTTATGTTTCACTGTGTTGGTGAAAGTTAAAGGTATTTCTTCGCAATGAAATATATCTCGGTATACGAAACATAAGTCTTTAATTGCTCTCTCCTCTTCGTTATTAATGTTGTTAGCTCTGCCCTAAGTTGAAGAAACTTAGCTGGCTGGAAGATCTTTTTCGAGGGTCCTTTTGTACAAAAAGCCGCTTCCCATATCTTTTACCCTGGGCTTGAATTTTAGACAGGAATCCCTCCTTTGTTGTGTGGTGACTGCCGCCTACAAGGTAGAGTAGATAGAAAAAAAACAGATGTTACAAAATTTCTAGAACATAGAAATTACCGTCTTCAAGTTTTAGCTAATGAAATTTTGTTAGGAAACATTCTCGATTGTTTAAAAAAATACATTATAACCAGTACAGCAAATAATTGTTAGAAGCGAGCAACCAAACCAAATCATTAAAGGGAAAACGCATTTTTGCCTATAATGTCATGTATGCTATTAAATAAACATGTTAGTACTTTTTTAAAGCTCAGAACTGGATAGACGTAAATTCACAAATATTGGTTATACAACAAATGTTAAAAGAGAGGTAGTAAAGGGTTATTATTATTAGTATTATTCGTTTATTCTTTACCGGTCTCTTGGGCCTTCAACTTTTTAAACTTTAAGTAGAGAATCGCATTCAATAAAACGTCATGATAAAAGCAGAATTAATTCATTAAATTAACTTATAACACAGACAGAAAATGATATTAATCTATAAAAAAGCTTACTTAAACCCAGCCGTACAAGAAAATGCATGAGCAATAAAGCTTTTTGCTTTCAATAAAAACTTAGAATGTCGTTTGAGGTAGAAGCGACAGTTCTAAAGCTTGATTTATTACACTATAAGGTAAAATAATAAGGAAGGTGGAGATCAGTAACGTTTTTATTTATCTGGGAATATGCCATTGTTTAATTTTATAAATAATATTAAATACCTTGATTAGAAACCTCACTCTTATATTAGACGGTGTCTTAAAAAAGAAATTAAAATTTGATATTTTTTAAAGAAATATTGTTACGTCGTCATCGAACAATTCGGTATTTTGTGACAATAAATACTTTGTGCGTGCATCCTACAGTTTGAGTGAAACATTTTATATACCGGCAATAACAGTGCATAAAGTGACAGTCGTACTCGAGCCTTTAGAGAAGCAAGTCGCCTTCGAACCCTTGAAAGGACGGTCGTATTAGAGCTTTCAAAGCGAGACCGACACCCGGTCGAGCGTGTTACTGGTTCTCCGTAAAAGCTTTTGTGCGTGAAAGTGTCTATTGCCCCCAGCGGCGCAGGACAAAGCTTTGTGCGTGAAAGTGTCTATTGCCCCAGCGGCGCAAGACTTAAGGTATTTATACCCTTCCTTAATTAGTTGGTAGTTGTCTTTTTGTTATTACATAACCGCTCCACCATTATCGTTATTGCTATAAAAGCAATTGGTCCTTCATTATAATTTGCATATTTTATCACACATTTATATCAACCTCCTTAACCCCAATTAATCATTGGCCCTATAAGTCGATCCGGATTCATTAGTCCTGTGGTTACACATGTCCTAAATTAAATATTATTGTGCATTTCAGCGAGTTTTAATTAATTAATATTTCAGTTTTAAATTTGTGCTTAAAGCCCATATTTAGCGGGTTAAAATGTGTAAACATTATTTATACTGTCTTTAGATTAAATTAAGCGATTTCGCCGTAATTGAAACCAGCAAGCGTTTTAATTACAAAGAAATTCATAATATAAAATTTGTCAGTTTTCAGTTTTAAATTCATTTTAGCGGCATAAAACAGAAAGCAACCTGAAAACTATAAATCGCTTTATACTTCTTAAACAAGAAAGGTAAAGGGATTTGCTTTGTATTTAAAAGCTATTGCACGTTTTGTATTACAATATTGAAAATATCTGCAGAGGAATAAGGTTGTAAAGTTGCATCTTTCGGCAAATATGTTAAGCCACATGTTTTAAACGTTTCTGTGAGCTTTTGATGGTAAGCCGCTCGGGTTGTTAAGCGGTACATCTTATATTCACGCTTTTGTTTGACGAACCGTTAGTCATAAAACGTGATTTATTGGTTATACCCTATTTTACATTTTTCGTGCTTTGAACAACTCATAATATTTTAATATTTCTCAGTGCACATTTAGCTTTACCGTTTTACAACAGTTTATTGTAGTCCTTTCAGAATCTTTGAGAATGGCTCCAAAGAAAGCACATGTGGTAGAACTCAATTACTGAAAACACGGATTTTAGAAATATTTGAGCTTTGTAATTCTATACAAAGTGACCCAAGTTTAAAGGCATTGTTCCTTATTCAAACAAGGGAATACATGACCTTTATGCAAATTTCAATACAATTTTAGTCGCTGTCTTGGCCTCATGTGACGAGGTAGACTCATTAACTTACAACGCTGTACGGAAGGAAGTAGATTCCGCTTATTTTTCATACTGCTGCATCTCGATACGATGCAAGAAATGAAAGCACCACAAATCATCGAAAATGCTCCAAGCAGCACGGTATCAAAATTGTTACCGTTAAAGCTCCAAATTTTTAATAATGAGGTAACTGAATTTTCATCTTTCATCGATTTATTTGACAGCCTGGTCTATAATAACGCGTCGCTGTCCAATATCGAAAAATTAAATTATCTTATCAGTTGTTGTACCGGGGAGTCTTTAAGAATCGTTAAATCTGTACCCATTTCGGGGATAATTTTATTATTTCCTATAACGCCTTGCGTGAGAGATTTAGCAATCCGCGTTTATTGGCAACTTTGCATTGGAAAGCAATGAAAGACTTTCTACCTTTAAAATCAGAAGACCCTAAGAAACTTAGGGCACTTATTGATTGTTTTTCGGAGAACCTTGCTGTTCTAACTAACTTAAAGTTTCCCACTGAACATTGGAACTTTATTCTGGTCGATTTGCTTTTAGAAAACTTGATCCGTTCACTAGAAAACGCTTCGAACTCCAATCGGATCCGAAGCAAATACCTAATTTCGAGGATTTGAGATATTTTTTAACCCAACAATGTGCAGCGTTGGAAACCTTTTCTTCAACCGCACCTGTTTCTTATTCGACGACTGTCCATACATCTCACACATCAGTGCCTAAGAAATCCTCAGCGTTTCAATTTAAACCAAGAGTTTCTTCTAACGTAGTTTCACTGGACACACCAAGTAGCTCCAGTGACTCAAATAATTCATTTTCGCACCATTGTCCTTCCTGCAAAGGCAATCACTTAATTTATAGATGTCAATCGTTTCTAAAGAAAACTCCGACGGAACGTTTCGACATTGTCAAACGCTTACGCCTTTGTTTAAATTGCTTACGAACAGACCATGCGTCCATGCAATGCAAATCTTATAATTCCTGTCGAACTTGCGCCAAGCCGCATCATACCTTGCTACATTTTGAATCGCAACCTGCTTCTAGCCGTTCAGCTGAACCGACCGCTACACACATGCATAAAAATGCCAATAGGACGCAGTCAGCCTCTCCTATTCCGGCAAATGTTTTGTCTTCACAGACGAATTCAAATCTTGGGGTTACTGTCTTACTCTCCACTGCTGTTGTGGAAGTTCAAGATCGTTCTGGTAGATACAAACCGATCAGGGTACTCTTAGATCCTGGTTCCCAAGCTAGCTTTATTCGAGACGATTGCGTGAGCAAACTTTGGCTTCCACGCATACGTTCTCAAGTTCCGATTTATGGACTTGGGCAGACAACTTCAGCAGTCAATAGGGTGCCGTCAGCTGCACCATTCGCTCTATGTTAGACTCTGAAAAATCTCTAGAAGTCACAACTTTTGTGCTTTCGTCAATATCTGGCAAATTACCTAGCGTTGAAGTTCCTAATAATTGGGAACACTTATGCGGCCTGCACTTTGCAGACCCGACCTGGAACTCTCCAGGAACTATTGACATGCTCCTTGGAGCAGATGTTTATCCGTTCATCATCAATGGCGGTGTTATACATGGCAAATTTCTTCAGCCTGCCGCCATAAATACAATTTTTGGTTGGACTATTATTGGTCCCACAAAAGCTTGCAGTCTGATACTGTCCAAGCATTTTTACTTCTGTAGAAGATCCTATCGACCAGACCCTAAGGCGGTTTTGGGAGATAGAAGAATTGCCATCCAAGCCTTATACTTCTCCAGAAGAAGAAAAGGCAGATTTGATTTTGAAAACACGTTTTCTCGTGACCCTAGCGGTCGTTTTATTGTTGCGTTACCGTTCAACGATACTTTGCCCGTTTTTGATAATTGCTTTGAGATGGCTAAAAAAAGACTATTTTCGTTGGAGCGCAAATTGCATGCTCAACCGGAGCTACGCGCCCAATACAACAATTTCATGCAGGACTATCTTGATGCGGGTCATATGGCATTACTCGATTCTCCGCCCGTTGGGAACGATAATTATTTTTACCCCATCACCCTGTGTTTAAAGAGGAAGGTCATACTTCTAAAATTCGTGTGGTTTTGACGCCTCTGCAAAGGCTAAAACAACGTGTCACTTAATGACACTCAACTGGCTGGACCTAGTCTCCAAAACGACATTTCGTCAATCTTACTGAAATTTCGTACTCATCGTTTCGTTTTTACTTGTGATGTTCGCCAAATGTATCGACAAATTTTGGTTACCGAAGAACATCGAAAGTTTCAATTAATTGTTTGGCGGTTCTCCGCAGAAGAACCCATCCAGACATATCAGCTTAATACAGTGACCTACGGTATTAAGTCATCGCCTTATCTAGCATTAAAACTCTTCAGCAATTAGCCATTGACGAAGGCAAAAGGTTTCCGTTAGCCGCTGACGCTATACGGTCAAATCTATATATTGATGATTTCGTCGCCGGTGGAGATTCTATACAATCGGCCCGCGAAATTAAAGATCAACTTATTCGACTTTTACATTTGGCTGGTTTTGAACTTCGAAAATGGAGTTCTAATTCAGTTTCTATTTTGGAAGGCATTCCGTCAGATTTTTGCCAATATACTTCTCTCGATTTCGATTCGGACGAATCAATAAAAATATTAGGTCTTCAATGGTCACCTACAGAAGATATTTTCTCGTTTCGGGTTAAACCATTAAACCAAATATGTACAAAGCGCAACATACTTTCACAAGTTGCCAGAATATATGATCCATTAGGATTTTTAGCCCCACTAACACTTTTTGCAAAACGCCTAATCCAGCATCTGTGGATGTTAGGTTTAAATTGGGATGACATCCCACCAGCAGACATTTCGTCTCAATGGCAGCAATACCAAGAAGAGTTGCCGTTATTATCGTCATTAAAGTTACCACGTTGTTTACCCCCTTCGGATCCTTTTACTTGTCATTTGCATGGGTTTTGCGATGCTAGCGAGGTAGGGTATGCAGCGGTAGTGTATTTTCAGTTCATAAATCAAACTACTGGAGAAATAACTGTACAATTTGTAACCGCTAAAACAAAAGTAGCTCCAATTAAGCGCATTTCAATTCCACGTTTGGAATTATGTGCCGCCGTTTTATTAACCGATTTACTTTCTTTTACCATTCGGTCTTATCAAGGCTTGATTGACATCTCCGATGTTTCAGCGTGGAGTGATTCTACGGTCGCTCTCACTTGGATACGTTCTCCACCTTTTCGTTGGAAAACTTTTGTGGCAAACCGTGTTAGCCACATTCAAGAAATCATTGCACCTAGCCGATGGTTTTATATTAAATCTTCGCATAATCCGGCTGATCCTGCATCTCGGGGATTAATGCCAAGCGCGGTTATTTCATGTTCGCTATGGTGGGCGGGGCCTGAATGGCTTCACTACCCTAGTGACTCGTGGCCGCCTCAACCAACATTGTCAACCTCAATTGCTGAGGTAACTACGAAAAGAAGATCCTAACATTTGTCGCTCAAACAGATCCAAACGTCATTGACATTTTACTAAGTCGCTTTTCATCGTTATATAAAATCCAATGCATCGTGGCTTACATTTATAGATTTTCTAAACCCATGGCTCAACGTCATACGGGTCCCTTAACAGACATTGAACTACACAATGCTCTCATGATTATCGTTCGGCATGTACAAAATGTTACATTTTTAAAGGAAATAGCTTCGATTAAGGCAAACCGTAAATTACCTAAAAGCTTGCGAAAACTTTCTCCATTTGTTGATCCACAAAACATCTTAAGAGTAGGTGGGCGCTTGACACATTCTTCGCTTTCCTATTCCGAAAAGTTTCCTGCGTTATTGCCTCAGCGGCACCGATTAACCGAACTTATCATTCTGTCAACTCATGAAAGGTATTGCCATCCCGGTGTTAATACCACAGCGTATCTTATCCAACAGAATTTCTGGATCCTTTCTATTAAACATTCAATCAGAAATTATTTATCATCCTGTCATAGATGTTTTCGTACCAAACCGGTCCTGGTAACTCCTCCTATGGGAGACCTACCGGCAGCACGTATTACCCAGATCAAAACTGCACATGGCACATTAAAACGACCTTTGGTCAAACTAGCGCCGCTACCGGTATTTTAACTTTAATTTATGTTTAGATGTATATACACATTTTTACATGTATAGTAGTATATTATTTTTACATATTTGCTTATTTACATATATATTTTTATTCTTTGCATAGTTGGTAATATCGCTCGCTGTAGTGCACCACCCTATCTTTCGTTACCTCCTTTCCTAGCAAGGTCAAATCCCATGTGATTTCCTTCACCCAACCTACTTCCTCCTTTTCAAAATTCTATGAATTTGGTGGGCGGTATGTTACGTCGTCATCGAACAATTCGGTATTTTGTGACAATAAATACTTTGTGCGTGCATCCTACAGTTTGAGTGAAACATTTTATATACCGGCAATAACAGTGCATAAAGTGACAGTCGTACTCGAGCCTTTAGAGAAGCAAGTCGCCTTCGAACCCTTGAAAGGGACGGTCGTATTAGAGCTTTCAAAGCGAGACCGACACCCGGTCGAGCGTGTTACTGGTTCTCCGTAAAAGCTTTTGTGCGTGAAAGTGTCTATTGCCCCCAGCGGCGCAGGACAAAGCTTTGTGCGTGAAAGTGTCTATTGCCCCCAGCGGCGCAAGACTTAAGGTATTTATACCCTTCCTTAATTAGTTGGTAGTTGTCTTTTTTGTTATTACATAACCGCTCCACCATTATCGTTATTGCTATAAAAGCAATTGGTCCTTCATTATAATTTGCATATTTTTATCACACATTTATATCAACCTCCTTAACCCCAATTAATCAAATATCATTTAAAATAAATTAATTTGGAGTTCTTGTACAATATGCGTTAGTAGAAAGGAAGGTCAAGAGTGGAATACATGAAAAGTAAATTGTAATCACAAAACGCAATACAAACTTTTATTTAATTTTTATGCAGGTAAAATATTGACTAAATATTTCACTACCCTTCGGAAATTTTGTGTGCTATGTATTCGAGATAAGATCACCGATAAAAGTTATATATGTTTATTTTGCAAAATTGTACAAACAATAATTTTTCTTAATTCTTTTCACTGTATCGTGTTTGTATTTTATTAGAGAAATATTAAGAGTAAAGCAAAATTTATAGGCGACTTAGAGACGAGCATCCAAGAATTTTAAAACGAGATAATTTTAAAAATACGTGCATGCTTTATTAAGATTATATATATTGTTGTGGATTCAAAGGGTTAAATTTGAGGTGAACAATACAATTTCAACCACCCTGTATAGAGAAAAGAACAAACTATTTACGCGCAAAATTTATTTAATTCATTTAGGGAAAACGGACAAGTATTGACGTATTTTATAATTAATATTGGTATGTTAGAAATTACATAAAGAAAAAACAGTTTTAAAGCAAATGGAAATTCATAATTAATGTTAATTTATTTCAATTCAACACGTATGAGCAATAAGAGAACGTGCTTGCGAAACAAAATCGATAATTACAAGGTAAATATACGTCAGTTTTATACAAGTACTACGAAATATAAAATCTAAGAATTGTTGTGTTAAACGGTCAATAATAACAAACACCTGCGTTTTAATAGGTTACATTCAAAGAACTCGAGCTTGTATTAACACAGGACTTCATAAAAATATTTTTAACCGTCAGTTTGGTGTGAACAACAAGCTAATAAAGTTCTTAAAGAGCAAGGGAAATTCACGATAGGTTATATACTACTGATAGAGGCAGGTATAAAAGCGTTGATATTTAAAACGCACGTACTATATTCACGTGGTGTGAAGATGGGCTGTCAGCAATATCGATTTTCTATAACTCAAGTGGGATTCTGAACGCGACAGCAGACATGCATTAAACAAAGATAAAGATAGTTTAGGCGGAGTTTTATGACGACAGAGAATATTATCATTGGTAAAGAACCGACAGGTTTCCAAACGTAGACAAACGCGACAGGTGGGAGCGATTTCCGATACGTACGGCACGTAGACTGAGTAAATTTCAGGAATTTCCAACACGGTTGTATTAAAATTTGTAAAATCTAAATTTGAAAATAAGCTTTTCACGTGAAGTGTGTCCGAGGGTAGCATTTTGAAACAATATAAATACGGAGTGGAAATTATTAAAGCTCTCTCTTCTCTTTGTCTTATCTTTGCTTTTATACTACGTTACTACGATAGACCAACATTATAGTAAAGTTTTTGTTATGTGAGTATTAGATATGGTAATAATACAGTATCTACACGTGTAAATTCTTAGTAGTGGCTTTCTATTTATTAACGCGAAATACGTGTAGTGTATATTAAAGTAATAGAGGCGTGGCTACTATTATACCAAGCTAGAAAATTAATAAATAGAAGCATAATATACGTGGGGTAACCATCTCAAACAACCAGAATTGTATGATGTTATGGAATGGTACTTTGAAACGAGGCGCTTGCTTGCAAATGGGGTTATCATGTGAATTCGCTGAGGATCACAGCGCATGGTCATAAAAGCCAAGGTGTTCTAGTGATCGTCGTTGAAGAGATGGAAGCCTGAAACAATCTCCAGGTAATTTATTTGAAATTTCTGTTGTCTGATAAACTTTTGTGGAATTTTGGTACTGTGTGAGTGAATTTTTGGGGTTTATTTATGGTTAAAATATACATGTACTGGACAATTTATTGGGGTTTAAATATTGGAAAGGGGTGTATTTTAGAACCTACTAGGTTTTATACTAAATATAAATTGGATTGTAAAGAGTAAACGGGTTTATCAATTTTGTAGTAATTTATGCAAGGTAAAAGGCATATACTAAATAAACTGGGCTATTATGAGCTCACCATACTCCAGAGTACAGTCAATTTAGGGTAATATAAAGGACCCATCTACTCATATTTTACTGAATTTGTTTGAACATAATTAGAACTTCAAGGACTTTAAAACATTACATTTGAGTTTAAAATTTGTGTATCAAACTGTTTTTTTATATACTTGTGAATAATTTGTCTGTAAATAGCGGTAAATAAAGGATTATATGATTGGTGTATTATTTGGTGATTTTTTTTGAATGGTGTGCGAATGTGAAGGAAGAATGGGCGTATATTTACGTATCCGCGAAGAGGCACAGCTGAGCTAGCCAGGGAAGCTGCTGAAGATTTTTGAAGCAGAAAATAATAAGGGTAAGCAATTTTTTTTAAAAAGTTGTGCATTTTCAAAAATTATTTTGATGACACCGTTGAAGCTGTAAACCCTTAATCACCAATCACGGCAATCTTATGGCGCCCAAAGTGGGGCTCGATGTTAAAAGTTTAAATCCACGATAGCACTGTGATTTTTGAGTGTTAAAAGGGCATTAATAATCCATTTGATAACTTATTTCGTGATTCAGTATGTAAAAACAACAAATTACAATTCGAAACACTTTTCTAATCGTTAGTGTAGAAATTAACAATTCTACTGTAATATTTTAGGAAGCTAAAGATTAATTTTCATAATCCTGCAGATGTTTATATTCATAAGGTATAGAGTATATAAGATTACATTTTAAATTTTATAGTTATAAACATATTTTAACAGTCGTATTTAAGTATAAGAATATTTTCCAAAAGTTTTTAGAAGGTAAAAGGGCAGAAGAGCATCTAAATTTCATATTATAAACCAATTTAACCTTCATAGCTAAATTATAGTAAAGGTGGAGGTATATTTTCAAAAACGTTTCTAAGATTGTAAATCGTTTAGTTTATAAGCAAGGTTGGCCGTTAGATTATCTACCAGAAGTTGTAAAAGTGTTTTGAAACAGCCTTGCTAGTAATAAATTAAATAAACAAGTGGAACCGTTGCAATTTCTGTGTAGTTTTAATTAGGAGAAAAAACGTTGCAGAAATAACATGCAAATCTTAGGTGATGTTGGTAACGCAGTCAATTAAGGATATATCTATAGCCTCGTTAAATAGATATGAAGCTTGAATTGGAGAGGGTGATTCGTCAGTTACAACAAAACTTGCAAACAAGGAAACAAGGAGAGATTATTAGATTGGATATGTACAAGTGAGATAGGCGTAGATTAACCGTTAATGTTCGTTGACAACGGGGAAGGCGGACGAAGTAAAGGATAGTTGCTTTAGCCTATAAGTTAGAACGAAATGAAGATAACACGTGCTATGAATATAAGGTAGTGGAGTGAATACAAATTGGTCGTTATGCAAAGTGGAGTGAGTACAAAGCAAGAGAGACGTGCTTTTGGGGCGTAGGTTGGAGTGACAAAGATACTACATATGTTGCATTAGGTGCGTATTTTAAACGTTAACTTTGTCAGTAGGAGTGAATATACAAAAGCGGGATTATTGAAATTCGACAAAAATCGGTTAGTTAGGCGTACGTGTTTGTGATGTTCAAGTGATTTTCAAAGAAGTGTTTCGGTTGGAAAGGAAATACGGACAAAGGTCTACGTAAGCTTGTTGGTGTGGGGGCAATTTCTAGAATTTCGGTGGCGGTTGGAGTTGTTTGTGTACGCTAGTAAAAATGTTTTAGAATTGAATGTTTGTATTGTAGAAAGTTTGAAGAATTCTAACATGCTTTGAAAGGAGAAGAAGAAGAAGAAGGCTCACCTAGTCTCCGCTGATGGCTCCAAGAGTAAAATTTATTTAACGAGTTGAATAAAAGAGCACTCTACGTAATAAAGATTGTTTTAATTTTAATTTGCACTAAGTGTGCAAAAGCATACAAATGTAAATGGAGTTGATGTCAGTGGTTGGTTAATTTGGTTGTGTACCAACAGTCAATGGTATTAGTAGCAGAGCTTGAGGAATTCGGATGCATTTTCAATATGGTAGAAGAGTTGATTTCATGGTCAAATGATTGCAGCTGGCAATTATGGTTATTGCGAGTCAGGTTGGGATGTTCCTGTATGCCGCAGTCTCTGAGGGAATGATAGCAGGCCGTATGCAGAAATAGTATCCAGGTAACTGTTGCTTTTTATTGCCTATGTGTATAAACTGGTGTAATGACTTTTGTGCATTGTGGGTATAATTTATAAACAAAAAGGACAAACTTGGAAAAGAGTTATAGATTAAACTTTTTCAATTGCATTATTTTACTTTATTTTTATGTGGGAATTTATGTTAAAGGTTTAGGATATTAGTAATATTTGTTTTGTTTGTACAAAGTAAAAGAGACTTTTAGCTGGGAGCTCTTATTGAATCAAGGTTAAAGTAAAACATGTGGTAAACTTTCCTAGATAATCAATTGAAAATAATTAATCTTGGGAATTATTAAGCTCGAAATATATTATTGTATAAGGGGATGTATATAATGTATAAATAATGTGTGAACGAGGAGTTTACTTGTGATTTGGCGTGCATTTTTCCTGAGTATGTAATAAACGTACGTGATTTACCGTAGCAGCTATTTTTTTTGTAGTTAGTTGAATTGTAGAAAGCAGTTGAGCAGCCGTGGCAAACTTCATTGCGAAGCAGAAATTTTAAGCTTTTTAGGTATATAAGCATTGCACCACTTCCTTAGCTACGGCGTTCGCAGTATTTTTGGCGCCCAGAAAGTGGGGCTTTTTGTATTATTAAGTGATACCCAGCAACAGCTTTTGCAGTATATTTGCTGTTGCTAGCTCAAGCGACAAATTTGCTGCGGATTTTACAAAAATGAATTGAAACAAAGAAATCTCAAGAAACATTTATGAACATTCCTCTATACATTCAAAAACATCATTCTTCTACACACATCTAAGTAATCTACTTCACACACACAGATATAAATAACGCTTGTAAATGCAATCTACAGCTTAAGTTAAGAAGGGACGGTATTTTATCATTGCTTACGTATTAATACAATCTTCACATAATCCTTGTTAATTACCAGAAAACCCCAAAATATTTCCTATGTAAGTCACAAAATTTTCATTAAAATTTTTGTGGATAATTCAAATATTCCCACACCACTCCGTCACAATATAGTTGATTAACGACGTCCAGCAGAAATTTTTATAAGTGCCAAAATGCCTCCAGCTCTGGCCTCAAAATTGCTAAAATAAAATTATCCATTTACCAATAATTTTATACCTAGTCTCCAAAAACGAATTCTTTAAATCAATCGTCAAAAACACCCTCTTATTACCAAATCTTTCAAAAATACTATCAACCTAAGTTGAACAATTAAACTTTTTACTACAACGTTGATTTATACCTTTCATATTTTAATTTAATTTTTCATAAACATAGCTTCTTTTTATAACAATTACATAATTTACAAAACAAGCATCTCACAGATATCATCATCACAATTTCTTTCCTTAATTAAATTTTTCTCATACTTATTTAAATCTTAATCACCTTCATTCAATTCATCTTTAATCTTACCTTCTTCAACCTTTTCCATTTTAATTTCGTAACTTGAAGATATTCAAATTCTCATTTATCAATTCAGTATTTTCGTAATATTTAAATGACGCAAACTCTACATTCTCTTGTACCTTTGTTGGATCTTTAATACTCTTTAACTCCTCATCGCTTACTTCTTCCTGTACCGCTTTAACTTCATTTACTTTTTAATATTTTTTATCTACTTCTTCATACACTTCACATACATTCAAACAAATGCAGTATTTCTCGACCTCTATATCATTTGATTTAAAATATTCTTCGTCATATATAATCCTCTTCTGCTTCGCATTTATTACCAACTTTAACCTATCAATCAGAACATTTCAATAATAGCCTCTATTCTTAAATCCAGGTACAATCATGAATTCCTGTAAAGCTTTTATTTTGCCTAATTCACACTTAGGACTGCTATGCTATATATAGTTGCAAACTTTCTATTATTTGGTGCTACTAAGTTACATTTCTTTATGGGTATCAATTCATTATTTAATTTTTATACGTTGTTTTTAGTAAAATCCTCCGAAATCTGCGATGCTTCAGCTCCCGTATCTATAAGTATTTTGATAATGTAATCTTCTATATGTATATTTGATATAGGTAATACGCTTTTGTTTACATTTTCATTATTTTCTAAATAAAATTTTATAAATTCTTATTGATGCTCCTACTGGTTAATTTGTTAGGGCGCGCTCGGTTTGCCTTTTATTGAAAATCCTACTTCGCCGTTGAAGGTCCTAGTCTGTTTACCATGTCAGCATATGTCCTCTTATTGCTTGTGTCATATGTATGTAAGTTTTCACTTTTTTCCCTTCCTTAGGTTACGGTTCTATTCTCAATGGTCCGAGATCTATTGTTCTCCCTTCTACTGTCTCCTCTGATGGCATTATTCTGACCACAATTGCTTCTGCATATTCTCCCTATCAAATGTCCTGACCTGGTACTTTTCCTGTCAATTGCTTCGATGAAACCTAAATGCATTTATGAACTGACTCCTTGTTCTGGTCTTCATCCTTCGTGGTCGACCCATCTCTTCATACTGTTGAAGATACTCCAAAAATATATCTTTATCTATATTTTGTAAGCCGATGCATTGCCTTACTTCTGTTTAGAAATACCCCGTTAAATATTTGATAATCTGCTTATCTTCTAGAGGATCAAGTTCTTTGGTAACAATAAATTTTTTTATGGCATACAACTCCTTTATCATGCCAGAACCACTGATGCACTTGCTCATAAGTAAATTGTCTCTAACCTTAAATCATTGATTATTTCCCCCAAAAGTGTTATAAAAATATAATTTCAAAGTTTTTAAAGAAGTTTAATTCACTCTCAATCAGTCCAAAACAAATTTCTGCAGTGCCTTTTAGCATAGATCTCACATAATTTAACTTAGTTTGTTCATTCCAACTGTCCTGTATTAAAGTTTTCACGTTATTTAAAAATATCTTAAGGTAAAGTTTGATATCCCCATAAAATTTCGAATGCTATTCCAATGGAACAATAGTTGGACTCAATCGTAAGGGTTCCTCAACATGAATACCTTTAACCCTATTTTCTAGATTTTCAAACATTGCCCGTCTGTTTTAAGATTTCCCAAATCATTTCTAAATGTTCTGAACCCTGCTTGGCAACTTTCTTCGATTTCGTTTACCTATTGACCTATTGACCTTCTTAATGGTTTTGTTGGTTTTTTTTAAGCCAGAAGTTAGTTTTCACTCATCTCAAATTTCCTTTCATTCTTGTCACTTTCTAATTTCAAATTATCCCCCAATTTTATTAGATTTTCTCCAAATTCCATTCGTAACTCCTGAGTATTTTTATCAGATCTGTCGCTTATTTCCTTGACACATTTTTCACTCATTTCCTTTATAGTGTCACTCATTTCTAGCATACTTTTCTCATTCTGTTTACTCATTTCTTTTAAACTTCTTTCGTTGCTTTCACTCAACTCCTTTTATTCTTGCATGCTTGGATTTAGACTTATTAAAATTGCCAACATTTTTTATTCATGCGTTTGTCATACACTCTACTCTTTATTTACCTACAAATTCTCTTTTTCTAATCTTCCAAATAAACGCTTTCCTGAGAACAAATTTCTACTCCTTCAGCTCTCAAACCATCGCGAATTTCTTTCACTCTATCAGTCATCCTGGAATCTATTCAGATATATTACACAGAGAAAATTTCCGCAAAATCCTAGGCGAGAAGAAACTCTAATTTTCAGACGACTTAATTGAGCCTCTGAGTTGGTACGCAATAAATTTGTTACTATGACGCTTGATGAAACGGTTCTGACAAATTAGTTGGGTACAGCCGTCATGCAATGGATGCCTGCTTAACAGAAAATGTGAACTCTTACCTTACTGGCCTGTTTTCTCTTGGTTGCTCAGCGATAAATTTGCTGTGTATTTTATGAAAATGAAATGAAACAAAGGAATCTCAAGAAACATTTATAAACAATCCTCTATACATTCAAAAACATATTTCTTTTACACATATTATCTAAGCAATCTACTTCACACACAGATATAAATAACTCCTGTAAATGCAATTTACTGCTTAAGTTTAGAAAGAAACAGTATTTTATCACTACTTACGTATTTATACAATCTTCACATAATCCTTTTTAATTATTAGAAAACCCCAAAATAATTCGCATGTAATTCACAAAATCTTATTTAAAATTTTTAAGAGAATTTATATTAGAGCAATAAATTACTCGTATTTGCACTTCACTCAGTAATTAAAATATCTTCCTATTTTAAATTGAAGTCCAATCAGCTTACAAAATTTTCCAAATTAAAATTCCTGATTTCAAACAGCAATTACTAAAGTACTCTTCCTTTCGTTTATTTAATAAAATCTATAAAATAGAGTTATATTGAAGAATTTTTCTTATACATTGTAAATAATAATTTCATGTTTGAATGTAATTTACGATTAAAAACATTTCTTCTATATTTGCTTTAACCTTGTAACTATAAAATTACATTATGCTTACTGCTTATTTCAATTACTATCTTCGCGACTTAAATTTCAGAATCGAATGACCGAATGAATCCCTTGAATAAATGAACGTTTTCTTATTAACACAAACCAACCATTGTCTAGAATGTTGTAGAATTAGCGCGATTTTAGTCTAAATAATAAACCCCTATTTTAAGTAATATTCTTGGAAATCCTCATTAGCGTTAAAATTTGTGGAGTTTTATTACCTAATCACCTGGTTCGAGTTACTCGTGACGTGCGCTTTGTGTCCTGCTTTCACTTATTCTATTATTGTATCGTACCGCTTCTCTCCAACAGTGAATGCGAAAATCATAAATAATTTTTATCAGTTATTCCAGGGATTTTACTGATTTTTTCAAAGATCGGACCGTTTCTCGGAATAAAATGTTTATTTATTAACGAGTTCCTACGAATTGACGTATTCTCCCAATTCCTCTCGAAACTTCTTTCTTAATCTCATCTATTCTAAAAAATTCTCTATTAAAAATAAATTTGTGTAATCCACAGGAAAATTAATTTAATCTTTAATTGCTTTTTAATGCAAAAGGAGTTGCATTTTATCCAAAATATTTGCTTTGTTCTTTCAGTACACAAAATTAATATGAAAATTGAGGTTTTTAAATACACGTTGATTGTAGTTTCTCAAGCTAAATGCGTAAAGCTAGTACTATTCGGTTATTTACAGCAAATGAAACATTTTGCATCGATTTACGTTCGCATTGAATGCGTTTCACGGTATCATATAATTAATTATTTTTACATATAGAACTTACGTTATTTGCTATTTATTTACAATACGGTTATACTATACACGGTGGTTATTTATACAGGCGCAATTTGATTTTTTGCTCGTACTTCAATGAATAAAAGTACCCTTGTATTATACAGGGTGTAACCATAAATTTACGGAAATTTCCGTTTTTTTCGGATTCTGTTATATTTTAGTGGAATTTATTTGTATAATTTTGTTTCAGTAACCTCTCGTGACTCCTTATCACGTCAATATATATATATATATATATATATATATATATTTGGGGGTTAAAAGGGCATTATTTAATTATGTTGTAATTTATTTCGCGATTCAGCATGTAAAAATAACTAACAACTTTAGTGTCGGTAGTTTTAAAATTAATAATTTTTCATAACGCATTTCAACGCATTTCATGAAAATATTCACCATGAAATGTCTTATTCTATCTCCTACCTTGTAGTTGTCTTTGTACTGCGGTCTACCAACTAGCCCCTTTTTGATGTTGCCGTGTGGTAGGTCCTCCATCTATCCATTAATTCCATGGCCGAATCCCCATGTGTACCATACATGCCTCTACTTCAAGAACTCTTCTTTTATAAATTCCAATCAAAATATCCAATTTCCAAATTTCATTATTTTTATTGCAAATAAATTCTACTATCCAAATTTCGCTTTTATCCTCATCCAAACAATTTTTAAATTCCACTACTTCTCGTGCATTCAAACAAAAATCTTTGTACTTACATATCAACTTCATTATTTAATAATAACGCTTTCTCAGTTTTTACATAGATTTCATTTAATTTTACTGCACTAATTCACTTGGAAGTAAACTAAGTATATCACAGATGGAATAAAAGAGACCGAGACCCCTCTTTGTAACTGACTACATAATTCAAATTGCCCTCCCCCTGTTTATAAAATAGCACGTACACTTGTTTAACCGAAACTTTATTTTCCCCAAAAATCACCAACGACCGACGATTTTTAATAACGCAACACAACAGTACGTGATAATCCACTAAAAACCGTTAACTGTCGTTTCAAATTCTCCGGATTAGCATCTACTCCTCGCTCGATACCCGCCTTAAGCTTCAAGCAAACATCCTTTATCTTCCTTGTACATATCGCTTTATCGCACACATATGTCTCTACCACCTGAATTTTTAACCTTTCTCGTTTATTTTTTACCAATCATGTTGTTTGGCTTCATTTCCCACCTTTCTGAGCGACACGTGTTTGCTTACAACTATCCTTGAAATTACCGATTTTTGATTCCCTTCTTCTGGATATACCTTGTTTCTATCTTGTACTCATACAAATTATACAATCTTGATCTTTTCATTGCTCCTTCCGACTCTATATCTAAGATTAAAAATCAATATTTTAACTAACGTATACTGTGTTACACTAATTCTGTGTGGTTTTGTTTACGTCCTTGGCAGGTTTCATTCCAACGGCTGTTCGTTCCAATAAGCTATTAAATTTATTTGTAGCAACTCTACTAAGAAATATATCTTTCCCCCTGTTATTTAAAACGTGTTGGTTTTTACGTCTGAAACCTAGAAATCGTTTTTTTATATGCTCAACGCTTTTAAAACTGTTCCATAGTACTTCATTATCAATCCAATATGTTATAATTTTACCCCAAATTATTATTTCTAATTCTCTTTAACATGCATACTATAATACATAGTCCCTAACTAAATCTAATTAAGATAAATTATTGTTACATTAATCACGCGCTAAACTAAATCGATATTCCCCTATTATCCACTATTTAAGATAGAAAACAATTGCTGAAAATCTTTTAACTAAATAAATTTATATTACTGTACCTAATCGCTCTCAACCCTATGAGTTCACTTGTGTCCTTATGTATTCTATTAATTCTTTTAATTACACGATAATATATATATATATATATATATATATATATATATATATATATATATTTCCGTGTAATTTAGCAATTTAAATCAGTACTTTTTCAAAAAACATTCGAGGATTTATTAATTTACCAAAATCGAAAATTTTACAAAAAATAAAAAATTCAAAAACAATTTCTTACCCAGATTCCGTGCTTCATCACTTTAATTGATTTCTTCAACAGCTCCCTGGCTAGCTCATTTGTGCCTCCTCTTGGATACCTATATTTACTATCATACTCTTTACCGTTCACGCACACTCTCAATAAAACCACAAAAAAATACAACAATCATGCAATATTTATTTACCACATTGAATGTAACAGGAGTAAATGGGCCCTGAATAATACCTTATTATTATATATTTCTTTATAATTATTTCTAATTAGTACACTCTGGAGTATGGTGAGCTCATAATAACCCAGTTTATTTTATTAATGTATGCTTTTTACTTTGTATACTCTTACTACAAACACAAAAAAAACCCATGTACTTTTAACAATAAAATTTTAAATTCATGAGGAATGTTAATAAGCTTTATATACACCTTTAGATTTATATTCAAATACCATAATCAAAGTTAGTTATACGTATTATTTTCAATACGCAAAATAATGCAAAATACCATCACAGTTCACTCTCACACATCACAATAATTTTCATAGTTTATAAACCACAGCAAATTCTAATACGTTACCTGGAATTTCTTGAAGATCCCTACTCCGTTGACGATGAAGTTAAGTTCCTGCACCCTCGGTCTCGTGGTTCTGCTCTGCTTGTCGCCTCCAGCTATTTATAGATGAACACCATCTAAGTTGTGCTGCATGCTATTCATTCAATATCCATCCAAATCCAAATCCAAGTATATTACACTTTTTTATTAATTTAGAATTTAATTTACGTTACTTTACTTTACTTTACGAGCTTGTTAGAATATCTGTTGCACCTCCAGTTAAAATTAAACTCGACACTATCCGCGTTTCAAACTATGAGGCCAACACTGTACTATTTAATTTAAATTTTAAATACTCCTTAGTAGATTTCTGTACGTAGTAAGCAATGCAAATTAACGAAGTCAATGAGCGAAGTCAAAAAGAGCGATCAGAATACCAAAGAGAGCGATGTTAATTCTCTTAGAGTATTTATACAATTCAAAATGCCACTTCTAGGCCACTCTTCACGCGAAATACTTAATTTAAAATAATACTTCTTCAAATGTTGGTATAACCGTTTTCAAAATCTTTGAGATTTATCTCGTTGATACGATATTTTCCGAAAAACCCGCATTCAATTTTTCCCGTGCTTGTCTGTTTTAAAACTAACTATTTAGACCAATGATATATTTCAGTGACGTCTTGAAACCCCGCCTGTATTAACTCTATTCCTCTCTTATGAATATTATATGTTTCCTTATAACCTTGTTTGAGTGGCAGAAAATCAATATTACTGTCTGCGTGCTATCTAACCCACGTGGACTGAATACGTGCGTTTCGAAGTGAAATGCTATTATGCCTGTCTCATTCCGTAGCATATCATTGATTGTCCATCCCTTCTGAGCTTTAAGGAAACTTTTGGTTAGCGTTTATGCAAACCGTCCGACCGTTTGCACAATATACCTCATTTTTTGTCTTTTATCTACACAAATAACGAAAAGTTGACCTTTCAAAAACATACAGGTGTTTAATTAACGATCGTTTTAAAATAACATTTCTAGGAGTTTGCGTTTCAAGGTATTTCCTATATTCAACGTGTTTTTTGTTAGTAAAGCGTTTCGCCTTGGTATTATCGATTTTTCATGCTCTTATGCGTATTAAACGTTATAACTCTTTCAATTAAACTCTATTAAATTAATTAATAACTTCCATTGGCTTATACAATTTATTTTCCTTACGAACCTAACTAAACTTTAATCACTAATTGTAAAATTTTGGTAATACTTGTTACTTTAAATTAACTAAATGAAATAAATTTCGCACGTAAATTATGGTTGTTTCCTCTATACAGGGTGTTTGAAATTGCCTTGTTCATACCTAAATTTAACCCTTTAAAACCACTACAATATATATATATATATATATATATATATATATATATATAAATATAAATTGCTTTGATATAGCCTTTTAATATGTAATTGTCCCACGATTGGTGCGCGATAAATTTGCTACGATATTTCCTTGTTGGTTTTCAAGCCCGTACAATGGGTGTCATTCTTTATTGCTGTGATATCGCCTTACGATTGAACGTACCATTTTTATTTTCTGCGATATATTTATTTTATAACTTTTACATTAGGATTTTACTCCGACTAGCTCACTGAATAAATCTTATTTTAACCTTTAAATGGATTCAAATAAAGCAGTTCTAGAACACACAATATAATAATTGATAATATGTACAATGCTGTGTAAACTCAAAATTTTCCCTTGTATAAAATATTTACATTTACCAAATTTATGCTTTCCTGAAAGCCAGCAAAAATATCTTTTAATTACTCTCAAGTACTTCGAACGTTCCAAGATGCTTTTCCCTGTTTTCATATTTTTCAAATGACCTTTTTAATGACTTTTACAAATACACAATGTATAGCGAATTTTAAATTTAAAATAGTTTTTCAATAATAAAATGTTTAAAAATCGCTAACCTGGATTGGTTACTGGAGTTCCCTCATAGTCTGTGGTCTGCATCCCTTGTTGTGTCCGCTTTACTTATTGGCCAAAATTATCCACTTTTGATTACTGGTATTTTAGATTTGCGTTAAGGCTTAGATCCCTACATGAACATCGACTCAACAAAAGTCGTATCAACAAAATTGTCGTCCCAATAAAATGGCATCAGCAAAAGCCATCCCAATAATAGAATCACCTCCAATAAAAACCGTCCCAATACAGGAATCGCCTCAATAAAAAGCGTCCCAATAAAAGAAGCCCTGTTTTGTTAAATATTAGAAATAAATTTAATTAATTGTTTAACTTACGTCTATTTGTAGACCGGCTTATTTTTCGTCGCACAAATTTTTGCACTTTCAAATTTCATTTATACTAAATTTTACTTCACTACTTAATTACGTAACTTTTTACGACATTTGAGCATAGTTTGTGCTCGGTTGAATATTAACTAAATGTTATTCATTTTCTATTGTATTTATAAGCCCTTCCCACCAATAGTTTTTATTGGCGTGTTTATAATCAAGGCTTGTACTTTGCCTTATCTGGCAGAACTCGGAATTTTACAAATTCTCTGGTTTAATTCGTCGACGAAATGCTTTCTCAGTCACGTAAGCGTTCTGCTAAACTACAGTATTTTGTTAGGATTTCCAATTATAGCTATTATCAAGTTACGTATGCAATGTTTGTCAATTAAAAGTCCAAGATTCGTCATATAATTGAACTACTTGGTGTTTATTTGTTTGTTACAGAATGTTAGTTTTCTGAACAAATGTGTTTTTTCTAGTCACGTAACGATTTTCTAATAATGGCGTATTAAGATGCTTTTGCATTATAATTACGTTGATATTTTCGGCGCAATTATTAAATATGCGGAGTGCCAATTTATCTATGTTTCCGGTAATTTATTTTGATGCAATTAGTTGCTTCTAAAATCTTATCTTTACTCGTAAATTATACCTAAACATAATTATACGACGCACACATTACTATTCTAATTAAATGGTAGCGGATTATTACTAAAGCAGCTTTTTCTCATGCATTTAATCACATATCTTTTATATGCAGTGTTCTCGCAATTGACTTTTTTGTAGAATAGTCGATTTACTTCTATAATTGATAGAATTGTTTAATTTGCTTAAAGTTAAAGTTATTTATATCTATCCTACGACCCCTATGACTTAATCTACACTATTATCATAGCAATATATATAAACAAAATTAAGAAAAAGCTTAAATTATCTAAATATTCATTTTCAAATTAAATTATAAATTCAGAAGCCCGCGATTGAAGAAGTTTCATTCTTATCCCGTAATTTAGATAAAAATTTTAGATAAGAATTATGATATTTCACAGTAGAATGAAAGAGTTCTTCACTCTTAAATTTTGTTATCAAAGTACTCGACTACTGGTAAATGCAAAATTATTTTAAAAGATTTCGTTTGATTGCATTCAAAGAAGAACAAAGGTTTTCAAAAACTATAAAACTCAATTTCTTCATAATATTCAATTGCGTTTATTTTAAATAACAAATATACTTGGTAATTCGAGGAAAAGCGTGTGCCATAAACTTCTAGAAAATCCATTAATAGAATAGACAAATGACATCGCCCACATTATACGATAGAAAATTAATAACAAACATGTATTACGCGATAATGTCGTATAGATGCAGAGGTAAACTGTATGAATTAAGGATAGTTCGGAGCTTTTGAAATGCCATACTTCTGCGAATATTGCAACATGGCTTCAAATTCAACAAATAAAAAAGGATCGCGAATAAACATGAGGATTCTAGAACTTACGCAGGCGAATCAGCCTATATTTTCAATCAATCAAAACTTCTAAAGGTGTACCGTTGCTGATCTCAATTGTATATAACTAATTAAAAGAGCATCAAGCAGGCACTTAATAATCAGTTGTTCAGTATTCACAATGCTAGTCTAATATCAAGCGATATCTAATAGTAAAGTATTGTAGTAAACAGGCGATTTTAATTGACAACTTTGAAAGTTTATTGCCATTCTGAAGAAAGTAGATAATTACAATGTTTTCAATATGGAATAAAGAATTAAAATAAATTGATATGAAACATTTAGAATGGTATTTAATGGTAAATTGATGATAGATTTTAAACAATTTGGAAAATTTCGGTATATGGATTTAGAATGAAATTTTGATGTCTAAAGTATTTAACAAAAAAATTTCAATGCTTTTGGACATGGATGTATGACACGTGCCACATTAGAGTCCACATAACGACCAGCATGATCTACACCGTAAAAAAAATCACATTGCTTTAAAATTTTTAAAAAAGTCATTAGTATTTATTAATTAAGATCCATGGCATTAGTATCTCTGTGTTCTAAGATTTGAAGTTAGGTTAAGTTACTTAAAATTTTGAGTGCAAGTCTCTGTCTGAGAACTGTACAAGTGGATATTTTGATTTGAGGGTCTCTTACCGTCGGTAGGTTTTGCTAGTATATAAAAAACGTTATCAAACGTAACTGATCAGATACGTTTAAATACGATTTAAAAAGGATGCTGTTAAAATTATTTGACCTATTTTATAAAATTTTGTACATAATTGATTAAGGAGTTATGTGTGAATGGAAATTAATTGATTACGATTTGAGAGTGTGCTCGTTCTGTTTATAAAAGAGACTTTGGATTCTACCTTTAGTGAGTGATTATTCAGAAGCTGTAACTTTTCTTAGATTTATAAAATTTTCTAGCCACTGTGGCAATTTTAGACTCTAAATTAGTTTGTTAATACTTGTTAGAGAGTGTTTTCCTTAGAGGATATATGTAACAAATTGTTTGTTAGAGAAATTCTGTTGTGGATGTTGTAATTATTACCCAAAAGATTGTTTTGTTAAAGAATATGTTGTGACATTATAAGTTTGATGTCTGATTCTAGTGGTTTTATTTTAAATTGAGCTAGCAGAATAATTAAAGCAACACTTTTACTAGAAGCATATATAGTCCACATCTATATTCACACACACACACACACACATACAGACACGCACGCACGCACACATATACGCACACGCGCGCGAACACACACACACGCACATATAAAATATATATTTTTAAAGATATTGAACTTCTAGTAATATTAAATGTTCTTAATGGGTTTGAGGTCAACTGGTAAAAAGAAAACTACTTTTTAATGCTTAAATTTTCGGATTTCTTTAATCGTAGATCACTGGCTTCTAAAAATACATACACACATACACCCCGCACCCTAACGCATTCATACACCCACACACACACACATACAAACAAACAAACAACAACTATCACATATGGCATAGCATATATATTAAATAAAAGAATCAGGTATCCTGTTAAAAAAAAGAATTTGAAAGAATTCAAAATCTGACATAATTTTTATTTTTAAATTCCTTCTTACACAAATTATATATCCTTACTACATTTAGAAGTGAAAAAGCAAAACTTTGTGTTTAAAACTTATTATAGATGTTAATTTTCTAAAACAACTGGTCTTGTAAATTGCAATTAATCTTGGTATAATTTAGCCTAGTTGTTTGTAAAATTTTTAGAAGCTTGTGATCAAGGATTAAAGAAATTCGAAAATTTAGGCATTAAACAGAGGATCAAACGAATACATAAGTAATTTTCCGAGGATTTTGAATTTAGACACTAATGCGATCGAAAACCGATTTACTAGTTAGATTTACGTTAATGTTGCTTTTACATAATCACTGAAGTATAACTTGTGCGATCACGTGATATAAAAGCGTTGGTGTACAAAATAGATGTACAGAAACACTTGAGTAATTTTGCTCTGAAAGTAATTGCTTGCAGCTTTAATTAATTCTACTGAATGTACGTTATAGTGTTATTAATTAAATTGTAGGTGCAAAAACAGAATTTCGTACAAATCACATGTGTGCTGTTTCTAAGAGCAATATTGAAGGACGCAGTTTAGTAACTACTCAACTTTGGAAAATAAAATAATACACGTTAATCGATGTTCCTGTCGTATCGGAAGGCTAGACTTAATTGTAGGTAAATATTGGTGTTAGTACAAGGTTTTGGGTTTTCCATTGTGTTGTTGGTTTAGAAAATGCTTTCCAGTTAAAGTTTATAATGGTGTAATCATCACTGGAAGCTGAGAGCCGAAAAAGGTTTGGAAGGAGCAAGTAAACCAGATATCCCAAAAAAAAGAACATACGGCTATTTGTTGTCGGAAATAGAAAAAGATGGTTGCTTGCACAGCGTCAAACGTGGATGTCCTGGAACAGAAGAGTAATATCCCGACGATATAAAATTATCAAGAGTGCCAACGCATTCAATGATTTACCATAAATGGTCACATACTAAGGCATGAGGGAATAGTGCGGAATATATTAGAAGCAGAGATAGGAAAAAAGAGAAGTAAAGGTAGATCTAGGTTAGACCATTGCACACAGATAGTGAAAGATGTAGGCTGTGAGAGTTTCAGAGAAATGGCTAGGCTAGCTTAGAATAGAAATCAATGGAGGTACGTGTCCAACCAGTCCCAAGATGGAAAAACTAATGACGAAAAAACATAACTGAACTTTAGCATGATGATTATTATAAGCAACTACATGTATTGGTTGTGTAATATTCTCGAATAATGTTAATTGTGCGAAAGGATTTACTGGAAAACTATTAATTCGGTAAATATCTGTGTTGAGGGATTTTGGCAGCCACCGGCTTAACCCCCTTCACATACCACTAAATCTCGGTGAAATAGGGCATATAATTAGAAAACAATAGAAGGGGAACCAAGCTGTATATAGGCTGTTGTGGGAATTTCAGGGGACTGTGTAGGCTAGCTCAGAATATAAATAAGTGGAGGTACGCGTCCAACCAGTATCAAGACGGGAAACCTAATGACGAAAAAATAAGTGTACTTAAATCTGATGATTATTATAAACAACTACAGGTGTTAGTTGTGAAATATTTTCAACTAATGTCGATTGTGCAAAAGGATATACTGGAAAAACTATTAATTCGCCAAATGTTCAAGTGCTGGGGGAAATTGGCAGTCACAGGTTGCTTACCCCTTCACATACTACTGAACATCAGGGAAATAGGGTATATAATTGTAAAACAATAGATGGGGATCGAACTGCATCTAACAAGAAAGTACAGCGGCTATGTTCAAAGACAAGAAACATAGAAAAAGAAGAAAATTGTTGAAAGCATGTGGAGCACAGCACTGTACGTCTATGAAATTGGGGCAGTAAGAAAAGCAGACAAAAAGAGATACATGCATTCTGGAATGTTGTGCTTCAGATGTATGAGGATAATAGCATGAACAGACTAAGTTAATAACAAATAGATTATATAAATAGCAGGGGAAGAGAGATATCTGTGGAAAACAAAAAAGAATAGGAGAAGTAGAAGGGCATGATACGTTCTAAAACATTTTTGGATGAATAGTATAGAATATATTCCAAGCAGATATATGAAAAAAGAGGTAGAGGTAGGCCTAGACCAAACTATCGCACGCAGATAGTGATAAATGCACACTGTGAAAATTTCAGGGAAATGTGTAGATTAATTTAAAATAGGAAACAATGAGGGTACGCGTCTAACCAGTTCCAGGACTTAAGACCTAATGATGATGTAATGGAACTACACTACCAAATAAAAAAACATAGTCAAACGGAAGCATAAGAAATGTCCCAAAAGTAAGAGTTTTGATTAACTTAAACTCAGATCACGGCTTCATACAATGGATTTTCCAATTTACAGTTAAGAGCATAATAAAAATCTACACACTAATATTCGGATGGTACATTCGTAAGCATTGCCAAGCTTCGGGCGTATACTTTACGTTCAATACTTAATGCTTCGAGGAGTATACTACTGGTAATATAATAGGTCGATTTTAAAACAAATGTTCCTCCAAATCCTTCCTAGCGGTTTGGATAAATCTAAACCAACTCTTTAATTTTTAGAAGTAACCCAACCATGTTAGGAATTTCTGTAAAAACTTTTTTGGGGGTATTTTGTTTATTGCAGAATTTTTATTTTAGGACTAACCCTTCGCTCTCTAACATTGAAAAATTCCGTCGCAAAATTTGCAAGCTTTTACCAAATAACTCATGCAAGAGACCCTCTATGATCTCAACTATTGCGATTCTGTTATCTTTCAAAATCAAATAGATTGTATGCGTTAATTTGAAATTTTTTGGCTGTCTCTGTTACGTACAGTTTTGGTCCTTAAAAATCTAGCTGGTATTCGACAGATGGACTCGGCGAAGTACTCCTCTACATTTAATTTTCCAATGCTCCACCCGAAGGTACTACATTGGACAGGAAACAAGTTTTTTTACTTGCAAATTTTGAATTTTGCCGAACCTTTGCTGTTGCAAGCTAGGAAGGGATCTTTAACGTGCGTGACAACACTCATATACGGGACCTCCATTTTACTTCTCACCCGAACGAGGGCGTATTTTCGTGAAAAATGCTCGCCTAACATTTTTCAAGCGGACCGTGTTGGCATTGAACCCGGAATCTTGGGCATAGTAGTCAGAAGCATACCAACTATACCACGGAGCTGCCGGCGAAGTACTTCGCTAGAAATACTGTTTCGGTAAAATACCGAAAACCTCGACCGTTCTAACAAAAATGGTTGCCGACTAATTCAGTAGGATGGGTAGTGTAAGTTTTTGAACAGGTTCTAGAATACTAACCGTATGAAATATCTTAATCGGGAAGTACCTTGGACGTCATCTAATTTTGCAGGGTTTCTAGGGACAAACCCTAAAAAGAATAACAAGCGGATATCAAAACCTAAGTTCAGGAGAGTGATTCTGTCCTAAAATTATGAAAATCGTTAAGAACACTATTGCTTGAATATAGAACAAAATTTAACTATAAGAACACAAAAAAAACATATTTAAAACGGCTAGCTGAATGGAAGGTTTCTAAAATAAAATGTTGAATGACCGGAAGTTTGAATCACGCCTTTAGATAACTGCAAAATAATTTATTACAACAAAACTATAACCATACTTTTACATTAAATGAAATAGAAACAATTATAAACATGTCGTTACACTATTATACACGACTCTTGTTTCTAACTGTATAGCACATTCACCTTTTGATTTCAGATACATGATACAGTCTTGAGCAAGTATTAAACATCAAATATATGGCAAATTTACTTAACTAACTTCTTAACCTAATCACCCAGGCGTATTTTAGGTATGTTTAATAAGTTTATGCAGCGAATTCTAAATGTTTATTTAGTTGCAAACTCTTTCGGGTATAGTTTCAGATAGCTGTTGTAAATTTATGATAAGCTATTGTTGACTTAACACGCTAATCTCCAACATAAAGTTGTTGATCTGGGAACCAATGTGTTTCTAAAATTGAAAATAACCAACTTGGTACAGTATTATTCGAACATTTGAATGCTTTGTGTGTTTGATAACCTTTTCATCAAAGGAAGCTTACTTACTAAAGTTGCATGTTTATTATTTTGATGTTAAGTATGAAGTGGTCTAAAATGGATCTCTACTTTATAAACGAATTCGAAACATTTTCGACAAACAGATGAATTAAAACTTCAAAACTAAAATACCTTGTATAGTTTTCTTTTTTATCTAATATGAAGATATAATTAACTTATGGATAGCACGACTAAGCTCAGAAACCGGGACCTGACACCTGCATGTAAAGTCTTCATACTCAGACGACGAGATCCTCTGCGCGCCAGCGTGATACATTTTTAATCACAACAAATGAATGGAAAAACTGTAATAGTTTATAACAAAATTATGATGATATGAGCTCTAGCCTTTAAAAACCGCCATAATAAATTTGACAACCTTTTAATATAAACAATATATGGTATAAAAATAATTCCACCTTAGCTCAAAATGCATGTAACCTAAAAATTGTATTTCTTAAAGGAAATTGCTTTTTCCTATTGGCGGAATTTAATAATACAGAAACTATTAAAATGAAATATGATTACAAGCATGTTCAAGGAACTTCACACCTGTCACAGTTACGAATTCAAGTACGTCTCCTTTAACCGATTTCCGTAGTGCAATACCAGAGAGGTAAAAGCTTTAGATAAATTGTTGGACACATCAATTGAAGATTTTATTCAATTTAATAATATTTTATTAAAAAGGTTTTTGTGGGCTCCAACTTAAGTTTAACGTTATAATTTGATCATCTTTCTGTGCGCATCGCAGATGTGTGTAGATTGGTCGACATATGGTGTTGCCTTGTTCTGGTAAGAACATTCAAGTTTTTTTTGGTTCAACTGTACTTCGTGCACGTGAGTGATTTTAACCTTAAATTATATTGGATTTACTTAAAAATCTCAAGTTAGATAAATGGTTGAATATTATTTTAATGTTGTTATCTTGAAGTGGGTTTTGTAAAAACATCCCACTTTTGTTTTAGTAACTTTACAAAAAAAGTTTAAAGATAGCAGTTTTGTTGCCTTGCATATTTATTCTTTAAGGAAACAATTTTTAGCTTCACTAAAAAGTGTTATTGAAACTGCATGTTAAAATATCTACAATTTTTAGATACTATTACCACATAGTATTTTTAAATTACATTAAATGTATTTTTGCTTATTATTGAGGTCATGTACTTTAACCTTAAGACATGATAAATTCTTGAAGGACAAAAATGTTAAAGTTTATTCTTTGTCTGAATGTTACAACTTAGTATTACTTAAAAGAAATATTTTTGATTCTTAATTGTAAAGTCTATTGTAGTACTACTCAAGGCTATTTTAATTTCAAAGTGTAAAATTATTAAGATAACGAATATCTTAGAGTTATGACTTGTTGAGATACTGAAAGTTTAATGAAGTTTATGTTATTGAAGAAAGAACACTATTAGTTTCCTTTATGTAAAATTTTTATTATGATTGGAAATATTTCCATTGAAACAAGATAAACAAATTTAAGTGAATAGAATCTCCTTTTTTTGCTTGATTCTTTTATTATTAAAAATTTAAAGAAGGAAATTTCTTGGTTCTTATTAAGCAAATGATTAATTCTGTCTAATGTCAACAAGTACCCTAGGTATATATTAATTTTGGAGCTTAAAGGCAAACATGTTATTTATTGGTAAACATTTCTAAGGATACAAACGGTGTCTCTGTCGGCATTTGTTTGTTCACTGGATAGACCGAAACATCTGTAATACATCTGGTAAGTGGTATTTAGCTAAGTGTTTTGCAATGTCGATATGCAGATTTTGTGATTGCTTAAGCGGTATAGACTTTAGGTTTCCGCATTCCCCTAATACAATTACACGTGTTTTTATATGTCATTGTATTGAAAAATACGGTGGCGCTCTTTATCTATATTTTTGGTCGTTTGTCAACCCATGACCCAAGCTCATGATCCACCCAAAGCTAACACTCTACTAGCCGTTTATCTTTAATGAGTTTTCTTTTACATCAAGCCGTTTTCCATCCAACTTTATCTTGGGCTTTTCTCTTTAACAGGAAATTCTCGACCTTGTGATATCAGGTAAGGTAGGCATTTATGTTATATGGAGATTATTTGCTATCTTATATACACGAGGGAATTTTAATTACAATATGTTACAACTTCTTTTAATTCTGATTTGTTGTAATTCTTTTTTACTGGATGTGTATGCTCTTGCTATAATGCGATGGTCTTCTTCGGGTGCCCTGACCTTTTTTTAAATCAATTTTTTTAATTTTAGTTTACCTTCCTTAATACCCGACAAAAGTTCTATTAATGTTCTTACAATAAACTACCTGAGATTAAGGTACAGGCAATTCTATTTTTCCATACAATATTATAAAAAGAGTTATGATGTATTTATTCAGATTGATGGGAAATTGTAAGTCACGGGCACGTGCTTTGTGCGGCTTTTGTTTGAGCGTATCCTATAGATTCACGCCAGAATCACGTGTTTTATTCCATACACTCAAGAGCAAAGCAGGCAATGATATAATTCCACTTTTTAACGCAAGGAGGAAATAAAAATAAATAACAGCAGTTACATCCAATGGGAAAAATTAAAGATTTAATTACTCGCAAGCCATAGACCAAAACACATGTAAGGGTGAATAGTGAAAAAGTTCTTGATCAAGTACACCCCTCTGATTATGGAACAATAAACGTGCGTTAACGTGGTAGTCACGAATTTTTGACAGAACCACTAAGATGGTTTGATTTCCAGCAAAGACAATTTGGAAATAAGCATCCGATGACAAGCTAATTTACCTTTAGCGCCAATGGATTTCCTTTTAGTCACTTGAAGGCGTAACTGTAAGTCAAAGTTTCTTAAAACCAGAGGTTGTTTATCGTGCCATTTATGCATGATGATGTTTTTAAACTACTCAAGTACAGCATAGTGTTAAATATTTAATTTTATAAGATCTGGACCTTGAAAGTTTAATTGCAACTCATGGCGGTATTTAATTATAAAGCTTATGTTTAATTTTACAGAAATATACTTAAGTCAATGACGTGAATATTAATGTAAGTAAATTTAAAATTGTCATATGTATATCTGTTCACAAGAATAATGAAATAATGTTAGTATGAAGTAGATTTAGATGACTTGCAAGTTGAGGCTTGCTTTTTTTTATTCACTGCAACATGCAGGTGACATTTTGTATGAGAGAATTCATTTCACTAAGACAAAATTTAACAAAATTTCCCCCCGGATTGCTCGTCGTCTTAATGAGATTCTCACTAGACTAGATTAAATGAGCTCGCGCTCATAAACTTGAGAAAAATTGGAACCATTTCAAGGTAAGTGGTATTGGTAACGTAGCTTGAAACTGCACCTGGGTAAATTTTTGATTGTTTAATTTTGCTCTATTTTCTTTTATATAAGAACCCCACCCCCGCTCCACTGCAGTTAGCCTGGACATCCTTAATTCTTACGGGTAATTCTAAATTTGATAATTTAACATTTTATTTACTTGTAACAAACAGCTACCGACCCTCGCCCCTGTTTAAAAATGTTTAATTTTCGATAAATAATTGATGACAAGCTGTCCTCAATCTGTTTAGCTTTTATTTCAAATTGCAGAATTTTCTTTTGAAATACGTACACTGTCTATATATTGAATACAGTATGATATTTTAAAAGTGACTTACCTGGCATTCATCCAGCAGTATATAATTGGATTATACATTGAATTACTCATTGCTAACCAGTAAATTGCTAAATATGTTTCTTGAATATATGGAGAATTAGTTATTTTGGGATAGTAAGAAACTACAATAAAGTAAAGATGGAATGGCAGCCAACAAACTGTGAAGATAACCACAACGACCATCATCATTTTGACTACCTGCAACAAACAATGTTTAATAATGATAACGTATTGCAGTATATATACGTTAATAAGATAACAACTTATGAATTAAAAAAAGTAAATAAATTGGACACATGGAAATTAGGTAAAATACCGTTTTTATATTAGTGTGGCTCATTATATTTTTTAAAATCAAAATTTTGGAATAATGCATCACTCCAATGAGAAACAGAATAAGAAATATTTCGGCAATCATATATTGAGGTACAGTCCTGGAAATTGTAGGAATTATAATTTCTAACAACGATTACGTTGACTTTGGTTCAATAATGCATTTTGTTTCTTCGAGGGTAATAACATTCGCTATTTCAAGACAGCTTCAAAACATTTCTGGCACTTTATTTGGCTCAATATATCAGATACAGTGTTTAGTGTTGAATGTTTTGAAGGTTCATTTGCTTATGGATATAATTTCTTGACACAAATTCATAAGAATTGTTGTACACGTGGAATAGAAGTAATATAGGAGGTCGTCTTATGTTGCACATTTGTTAAGTGAATTCCAAAGACGGTTTATTTCGTTGATGTAATCGTCTCGTAACGGGACAAGAGAAGACCTAGTTGCGGTTACTGAGGATAGGTGTTTCGGTGATGGTGCCAATGACTTAAGATAACTTTATCAACAAACGGTACATCCATTGAATAGAAGTAATTTACTAATTATTTATTTTTATAGCACGCAAAGTACGGAGCGGTTATTGGAATTTCTCATACATTAAGATAATACTGGGTGGGCCATAAGTCACTTGCCACTACCAGTCACTCAGTATCAATTTGACTCTAGTAGTAATCTGATAGCTGTTACAACAAAACAACAGTATTATGTTGAGGTTATGTTAAAGTAAGGAGTTATGTTAAGTGATTGTGGTTGATTAAGTTTTGTAATTAATTAACTTAATCAATTACCGTAATAAGTTAATAATGAATAGTAAGCTCTCGATAAGAAAACGCGTTTATATTCTTCAGCAGTGGTGGATACATGATCATAATTACGAAGATGTAGTAGAGTCATTTGTGCTGCATTTCCCAAATAGTAGACCATTATCACGACAAGCCATTCATAACCTAAATAAAAGGTTTGAAATGACTGGGTCTGTAGCGGATCTTCCTCGATCAGGTAGGCCAAAATCTGTTACAACAGTAGAAAACGCCATGACTGTAGCGCAAAGTTTAGTGCAATCGTCATCAAAATCAACCTGAAGAGCGTCCAGTGAGCTTGGTATATCAAGAACGTGCGTTAGAAGAATGTTAAAAGCGGTAGGGCTGAAACCATATCGGCCTACTTTACTGCAAGGTTTGAGTGAAGATGATTATGACAGGCGAATTGAATTTTGTGAGTGGTACGTAATAAGACAAGGAGCTGACAATACATTTTATAAATTCATTTTGTGGAGCGATGAGGCAACATTCAAACTTAATGGTAGAGTGAATAGACATAGTTGCGTGTACTGGGCTTCTGAAAACCCACATTTAGTCATGCAAACTGAATTAAATGCCCCTGGGGTATGTGTGGGGGCTGGAATCTTTGCTGGTCGACTAATTGGACTATTCTTTTTTTGAACAAACGGTCAATGCTGTTATTTCCATGATATGTTACAGGAGGTAGTAGTTGAATTAGAAAACAGTCCTGCATTCGAACAACTACAACCTATTCGTGATGGAGCACCTCCTAATTACGGGAACAATGTGAAAGATTTCTTGAATGAGACTTTTACAGAATGGATAGGAAGACGAGGTACAATTGAATGGCCTTCGTGTTCACCCGATATCACCCCAATGGACTTTTCAATTCGGGGAATTGTAAAAGACAAAGTTTATTCAGAGAAATCAACTGATCTGCAACATTCAAGAGAACGTAGTGAATCTGTATTTGAAGAATTATCTACCACAGGTATCACTGATACTATATACGCTTCTGTGCTTAAAAGATGTTACTTGTGTATAGAAAATAATGGAGGACACATGGAACATTTACTGTAGGTATATGTACATTGTAAACATTTATACTTAACATGTATATAGCGAAGCCATTATTTTGGATTACTTTTAGAAGTGCAACATTGTAACAATCAATACATTTAACATCCTGTATTTTAGGAAACTGCAATCTACTTTGTCATTATCTTGTTCAAACCAAACCTTAATGTTTCATGCTATTTCCTCGTAATCTGTACCACATTGGTTAGTTACTTTGTAATGTTCATAATCAGTTTTCCTGTAAAATTATTACAAACTAGGAAGTTTTGGCTAACCTCTGTACTGATTATCACATGCCAAAACCTTTCGTAGAAACCAGTATCCTAGGGTCAGCATGTATAAAAGGCCAAGACACCCTTCCACTCATCGGTAGTTTGTGGGCAGCTAGACACCTAGCCAAGTCATTGGTCGTCTGCTGAAGAGCAAGTTGGCTCTCATCAAAATGGTGACTTTACCCTTTATAGATGCTGAAGAAACCCTAATCAAGATGGTCACTTAGAATTTTAACCGTAAGTTAACTTTTCATTATTATATCTGTTTAACTGCTTCGTATTTTATTAACATGTTGTTTAGTTTTAAGTTGATTGATTATTAAATACTGTTGTTTGATTTCATCGTTTCATTACTTCTATTCAGTAATTGTAACTTTCACTTACACTTCTCTATAGACCCCTACGTCCCTAGGACCTGAGTTAAGTACCACCTCTCGCTCCTAAAGACTCTACCATCACATTACCATAACTACGCCATTACCCCAAACGTATATTTAACAAACAACAAAAGTGTACTTAACATTTGTTGGAGGCGCCTGCTCCTCTATTTAACATTTGGTGGAAAGCGTACTTAACATTTGGTGAAGGCGCCAGTTTCGCATTTAACATTTGGTGGAGGCGCCGTGATTAACATTTGCCGTATTACACCGTGATTAACATTTGGTGGAGGCACCGTGTTTAACATTTGGTAGAAGCCCCGTATCCAACAAATGGTAGAAGCGCCGTGTTTAACACGTGGTAGAGACGCCGGTACCTTAATTTAACAAATGATAGGGACGCTGTATTTAACATTTGGTGGAGACGTCTGCTCCTCTGTGTAACATTTGATGGAGGCGCTCAGTTTATAATTTTTTAGGCCTATAAACACTTGATGTCGGACGCTCAATCTTATATATATATATATATATATATATATATATATATATATATATATATATTTATTTAGGGTCACATTTACATTCTATATCCTTTCATGAAGTCAGTTCAACGGTATACTTTTGAATTTCAATCACATTTCACATTTTTATTTTAAATTTGAATAAAATCAATCTTAAATTAATAATTTTACACTTTGTATTTCTTAGTATAACCCCTCAAATCCAACTTTTAAATTTTTATTCAAGATTTCAATTACAAATACTTCTTTACAAAAGAAAAACAGCAGACCATTGACACAAATCAAGCTACCCCTAAGAACAGATATTTAGTTTAAAAAGTTTTAGTTTCTATTTTATTATAGGTAAAAAAAAAACATTATTTTATTTAAGAAGCAATTTCAATGTCAGGTTAAGATAATATTAAACCACAATTCTATTTACGCATTTACGTGACGAATCATATCGCTTATTGTACCGCATGGTTTATTCTCCTCTAAACTGATAATTAATTGAAAACTAAAATTTGAACTTTTATTCTTAATTATTCTGTTAATCTTTCTTTGTAAACCACATAAAAATCTTGAAGGAACATTAGTTACACACAGTTACTAAACAGGAATTTGTCATCTGAGGTTTCCTACACGCTGTTTAACATGCGTTAAATTGCATTTTTTCAAACTTTTATTCTTCACAAATTATTTTTAATTTATTAGCACTTGGTAAAAACAAATTCCATTTGTAAGAAAATGCAATTGAACATCATTCCTAAAAAATTCAGTTCTCGCTTATCCCAATTCTGTATAATCCGTTAACGTTACTGAAAATGCAGGACAAAACACAATGGAATCACTTAACGTAAACACACACAAATTTTTTATTAATTTTTTCCTTCACATATTTTCTTAAAAAACTGAAAGCATTTTAGTAAACTTTTTACTTTATTTCGTTAGCACTACAACTCAACTTACAGAACTAGTAAATTCATAACACTGACCTAGACTTTCTGGTTAAAATAAATATCACAATCTTAAGTTGATAACAGAATGTAGTCGTGAATTATTCATAATTTAAGTTTGTTTTTATGCATTAATCTTCAATTACATAGCATACTTGACACAAATTTACGAATTTCTTATGTTTTATATAGCCATTATTTAAAATCACAAAAAAAAAGAAAAGTCAAGAACCATATAAGTATAGTTCGAACTAATTATTAACTGTAACACAGTAAGAAACAAGTTAGGTTATATCATTTTTTTAAATATTACTTTGAAGCTAACTAAAATTTTGAAAATTTTTAAGGTTTTATTTTTAAGCGAATCTAGTTATTATACAGTCTGCGAACCTCATATTTTTTAAGTAATTTTGCTATAGATGAAACATACTTTTAGAAAGAACGAAACTAACTTTCTTATTCCTTCATCATCATCATTTTGTTTTCGACCTTACTTAAGGTCGGTTTGACGCAGCTCTAACTTCCTTTCTATTCTGTGCCAATCTAAAAAGCTCTACATACCCTTCACAACCTAAATTTCTAATAATTTGACTAATATAGTTTGGTCTAGGTCCTCCTATATCCTTCTATCTTTTTCCTATCCAGCTGGCTCTACATAGATATTAGCAACCTGATGGTTGTTAAAGAACTCTAACATGTTTACATGATTACCATTTATAGGGAAATGAAATATAACCTGGTTATCCGCTTCAAAAAGGAAAAGTGTTAAATTATATGTTATGGTAAGGCTTAAGCAACGAATCGCTGTCAACATGCCAGACCGCTACCTAATTGTGAGTTATGTTATGGTGACGTTTATTAAATTATATGTTATGGTAAGGCTTAAGCAACAAATCGCTACAAACATGCCAGACCGCTACCTAATTGTGAGTTATGTCATGGTGACGTTTATTAAATTATATGTTATGGTAAGGCTTAAGCAACGAAACGCTACCAACATGCCAGACCGCTACCTAATTGTGAGTTAAGTCATGATGACGTTTATTAAATTATCTGTTATGGTAAGGCTTAAGCAACGAAACGCTACCAACATGCCAGACCGCTACCTAATTGTGAGTTATGTCCTGGTGACGTTTATTAAATTATCTGTTATGGTAAGGCTTAAGCAACGAAACGCTACCAACATGCCAGACCGATACCTAATTGTGAGTTATGTCATGATGACGTTTATTAAATTATCTGTTATGATAAGGCTTAAGCAACGAAACGCTACCAACATGCCAGACCGCTACCTAATTGTGAGTTATGTCAAGGTGACGTTTATTAAATTATATGTTATGGTAAGGCTTAAGCAACAAATCGCTACCAACATGCCAGACCGCTACCTAAGTGTGAGCTATATCGTGGTGACGTTTATTAAATTATATGTTATGGTAAGGCTTAAGCAACGAAACGCTACCAACATGCCAGACCTCTAACTAATTGTGAGTTATGTCCTGGTGACATTTAGTTAACTGATTTTTATTTTTTTGTTTTGTTTTCGAACTTACTTAAAGTCGGTTTGACGCAGCTCTAAATTCTTTTCTATTCTGAGCTAATCTAAAAAGGTCCACATACCCTTCACAACCTAAATCTCTAATTATTTGACTAATATAGCTTTGTCTAGGCCTTCCTACTCTATTTTTATTCGGTAGTCTATAATCTAAGACTTTACTAAATAGTCCCTCATGTCTTAACTGGTGCCCTATCATTCTATCTCTCCTGACCTTCAATTGTTTCCACATACAGGGTTCCTCACCTATCCTTCTATAAACTTCCTCGTTTGTTACTCTATCTGTCCAGCTAATCTTTAACATTCTCCTATAGCACCAAGTTTCAAAAGCTTCTATCCTTTTCTTATCTACTTCTTTAATTGTCCAAGTCTCACTACCGTATAGTAGAACGCTCCATACGTACGACTTTAAAAACTTTTCTATTATCTAAACTAATACTATTAGCTATTAGTAAGTTTTTCTTTTAAAAACATTTTTCTAGCTTGAGCTATTCTAGCTACTATATCCCTTCTGCTACGTCCATCCTTTGTAATTATACTACCTAAATAGCAAAATTCATCTACCTCCTCTAACTCGGTATTACCTATTTTTAATTTTGGTTTATAACTAGGCTGTAACTCACTTGTCATTATCTTTGTCTTTACCGAGTTAATTCTCATACTATAGTTACTCCGTAGTATCTCATCTAAAATATTTAAAAACTCTCCTAACTCTTTTCTAGACTCTGCTATAATGGCTATATCATCTGCAAAACGTAACATGTCTATTTTCTGTCCCTGTACACTAATACCTATCTCTTTTCTCTCTCTAGCTAAGTTTAAAGCTTCCTCAATATAAACATTAAAATCAAGGAGACAGTATACAACCCTGTCTAACACCATTTCTAATCTTAGCTTCCTTTTCTATTTCATCAAATCTAATTACTACACTTTGGTTTTATATAGACTGTAAATAATTTTTCTATCCCTATGAGAGATTCCTATTTTTGCAAAACCCTGAACATAACAATCCAATTAACCCTATCAAATGCTTTTTCTAAATCTACAAATGCGAAATGAGTCTTTTATTTTTTGTAACCTTTTTCGATAATTACCCTAATCATTAGTATCGGTTCTCTAGTCCTCTGTCTTTACGAAAACCATATTGGTCTTCGCCTAAATAATTCTCAGTCAAAGCTTCTACTCTATTTTTAATTATTATTGTTAGTATTTTGGAAGCATGAGAAGTTAAACTAACCGTTCTAAAATTCTCACACCTATCAGCTCCTGACTTTTTGGGATTGCGATAATAATATTTTTTCGAAATCTATTGGAACCTCACCTGTATCATATATTAATTTCACTAGTTCATATAATCTATCTAAAGTTTTCTGACTTGCATATTTTATTAATTCTGCGGGAATATCGTCTATCCCTGGCGCTTTATTTAGTTTAAGATTCCGAACAGCTCTATCAAATTCCTCTCTTAATATTGAGAACCCTATTTCTACATCCTCTTCTTGGTCGTTCTCTAACTCATCCATATCGTCTCCCTTATATAAATCTTCTAAATATCTTTTCCATCTATCTGCTACCTCAACTTTATTTATTAGAAGCTCATTATTCTCGTCTCTAATACCATTATATTTTTCCTATCTTCCCAAAAACTTTTAACTGCCCTGTATGCCCTGTCTGTCTTACCTACTCTCAAATCATCGTGTATTCCCTTACAGTTCTCTTCCATCCATTTATTTCTAGCTTTTCTACACTCATGTACTATTTTATTTCTAACTGTATTATATTTTTGCTTACTTTCACTATCCACTTCTCTGAAAGGTTTAAGCTTTCTTCTATTCTCTATTAAATCTAATATCTCCTTTGTTACCCACGGTTTTCTCGCTTCTATTTTTTTCTTACCTATAGTCTGTGTTGCTGTATCATGTACAGTCAGTTTTATTTCTTTCCATCTATTTTCTACGTTCCTTCCTACAGCTATTTCTTTGCTCTTATTATCTAATACTTGTTTATATTCCTTTTTTACCCTACTATCATTAAGCTTACCTAGATCCCATCCTTCTCTTTTACCCTTTCTCAATTTTTTGAATTTTAGTTTACACTTCATTTTAACTAAGTTATGATCGCTATCTATGTCAGCCCCTGGATAACTACGACAGTTTTTAACTTGGTTTCTGAATCTTTGTTTAACTAAAATATAATCTATTTGGTATCTAGCCCTATCACCTGGGGCTTTCCAGGTATATCTTCTCCTAACATGTTGTTCGAATAGGGTGTTTACAGTTACTAATCTATGTTCCTGGCAAAACTCAACTAATCTTTCTCCTCTATCATTTCGTCTGCCATACCCAAATTTTCCTACCATTTTTCCCTCACTACCTTCTCCCACTGACGCATTAAAGTCGCCCATAACTATTAAATTCTCATCTCCTTTTACTTTTCTCACTATACTATTTATATTCTCGTATACCTTTTCTACTTCCTCATCCTCGTACTGAGTTGTTGGCATGTAAACCTGTACTAAAACAGTGTCTGTGGGTTTTGTACTCAATCTAACCATAATTATTCTATCACTAAATTGTAAGTACTCTTTAACTTTATGCCCTAATCTTTTACCTAACACTATTCCTACCCCTGCCTGTCCATTAGTTGAAGAAGTTGTAATTATTCTATAATTATCTTTCCAAAAGTCATTACTATCTGGCCATCTCACCTCACTAATACCTAAAATGTCCAGCTTTTCCTTTCTCATTTCGACTAATAAATTCGTTAACTTATCTACTCTAAGCAATGACCTTACATTCCAAGTCCCTATCACTAAATCGAACTGTTGTTTTATATTCTTACGATGACGAGCCCCAAGTACCCCCTCCCGGAGATCCGAATGAGGGAGTATTTTACCTCCGTACAAGAATTTTACTTGTGAGCTCTCCATCATATATATTTCGTGTTTTAGGCCACGCACACCTGGGAAATATTGTGGTAGGCTCCCTTATCTTTCCACAACGCAGTTTTTAAAGATTTTAGCAAAAAGCCGTATCCGTCACGGCCAACCCCCAACAAGCTTGTAAATTATTGAGGATCGCCCGAGACCAACCGACCCTCCTCCAATATCTTTTAGCCAGCAAGGCTGCTGCCCCTTGCTGCGCCTTTTAATCGCCTTTTACGATAAGCAGGCTCACTATAGTAGTATTCTTTATCCCCTACTATAGGGCCACTTATTCCTTCAATTGGGACAAAATGATTTAAGTATTTTTACATGTAGATTTATTTTGCAGAGGAAAAGGTTTTATAAAAACGCGTATGATTTTTTTACCGAGAGAAAAAAAACTTATTTTAAGAAAACCACAAAAAGTTTGGTGCAGACAATAATTATAGATATGTCATAATGGACATTGCATTGTTTTTTGTTTAACAAACTTTCTAGATATGTAGCTTAATGGAAAACCACTCCAGGGACATTTTGGCAATATACGATGCCAAATATGGATTGTCAGAACTTCCAAAAAGAAGAACTGCATTTTACAACTATTTACAGGAAACCAATGTAAGTATTTCAAGTAAGATATAATATGACATATTATAACTCCGAACTTTGAAATTTTGAATTGAGTATTTTAGTAGCATATTGCCAGATACACGACACAATTTTGTGCAAACAAATAATCACATAATTGATCAAAACCTAAGATATCCAATTGTTATTTTGTACTTGAAAACGAATTGATTAATATGATTTTAAAACATTATGTCCGTATACAACTTAAAGTTGAACTATTGAAAATATTTATTAATTTTTCGAGTGCAGTTATCTTAATTATGGCGTATTATAAAAACGCTGACATAAAGATATGTTTACGTTGAACAATCTTACCCACATCATAATGATGCCATTACGATACTTAAAATGTAGCTATCAGTACTACATTACAGTACCATGATTACAAATGATTATTTATATGAGTTATTGATGAATGTATATATGTATTATTTTTTCTTGCATAACAGGTGCCAGAAGGTATTCGAAGACGTGCAAATGATATATTTTTCTTGCATAACTGGTGTCGCAATAGACATACAAAGACGTGCAAATGATGGGTAACAAATAAATAAAAATGAATAACCGGAATCATGTAGCGTACTGCAACTTTATTATTATATGATTATGAAATATTGAGACATACTATACAATGAGTTATATTATATTAAAAATATTGTATTATGCTTACTGTGAATCTAGAAACAACTTCACAAAGAGGCGCTTATATCTGTATCGAGCTAGCATCTTCGGACAGTAGACCTTCATACTTTTTTCCTTCTGTGCACAAACTAACGTAGAGTCAATAAACTTTTCTAAACTACCAGTACTAAGATGCTTGCTAAAGTAATATTTTTGTAATAGAGTCGATACACTCTTTATTTTACTTATTATGAATTATATAAAGAATTTTGAAATAGTATGAAGAATATAAAATATTAGGGCATCAACGGACAATAATTGTAGACATTTTAAATAATTTTAGGCATTTTCGACATTCTTAAAGATTCTAGTCGATTTTCTAAACATTTCTGTCCATCCAAACAAACTTTTTTTAAGGAAAGCTCTTTTCCTTAGTTCCTAAAGTTATTACTTTTGAATTTTTTTTTCTGACTTTAAGATTAATTAAATTTCATAAAATCTTTAGGCATTTTTGCAATTTTTTTTTGCATTTGTATTTTGGTATATATGAATATTACATAAAAACACAAATATATATATTTACCTTTATTTTTATCGATTTGTTTTTTATTATTTATTTTTATCGTTTCATTACTTCTATTCAGGTAATTGTTACTTTCACTAACACTTCTCTATAGATCCGTAGGCACTAGGACCTGAGTTAAGTACCACTTCTCGCTACTAAAGACTCTACTATCACATTACCATAGCTACGCCATTACCCCCAAAAGTATATTTAACAATCAACAAAAGTGTACTTAACAATATACATCAATACCTACTATCGCATTGCATTTTTGTCAAGTGACTTACGGCCCACTCTGTATATCTTGATATTCAAGCTGCATGTACATTCATATAGTTGCATAAGTAACCGCAACTTTCTGAAGCCACTGTTCGCAAATGTCACCGTAAGTGCACTGTAACTAATTTGAAATCCGTTATTGGGGCGCTTAATTCCGTTGAATAACAACGTGTATTGTGCTGCTTTGTGTAAAGTGTTGTTAGTTAATGAAATTTATATAGAATTGTTAATTCTTTTTTTTTGTGTACAATCAACTTATTTTCCAATAAACACTTTTAATGTCGTGTAGTCCAAATTCTATTTGTAACAAGTATTTAAAAGATGTAATTATAAATTTTTTAAGTGTTTCCACAATATCGATCTGGTTGCAATGAATACAGATGACGGAAAGTGTGAATTGGCAATCTGCAATTGCGGAATTAATGTTTAATGGTTAAATGAATATATTTTAATAAAAATACAATTAATTAAATCCTAAATAGCCTAAGGGCAATGTACGTGTATTAAAGTCAATAATTTAGTTATGTAAATAAATTTCAGTAAACTGTGGACATAGAACTATCACTATGGTGATGATTTAATTATGCTAATAAAATAAATCATAACTAATTAACTGTGCACTGTTTATATTATGATTCTTTTTTATTTGTTGCTAAACTGTTATATAATTTTTCTTTATTTGAAGGTAAACGTTATGTCTCAATTATAGACAATTTTTGCTATTGGACTCTTTTATTGAGTCTAAATGCTAAGACTTTCCTTTCGAACAGGTTTCTTTTATGCGATTGAAATAGAGTAAATAATAATAGTTATGCTTCTGTATAAACCTTTTATGCAATAATTTTTACTAAAAGTATAAAGGAAGTAATGACAAAAACTTGTATAGCTAATTGCTAAATTTACCTTACACTACTTAAGAAAACTAATTATAGTTCATAGCGAAAAGGTAGGTATTAATTATCATTGTTCTTGCATAAACTGAGTCCGAATATCTAAACGTAATATAAATGACTTATATTACAATATTATAGGCCCACAGCCGGTTCATTTCATTCCTTGCAAACGTTGAACTCGCTGGAATGTTAAAAGCTTGACTATACATACGACACAGCTTGCTGAATGTCTACTTCACACAAACTCCAGGTATCTATAAGTCCGGTTAAGTAACTTTACTATTTCGTAAGACGTCGACACGCACCTTCTAAATATTAATTAGGATCTATCCTACCTTATATCGTAGACAAACTGTCCTCCTGAGATGATTTCAGCAGGCCTCACCACTAGGCGACATTGTTAAACACACTTCGGTTTGCACTTACATTATTCACCACGCACTTGCTTACTACACTTGCTCACTACAGTGCAAACCAGAACGACACGCTTCGCCATCTTTATAACTACTTAACAATACTCGCAAAGCTTTTGAGATTAAAAACAGGTTACTCCTCTGTCCTTCACTTCTTATACTAGTACTATCTTCTACTAACATACAACCCAGTGATAGGGCGTCACACTAAACAAGAATGGTTCAAGCTAATGTTAAAATTAACATTAGATACTACAAACTATTGGTAAGGCATCTCAACCCCCAATTGAATTTAGGTACCACCAAGATACTAATTCACTTCACCTCGAGACGGCTGCGCAAGATCAACAGGCACTCGATAGGGTTTTAAGTTAATTATATTATCGACTCCGAGAGACAACCCATAATTATAACATCCGAATATTGAGGCAAAAGTTTGAAAATAGCTCAATATCCTCAATATCTTCTAATGAATTAACCTGCGGATGTTTATAAACCACTCCAAGCAGCAATTTTTCGTAATTAATAATTATTTCAACAAAAAGATATTCAGGTCCTACATTAAATAGTGGAATAGATTTAGCAACAAACGAAACGTCATACACTAATCGCTTCTAATATAGAGAGCATCACCTCCGCCTTCTTTACCAATTCTATCGTTCCGTATTATCCTGTATCCATATAGGTGCACTAATGTGTCAGGAGGAAAGCTTTAACCATATTTCGGACAGGCAATGTAGTGTGGCATATATAATTCAAATATGTAGCTAAATTCATCAAAATTAAAAGGTAGTGATCCAGCATTAACGTTTCTGTAACAGTTTCTTTCGGAACTTCTGCGGTAAATGTCTATGTGAATAATTATGATCAATGATTTCTTCACACTCAGCTGCAACTACAACATCGCGGAGTTCAAAATCATTTTTTCAAGAAAACTTTTCTCGATTAACAATATAAGTATTTTCAGTTTCACTTGTTACAGTTACCGAAGACGATGATAAAACACATGCGTACTACCAGAAGAGATGGGATTTGTGGTACAGGAACATAGAAGAAATATGTTATTTTAAGTATTTTTGTTTTCATTTCAAGTTTTTTTGTTGCTTTTTTTTCTGAGCTCCACTTGGAAATGTTCCTTTCATTTTACAGGCTTGTTAAATTTTATTTAAAAAGGTCATTGTCCTGCAACAAATAAGTAGTTGATAGGTTCGAATAGATTAAAAATCTCGGCACGGTCCGCTTGAAAAATGTAAGGTAAGAATTTTTCACAAAATACACCCTCGTTCGGATGAGAGGTAAAATGGAGGTTCCGTGAGTGAGTGTTGTCACGCACGTTAAAGATCCCTACCTTGCTTGTAACAGCAAGCGTTCGGCAAAATTCCAAATTTTCCAGGTTAAAAAAAATTCGCTTCCTGGCCAATGTAATACCTTTGGGTGGAGCATTGGAAAATCACATGTAAGGTTGTGAAGCGGTGTCAGCAGCCTGTGGCTGCCAAGTTTCCCCCAGCACTTGAACATTTGCCAATATAATATTTTTTCCAATAATCTTTTCGCACAGTCAACATTAGTTGCAGATATTTCACAAACAACACCTGTAGCTATTTATAATAATCGTCAGATTTACCTGCGCTTCTTTTTCCCTCATTAGGTTTTCAGTCTCAAAACTTATTGGACACGTACCTACATTTATTTACATTCTGAGCTAGCCTACACAGTTCCCTGAAATTCTCACACAGCCTATATACAACTCGGTTCCCCTTCTATTGTTTTCTAATTTTATGCCCTATTTCACCGAGATTCAGTGAAGGGGGTTATGCAGCCTATGGCTGCCAAGATCCCCAACGCTTAGACATTTGCCGAATTATCAGTTTTCCAGTATATCCTTGCACACAATTAACATTATTCGAAAATATTGTCTAACATACTTGTAGTACAGTTACTTTTTTCGTCATTAGTTTATGCATCTTGGGACTGGTTGGATGCGTACCTCAATTGATTTCTATTCTGAGCTAGCCTACACATTTCCCTGAAATTTCTACAGCTTAAATCTATCACTATCTGTGTGCAGTAGTCTAACCTAGATCTCCCTCTACTTCTCTTTTGTCCTCTCTCTGCTTCTAGTATATTCCGCACTATTTCCTCATGTTGTAGTATGTGGGCTATCATCCTATCTTTCCTATTTTTTACCGTTTTCAACATATTTCTTTTTTCCCCTACCATTTATAGTACCTCTTCATTCTTAACTTTGTCTTTCCATGATATCTTCATAATACGTCTGTAGCACCACATTTCAAAGGCTTCTACCTTTATCTTGTCCGCTTCTCCTACTGTAAAGGCTTCACAGCCATACAGTGCTGTGCTCCACACATATGTTTTAAGCAATCTTTTTCTTGTTTCTATGTTTGTTGTCTTTGAACAGAGTAGATTTTTTTTTGTCAAATGTAGCACGACCTTGTGCTAATCTTTGTTTTATATCTTTTGCGCTTTTCCCGTCTTGCGTTATTTGGCTCCTAGGTAAAAGGAATCCTTAACCTCTTGTAAGTTCTTGTTACATATTTGTATTCTTGTTTTTGATTTATTTTCCCCTCCTTTGCACACTAGTACTTTAGTTTTAGTTTTGTTAATTTTCATACCGTATCTCTCTGTTAGAACCGTTTCCATTTCATTAAGAGCGGCTTCTAACTCTTCTTTGCTAGATGGTAATATCGCTATATCATCTGCAAATCTAAGCATATCAATTTTTTGTCCCTGCATAGTAATTCCAAATGTCTTGCTGCATTTGGCAGTATTCATTGCCTTTTCAATGTACAAGTTAAACGTTAATGGGGGATAGGGCACATCCCAGTCTCACCCGTTTCCTAATGTTTACTTCTCTACGTTCCTGCTCTAATTCTATTACTGTTTACTCTTTGTATAAGCTATGTACTGTTCGTCTATCTCTATGATTCATTCCAATCTTTTCCATTTTAAATTGTCGAATGCATTTGTCCAGATCTACAAATTCTATATACACGCTTTCCCCTTTTTCTATTGTTTCCTCCCGTGTTCCCCTCTTTCGCCTAAACCCAAATTGATCTTCCCCTAGTATTTCTTCAGCTCGTTTTTCCATTCGTCTTTGTACAATTCTAGCTAATATTTTTGACACGTGTGCTGTTAAACTTATTGTTCGAAAATTTTCTCATTTATCCGCGCCTTACTTTTTTGGTATAGTTACTAAGATGTTACGTTTGAAATCTTTGGATATTTCGCCTGTCTCGTACATATAGCTTAAAAGTGGGAGGAGATGTTCTGTCACTGCTTGTCCAGCGGCTTTTAGAGTTTCTGTTTACAGCTTATCTGTACCCTGCGCCTTACCAATTTTCAGACCCTGCAATGCTAACTCAAACTCATTTCTAAGTATAGGATATCCCAAGCCATCATTTTCCATGTCTGATTCCTGTTTTAATGCTGTTAGTTCCTCTCCTGCATATAAATTCCCTATATATTCTTGCAATCTACCCACTTTCTATACATTTTCTATAATGACGTTTCCTCCCGCGTCTTTAATATTTTTGCTATACGGTTTTATATCCCTAAAGTTGATACTAATTAGTTTGTATGCTTCATCTGTCTTTCCTACTTCCATCTTAGTTTGTACCTCTTTGCACTTTTCATCAATCCATTGTTCTTTAGCTTTCCTGCATTTACGAATAGGTTCCCATTTTATGGCTTCGTATCTTTGTTCTCCTCTTCCGTCTGATTTATTTTTGTATTTTGGTCTTTCTTCTATTAAATTCAGGTTATCCTCTGTTATCCATGGTTTCTTATTTTCTTTTTGTGTATACCCCAGAATATCTTTGGTCGCCACGTTTAGGCTGGATTTAATGTTATTCCATTCTGTTTCTACATTCTTAGTATAAGATATTTTCCCGTTATCTTTCAGCACTTTATTTGAATTTTATTCGAATCTTTTTGAATTTGTCTTTCAGTTTCTCAAAGTTAAAGTGCCTTTTTCTTTTTCTTTTTTGAAATTTTTAAATTTAAATGCGGCTTTCATAATTTTAATGTTGTGGTCACTATCTATATCTGCTTCTGGGTAGCTTCTACAGTCTTTTACTTGATTCCTAAACCGTTGTCTAACAAGAATGTAATCTATTTGATATCTTCCTATATCTCCTGGCATCTTCCACATATATCGTCTTCTAGCATGATGTTGAAATAATATGTTTGTGATGATTAAATTGTTCTTGTCGCAAAATTCTACCAGCCTATTTCTCCTGTCGTTTCTCATGACTAAACCAAATAAACATACTACCACTCCTTCCCTATCCTCATCTACCACTGCATTAAAATCCTCCGTAAGTATTAAATTTCTAATCTAACCATGAGTACTTTTTCGTTCTTTTGTGAGTAATATTCTACTCAGTATCCTATCTTTTTCGCATAACTATCTCCACACCCAAATTTTCTTCCTCTGCTCTTGTTTGAATTACCCTAGTCTCCACTCCAAAAATCTCTTGCCTCTGGCCACCGAACTTCACTGATCCCTAGTATGTCTAGTGCTAACCTATTCATTTCAATTTTTAGATTCTCTAGCTTACCAACTTGCTTCATACTTCTAGCATTTCACACTACGGCTCGCAAAATGTTCCCGACTCTTATTTGCAATTAAGTATAAGGGTATTAGAAAAGAAGGTTAAAACTTTTAAAATGCAAAGAAGGACGTACGTATTAGCTGACAAGCAACATTTAATTGTAAGATGAATTTCTAGAAAATTTCTTGTGTGAATTTCTTATTTTTAATGGTCTTTGGATGTTGGAAATAAAATTAGGTATGTGTTACATATTTCTAAGTCAGTTGTTAAGGATATTTCCAAATGACTGGGATTTACCAAATGATGTATAAGGTAATTTAGGAATCTTGTGCTATGGTGTGGTGGTATTACTTTTAGATTAATGCTTCTTTAAGAGTTTTGTTAATAATAACTAGGCGGCGGAGGTTAGATTAGGTTTTGTATTACTTTAAGGTTAATTTACGTGCAATGATATGTTTTAATGTTTACTACTAATAGAGTCTAAACTTGAATAAAATTTTGTTTACAGTTAGTCATAAGATAGGTAAGGTGATCACTGTGAAAAGATATCCAGATACCCCAACGATGAAATCACATTTGGGAGAGGCCGTTATATGGAATTTTGAGAATTTCTGTAATCGGATAGAAAGTTAAGAAGTGTTTTTAAATAAAGTTACAAAAAATAACAGCTGAGATTACGGAAGTGTGGAATTGAAAGCAAGTAGATCAATCAGGAATATCTATCGTTCAGATAGCGAAAATTATGAAAGAATTGATAGGATATGACAGTTTGGTGTCTTTTAATTTTGGGTAAGTGAGCACCTTAAAGTAGTTTTATATTTCAGCCAATTTGTTTTATCGATTTGCCATAGAAACTCAAGCTCCACTAAAAGTTTGCCCGTGCACCTATAAAATTGTTACGGAGATCTCGCATCTTCTGGGCAATTCGTAAGAACAATTTTGCAAGTAACAATTGTACTAATCTTTTCTACATATAATAATCTTAAAAATAGATTTGAAGAAATATTAAAATTATTAATTTTGAAATAATTGTAAAAGGAAAACTTTATATATATATATATATATATATATATATATATATATTGCTGTGATAAGGGGTAGTTTAAGGGTGTAAAGGTCGTTTAGGAATTAGAAATTACCATAGGAAGCAGAAAACTGCACTTATTTAGTAAAGAATTGAGAAATGGAGATAGTTTGTAAATAGTAAGCAGTCAACACCCTGTATATAAAGTATAAATAGTTATAAGCGACGCAAATAGACACAGGAAGACGCATAGTTAGCGTAGGAATAAGGAAGATATGCATTAGGTAAATAGTAAATATTTAATACCCTGTAGATAGAGTTTTAATTAATTTAGGCAATGCAAATAATGATATTTTTCAGTGGAAGCACGCGTATTTTATAAGTAAACATAATAAAGAGTAATTAAACACGCATTCAAAAGAGTTCCAAACAATTAGGTTAATACGGAGATAAGAAATAGAGCTTCAGGAAGCATAGTAAATGCGTACAAACTAGTTAACCATTTTCAATAAAAAAGGAGATTAAAAATTGCGTAAATAACATGCATATATGAAAATTAAAAGTCGAATTGCATCAGTTGTTTATGGAAAAGCGATTAGATTCGTCAAAACACCGCATGTTTGATAACAAGACAGCTGCGAGCACGCCACAATTATTTGAAAGCATAGAAAATTACATCAGAAACTACTTTAAATGCAAAGATTTGATTGGTTAAAATGAGCGACGAGTTTGTAGACCATACCCACTGACGGAGTAGGAGGTCAATGATATATTAACAGGCACAGTGATAACGAACTCAGTTTTCAACTCAACAAAGGCCGAAGTGCGCCACTCTGAGACAAAGTCAGATACGTAATAATTTAAAGTGAAAAATTGTATAAGTGCGACTAAGATGAAAATTACGATTGCTGATTAAACGTAAGTAGATTTTAGGGAATTTATTTAAACTAAAGCACAATAATAATAGGGCTTCGGAGTCCGGGGAGAATAATGCAATTCCAAGTCAAGGAAAAAATAAATGATGAATACAATTTCTGAGTCCGGGCAAGAATGATAATACAATTTCGAGTCCGGGAAAAATAATACCACAATTCCGAGTCCGGGGGGAGTAATACAATTTCTGAGTCCGGGGAGAATAGATGGTATTCTAAGTCTGAATGAGATGACAATAATTTGGGGTGCATAAGCATAAGTTAATAATGGTAGTCCAGAGGGTGATGGCAATAATTTAAATGCAATGGTTCAAGTGTGTGGATAGACAATATTTCGAATGGGCATGTAATAATCTTGAATTAGGGGAAAATAAATTTTATTCATATGGATGGCTTAATGCATGGGAAATACTAGCTGATTTTGGATGCGTCAATGCGAAGAAAATAGACCACGTAAGATTTTTAGTTATAAGACATTTTTTTTCTATTTTTTTATTTGAATATTGAATTTGCTTAATATAAATGAATGTGAAAAAGTCAACAAAAAGAGGATTTGCATACGTATAAAGTGCGTGATATGATAAGAGGTTTTGAACGTTCCACACTTCTTTTTTTATAAAAATAATAGGTTTTTTTGGTGACTTTGGGTTTGATTAAAAAGGTATATCATTTTTGATAAAGGAGATTTACAACATTAATTAATTGAAAAGTGTACTTTAAATAATTTACAAAACTGTACATAATATTTGTTTCATTGTATAAAACTGAATTTTATAATTCCAAATAAATGCTAGTCGAGGTCGAAAGATAAAGTTAATGGGAGTGATTTGATAATTTAAACAATCAAGGAGGAGCTATAAGTTAAATACGAAATTGATAACGAGTAAGGCGGTAACATATCAAATTTTGTTGTTGGTCGACAAGGTAGGTTCAAGATAAAATCCAGTTAAGTTCCTGGAGGGAATTTATAGCAATATTAATAAGGCGGCCCAACGTCGGAGAACGATAATTCCAATTGTTGTTTATACATAGCAATATATATATATATATATATATATATATATATATACGGTAAAACATAATACGTATGCCTGTTTATGTTAAATAATGTCTTGACTAATGGATAGATGTGCTCAAAAATAAATAGCATTAAACCAAAATTACTCATCGAAACAAGATTTGATGCTAACAATTTTATAGGATGTTGCAAGTTAAAACAGTTAACAACAGATAAATTAACAACTATGGAGGAGGCTTTTTTAGAAAATGCTTTTGAGCTAAATATAACGAAAGTGTCTTGAATATGTTTCTCAGAAAGTTTGATTTTCTAATCAATCGCAAGCTGTTACGTGTGAAATTGACGCTACTAACCTTTTGAAAATTATGTTAGCACAGAGACGTAATAGAAATAAAAGTTAGTCAAGAGCGAGTTGAGCTCGTACTATTAGGGTTCAATACCAATACTACAGTGAGCAATGAATAAACCAAATTAAGCCGTTTTTAATTTTTATGTATATTTAAATCTTATCCAAATTTGAATGTGATAACTGAAAATAGAATATATGGTCCCACATTTTACTGGTACATTAGTAAATACGTTGTCTACTACTGTGTTTAAAAAATGTTTTCCAGCAACTATTACACTGTCAAAAAAACCTGCAGCTTTCCGACAATCTATGACTCAATAGCAACTATCCCTATTAAAATCAACATTTTAGCTTTGGAAATGTTAGAAAACAGGGGGGAGACGATCATTTTTGGCATATTTTGAGCTATATAATAAAGACTATTGGACCAAAAATTATAAAAAAAATATTTTTAGAAGCCTTTTAGAATCAGAATCCTCTTTCAAATGATACCTCACACGACATATTTATTAAAATTTATTTCTTTTGACCGAATTAACCTTTGGAATTTTAATCTAAAAATATTTTTTTTCTATTTTTTGACTGTCGATATATGTGCCCGCCATAAAGACTTAGCATTATGCCAAATTTCAAATTTCTACGTTACATAGTTTTTGAGAAAAACCTCTGTGATAGACGGACGGACGGGCACGACAGTGATCTTATAAAGGTTCCGTTATACCTTACAAAGTACGGTGCCCTAAAAATACACTAGCTAGTTTACAGTGGTGAGAGACGCAATCTATGAAAGTTAAAGCAACTTCTTTAGTAGTATGTAATTCTCAAACTTGCACCTACCTGGAAAGCTCTCTGAACTTTCAACCCCATGATAAAATGCTAGGCGCCAATCCATCTGGAATTTACAATATCTTGCCAGATGATCGGTGATCTCCGAGATGATGCTCTATTGTCATTAAATTCTTGCAAATATGATTTTCAGAACCTCGTGTATACTTGTCTTTTTCTTGCATCTACTAGCTTAAAATATACATAAATACAAACTCTAGGCTGCTCTCATAACCCATATTAAAACATGCATATCATAGTAACAAAACAAATCGATTAAGTTAGCTACCCCTATTTGGCCAAACTTAGCGCTAAAGAAGTAACTTTATTAAATATAAGTATTAACCAAACTAAATACGTATCTACCAGTTTATCTAATTACAAATGTGCTTTTTCCTGGTTATAAATCGCTTTTGTTTAAGTGTGCGCCAACGTATAAGTTCACTTAATAAGAAATGACTGTGTGCATTTAAATATAAAATTCCACTTTAAAATAGTTAGCAGGAGGAAAGAATTCAACGACTTACAGCTTCTCCCTCAAAGGCTCTAGCAATCTAGTGCAAGACAGCAATGGGGTGTCTGAGAGCTTTTTCGCTTGCAAATGTGAAAAAATTACTGTACTTTGAATTACTTAAAACTTACTATTGCTCGGTGCTGGTTTGTTGATTAAATTACAACTGCTTGAAAAGCACGACTGATCGACTGTGCTCAAATGACTCCTTCTATTATGATTTATTTGATGTTCTGATGCACACTGTTTTGAAGTTGAGTTCAAGGGTTTCTCTGTGAATGAAGATATATGCAGTGATATTTTTACACTGTCCATTTACAACCACATCTGTGCCAGAAGTTAGTCTTCACGCGTTAAATTTTATAACGTTCTACGATTTCTGTGCATTTAAATAATTTACAATAATTTTGAAAAATATATTGGTGTTTTCATACTTGATATTTTATTGTGAAATTGTGTTTTTTAAATGCTAGTTGTAAAAGGAATGTACTCGTATTTTCTTATTCATGTCCTAATTTAATATTATGGTAATTAGCCCTGTTAGTAAATTGTAGACCACTAACCTTCTATTGAATTTTACAGATACTGTCCTGCTAAGGCTCATAAGCTAGATAAAATTAATAAATGTTTTCCTATTTAGGATTATATACTTATCTAGCGCGTGAGCGCAAGAAAGCTTAAAAACCATCAAATGGAATCAAATAAACTTTCTGCAAGGCTTTATAGGATGTTGCCGGTGGAAACTGAAATAGAACCTCACAACAAAGATGTAACAAGTAGATAGGCGTCCCTATCATCCCCTTCTCATTCCTGTGGTTATACGTATAAAATGTGTTCCATGATTAAATTGCTGTGAACTATAGCCAATTTCAAAAATCGTCGTAATTTGCTGTATTTGCAACATTTAAAAAACACTTACATTGCTGTATTTTGTTAAATAAATAATCTTTAAACAAATTAAAACGCTACATTACTGATAAATGGTAGAGGTTTCTATAAGCCATATTTCGGCTACTTTTTCCTCATGTACACTTTTATATAGATAATTTGTAAATCTTTTTCCACATTAATTGTAGAAATGCCAAAATATAACAAAACAAGTTGAAAATGCAAGGCATTGTCGCAACGAACTTCCAAATGTAGACTTACTTTAAAACAATTTAAAGAAATTAAAATTATTATGTTGTAATAATTATAAGTATTCAGATAAAATACAAAAATTTATAAACAACAAAAGAGACATTTTAATATATTTTATTTTATTGAATAAATATTTTAAAAGCTATATATGTGTGTGTGTATGTATGTATGTATGTATGTATGTGTGTTTGTGTGTGTGTGTGTAAATAAGGGGGCATCATATTTCGATTCAGTTTTTCAGAGGATTCTAAATATGTATCGCACATTAATTTTGGACCTATTTGAAATTTTTGATAAAATTAATTCCCAGGGGGTCGGATATCCGTGGTCAGATTTTGTGGGGGTACCATATTTCGATTCAGCTATGTTAGGGAGTCCAAATATGTATCGCACATTAATTTTGGACCTATTTGAAATTTTAATTTTCCCGACGGAATATCGCGGGGCACGGCGTCCCCGTGGCCCGATTTCAACTGACATCAAAACTTAAGCTCAGGACACCGAGCTGAATCGATTGATGTATCACATTGATGTCCGACCATTAGAAAGGCCTCGGACGGACAGACGGACGGACAGACGGACAGACAGACGGACGACAAATCGATTTCATAAACGAACGAAGTTCGTTGAAATATCTAACAACGTATATCATAAATTGTGTGTTTATTAATTGCATGCAGAAGTTGTAGTTTTTTTAATGAAATAACCACCAATGAATAAGGTACATTGGATGGTAAACTTTGTTACTCTTGAAGATGAGGTTATTTCTGATTTTGAATTACACAGAGGGGCGAGAACCTCGTAACTATTTTAAATTTTTACCGTCTAACTTTTAGTGATGCGGTAGTGGGTTCCTACGACAAAATAATAAAATATAAAATGTACAATTGCTGAAATATAAAATTTCTTTAAGGTATCCACACACCTTAAAAAGTTTTATTAATTGTCTAAATGTAAAGGGCGCCACAGCGTCATATCCTAGTCATTTCGTGGATATATTTGCTACCCGGGAGACGGTTACTCCAGGTAGCTCTCCCTGCTTTCGATTCCAAACATTCAACGCCTCAGCTGTTACCTATTCTAACTCTACTTAAAAACACTTCTTGAATTTCTATTCAATTATAGAAATGTTCAAAATAACGGTCTCTCGCAAATATGACTCCATTTGAAGTAATTGGATATCCTCTGATCTTAACTATCTTATAACTAACTATAAATAAAATTACATTCGAATTTAGACTTTGTTAATAGTAAATTTCAGAACACTTCTTAATCTTAAAAGAAAACAACATCTAGTCTAACCTTCTCTGGCGAGGTATTATTAATAGAATTCTCAAAGGAACCTTAAACTGAAAGAAATTCCACCATTCAATTGCACTAGATTCGTAATTTGCATTATACGACATTCTGCAGAACCCAATTACTTGAAAACGCTCTTAACAACTGACTTGGAAATACGTAGCACAAGCTCAGCTTCTGTTTTTACTATTCCGATGTACATTAAAAGTATGAAATTTACGCACAGAAATTTATTAGAAATGCCTCTTACAATTAATGCTGCGTGTCACTTACTACGCACGTTTAGTGTTTTAAAAGTTTCGAACCTCTCTTACAATAATTTTATCTTTAAATGTAAATAACTAACTCCGTCGCACTATGAACCAATTGCAATTATATTTACGAGTTCGTATATACATATTTTTCAAGTTCCTACCAAAATACAATAATGAAGACACCAGTACTCACAATTTTGTAATCTTAGGGTTTCTAGATTAACTCTACCGATGAATTAACTATTTCCTTAGCACATTAGGACACCCCATTCTCGTGATTTATCCAACATAAGTTTATGAGTAAAACTACCACATTATCACCCTTTTAACATGCGTGGACTTCCTGGTCAATTTATTCGGCAAAGCTAACTACAATTAGCGATCGACGACCGTGATTGAATGCCCTTAGCAGACACACGTGCGTTAGCCTTGAACCATATTTTTGTTCCTTTTTCGTCGAAAGGACAACGACCTTCGTTATCATTGATGAACAATTTTATATTTGTCCACTTTTCTGTAATGATTCGGACTTAGTCTTTTTAAACCCCGACTCTACGTTTACACACATTATACGTTGAAAACTTTCTTAGAGTTAAGTTCATTGTCTTTAGTTCCTATGAATAATCTTTAATTTTGTGACACTTTATGAGTTTGTGGTTATTGCAGTTTGTTTGAATTCCGCGTAAATCGAAATAAATATTATTGTGAATAATAATGTCTCTGATTTTTATTGGTGATTTTTCTTATTTGATCATGAATAGTGTAAACCCCTCAACGTTATTGTTGTTTATCTAAAAATGTACTAAGTATTTTTGGTGTATTTACTTGTTTTAATTTAAATATAAACGGTAGATTAGTCGAGCTTTTACAGATATTCCTACGAATATTCATGAACTAGCCGAAATTGATAACGCTTGTCAATTGACGAATTTATGCTTAAATAACGCGGGCAAATTTAAAAGAGAAATCAACAGAGTCTATTTTGTGTTTGCAACTTAAGCAAGTAATTGTAGATTGATTTTTCTCAAACTTTTATTTTAATGCACGACGTTTCATTAAACGACTATTTCTTATAGTATTTACGAAACGACATTTTATTTTAAAGCAGCTTTAAATTAGTCTACGTTGAAGTAATTAGATAAAAATAATAAAAGTTTGAAGGAGTAAATGTCGTCCAACTATTTTCTGCACCTCAATTTAAATGAGCCGCTTCTAAAAAGATTGAAGTGAATTAGCGGCTAGGGAATTACTTTCAACAAAGAATATTCAGGTCAGGTCTTGAGGAATGCAATTCGATTAGTTCGGAACGACTGACTTTAAATGAGAATGTTCCGGATCATGTTCAATACTATGCATAAAAAGCTGCTACTCAATACTCACCCTTCGTTTGCTTTTAATATTTTCCATTTGACGTTGCGTACATTCTCCAATACTTTGAGATCCCCAAAGCTCGATTCCTATCCTTGTGTAAGCTAACGTCATTGCAGCAATTGGAACTACGTAAGCAACAACTAATATCATAACATTGTACCTGAAAATAGCCCTTAAAATATATTATTCTAAATTATAGGATTACTTACAAAAATTCGTATAGCGATTCATTAGCGTCCCCGTCAGGCCAGGCACCATAACAGATAATTCGTTGTTGCCCTTCAGAAAATTGTTCAACGTAAGTGGTGTAGTAGAAAAGCGAAGGGCTAGAAATTGCGACACCTAACAACCATATACTCATTGCTAAGCACAGGGTAACCGTTCTACCCATTCTAGGTCGAAGTGGAGTCATAATGGCCATATACCTGTGTAAAACAAGGGACGAAAACGTTAGTTGCCATAAGTAAAAGCCATTAAATCTAAATTGCAATAGGAATCAGAAAACTGCATTTATTTAGCAGAAAATTAAGTAATTCGTACATTATATAAATAGCAAGCATTTAACACTCTGTATATAGACCATAATTAGCTTTAAGCGATGCAGGTAAGCATATCTTACAACAATAGAACGCGTATTTAGCAGAGAAATAGGTAATTCACATATTATGTAAATAGCAAGTATTTAACACTCTGTATATAGACCGTTATTAATTTTAAATAATGCCAGTGATCATACCTTTCAACAATGGAACGCGTATTCAGAGGAAATAATAGTACATGTAATTAAACACGCGTTGAGAAGTGTTCTAATTAGTTATAAAACAGATACGAAGATAAGAGATAAAACCTAATAAAGCTTTATGCAATTACCCTGAAACAATAAGCATTTTTGATAAGAAAATGCAGTTTTCAAACACGCATAAAAATTCATAAACGAAAGCAGAATTAAGGTTACATCATTTACTTTGTTCAATTGTTGAAAAGGCGATATCTACACAAAACAACGTATGGCCAAGATAACGAATAATAAGGTATCAAATAAACACCCTTACATGGTTAACCGAAGAAATTACATCAGAAACAACTTTGAAATGCAGGGAATATTAAAGACCTTGTTGGTTGAGATATCTACAAGACTGCTTGGAAACCCATACCACATGTAAGTGGGATGAGCCTATATAACACAGAGCAATAATAGGACGGGTTAGTTTAAAACTCATGCAGAACGAAGCTGCGTCACTGTTAATCAGAAAGTCACGCGTAATTTAAATAGAATATCAAGTTTATGTTACAGTAAATAAATAAAGCAGAATATTAAGTGATAATAGTGCAACGACTACGAAGACTCTTTTGCCGTTTAACGGCTTCGAATCTGTGATATAACATTCGAATCTATGGTACATTTCTGAATATTTCGAATGTGTTGATGATAATAATTCAAATTTGGGTCGAGATAATTATTCAAATTGGTGGTGTATTTCTGAATATTTCAAGTTGCAATAATTTAAATCTGGGTCAATATAATATTTCAAATCAGCGTCGACAATTATATTTTGGTACAATTCTGGCACAATTTTGAGTTGCGAGATTCAAGGCATATAAAATAAAGAAGCACAAAGTAATTTTTGCAAAACGACTGGTAACTGTACTCAAACATTGGTTCAGCTAAGCAGAGCACTGGTATACGAATGAAGAGGGTGTGTTGATCCACAACCAGAACAAACATATAGCAGGTCAGATCTGTTCAAGTTTAAGATTTTTTTCTATTTAAATTTCAATACTGAATTTATTCAATTTATATAAAATTTGTAATGAAATCAACAACAAACATTGCATACGTTAAACTTACGTAATATATTATAAAGGGGTCTAGAACGTTCCAGGTTTCTTTGGTAAAAGGTAGTTTTTGGTGACTTTAGATTGAATTCAAAGCATTTAAATTTTGGGATAAATGATTCATATGATATTGATTGATTGAGGAGTGTATTTAAATATTTTTCAAAAATTGTAAATAATATTTCTTTTCATTAAATGAAACTAATTGAATTCGTTTTATCAATTTAAACAAATAGGTAATCATAAAGAGGTGGAGAAGAGAAAAATTGATCATCGTAACGTTGTGCACTCTGTGTAGATTAAAAAGGATTTGAGAACACAGAGCGGTGGCGTTAAGTAAAAACGTCATAACACAGAGTACGGCGTTATCATATCAATATATATATATATATATATATATATATATATAAATATATAAGGTTCTTGATCATTCCTGAGCGTAGTTAAGTTAGAAAGGTTTTTTGTTTTTGGTTCTTGGAATAAACAGATATTACCTATTACATGAATTACCTATTTATATACTTTTTTATGTAGATTGATGATTAAGGTGTAAATTATCACCGAAACGTACGGTTTATTACAAATGATACACATCTAATGTTTTGGTTTACCCCATGGTTGTATGGGGTGAAAAACGCAACCCCCAAAATTTATTTCCAATGTAACTTTTTGTCTTATTATTTGTTTGCCATTTAAAAATTTATTTCCATTAGCTTATTTCATTCTAAACTAAAAATTTCTCTTGAATTAAATTGTTATCACGCTGTAAGTTTGTAAAATTTTCAAATTGAATTGATAATTGTGTGTCGTTGCTCTGTTTTTAATTTGTTAGTTTAATAATTCACTTGTTATTAAAATGGCATACACAAATGCGGAAATGGCTGATATGCATTACGGTTACGGTCTGTCGTAGGTTAATGGGTTAGAAGCTTGTAGACGGTATGTTGAAATGTATCCTGAATGACAGCTTCTTTCGCATAGAATATTTGCCAACTTCATCAACGATTACGAGAATATGGTTCAATCGAAAAAAGAACGCAGGATTGTGGTCGCCATCGAGAAGTGAGAACACCACAGCTTGAAGAAGCAGTACTTGATTTGGTTGAAGAACAACAATTGTTTTCGAGTTAAATGTTTATCATATGACGGTATTTCGAATTTTAAAAGAATAACTCTTATATCCCTACCATCTACAAAGAGTACAGGCACTGCTACCGCGAGATTTTCCGAACCGTCTTGAAGAAATCCTGACTTTCTGAAGACGATCGAATTCACAGACGAATGTCCTTTTTCTCAGGACAATATTATTAATTTTCATAATAACCACACATGAGCTGATGAAAACCCTCACGCTATTGTCCAAGCTAACCATCAAGAACATTTTTGTCTTAACGTGTGGGTCGGAGTTATTGAGGATTATTTAATCGGCCCTCATTTCCTACCTCCTCGATTAAATGGTGAGGCATACACTCAATTTTTAAGAGAAGTGTATCCAGTACTGCTGGAGGATGTTCCTTGTGGTATCAGAAGGGTTATGTTTTTATGCATGATGGGGCTCCTGCCCATTTTAGTCAAGCAGCACGTCAGCATTTAACTCAAACATATCCAAACCATTGGATATGTCGAGGAGGACCACAGAATTGGCCCACTCGATCCCCGGATTTGAATCCTCTCGATTCCTCTACTTGGGACCATTTACCGAGTTTGGTTTATTTTACTTCTATTCGCGATGTAGAGGACTTAAAAACCGCATCATCGATGCGTGCAGGGTAATTAGAGAAACTCCAGGAATATTTGAGCGAATACGTGGATCAATGCGCCGACGTCTAGACGCATGTGTAATGGCTGAAGGTGGACATATTGAACATTTACTATAATTTCTACATGTTGTATGTTTTGTTATTAATAAATTAATTTTGTTTATTCATCTTTAATCATACTTTGATGCAGGTAGTAACTACAAAATAATAATTCCAGTTCGCATTTATGACGATGTATCTCTGTAGTTGTTTGTAAAATAATTTTTTTCTGCGAACTGGTTAATTTTGGGCAAAAATTCAAGAGACATTTTTTGTTTAGAATGAAATAAGCTATTGGAAATAAATTTTTATATGGCAAACAAATAATAAGACAAAAAGTTACATTGGAAATAAATTTTAGGGGTTGCGTTTTCCACCCCTTACAACCATGGGTTAAACCAAATAAATTACTGAGTAAGTGTATTTTTGTTAGTAACAAATGTCACCCTTAATTTGAATTTTGTAACATGTTTAGTATTTGTAAAAAAAAATGAAAAACAAATTTTATGTACCCCCTTCAAAAAGCTGTATCTTAACAAGGGATGCTCCAATGAAGTTTCTTTATACGAAAAACCCTATCTCTTTTACGATGAGGAATCGCCCCCTAAAATGTTTTACACCTATTTTGTTACACCCTGTATATATACAAGCAAAACTTTCTCTGCAATCTGCAGTTAAAATTAAACCAATTACATGAGATGTATCTGTAAATACACATTGTGTTTACTTATACAAATCGAACTGGTATTATAGTCATTACAAAACAATTGCTTGATCGTTTTGTAGTGGGAAAAATCCATTGATCAGGTTTCGAACAATATATATATATATATATATATATATATATATATATATATATATATATATATATATATATATATATATATATATATATATATATAAATATATATTACTCATATTTAGACCAGGGTAGAAAATTAAATAATCACATCAAATAATTTTAATCACCGTGTATAAGGAATTTCATTAAATAATACGCGTTATTAAAACCATGAAGCATAAATAAACTCGGTTGTTTCAGTAAAAATAAGAAATTTAAATTATTTATAAGACGCTTTATATCAAAAGAAGCAGTATTGAAAAGCTCTGCGTGTAATGTAATTATTCCTAAACAAAGAGAAATTACGTGCAAAATTTATCTTAATTAACTCTATTTAAGTAACCGGTAGTAAAACAAAGTGTACCTATAATAATTAATATTTAAGTTGTATTCGCTAAAAATGAAAAGGATAGAAATCAATTTTAATTGGAGTTAATTAAACCGTTAATAACATATAAGACCTATAGAAACTTGTAAAAACCCAAGATTAAAATACCACGGATTAAAGCTCTGAGAATTAATATTATGTTGAACACCTGCGTAGTTTAAATAACACATTCGGCGTAAATTTTGCAGATAATTAATGTTTCAAAGAATCTTGGGAAAACGTCGCATAATAGTTACGAGAATTGCTAAAGCTGGGTATTTCACACTCCATGTGGACTAAAATAATCGATAATAAAGAATATCAAGTTGCACCAATAAGAACACGGTAGAGAAGGAAAGAGAAAATGCGTCAAGCAAAGACACATATTGTAAAAGGCGGGATTTAAGCAACGTCACGGAGGTCACAATTGGTTAAAAATAGGATGCAAATATCAGAGGTAGAACAACAATTTCTGTACAAAATCAATTAGTTTTTCTCGGACATGCTTGCGTGCCGTGTGGAAATTTTCTGAGATTTAAATGGGGCAAGTGAAAATTCGTAAAATCGACGTGCGAGCAACAGACTGGGAACAGAGCATGAGAAATTCTAGAAACTGGCCGTTTTAGAGACTCGACCGACAGACAGGCTTTTGCTATATATACCGAGATGAATATAAACAAGCTCTCTTAGACTTTTGACGATTCGATGCGTTAAAAGCTCGTACATACGCGACTTGATTGAAGATATTAAACCGTGCATTTTAGTTTGATTAAATAATTTAAAGTTTGCTAGTATATTTTAGTGATTCAAAATAGCTTGTTATTTACGTGCTAACATGAATGTACTTCAGTGCACTTAGATACAAGGTAATAAAATTTAGTTTCACTGTACCAATCAGCAAAATTTACAACGACGAATGTATACACAAAAGTAGGCAGTTTTGGCGTATATATAGGTGACAGAAGCATGAATTTCTTTGCTATTTTTCGGGGTGTTAATAATTAAATGGTTCAAATACGTGTCTGGATCCATGAAACAAGGGTCAGATAAACACAGATGAGTTCCGGAAAGGCCCAGAAACGACTTTGAATGGATGGTGATGGAGAAAATTTTAAAAGCGAAGAGAATCAGAAGCCGTAAATATAATCCTGTTGAATGGTGTGATTAACTAAAGAAACGATACTTTGAAGTTACGAGGACAGTAACCTTCAGGTAAATTATACTATTTTGTTTGACATTTTGTGTGTATTGAATGACTTTATAATTGATTTACTTTAAATGGACATTAGTGAAATTGTTCTAACCATAAAATTTAATTTTAAGATGAAATTTGCTTGTTTAAGTAAAAGGGTATTTTGTTTTGATGTTCGGGAATATGATGAAAATGTGGGTATGTCTTTGAGCTCAATTAGACGATCCTGGTTAATTAACGTAAAGGGTGGTAGATGCTCCTTTATACTCAGACTCCGGTCTGCTTATATTGTTATATTAATTACTAGGCATCCAACAAGGACTTTAATTCTGGATGCACATTAAAATGATAATAAAATTAATCTTGAAATTTTTTTTGAAAACTGAATTTTATGCTGAAATTTAATTTGAAAATTTAATGTATTCTGAATATTGATGTAAATAGAGTTAACGTTGATGTTTGTGGTAGGAATGTGTTTGTTTTTTTGTTATGAATGAGTAGGTTTATAACAGAGGTGAGCAGCCGAGGCGAAAAGCGTAGTTCACGGATTTAGAGAAGATTCACAGCATTCTTGACGCCCAATTCGTGAGGCTCGATTGGAAAACCTTAGTTTATGATTAATGGAGAGAATTTTTAGAAGTTTCACAGCATTCTTGGCGACCCAAAAGTGAGGCTTGAGTTCCAAATAAAAATTTTGTTATTTTATTCCAGGAAACTGGCGATCTGAGAGAGAGAGTTTCTGTGTGTGTATAAATTTAAGAGTATTTAGAGTGCGTGTGAGTGATTAGAACGTATGCAGAGAAAGGAGTGGTTAAGGAGTCAAGGAGTGGAAATTGGAAGTGACGATAGTGCATTGTGTGAGAAAAATTCTAAAATGGAAGAAGCTGGAGGCAGTAGAGATCAGTCGAGGACGGAATCAGGGGATCAAGGAAACGAGATGATAATGAGAATGCTGGAGAGGATGAACGAAGAATCCAATAGAAAATTAGAACAGCTAAGCGAGGAAGCTAATAGAGCTAGGGATGAATCGAATAGAGCGAGAGGACTCAAATCGAAAATTTGAGCAAATGAGTGAAGAATCGAACAGGAAGTTAGAGGAGATTAGTCAGAAAATAGATAAGACGAATCAAGAAGTTTCAGAATTTAAAAATAGTCTTACCGTAAAGATGGGGAAGTTGAAAATAGGGTTGATAAAAATGAGCGTGATATTACAGGTCTTCGACAGGAAATGGGACATTTAAGGTCCGAAGTACGCATTTTTTGTGAAGAGATTAATATAAAAATGACTGAAGTGACGGACTCATGTAGGGATCAGTTAGGCAGGGTAGAACGCGAAGTTAGTAGTATTAAATACAACATGTCAAATTTAACGGGGGATGGTCCCAGATTTTCTACAGGTGGAGTATCATTGGACCAACACATGAAGTTTTATGGCGATAACAGGGTAAATCCACAAATTTTTATTAATAGTGTAAGAAATCTAGTGGGAAATTTATTTGACGAACAGACTAAACTAAATACGATAAAGGCTTTATTAAAGGACAACGCGGAAGCATGGTACAATTTAGTAGGACAGGACATAGACACGTATCAGGACTTTGAAGACAAATTTTACAACATTACTGGAGTGATCACAAACAGGATCAGATTAGGGACGACTTGATTACAGGAAAATTTAAGGGAGAGTTTGCAGGTTCTAGGAGCAATATGCCATCCGCAAGTACAGTGTGGCCAAACAACTGAATCCACCATTGACGGACAGACAGATTATCAAGTACCTATCACGACATTTTGAACTGGAAATTAGACAACACGTGGCCTTACAAAACATCACAGAACGGGAGACATTTTTAGAGTATTTGCAGAGATATGACGATGTATGTGTAGGACGGACAAGAAAGATACGAGAACGAAACGTTAACACAGTTAGGTTTGACAACAGGACACCAAATTATCCGAGACGGCCTGACTACAACAGAAATTTTCGACCGAATTGGGAACGACGAGGACAGGAATACAGAAGTAATAGTGCGACTAGGGGACCGACGCCAAGACCTAGTTACACGCGACAGAACAGTTTACCGGAAGTAAACAGGACTGTGACCAGCACGCCGAATAGAGACAGGGACACGGATATTAACACGAGGAGGACGTACGCACAGGTTGTAGAAGGACAACCAGGACCAAGCACGGAAAACAGGATGAGACAGGATTTTTAGAACGTGACAGACCACTAGATTTCTGTGTAAATGTATACGAACATCCACGTGAATTTTTCAAAATTGAGGAGGAAGTAGAGCCAGAAACTGTAGAAAATTATGTTTGCCAATTATTAATTTAGAAATTTTTGAAAATAATGTAGAAGTATTACTTGATACAGGGGCAGAGGCGAGTTTAATATCGGAGGAATTCGTCAGCAAAATTAGGGATAAGGTTTGTGATAGAATTATGCCTATAAATCGTAGCCATTTAGTAGCTCCAAATAAAAAGAAGTTTGCTGTAGTAAATAGTGTTGTGGTGCTTAGGATAGATATAGGAGGTTTAAGCTGTGAACAGGAGTTTGTAATTGTACCTGGACTGAAGTTTCAGAGCATTTTAGGTGTTGACTGTATGATGAAGTTAGGGTTTTGATAGATATGGAAAGGAAGGTAGTAAGGATTAAAGATAGGGTAGTGCCATGGAAGGGCAGTTATGAAGTCACAGAGGATGACACGGGGTTAAGTATTAATGTAGTAGAGGTAGAGGATGATGAGGTTAAACAGATCAACACAATAAGATGTCCAGAGGATAGGAGAGTAGAGGTTCAAGCTTTAGTACAAAAACATGCAGAAGTAGTGGGGTAGAAGCAACAGCAGCATATCAGGAGCAGGTGAAGGCAGAATTAATTTTGATGAGATTAAGTGGCAAAGTTTGTTTTTAATAAAGTAGATTTAAGGGATTCATTCTGGCGGATTCCATTACATAAGAATTCTAGAAGGTACAGAGGATTTTCCATAGAGGGAAAAATCGATAATTGTAAAGTAGTATCGTTTGGTTTGTCGGCAGAAAAGGAAATAAGAATAAATGAGAAACAGACAAATGTAGGGACTGAAGAAGAAGTAATATTTAAGAGTAAGGATAATAGGGATGATAAGTTTATTGTATGTGAGATAATAGAGATGTTAAGTATAGATATAGAAGGGGGAGAAATAGGGATGAAGAGTATTAGGTTGGTGAGAAGAAAGACTTGGAGGGTCAAGAAGAGAGTTAGATTTAAATAACTTAATGAACAAAGGGATAGAATAGGTGTATATAGAAGAGTAGAAGTAGGTGTTGATAGAAAATAAAGCTAGGTATAGGATAAATATGGGAGATAATTAGAAATAGGTTTAGGATGAGAATAAAGATTAAATGTAGGAAGAAAATAAGATAGGTTAAGTATAGATATTTCATATAGTGAAGATTAGTTAAAAGTTAGAAATAGGATAGATATAGGATGTATATAGGATTAGATGGATAAGTAGGATGAAGTTAGGGATAATTTCAATGTATAGAATTAGGTGAGAGTTAGGAATAGGATAGGGAGATAGGTAGGTGTAAATATTTTCTTTTTGATTGGAGACAAAGTAGGTAAGTTAGATAGATAAGGGTAGAGAGATAGCAATTTTTTGTAATTTTTTTTGTCTAAATGTTTTATATTTGAAGTCAAATAAGTGGGATTATTTGTATTCAAATAGGGGGAAAATACTCATATTTAGACCAGGGTAGAAAATTAAATAATCACATCAAATAATTTTAATCACCGTGTATAAGGAATTTCATTAAATAATACGCGTTATTAAAACCATGAAGCATAAATAAACTCGGTTGTTTCAGTAAAATAAGAAATTTAAATTATTTATAAGACGCTTTATATCAAAAGAAGCAGTATTGAAAAGCTCTGCGTGTAATGTAATTATTCCTAAACAAAGAGAAATTACGTGCAAAATTTATCTTAATTAACTCTATTTAAGTAACCGGTAGTAAAACAAAGTGTACCTATAATAATTAATATTTAAGTTGTATTCGCTAAAATGAAAAGGATAGAAATCAATTTTAATTGGAGTTAATTAAACCGTTAATAACATATAAGACCTATAGAAACTTGTAAAACCCAAGATTAAAATACCACGGATTAAAGCTCTGAGAATTAATATTATGTTGAACACCTGCGTAGTTTAAATAACACATTCGGCGTAAATTTGCAGATAATTAATGTTTCAAAGAATCTTGGGAAAACGTCGCATAATAGTTACGAGAATTGCTAAAGCTGGGTATTTCACACTCCATGTGGACTAAAATAATCGATAATAAAGAATATCAAGTTGCACCAATAAGAACACGGTAGAGAAGGAAAGAGAAATGCGTCAAGCAAAGACACATATTGTAAAAGGCGGGATTTAAGCAACGTCACGGGGTCACAATTGGTTAAAATAGGATGCAAATATCAGAGGTAGAACAACAATTTCTGTACAAAATCAATTAGTTTTTTCTCGGACATGCTTGCGTGCCGTGTGGAAATTTTCTGAGATTTAAATGGGGCAAGTGAAAATTCGTAAAAATCGACGTGCGAGCAACAGACTGGGAACAGAGCATGAGAAATTCTAAAAACTGGCCGTTTTAGAGACTCGACCGACAGACAGGCTTTTGCTATATATACCGAGATGAATATAAACAAGCTCTCTTAGACTTTTGACGATTCGATGCGTTAAAAGCTCGTACATACGCGACTTGATTGAAGATATTAAACCGTGCATTTTAGTTTGATTAAATAATTTAAAGTTTGCTAGTATATTTTAGTGATTCAAAATAGCTTGTTATTTACGTGCTAACATGAATGTACTTTAGTGCACTTAGATACAAGGTAATAAAATTTAGTTTCACTGTACCAATCAGCAAAATTTACAACGACGAATGTATACACAAAAGTAGGCAGTTTTGGCGTATATATAGGTGACAGAAGCATGAATTTCTTTGCTATTTTTCGGGGTGTTAATAATTAAATGGTTCAAATACGTGTCTGGATCCATGAAACAAGGGTCAGATAAACACAGATGAGTTCCGGAAAGGCCCAGAAACGACTTTGAATGGATGGTGATGGAGAAAATTTTAAAAGCGTAGAGAATCAGAAGCCGTAAATATAATCCTGTTGAATGGTGTGATTAACTAAAGAAACGATACTTTGAAGTTACGAGGACAGTAACCTTCAGGTAAATTATACTATTTTGTTTGACATTTTGTGTGTATTGAATGACTTTATAATTGATTTACTTTAAATGGACATTAGTGAAATTGTTCTAACCATAAAAGTTTAATTTTAAGATGAAATTTGCTTGTTTAAGTAAAAAGGGGTATTTTGTTTTGATGTTCGGGAATATGATGAAAATGTGGGTATGTCTTTGAGCTCAATTAGACGATCCTGGTTAATTAACGTAAAGGGGTGGTAGATGCTCCCTTTATACTCAGACTCCGGTCTGCTTATATTGTTATATTAATTACTAGGCATCCAACAAGGACTTTGATTCTGGATGCACATTAAAATGATAATAAAATTAATCTTGAAATTTTTTTTGAAAACTGAATTTTATGCTGAAATTTAATTTGAAAATTTAATGTATTCTGAATATTGATGTAAATAGAGTTAACGTTGATGTTTGTGGTAGGAATGTGTTTGTTTTTTTGTTATGAATGAGGAGGTTTATAACATTAGGTGAGCAGCCGAGGCAAAAAGCGTAGTTCACGGATTTTAAAGGTATCACAGCAATATATATATATATTATAGTGGTTTTAAAGGGTTAAAAGTAAATATAAATAAAGTAATTTCAAACACCCTGTATAAAGGAAACAACCAAAATTTACTTGCGAAATTTACTCCAGTTAGTTCATTTTTAAGTAACAGGTATTAACAAAATCTTACAAATAATGAATAAAATTTAGATAGGTTCGTAAAGAAAAACATGTTAGAAGCCCATGCAATTAATTAATTAATTTAATTGAGTTTAATTGAACGGTTATGTACGTATAATATGCATAAAAGCGTGTAAAAATCCAATAATACCAAGGAGAAACGCGTTGCGAAACAACAATTATATTGGTGGGGTTGAAATACGTGGAAAATTCAACACGTAGAAGTGTTATTTAAAACGCTCGTTAAGATTAAACACCTGCAGAATTTTAAATGTCAAGTTCCATTTATTTTGTAGAAAGCAAACAAGGATTCTAAGGATTGTACAAATGGTAGGATGTTTTCGCATGAAACGCTAATGAGCCGTTATTTAAAGCACGTAAGCTTGGGGTCCACGTGGGTTAGATAGCAGATGGTCTGGAATATCGATTTCTACCACTCAAGCAAGGTGAGAAAGAGACGTAAAATGTGCATAAGCAAGGGACAACGTTAGTAAAGGCGGGATTTGTGAACGTCAGTGGATAGACGATTGATCGATATTGTTAGTTGGACATGAGACAGATACGAGCATAGTGTATATTAATTTTCAGAAAAGATCGGAACGGTGCACTGAAATTGGCGGACTTAGAAATCGGTTGAGCTCAAAATTGAAGAACGTGTTATTTTAAATTACATTTTTCACGGTAAGAGCGTCTGGAGAGGTTACAGTGGAAGCATATAAATACTTTTCGAAAACATAATAAAAGCCCTTAATGTTTCGACCGCTTCAGACGGCGTATGAAAGTTATCACGAGTTTGTAAGTATAATAAAATTATTTTAAATTATATTGCACGGTGTAAGGCTCATAATTTGTACGCGACTTGTGCCGAGTTTAGAAGTTATTGAGCTATCACCTATATTTTTTTTTAACAAATTCGTGTAGTGACGTTATGTAAAGCGGATTAAATTAAATAATCATGAAAGACGTATAATTAATTTGGATTTGGAAATTGGATACACAGTGAAGGCAGCGCTAGCAGCTCAACTTACATGGGGTTCTTCTACTAATAGCTAGAAGCGGCCTGCAGACCCGAAAGAAGCAAATACATGGCATCGTCAACATAGCAGAGATCTTCTAGAAATACCAGGCAACGCTTTGAAATTGTGTGGTTATAAACTATGAATATTGGGTGACGTATGAGAGTGATTTTGAAGGTATTGTGCATTATTTGGCGTAGTGAACATAATACATGTAACTAGCTTTATAATGGTATTTAAATAGAAATCTGAAGGTGTATATAAAGCTTATTAACGTTCCATCAGGAAGTTAAATTTTGTGAATAGTACATGGGTTGTTTTTTTAGTTTGTTGTAAGAGTATGCAAAGTATAAGGGCATACATTATTCAGAATTAACTGGGTTATCATGAGCTCACCATACTCCAGAGTTTACATAGATTTAAAATAGAGTATAAAGAAGGAATGAGAAATAAGGTATTTTTCAGGGCCCATTTACTCCGGGTACATTCTATGTGTTTGATAATTTAAATTAAAATACAGGACATTACAAAATAGAATTTATTGAGGTGTAACTTGATTACTGACATGTGTATAATATTGAATTTGGTTTGTAAATAGTGAAAAATAAAAGATTGTATGTTTGTTGTATTTTGTGGTTTTATTGGGAGTGTGCGTGAACGATAGAGAATAGAGAGTGAATCTAGATATTCAAGAGGAGGTCCAACTGAGCTAGCCGGAAGCAGTTGAAGAAGGCAATTCAACCTAGGAAGAGAAGAAGGAACGGGTAAGAAATTATAATTTTTTTGAGTATTTAATTTCTATTATGAGTAATTTTCGAGTTTTGAAAGTTTAATAAAATTTTCAAATATATTTTTGTTGGTGAGGCTTTTATCCAGAGATCCACGGCAATATATATATATATATATATATATATATATATATATATATATAATGTTGTGATAAGAAGGTAATTTAAGAATATATTAAGTCATAAGGGTCCGAAGATATATGTAAATATTATTAATGTTTAGAAAACCAAACAATTCCATACGTGGAAATTCGGCAAACCAGTAGTATGGAATTTTAGGTGTACCGATACTCTAGCCAAATCGCATATAAATTCAGGCGTTTTAACACCACGCGCAGCAGCTGTTGCTGCGGAATCTTTAAAGATCCAAAAATATAAAAATTTATCAGACAATTACATTTTTTACCCAGTCGCAGTTGAAACACTTGGTGTATTCGGATTGCAAGCAATTGAATTTCTGAAAGACATAGGTAAGAGGATTTTCGAATCAACATATGACAACCGAGCTACAATGTTTCTTTTTCAAAGGATAGGCATTGCAATCCAAAGGGGTAATGCTGCTTCAATCTTGGGAACGCTTCCCTCTTTACAACAATTAGAGGAGTTTTTCATATCTCCATTTAAAAATAATAAAATTACATTTTCCCAAATCATTCAAATCACACACACACAGCTTCTATTTTGAAAAATCAATTTATCTTAACATCCAATAATCCAGTCATTGAAAGTAATTTAAACTTTGACGAAGAAAACGTTTGCAATCTTCCGTATTACAAAACTGTTGATCAACCTTCAAAGATGACTAATGTAACTTATAACATGCCAGAGAGTATAGAGAAATTGAACTGTTCAATGATACGTGGTTTAACTAATTTAGGCAATACTTGCTTTTTCAATTCAGTTATGCAATGTCTTGGGCAAACACCATATTTATTAAAATTACTTCCTGAAACATTAGAATCTCACCAATATTTCAAGCAACATCGTGACAGGTTAGATCCATACAATAAAGATTTATTGATGTTAGATTCATTTGAAGAAACTTCAGAAGATCAGCGACCCCTAACAAATATTTTAGTACAAACGCTAAAAGAATTACATAGTGATAGACCAGAAGCATACAATCCTAGCTTGCTATATTCAAAACTCAAACAAAGTATGCCACAATTTGCTGGAGGCCGGCAGTATGACGCACATGAATTACTACGGAATTCTAGAGAAATTGAAACTTAGTTGCAAAGCAGATAAATCATCTTTTGAAAGTGATAAAAGAAAAACTGTAAAGTTTTATGAACATCAGTCTGAATTGATATATTTCTCTGAACAAGTTTTTCGAGGTGTCTTAGTCAGTAGATTACAATGTCAAGAATGTATGCATATTTCATATCGAAATGAGGTCTTTCATGATTTGAGTTTACCAATAACGGAAAAACAAATTCCTAAAAAAACAGAAGAATTGGAAGAAAATAAATCATCAAAACGTTTTATGAAGAAGGAAAAACACAAGACTAAAAAAAATAGAAAGCAACAAATGGACTACAAACATGTAGTAGATAATGTAATATTTAATATTGGTCGAGCTGAAGAAGTTAAAGAGAGCCATTCAAAATATGAATCGCATGTTGATTTAGAAGACATCAATGAAAACACATCAAAACATGAGAAAAATTTTAAGGGAACTGACTCTTATGGTATTGTAGTTTACGGCCCCACAATTAAATCAATTGCTACAAATCACAATGAATCATCTAACGAAACATTTTGTGGAAATAATAGACACTCCGCTGACACTTAAAAATTGTTTGGCTGCATAGGGTCACCTTTGGCTTTTCTAAATAATAAAAATATTGCTACGAAAGGGGATTTAGAAAAATCACTTGTACTAAACGATGATACATCTTGCCTTTGTAATGGCGATAAGGACATGGATGATTCTTATAGAGATTTTGATATTCAGCAAGAAAAGAAAATGAATAAAGACTATGATATAAATGAGACTGATGGAAGCACCAGTATTCTAAGATACCAATGTGAAGAAGGCGAAGGCTCTCTGCAATATTGTCTAAATGAATTCACGACAAGTGAGTTACTTACCGGAAATAACCAAGTAAGCTGCGATGTGTGCACAAAGACACATAGCAGATCTAATAATGAAACTGTTTATACAAATTTCATTAAGCAAGTTCTAGTTTCCAATCCACCTACAGTTTTAATTTTACATTTAAAGAGATTTAAGGTCTTAAAACTTCATTTAGCCAAAATGAATAACTATGTTGCCTTTCCAATGTTACTAGATTTAGCGCCATTTTGCTCAAAACAACGCCGAAACATTGCAACGTTTAATTCTAGTCAATCTAATGTGTAGTATTTGCTATATGGTGTTGTCCAACATAGCGACTCAATTCACAGTGGTCATTATGACGTATACGTAAAAATAAGATATCCTTTAGAAAACAACAGTGACAATTGCCAATTTCTACATACAAATAAAAAACATGTTTCGTCCTTGCAGTGTAAAACTAACGAATCCAACATTGAAATTCCTTTGGAAAAGTGGTATCATGTTAGTGACTCCCATGTGTTAGAGGTGTCTGAAAAAAAAGGTCCTTGAGGCACAGGCATACTTGTTATTTTATGAACGGATTTAGTAATTTGTAATTTAAAGTTTTGTATATTATTGTAAGTAGGTTAGATTATGTTTGTTTTTTTAATTATATAAATACTGCATTCCATCATTAAATTGGAGTAAATCGACAATTTTACATAAAGTCAATAGCAAGCATACTGTATATGAATCATAACTAATTTAGTTCATAAAAGGAAAGCTCATTCTGCAATAACCAGATCATATTTAGCAAGAGTTATAAGGTGTACGTTTTAAATTAAATATATAAGTCTAGAATTGAAAAGAAACGAGCAAAAGTAATGTTTTATACGTAACGAGTTTTATTAAAATAAACATGAAATCGGTCGGTAATGGTAAACAATCTGGCGTCCTAGTTATACAATAACATCATTCAAAATATTAACGCATAAATAAGTAAACAAATTCAAATACGTCATTATAGAAATGTTAATACGTGACCAAAAGACATTGTATTTTCATAAAATTCAACATATTTGGAATAATAAACAATAAATAACAGACGGTCCGTGATGTGATAAAATTTGAACTATAGCAAACACAAACAGGACGACGTGACAAAATATAATAGAAATTTGGATTTTCTGCGAAGTATGCCATATAATATAGAACGCCTACGTGAGAAATAAAGCGTTTTACCAAGAGTGTGGGCCGGAAATTTGGAGAAATACCGGGTTATGCAGTGATAGCGCAAGATGCGACGCCTTAATCAACGAAGACGGGAGGGAAACCAATAGGAAAAATAGATAGGTGGAGTCTTTAAATAGTACGTGAACCTTGTAAACAGCCAGTGTCTCTGCCACCAAAGCACTAACCATTTTTAGTGAAACGTAAATTACCATGCAAAGTGAACTTAGTAAAAATAAATAATTGAGTATAATCAAAGTGCAAAGTCAAGTGCCAAGTATTTGTAAGGGTCATCAAAAATCTTTTGGGAATTTATAAAATAGATAGAATATTATTTGAACGTTCAAAAGGGCTTCAAAGTAAATTATAGTGGTATTTTTGCTGGCTTTCAGGAAATATGATTTTGGTGGAAACATTTAAATATTAATATTTTATTCAGGGGCTAATTTTTGAATGAAATTAAAATGCAAAGTGTAAATATTGTCGATTATTATCCGAATTTTGGATTGCTTCATTTACATTATTTTAACACATAAGAGAGAGAAAAAGGGGGTTAAACAGTCTTTATTATCGTGTCGTTGGTCACTCTGTGTTGATTTGATTGAGCTAGCTGAAGCAGATATAAACAGGAGTTATAGGATTTAGAGACCCAAAGCAGAGCAATAAAGTTATATGACGCATCAACGTGGAACGAGAATACCGGAAAATACGGCGTTTACACCAAAATGGGAGAAGAGACTACCGATGTGAAATCCTTTAACACAAAAAGTATGGTTATAACGTCTTCTAGTAATCTGGAAAATATGTACGAGGCCTTAAACGAAACCATGTAAACACCAACTTTATACCCAATTAATTAATAAAATCAGTTTGTCGAGCGAGGACAACAAAAGTACATCATTCCTAATAGTACAGCAACCTAATTAAGGTAGGTCAGTGAGCAATATTAAATTGCTATTAATTGACTCGCATTTAGCGTGGTTTTCCGTGTAATAACCGTATTTGTTTGGAGAGGATATACACTTTTAAAAAGAAATTATATACAGCTTTCACATGTAATTCGGAGGATGATTACGTAAAAGTCGACCTTCCCATTTACATATTTAAAACACATTACATTGGAATGTTTTTACATTATTCTCATATTGTTAGGTTAACGACAATATGTCTTCTTGAATGTAAACACGTCTCCTCTTTTTTACATTAATCTCTTTTTGTTATAGGTCTTTTTTAAACAACACATTAATTTCTATTTTTTGTTACAGGTTGTTTTAACCTGCTTGGATTTGGTTAAACGAAGAAGATAAATGTTATACTTTGTAAAAATTGTAATTAGTTTATTAAACTGTAAATCGGATAAAATAAATTATTAAATTTTTGCGTGCTTAATTTATTTATGTTGATACTGCTACGTGTTTGGTTAAAGGATTGTAGATATTGAAAAGGATAGCTGATTAGAAATCGACATTGATAAAAATTCTTAAAATTCGGGTAGCTCCCTGGGGAATGGAGCTATCTAAAAAATTACTAGAAATTCGGATAGCTGAAAAAATTCTAATATTAATTGATACCAAACAATGTACATTTATCTCGTGGGTGGAAGTGTGGAGAAAGATTTATCTCGCAGAGGGTATGTGTGTAATTTTGCAGGGCGTGGTCCGATTTTAAATCTGTTTGCAGATTCGAATTCTGCGTAAAATTCTAAGCTAATTTAATGTATCGCATGTATAAAAAAATTTATAAGAACGCTCAAAAGTCGCTACAGGTAACAAATCTTAAAATTGGGGTAGCTCACTCGGGGATGATGATATCTAAAAAATTCCTAGAGATTTGGGTAGCTGAGAAAATTCTAATATTAATTGATACCAAACAAGATAGGTTTATCTCGAAAGATGCATTGGTTAGACGAAGAAAACTATTTGGTTCAGAATGTTAGCGGTAAAAAAAATCTTAAAATGAGGGTAGCTCCCTTGGGGGTGATGTCATCTAAAAAATTCCTAGAAATTCGGGTAGCTGAGAAAAATCTAATATTAATTAATACCAAACAAGATAGGTTTATCTCGTGGGTGGAAGTGTGGATGCTCATTTATCTCAAAAGATGAAAATTTAAGATATATTCATCTCGAAAGATGAAAAATGGTTAGTCGAAGAAAACTATTTGGTCCAGATGTGTGTGGAAATGAGGGATTCTCTTCATTTCCACCTTATGGGAGTTTACATGTAAATCTGTGTGGAACTGAGGATGCTGGTGGAAATGAGGCGGTGGTTTTCTTAATAACCATCTACTTATATGTAATACGATAATTTATTCTTCCAAGTGTCACCTCTTTAAATGACTCTACTACTGCATCTACTTGTTCTCGCTAAGCTTCTGACAAATCATCAATATTAAGTAAATTATTACTAATATTCAAAGGCACTGAGGACTGACCTACGTATGAAACATGTTCTCCAAAATTACCTTGAATACTTCACGAATTATTTTTAAAATCTGCTATTAACTCAAACAATTTCGCAAAATCACTGCCAAAAATGAACGCATGTGGTAATGACGGAACAACTAAGGCGTTAAGAATACGACATTCTATTCCTATGCAAATCGGTAAATCAACTGAACCTAAAACTGTTTTTAACGAACCATTTGCTGTGAATATTCCCTTTTTCTCTGTACGAAAAATCTTTAATTTTAATTTCTCAATCAACGGTATAGCTAAAGATCCAACCACCGAAGTTGTACAACTCGAATCTAGAAGACCAGTGATTTCATTATCAAACAATTTTACTAAAATATGTAGACGATTATCACCTAATTTCTTTTTAAACAAAACATCTGCCTTTGGCTTGACTGTAGCTCGACAAAAATTTTTAACTATATTAGGCCAACCTAACCAATCTTCTTTACAAAAAAATGTATCTTCCTTACATAACATCACGGTAGCCTTTTGAAATGGAACAGCATGCCGGCCACTTCACTCGTTTTTTGAACACGACTTACAAGAAACTGAAGTAACTCCTTTACATCCACATTTATAACAAAAAATTTTCTTTGGAGCTCTACAAAATTGAAATGTATGGCCATAACGCGAACAGTTTCAACACCCATTATTCTTCTTAACTGTCCTAGAGCCACTCGAAACTGGTACTAAATCATTACAATTAAAAATTTCAGCTTGAGGAAATTGTGTCTGATTTCTTTCAACTTGACTTTTAGGTTTGGACGAATTCTTAAACCATACTGAAAGTTTACTATTAAAATTTGATCTATGATTGTCACTAGACCTGTGCAAATAACTTGTTGAAGCAGAAACAGACTTTTGTTTTAAATGATCAGCTTCTTCCAACTTTTTACAGGGTTTAGTTAGAGTCGCTATATCGTCTATCTCTGACAAAGCAAGACTTGAAATGAACTCGGGCAATAAATTTTTCCTAGCTATTCTCGGCGGGGCGTTGTGGTAGTCTACTAAATAAATTTTCCATGTGAGCTACAAATAAAACAACTGATTCTGACTTTTTGTGATGGCGCGCTTTTATCAAATCCCAGACGTCATCTTCTGAATCAGCGGACAAGAAATCCTACATCAATCGCTTAACCAAAGAATTCCAATCTTTCACTGAGTTACGAATACTTCTAAGCCAAATCAAACCATCACCAATGAATAATTCTGAAGATTCGCGATATAGATCAGCTTCAGTTACAGTTCGAGAATCTGCTAATTCTCTTACTCTGTCTAAAAATTGATATACTTGTTTTGAGTCACCAGAAAATTTTACAGGTCAAGAACTCATAGGTATAGAGGGGGTAAGATATGTAACTGTAGGAATAGATGTACCAACAACTGAGAGAGATTCTACTGTTATTTCTTTTCGATCACTTGAACTACTGGCTTTGCTAACTTTTTCATATAAATCTGCCTCAAATTGTAGCTAACTCTTCGCGCCATTTCGCTCTCCCAACGTGGTATTCTTTATCAAGCCAGACAAGATAAGGAATAGCATAATTAAAAGATTCGATTAACAACCATCCGCGAATGCGAACGTGTTTCATTCAATTATTCAATATTAACTTTCTATAATGTCTTTTTACTATAATCATTTCCTTACTCCATTCCTATTTACCTCTGGCTAGAAACAGTACTGACAGGTGCCGCGTTAGTGCTCCAGATGTTGTGCTTCAGTAAGTGCTTTTAAGTATTTATGTGAAATTGTATTCAAAATCTGTTTCCTTCCTTTTACTTTATACAGTCCTTGCTCTACCTTACAACCCCTGGTTTACTGCCTACTGCACTCCAGGCAATTTCTATTTGCGTCCCTTGTCGTTCCAAGAGGCGCGTACACTAACGTTTCATTTTTAAACAGCACAGCTTCGTCTAAATTTTCTGTTGAAAGTTTAATTTTTTTAACACGACCAACGAGATAAAACAGTCTAGATTGTACCCTTTTAAAAATAGAATCCGCAACATTGCCATCAAATTCTAACAAAATGTTCTTTATTGACTTAAGTGAAAAATCAATTTCTTTTCGCTCCTCTAAAAACGTTACTGTATACCCAAGAAGATTATTTAAGCAACCAAGTTCTTTCACTTCTTTAGCTAAAAGTCTACCTAAAATTTTCCTCTTCTCTACAATAGGCCTACTGCTTTCTATACCTCTAATGTTTAACTCATACTCCAACTCTTCTTTGTGCAAATAAGAAATCTGGAAAGTATCCGCCATTTCAAAAATTTAAAGAAAACTTTTCAACTACTAAATTTCTAACACTACTATCAAAAAGTTAAGACAGCTCTCTTGTTCCGCTAAATATTCTTGTTTGCCAATTTCTAAATTAAATTAAATTTCTACGCCGCAGTGTCAATAACTGCAACAACCAAATCGAAGCCTCACGTTGGTGTCGCCATAAGTGTTACACTTTTTTTATTTTAATGTAACTACTCTACCATATAGGCGGCAGAGCCTCTATAAATTGAGAGGGGTTCCTGTATAAAATTCAAGCCCAGGGAAAATGTATGAAAAATGGCTTTGAGTACAATAGGGTCCTCTTAAGAGATCTTCCAGCCAATTAAGTTTTTTCAACTTAGGGCAGAGCTATGAGCCAGGGTCGTAGGATGGTATACGATAAAAAAAAAATTTTTAATGGACGCCACCGTATCTTAATAATAACTATAAGTGCCTAACAATCCGAAGAAAAGATTCAACCTTTACTAGTTACCAAAATAGTATCCTGGTTTGGCTTACAAAATTTAATAAATAAAATGACTTATTTCATATACGATCGGACTTGAATTTAATAAAAATTTATTTCTTAAATAAATTAGCAAATTTCCTTATGGTATAACATAATCTGGATGATAATTATACTTTCAAAAAAAACTAGTTCGTACAATGTCACAAACAAAGGTTGAATGTCACCTGCTTAGTTACAACACATTGAACTCTGACCTTTTATTCTAAGTAAGTTATGTTTAAAGTTTACGTTCTTTCGAATAATTACATTACATCAAACTATTAATTTTGGAACAAAAAGGCGTAAGATAATTTAAATCATTATATAAAGTTTGCAAAAAAATTACATCTCCACAAAAAATATTCGCCAGATATATGAAATTTGGTAAGAAATCATATTTACCCATCCAAGAATGGACGCCGTACTACCGCAACCATTTGAGAGCTCCACTATAACGACAGGTGTGACCTTCGACTGCGCATAGGGAGATATAACTTGTTTTCTAGTTCACAAGCACGTTCAGGTGTGGTTTACGACAGAATACATTCAATAAATTTCTACGGAATCTGTTTAATACTTAAACTGCAATACTCTTGCCAATAACAATTAAAATGTAGCCATGCGACGTGATTAGGTAAAAAAACTTGCACTACAAAAACCAAGGAATTAATTTAAATACTGAATGCAATAATTACATACCGTGATGATGTCTTTCCTAATTATACGTTGATCAATTTATAGGTCGTGTCTTAGTGATCGTTGCTATCATAATAGCCAAGTAATCCCACGAGACCAGGCGGTTTGCCGGTCGGGCAGCGTGATCACGGACAACCTCTTTATTTCGCAGCAAAAACTGGTCTCTTTTACATCCTGTTTCAAATGGAATTGAGTACTAAAACACTTTACTCCGCGAGCACGCGCAAAGAAATTAATTCATACATTCACACGGATATATCACGGTAACTGGAAGGTCATTTTAATTCGATGAACATAGATAGAGTTGTATGTAACGAATAGGCATTATTCTTAAGAAATCGAAATTTTACACTTTTAATACCATAAAGGTTCTTTATAAATAAATAATAATTACAAAGGCGTATATTAATGAAGGACGAATTCGTAATCGTTACAAGGTTATTTATGAAAAGTTGATAGTTTCCCACGAGACCAGGCGGTTTGCCGGTCGGGCAGCGTGATCACGGACAACCTCTTTATTTCGCAGCAAAAACTGGTCTCTTTTACATCCTGTTGTTTCAAATGGAATTGAGTACTAAAACACTTTACTCCGCGAGCACGCGCAAAGAAATTAATTCATACATTCACACGGATATCACGGTAACTGGAAGGTCATTTTAATTCGATGAACATAGATAGAGTTGTATGTAACGAATAGGCATTATTCTTAAGAAATCGAAATTTTACACTTTTAATACCATAAAGGTTCTTTATAAATAAATAATAATTACAAAGGCGTATATTAATGAAGGACGAATTCGTAATCGTTACAAGGTTATTTATGAAAAGTTGATAGTTTCCGAGTTATAAACAGAAAATCGCCAAAAAATTAGATTTCTTACTTTTTATTTTGCAGTTTTTTAATGTTGCGTCACGAAATTTTAGTGGGAACCTCAGATTCGGATTCAGCAGCTCAAAAAACATAAAATTAAAGATATCAAAACTACCCCAAAACTTTCCTGTCAAAAATACAATTTGACTGGACTATATTGAGACATGATGTAACGGGCATTTTTAATAGCTTAACATTTTACGCTTTTTTTTTCTCAATTAGTAAATACTTTCAAATAGTTTTCAGATTTGTATGCAATTTAACTCGCGTGTATTAATTTTAAAAGTAGTTTAATTGAAGACTGATTTTCATTAATAAATAAATTGCAAGGAACGAGTTTTAAATAGGATTATTCGTAAATTACCTTCCAACGTATCGAAAATGATAAACAACTGTAATTAGTTATTAGATATGATGGTGCATTCACTTATTGGATGTGCCTTATGTTATTAACGAAGTCGAGATAATAGTCGACAAGAGTTCATGGTAACAACTAGTTGATATAAACAGATTAGAGTGGAGAGTGTAGTTCTGATTACTTTTGAAGGAAGTATGCTTTATATGTAACGTGTTTGATTGACCACAAGTGCGGTTGTAAGGACATTTGACGGACGGTTTTATTGATACGCGTTGCATTACTAATTGGTTTTTTTGTTGCTTTTCTGTTGTAAATAAAAGTGATAGAACTTGTCGTGCGTTTTACGGAACAGTGACTTAGTGATACGCGTTGCTTTACTAATTGTGTTTTTTTAGTTGATTTGTCTTTTTATATTTGAACTGTGTGTGCGATCTAGTTTTCGTGGTCCTTTTGTTATCAGAGTAGTGCATACTTTGGATTATCCAAATACAGTTTTAAGCTTGAGTGCTTCAAAAACAAATGATGATACATTGTAGCAGGTTTAGTAGAAAAAAGGTTGCTTCTTATAAACCGGTATCTCATTCACATGTAAAGACAGTTGATACTGTAGTTTTTGAATTTTCTAACCCCAACGAATCTAAAATAGATCGTTGTTTGCGCAAATTTTCGTTATTCAAAAGCAGTAGATTTTTCTTTGTTACTATAGGTAGCAAATAGAACACCTCACGTTACTGTTAGTTTAATGCATTACATCGTGCCTTGAAAGCCCGTGATTCTAAATTTTTATTACCATTTCTTTTACGATCTGTGTTACAAAATATTTCGAAATTATTGTCTCAGGAAATAGAATTAACCAGAATTTATCAATGCTACATAGTTCCATCAGCATGATAATGTCTGCTGCTAACACCAGTGAAATACGTAGGTGTGATTAGTGTAAAGTGTAAGAAATTCCATCAACACCTTCACAGTCAAGGGTGAAGTGCTTCGTTAGTGCAGGACATCATGAATCCCACACTTCAACTGCAAGGAAGCGTTACGGAAGGACTTTTTGTAAGTTGAACTATTTCCTACTTGTTATTACTTTAAATATCTATCCGTTGTTTTGCCATATCTTCGTCGTCCTGATACCTTTTACAATAGACTTGCCTGCTATTAAGAAAGGAAAAAAAAGAAAGAAAAAAAACAATCAATACTACTGAATTACTCATATCAATTGTGACTTACCTATTTATCTTTTGTTAACATTTTGTCTGATTTATGTTTAATTGGTGTGTGAGGAAACGTTTCTGCTACTCTCCAATATTACCTCACTTTGTGATAAAAATTTTTGTAATGCTTTTATCGTGATTATATTATATAGTTTATCTAAACAGTTTTATTTACATTCTACTAAGGACTGAATAATTTAGACTTATCATTGCTGCTATGCTTATTCTTTTCTTTATTTCAGGTTTGCTTAACTATTTTTCTTGCAGGTATTGTCACTAACTCCTTACCGCCGTATACATTATATGTTAGTCTGCTTTCTACAACCCCCCTAATCTCCGATTGAGCCCGGTCACTTCGTTAATTTTCTTTGTGTTACGCACGGCTACGAGCCAACGTAGCATAACTTTGGCGCCCGAACAGGGACTGCCACGAATTAACGTAACAATGAGTTTACGACATTGTTAATTTACCAGAAACCGTTAAGTTGTAAATAAGTCTACTCTCTGTTACAAGCAAAACAAGTACTATAAAATGTCAAAAACAATAAAATTATTTCATATCCTGAATCTACACCATAAATTTATTTCATACTATATTTATTTGTTGTGTCACGGTTCAAATATGTACCGCAACTGCACATTATGCGATTTACATACCTATCTATAGATATCGCCATAAGCGAAAATACTGAGGCACATATCGATAGTACAGCTATAAATTGGGATATCTTGCAATAAAGTAATCCAAATGGCCAATGTGAATTCAGCATGTAAATGTAATTGAAAGTTACATTCAGAGTCGACACCATAGCATCCGCCACAGAAAGGTTCACTGAAACAGAAGCTTTGATTAGGCAGGAAAATAATTGCATCATGACGCATGTTGACAGCTAAAACAAAGAAATCAACTTTTTAGATTTGTTAAATATTTATGAGAAAAACTTTTATTTGTTCTACGGAAAGAGGATTTTATTACTTCAATATGCGCATTCATTATCTCATAAATTAGGATTTGGTCTCTTTAGTTGTGAAATTTTTTATGGAGCTATACTTCCACCGCAATTAAAAATGTATTTTACTGAAGGAGCTCAAGTTATAGAAATTTTTCTCCAACAAACTGCTTGATGGATTTAAAAACTCGCAGACGTAAAGATCTCGCAGTTAATCTTCAAACAACATAAAGTATGCTAGATTGAAAGTGAGATCATAGATATTATGAACCCTACGTAATGCGAACTCCACAGAGAGAATTAAAATTAAACTGTTAATTTACAAATACATCAGCATTTTCTGGTTAATACATATAAAATTCAAGTTGTACAATTTTGACATTAAATACACCCTAGAGGGTTAAAATTTATTGCAACATGACTACAATGCATTTTCAAATGTGTTACTAATGTCAAAACACAATAGCAAACAATTAGTTCGAAAGAGTTGCTGCTACATCAGTCATCCTTGATCTTCAGCGTATAAACCTGTGCTTTGTGGTATTCGTATAAAGCAGAATTCACTAGATTTAATTGCTTCAAAACCATAGTCTTTTCCACACGTTCCATACAAACAATCTACTATTAAACTATCATCCAGCAAATGGCATAATTAAGCGCTCTTATAGAGTGGTATGCCGTTTCGCACAAATAGTTTAGGGAATGTATTAATGATGTACAAATCTCCCAGAATGTTCAAATTATATTTAATTGATAGTTTCGTCAAAAGGTAGGAGTTAATAACTGAGTTTTTATCAACCACATCACACCTTGGCGCAATCTCTTATTCTTTGTTGGCGATAAAATAAATTGTCTAACTACAAATCAACGCTCACATAAAACTGCTTTGTTGAAAAACATGGCGTTGATGGAAACTCTACGTCATCTTTCAGTTTGCACAAAAGCGTACTTACAGCAATAATAAGCCATGCTGCGAGCGCCTAGGCAACCAGATTACATCTAGTGAAACCCAAACAAAAAGTCAACAGTGCCCAAAGGGGGACACTAAAAAGACTTACTGGAGCATACTGGACCGTATCACACGACGCCCTCTTTGTGATATTAGGAGTCCTCCCTCGTGATCTGTATATCAGGAAGAGGGCGGCGACATACTGGTTAAAAAATAACGAACCAGAAAAAGTCCGGGAAATCCTAAAACTAACATCAAAGATTCGGATAAAAAAGGACATTCAGGACACAATACTAACCGAGTAGCAAGATAGACGAAACCAGAGCACAAATGGGAGGAGGGTATACGCACTAGTCCCAAACATCCGAGACAGGCTAAACTGTCACCACTTGGTCGCCTCACAAGGGCTCATTCATTTTCTCACGGGGCATGGTTCTTATCCAACCTACAGGAACCACTTCGACTTCCAAGACAACAACAACTGCACATGTGGTGAAGTGGGGATACCGGAACATCTGATGTTCCACTGCACCGAACTGCAACAAGACCTAGGAATGGACAGGACAATCCTACGGGGCATACCCCTCTCGGACATGCTCTGGAATAAAAACATATTTCCTTACCTAAATAGAATCACTCACCAAACTACCACTGCACTACACCAAAGGTACACAAACGGACTCTGACAGGACACACACAAACACCATACAAACTCCACACATAACAAATACCACAAACACAGATCACACGAAACACAGAAGTTTGACGTAACGCATCGAATATGCAATACAAAAGCACAGTCCACCCAACACATATGGGAACCGACAACTAACAAACGGCATTCTCCCAAGGACATACCAGGAACCACGTGTCTCTCAAAGATCTACCAGAAGGCTCGTGAATCCTGACAACCGGGAGTGATACCAGTGAAAACGAAGTGAAAATAGTGAAAACGGCAAAAGTGCGGCACACGTACCTCAAACACAAGTCTTCCCCAGAACACTTATAAGCGTTAGAATACTAACATTAGTAGGATAAGGACCCAATACTGACCATCTAACCAAATAATACAATTAACTAAAATAAACAGAAGAAAATACAAACAATATTTGTAATTGCTTTAAGAAATCTAACACTAGCTTCAGTAACATAATGTTTATATTTCCAATGCTGTAGCGCAACTAGAAATTACTACTAGGGAAATATTCTGGCAACATAATTACAACACATCAGCACGACAATATACACACATACACGCACACGCTTACGCGCACGCACAAGTACACTCACATACAGCAGAAATGTACGTGGCCTCCCTGGTTCCGGCTGCCGACGGCCAGGACACGTACAGGAATGCGTACTCCTCGGATTCTGATTTCCGACTACCGGCGGTTGGAAACCGGGAGAGGGAAACAGTCACAAGGACCTCACCACAGACATAAGCACATGCAAACACATACATGAAAACACAAACACACACGCCATTATAGTACACCGGCACGACAAAACATACACATACACGCACGCACACGTACACGCACGCATACGCATACGCACACGTACATGCGTACACACACATATACATACACACCAGGGACTGTACGTGGTCCATAGATGAAATGGGTCACCTAAAATGTAACCCATGACCCAGTGACCCAAATAAGGATGTGACCCACCATCCAGTGACCTATGACCCAAATTGACTCAGCGACCCAAACTGACCCAGTGACCGACATTGACCCAGTGACCCAAATTGACCCACATTGGCCCAGTGGCCCAAATTGGCCCAGTGACCCAAATTGACCCACATTGACCCAGTGACCCAAATTGACCCAAATTGATGCAGTCGCAAAAATTTTCTTACTGTCTCAAATTGGCCCTCTGTGATATCTTCAATTAGTGGGCGAGTTTTATCGAATAACCGATTATGAAATTTGGAAATTTTATTATTAATTTTTAATAAATATGTGCTGTTCTACAAATTACAGTTACAAAATAAATGTCAAAACTATCTGGCAGAAGGAGTAGCTGCTGTCCGAGACAATTTTAATTAGTGTGAGAATGTTTAACAATTAAATATAAATTGAATAATCCAGTTTTCTGACATCGAGTTGATACAGGAACATTGTTTGATATGATCTTCATCATTTTTTTAGTTAATAAGTCTTATCAAGAAAACTCGGTCTCACGGAGATTTATAAAAGTCGGCACTTTTGTATAAGGTTTAAATTACAATTAAGGTGATGTTCATCCATGCTTAATGATAATGATATACAAATTACAAAAATATTGGACACTGAAAATAACCGGGTATATAATATTAAGATTTTTGCTACAAATTATTTCAGTTCTTATGTGAAAGAATACTATTATTTGAACATACAAAATTGTATACGTTCATAACACTGCATTCTCGCGGCACAGCACCACAACACGTTTCTTGAAAAACATGTAAAAATGCGTTTCATATTATATAAAAAGCGATGTATTGATTACAAAACATTTTAGCGTTTGCTTGAAATATGAAACGAATGCTAGCAACTAACGGCACCAATAAGCTTATGCATTTGTGAAAATAGTTAATAAATTGAGCTGAAAGTATGGGAAAAAGATTTTTATGACTTCAATAATTCAATTTGTTACTGAATCAAGTAGGTCAGTTTGGGTCACTGGGTCAGTTTGGGTCACCGGGTCAATTTGGGTTACTGGGTCAATATGGGTCACTGGGTCAATGTGGGTCACTGGGTCAATGTGGGTCACTGGGTCAATCCCGGTCAGCACGCGGGACCCACTGACCCAGTGACCCAAACAAAAAAGTGACCCACTTGGACCCAGCAACCCAGTTGACCCATGACCCATTTCAGCTCTGACGTGGTCCTCCTGGTTTCAGGCTGCCGACGGCCAGGACACGTACAGGAGTGCGAACTTCTCGGTTTCTGATTTCCGGCTGACGGCAGTCGGAAGCTGGGAAGGAAGGCAGTCCCAAGGACATTACCACAGACAGAAACACACACACTCACGCACCCACATGCGCGCATAGACACAGACACACACACAAGAGTATTTCCAAACGCAAATAATATAGGACTAACCAATATAACTTAAAATAGCAAATAATTCCGTTAGATTTTTAAGGAGTAACATTTTTGCTGTTATTTTTAGGTAGCAGACTAATTGTAACGTTAGAATAAAAAAAAGGTTATGTAACACCTTGAGAGCAATTACTTCTGAGCTTGTAGGAGGCAGAACGTTTAAAATAGCGAGTTGTGCCTAAAAGGAACCTAATGCATGTTATCAGGAGATTTTCCTTCTATAGGAGACCCACGGTTAAATAGAGGTGAAGAAGACGGCCAAGATAGTTAGAAAAACTCCCGGAGATAATACTGCTTCATGAGGACAAGTCTGCAGAGACATGAGTGAGGGGGCTCTGTGGATTAGACAGGTTCACGTATGCCGATCATGTGTCCTGGGTTTAATTCCCGACACGGATTATTAAGCGAGCATTTCTCATAAAAGCACGCCCCCGGTTGGAAAAGAGGTAAAATTTAGGTCTGGTGTGTAAGTAGCGTCACGCACTTTAAAGATACCGACCTTGCTACCCTTAAAACACTACATTTAGAGCAAAATATAATTGTAAATACAACACTTGTATAACTTCAAATTTACTCGAAGAGTTAAATTCCTCGAGGCGACAAAGTTTGTTGCTATTTAATAGGCGTGTCACTTACCGAGGTATTCCGCTCCTACTGCGGCAATGTCCTTGGTTCTCGGGTGGGGTTTTGTATTGGCTTCCTGTTGCTACTATGTTGCCTCGCTGTAGCTCTCATGCATGGCGTGTCGATTCGATATGGGTATAAGGAACGGGATGTGGAAATCGCTGAGTATATCACTACTAACACGTCGGTACCAGACGTAAGCCGATAAGCAAGTCCTGAGTTTCGATACGTTTTCTCCCACGAAAATATCTATTCTCTCCAACAGAGGTTGAAGGTCTCTGACGCACATGGGTGGATGAAATATCATTCAAACAGTGAGGAAGTGCAATATTAGCATTCTTTTAAACGGCCAAAATAAGCGAATGTCCGGAATATCAGTGTGAACCAAAACTCACCTAAGTCAGCATTACAATATTACTCTGCTGGGCATTTCCCAATGCAGAGTTTTAGAAAATTCCATAAACTTAATTAATACACTAAATGTTAAAGCTTTTGACAAAAAAGCATAACAACCTTGCTTGGAATAGCAAGGGTTGGGCAAAATTCAAAATTTCCAGATAAAAAAATTCGCTTCCTTGTCAATGTAGAAGCTTCAGATGGAGCATTGGAAAGTCAAACGTAGAGGAGGCATGAGCAATGGGAGATACAGAAAATAGAGTTAATTTTTACAAAGTGGGCGTCACCCAACCTGAAAGGAAAGTAAAGAAGGAAGTTTAGAGCCCGTTCTAACAAAGGAATAGTTTAAACTGAAATTACTAGCTATCGTTGATGAAGGCGCATTACTTCAAGAACCTTATCGGCACGTAGCTTTTCATACGGCATTAACTCAGTCACAATCAGCGAAACACCCTTGAATCTACACTGAAACCATTTAACACAAAAATGTAGCAACACGGAACAAATAAACTATAAAACCCTCAACGATACTAGAAATTATAAAATAAAATTTACAGACAAATAAAAGTTTTTAGTTTTCTATACAAAACAAAAGTTGAGCATTGCTCTTTGACTCGCTTTCTGCTAGAAGATCTAAGCGAATTTGAAATTTTCTAAATTTCTATTTGATAAGTGAGTCAAAGACAGAAAAAATACGTGGACAATAATGTTTAATAATCTTTACATTCTAACAAAAGAAACATATTTATGGACATTTGGTAGAATTCTAGGAACATTTAGAAAAAGGTGCAAAGTAATTAACATTGTATTTCATACAAATATTGAAAATCAAATTAATACTATCATCCTTTAACTTTTTAAAAAAGAAACTTAAATAATTCTATATCCATACCAGAATGAACCTGTTTTGTTTACGATGTGCGCATTGCGTTTACAAAAATCTTTACAAGTATGAACTTTCACGTAATGCTTTAGAGCTTATACATTCATGAATTTTCATGTGTGAACAAAAATTTGGAACAACTTACAACTTCTTCAAAAACGGTTAATAAACTTACAGCATGTGATTTCAACAAAATCACAGTTCTAAATCATATCACAAATTGATTGCAACACCAAAACGTGTATTAATTGAAAGTTGTGGACTCAAGATAATTGTTAGTCATACACCTCCTGGCACGTAATAAGATATTACCTATCATCCGTAGGAGCAAATCTGATTGCTTCATAATAAAAACTAATTAGTCTTGCACTCCATACCGTTGTTAGTTGTTATCACACGCGTGTCTTATACACCGGTTTTACCATTAATTAATAAACTTTACAATTTCAATTAAAAACAATATTCGAAAGGAATTCGTCTATTATAGTCATAGAATGAGTATGGACGTTGTTTTGCAACGGTTTCCATCTTTCAACAGCACATTCTAGTGATATTATACTTTTCCAGCTAGTCCAACATAGAATATATTAGTGATTATCTAGTTGACTTGAACTCCTACATGTGGTTTTCCATGCTCCACCCGAAGGTACATTGGCCAGGAAGCGAGCTTTTTTTACCTGAAGAATTTGGAATTTTGCCGAACTCTTGCTGTTCCAAGCAAGGTAGGAATCTTAAACGTGCGTGACAACACACACACACGGGACCTCCATTTTACCTCTCATCCGAACGAAGGTGTATTTTTGTGAAAAATGCTCGACTAACATTTTTCAAGCGGATCGTATCGGGATTCGAACCCGGGACCTTGGGCGTAGTAGTCACACACATACCAACTACGCTACGGAGCCGCTTGGTTGGCTTGGACCGCTTAACAGTACAACCAACATTCTACCACAAAGTAAAGAAGCAGTGGAATAACTACGATTTTGGGTACTCCTGCAAAAATTTGATTATGAGCTCCTTAAGATTTATTATTGACCTATTTTTTCCGTATTTTCTAATTAGAGTATCTGTAGACAAAGCTAAATACACCGTATTGTTGTATTACACTGGAAAGAGTAAATTGGTAGCGGTGTAAACAAAAAATTTAGGGAAAGCAGCCCTGCGCTCGAAAGCGAATTAGCAAACTGCCAAGAAGCCACCGAAATAGAAAAACTCGTGCAAAAACGCGCCGGTGCACTCTATGACGCAGAAGAAAACGTTTCAAGGTAGCGTACCTTACTAGACTCGGAAGTTAGTCACTAAAAGGGCGCCGCTACCAACGTCCCACAGCAGAGCATGTTGGAGTATAATCAGGGCAACCGAGAAAATAAAATACAAACAGAAGAAACGTGAACGAACTAAGTTAAAGAATCCTGCACGCGCAACTCTGAAAAGGAAGCTTGGAGAACGATGTATCGCGTAGTAAGAAGATTGCGTTCGGCAACGTCAAAAAAGATCATGGAGAATATACAGATGAATTTAAAACGACATCCGAATATTTGGTGAAAATGGTCGCATGATATGGTACGTCAGGGAGCTACAGAAGCGCAAGGGTCAGAAACAGTTGCCGATAAAGCAAATTTCGATCACGAGGTCGTAAAAGCTCTTACGAGGATAATTCCTAAGAAGGCACCGGGACATGCTGGAATCCCCTCAGACGCAGCTTTGGAGGCGTGCCTATTAGGTCCACGTGTCTTTGCCGGGTTGTTAAATTTTTATTCAAAGATGGGTGTATTTCCACTTTGCTGGAAAGTCCAGAATGTAAATTTTATCCCTAAATCTAAAAAGTGGGTACGTTAGACCCGGAGAGCTATCGTCCAATTAGCTTGCTATTTGTACTGAGGAAAGCTTTGGATCAATTCATGATCACGCGAATTGACACGCCGTGAGAGATAGCGGCGGCTTTAATATGCGTCAATTTTGATTCGCGAAAGGTAAGTCCACTGTTGACGCGCTAGAGTTGGTAATGGAAGCAATAAAGTAGGCGAGAAAAGCCCAAAAGCATTGCTTCGTCGTGGCTTTGTACATTTCAGGAGCGTTTGATGCTGCCTGGTGAAAATCTAGCTTTTGGGAGTTAGAACGCAGAGATGGTCCGCACAACCTTATGTCATTGGTCAAGTGATATTTTTCGGGGCAATTGGCACAGTCAAAATTCCGATGGAAATTGTATCGCGAGTGATGGAAATTAAAAGCCTCAAAGGTCATGCTCTGATCCTACATTCTGGAAGTTTAAAGTATTGATAGGGTCTAATTACCCAAAGGATGCAACGTTGTTAGGTTTACGGATGATACGTTTTGGTTAAAAGTTCGATATTGTTTGGAAATGCGAACGCAACCAAACAAGGCGTTGAGCAAGTTGCACGAATGGTTACGGGAGCTCAAATTGAAATTTAATATGTCAAAGTGGGAGGCGCTTTATTTCGGAACTGAACAAGCATAGCGTCCCCTAGACTGGAGCTTGGAGGGGAGAAAATTATTTTCAAGGAAGCCATCATATACCTTGGTGTCAGGTTCGATAACAAATTGAATTGTAGGATGCACGAGCAGTTTATCAAAATTATGGGCAGCAAGATATGGAACAGAATTACGGTGACAGCAAAGACAAACTGGGAATTCAGAGGCAAATCCTTAAGAACAGTATATGCATAACAATCGAAGCTGCAATGTTGCATGCGACGTCTATTTGAACGAACGGTTGCAAGGTTAAGGAAGTTTGGCAATTAACAAGCGTTCAGCGCATAACAGCGGTCAAGACAGAGAGGGAGTACATGCCCACTTCCACAAATGAGGTTTTAGTGTTAAGTAGGAGTCTCCCAATCGAATTTATAGTTAGGTAGATTAGAGATCGGAGACTTTTAAATTTAGGGAAAGGGCGGAAAGTCGTTGAAAGTCTTGGATTTAGAACTAGGGAGGTTGAGAGAGAAATCGTTATTTTTGAATTACGGCATCCGGCTTATGTAATAGATATCAAGTTTTTTGAAAGCGATAAAAACGCGGCTGGGGTAAGGATTTATACAAGTTGCTAGCTACAGAGGAAATTCTAGAGCACATTACGAACCAATTAGGTAGAAATGATGTCTCCTATAGTAAATCACATTTGAGTACTTTGCTGAATATAAACACTTCAACGAATCTCCTAGAAGACGTCTGGAGGTTAGCGCGTACGGCACTCGAGATCGGAGACTTGAAATTCTATTGGGTCAATGTCGCATAACGGCAATAGAAGAAACGACATGGCAGATGAACTAGCCAAAGAGGCTGCAGCAGAGGAGTTCCGAGGTCGCTAATAAAGCGAAAGCTACGGAAAGATCAATTCGGCGATGGGAAGAGAGGTGGTGCAACGCTGCCACGGCCAGGTTGACCCATAAGTTCGTACCTAGTTTAGAGACACCTAATAAGATAGAAGTGAAGATAGAATATAAGATGGGCAGCTAGTAACTGGGCATAGGGCCTTGAAAACCTAGCTACAACAATACGGGTTGAGCGAGAACGATCGCTGCGAATGCGGCGAGGATGTGTTCATAGAAATTTATATAGACATTCAAAATTGGTGAATCATTAAATAGATTTAGGGTGTTCTTTTTTAGATATACAAAATTTGGTCAAAATTAGGATTAGGGTCTTATTTATCTGTGTTGGTAGTAATTGTTAAAACTCATGCTTTTCATGTTAGTTAATATATATTAAATAAAAGCCTTGCTGTTTTTCCATGTTTGTGTTTATGTTAAAGTATCAGGGGAAGTCAATGTGAACACAGTTCCATCAGCCTGTCGAGTCAGAAATAATAATCCTTTATTCTTCTTGTAGATCATTCAATATCTATTTAAAGCCCAAAGACCTGTACCGGGTGGGTTGGCGCTCAAAATTTTATTATTGGTCTAACAGTTTAAAGATCCTTTCCAGGTAAGTCCATGTGTTAGAGTGGTATATCCTTATACGAATTCCTTTTGTTATTATTAAACCCACTCATCGCAACTAAGTAACCTAGTGCTTATTTTTCTGTTGCGCTTCCGATTTTAAGTCAATTTAAAAGTCACGCGTTAAATTTAGGTGTAGCATCTGCTTTGCGTTCTTATTCAACTATGGGCACCCTTTGGCAGTTTTAAACGCATGCGATGAAGGCGCTTGTATTTGATTCTGTAAAATTTACTTATGCAGTAATAGTTGATATAATCTAAGTTTAATAGCTGGCATGAACGAGTATTTGATTTGACAACTTTCGTACAAGGTTAGAAATAAAATCATGCATGACACTCACCAAGTTTTGGTTATCGTGAGAATACAGTGTACGAGGCTACAAATGTGCTCCTTCGCTCAATTATTTACAGAATGTTAAATAATTTTGTAGTAAGGGTGTAACAATTTTATTTCTTGGTTATTAAATCCATCCATAAAAGTGCAAAGTTATAAAACGCTTTTATTCAAATTATAAGTAAAATACATTTAACAAGTTTAGTAATACGCTAAAGTTGTATCTATATGTAGTTTTCTATGTATAGTCAAATATCTGTGCCTTCGATAACTGTTCGCAGGCGCGTTTTGGTTGAAGGCCTCCACCGGGAACACGCCGTCGTTCGGGCGAGGTGATAACCAGTCGGCCATGCGAGCTTGTTGAATCAAAATGTACGATTGGAAGCAGGCCGCCAATTTGCGGTTACATTTTAAGCAGTCGAGATCCATCTTTAAATAGCGGTTGGTATCCTACGAACGTTATTTAATTTGTTTAATTGAGGTATTTTATTTAGCGCGTAAATAACCACCATAAAATCAACTTTAGAAACAACTATTCCAACCACTGATGTAAAACCACTTTGTAGGAAGTAACTTTGATGATGGAAAATTTGAATAATTTGTAGCAGACCATATTACTACAAAACGTAAAGATGTTATTTGATGAGACAACAGGGTTCAACATATTGCAGCAGCTGATGGAAGTATGGTGATGACGTTTGATATTACAACACCTCTTCACAGCCACAAAACGCAGCTTTGGTTCGTAGATAACTTTAAGTAATTTTTCGTGTTTCAAATTAGAAACACGCTATTTTGTTTAGTGCATAAAAGCACGAAGGTTATAAAATTTCGATTATTTGTTGAGCTGAATTTTTCAGTGTTAAAAATTATAATGCACAATTTTTAAAGTTTTAAGAAACCATACACGTGGTTCATTTTGTTCTGTTGGTAACAGCGACAGGTGTTTTTGACGTCACTTGTTTGTCTGCAATATACTGCTGACACCTGTGTTCTAATAAACATATGCTTTGAACAGTGTTTGCCTAAGTTGAGTAAACAAGAATATTTTGTGATCTTTTTTATTAGAAATTGAAACTAACACAAATAATTTAGATAAGGAAACTTGAGTAACTATGTTTTAATTTGTAACCCGCTCGAACAGATCTGCACGGGTCGGGCCTTTGTTTTTGTAACAAGTTTACACTAAGTTTTAAAATGTTTGGTTATCCACTATTTTGATAAACCTTAATTTAATACCCATGAACTCATTTAATTATTTATGAAATTTTGTAGCATTGAATTTTGTTTTAAAAAAGAATCTTTTGAGTAAATTATTGGTTCAAGATTAAAGTTTTTTATTTTGATCAAATATGGTCAAAACTAACTACAAGAAACTAATATCCTTAAGAGTGGAATTTTGATGTCAACTTATATAGGAGATATTTTTTTTAATATTTCTTTAGGTTTGTTTGTGGTACACAAATAGTGTTCCACCCTTCTATTAAGCTAATTATTACTATTTCTTACAGGAGCAGCGTCTTATTCAGTTAAGACGGGTTTCTGTCATCAAAGGCGATTTTTTTTCTTTGGGTTTCCACGTCCGCCCCTAGAAATATACTACGCAATTATCATAAATAAGTCAGGACTTGGTGGCGCCTATTTGTTTTGGATTAAGTTCAACATACAATCAAAATTCGACTTACCCCCCCATTTCTCATAGCTCTACCCAAGGAATAGACCCCTAGTTATGTCGGAAGACTTCGTTACACTTGCCCAGGCGCGAGGATAGTCATGTAACCATGCAATATATATAAAAACAAAAAGAACAGTTTCACTGGCACACATCGTGGGGCTGGTGTTTAGTGGTTCAAAAAAAAAGATACGTTTCAAGAGTGTAGCAAAGAAATACGCACAACTTATTAAATTGCAAACTGAGAATTTCAAATACTTACATAAAAAATAATTGGTAACAGTACGCATCCTTTTGTTAGCCAATACAATCCAAATGACAATAAGGTTTCCTCCAGTCCCAACAAGTACCATTCCTGCATACAACGTACTCCAAAGAACTTGTCTCCATAGAGGTAAAATGAATTTGTTGGGATCATCTGTAATGAAATGCACGCTTAGATGTAGCAAGTCAGATAGAGTAAACTGTACTGTTGTTGGACACTTAAAGCAAACTTAAATAGCTTATTAATCATACATAATATATATATATACATAATATATATATATATATATATATATATATATATATATATATATATGTAATTCGAATAGACCTGCACCTTGCCGAAGTTCTAAATTACTAGAACAGGTGAAATGACTTGCGTGCTCTAATGAGCTAAAGAGCCAAACTACAAGTTCAACCAAAGTAGTAGGGTCGTTAGTGAGGAACCAGACTAAGACAGGTCACCGAAAGAGAGCAGCGGCTCTTTCGGTACTTAGATTGGCAGAGACCATAGTGGTCGGCATGGCAGTCTAAGACACACTACCGCGATGTGGAAGGCAACGGGAAACCACCACATTATATACCAAGTACACAGCGTACTTAAATTGTAACAAACATGATGGCATTCTCTGGGGTAAAAAATTCCGAAGTTAAAATAGTCCCCCATTCGGATCTCCGGGAGGGGACTACTTCGGAGGATGCGATCGGAAAGTTAAAAATAAGAGTTGGGAACATTCTGCGAGTCCGAGCGTGGAATGTTAGAAGTATGAAGCAAGTAGGTAAGCTAGAGAACTAAAAATCGAAATGAATAGGTTATCACTAGACATAGTAGGGATCAGCGAAGTTAGGTGGCCAGAGGGGAGGAATTTTTGGAGTGGGGACTTCAGGGAAATTCATACAGGAGCAGAGGAAGGAAATTTGGGTGTGGGGATAGTTATGCGGAAAAAGATAGGATACTGTGTAGAAAATTACTTACAAAAGAACGAAAGAGTACTTATAGTTAGACAAGAATCTAAACCGGCAAACACAGTAATAATACAAGTGTACATGCCCACCTCTAGCTACAGTGACGAAGAGGTAGAAGCGATCTACAAAGATATCGAAGACATATTAAAATACGTAAAAGGACATGAAAATTTAATAATAACGAGAGATTTTAATGCCGTGGTAGGTGAGGGTGGGGAAGGAGCGGGAGTAGGTTTATTTGGTTTAGGCACGAGAAACGACAGGGGAAATAGGCTGGTAGAATTTTGGGACAAGAACAATTTAATCATCACAAACATATTATTTCAACATCATGCTAGAAGACGATATACGTGGAAGATGCCAGGAGATGTAGGAAGATATCAAGTAGATTACATTCTTGTTAGACAGCGGTTTAGGAATCAAGTAAAAGACTGTAGAAGCTACCCAGAAGCAGATATAGACACTGACCACAACATCGTAATTATGAAGGTCGCACTTAAATTTAAGAATGTGAAAAAAAGAAACGGAAAAAGGCACTTGGACTTAGAGAAACTAGAAGATAAAGATATTCAAGAAAAATTCGAAAAAACGTCAAATGAATTGCTCAAAGATATCCGGAACATATCTGATACTAAGGAAGTAGAAACAGAACGGAATAACATTAAATCCAGCCTAGACATGGCGGCCAGAGATATTCTGGGGTATACACAAAAAGAAAATAAGAAACCATGGATAACGTAGGATATCCTGAATTTAATAAAAGAAAGACAAAAATACAAAAATAAATCAGACAAAACAGGAAAACAGAGATACAAAACCATAAAATGGGAAATTATTCGAAAATGCAGGAAAGCTAAAGAACAATGGATTGATGAAAAGTGCAAAGAGGTACAACCGAAGATGGAAATAGGAAAAACAGATGAAGCACACAAATTAATTAGAATGAATTTTAGGGATATAAAACCGTATAGCAAAAATATAAGGGACGCACAAGGAAACGTCATTATAGAAAACGTAGAGAAGTGGGTAGATGGCAAGAATATATAGAGAATTTATACGCAGGAGAGGAACTAACTGCATTAGAATAGGAATCAGATATTGAAAATGATGACTTGGGATATCCTATACTTAGAGATGAGTTTGAATTAGCATTAAAGAGTCTGAAAAATGGTAAGGCGCCGGGTACAGATAAGGTGCAAGCGGAGACTCTAAAATCCGTTGGTCAAGCAGTAACAGAACGTCTCTTCCAACTTGTAAGCTATATGTATGAGACAGGCAAGATACCCAAAGATTTCAAACATAGCATCATAGTAACTATACCAAAAAAGAGAGGCGCGGATAGATGTGAAAATTTTCGAACAATAAGTTTGACAGCACACGTGTCAAAAAATGACGAAAAATAACTGTGCTTATACATGATGATTATTATAAGTAACTACAAGAATTGGTTGGGCTATATTCTCAAATAATGTTAATTGTGTGAAAGGATTTACTGGGAAACCATTACTTCGACAAATGTCTAAGTGTTGGGGGAAAACAATAGAAGGGAAACGAGCTGTATACACATGCTGTGTGAGAATTTCATGGAACTATGTAGGCTAGCTCAGAATATAAATAAGTGCAGGTACGGAATACCTAATGACGAAAAAATAAGCACAGATAAATCTGATGATTAGTATAAACAACTAGTTGTCGGTTGCAAAACATCTGCAACTAATGATGACTGTGCGAAAAGATATAATGGAAAATATATTAAATCGGTAAATGGTTAAGTGTTGGGGGAAGTTGGCAGCCACAGGCTGCTTACCTCCTTTCACAACCACTGAAGGTCGGAGAAATAGGGTATATAATTGTAAAACAATAGAAGGTGACCGAACTGGATCTAACAAGAAAGAACAGCGCCTATGAGGAAAGACAACAAACATAGAACAAGAAGAAAATTGTTGAAAGCATATGTGTGGAGCATAGCACAGTATGCCTATGAAATACGGGCAGTCTGAAACGCAGACAGAAAAACGGTAACGGCCTTTTGAAATGCTGTACGTCAGATGTATGAGGACGATAGCATGGACAGACAAAGATAATAACAAATAGGTTATAGAAATAGTAGGGGAACAAGGACATCTGGGGAAAAAGATAAAAGAAATAGAAAGGCAGAATACGTTCTAAGGCATTTTTGGGGAATAGTCTGGGATATATTACAAGCAGAGATAGGAAAAAAGAGGTAGATGTAGACCTAGATCGGATAGTTATAGATGCAGACTGTGCCAATTTCAGGGAAATCTTAGGTTAGTTCAGAATAGGAAACAATGATGGTACGCGTCTAACCAGTTCCAGGACTGAAGACCTAATGACGATAGTAATTTTCAAGCAATGAAAGCGTAACAATTAAAAACAAAATATCCTATATTTGTAACTAATTCAATTTTTAATAAATTGCCCGCAATCCATGTACCAACTAAGAAGCGACAAAGAACGGGCTGTTGGATTGCTACCATTTATTGACCAAATGATATAGTCATTTCAAACGGATGGACTAAGTGGCTATAGGTATAGCACATAATTGATGATAACCACTCAATAGAAGTTCAAAGGGCACGAGAAAAGATATCGATTTGAAATCTCTTAGTCTTCCACAGCCTAAGGTAGCTATTTAATGAAGATACTTTCAAAACTTTGGCATTTCTGGTCCCATCAGAAACGTGTATGCCATTAATTACACTTTTAAATGGAATTACCCATTTTTTTTATTTTCTCGAATGCCTTACCAAATGTATAGCTAAATTTTACAAGCATAATATATCCTTAAAGCTTGATATTTTTCAAGCTGTACTTACTTCAAAGTGAAAATATTTGTAAAAACGTTAGTGACAGAAACATGACTATCCTGGGAAGCAGAAAAGATACGAGTTTTGAAGTTTTCTTTATGTGCAAGCAGAGATCGTCATATACTAAAAAGATGCCGACTAACACAATTGTAGATTAGAGTGAAGAGTAAAAGAAAACCCGACAGGCAAATAATTTTAAAAGTCCCAAAATAAAATAACACACCGTACTGAAGTAAAGAATTTTTATTAGTAAGCAAGTGAAGAAATATATATATATATATATATATATATATATATATATACTCAAATTTAAACCAGGGTAAAAAATTAATTAACAACATCAAATAATTTTAATCACCTTGTATAAAGAAACAAATAGAAATTACGTGCGAAATTTATATTAATTAATTCAATTTTTAAGTAACGAGTATTAAACAAAGTGTACAAATAATAATTAATATTTAATTAGTATTCGCTAAAAATTAAAGGGTAGAAGTCAATGCCATTCATTATTATTTTAATTGGAGTTAATTGAACGATTAGTGAGGTATAATATGCATAAAAGCTTTTAAAAACCCAATAATACCAAATATGAGACGCGTTGCTAGCATACAAATATATCAAGAGGGTTAGAATACGTGGAATATTCCAATCGTAGAAGTGTTATTTAAAATGTTACGATTGAACACCCGCGTATTTTTAAATGTCGAGTTCTGTTTAATTTGTTTGGATAAACATGAAAATTCTGCGTATATTGCAAACGGTCGGATAAACCGTAGCTTATATTAACGAGAAAAGCTAGATGAGGGGTTATTTAACTCAAGTAAGTCAGGACGCGAGTCCACGTGGATTTTACACAGCCGATAGTAAAGAATATCGATTTGTACCACTAAGACCAGGTTAGGAAGAGACGGATAAAACAGGTAAAACAGAGACACAGATAATAAAAGGCCGGATTTGAGAAGCGTCACTAGCTTTACGATTGGTTGAAATAAGATGCAGATATGAGAGGTGGAAACAACAATTTCTATATAAAATTAATTAGTTGTTTGCAGACGCGTTGCGCGACATGTGAAAATTTCTTAGATTTTCAACTGGCGCGTGTGCAAATTTTAGTAGAATCGCTGTGCCGGACTGTCGAATAGGGAAAATGGAATGCGAAATTCTAAAAATTGTCCGTCGCGGGACAAATTCGACTTGCAAGCAGGCTATTATATAAACTCGTGTTAAGAGGAGTTTCGCTCTTTTTATTTTTTGCTGTTATACCATACTTCAAGCAGAATACGTGCTACAATACAAGTTATTATGTTTTAGTGCACTTACAGAAGATAGATAAGGTAATAAAGTCTAGTTATATTTGCGGGTATTACTGTACCAATTATCTAAAGTAGTAGCGATAAATAAATACATTGAAGTATGCCGCTTTGTATAGCGTGAACGAATTATGAGTTGCTTTGCTATTTTTCGGGAGTGAGTAATCAAGTGTTATTAGTAAACGTGATTGGATCCACAAAACAAGATTTAGATATACATAGATGAGTTCCTGAAAAGCCCTGAAACAATTTTAGATGAATGGTGGTGTAGAAAATTTTTTAAAGGCGACCAGAAATCCGAGGACGTAAACATAACCCAGTTGGAATGGTGTGATTAACAAAGGACGATGTACATTGGAGCCACGAGTGCATTAACCGTCAGGTAACTTATGCTTTGTTGTTCAATCTTAGATGTTTTGGTGTGTGTTGAATATCTTTATAATTTGTTTGATAAAGATGGACAGTAGTGAATTTTTATAAACAACAAATTTTGAATTTTAAGGTAAAATTTTCTTGTTTAAGTAGAAAGGAGTATTTAGCAGTTTATGTTTTGATTATGATGAAAATTTGGGTCTGTCTTTGAGCTCAATTAGACTAACCTGTTTAATTAACGTAAAGGGGCGAGAATCACAGCAAATGTTGGTGCCCAATTCGAGAGGCTCGAATATTTTTTTTTACTCTGGTGAGGCTTTTTGTAGGTTTCACAGCAATATATATATATATATATATATATATATATATATATTACTCATATTTAGACCAGGGTAGAAAATTAAATAATCACATCAAATAATTTTAATCACCGTGTAGAAGCTTTGGGAAAAGGTACGCGTTATTAAAACCGTGAAGCATAAAAGTTCATTCGTTTCATTAAAAATAAGAGATTTAAATTATTTACAAGACGCTTTATATAAAAAGAAGCAGTATTAAAAAGCTCTACGTGTAATTTAATTATTCCGAGTAAAGAAACAAATAGAAATTACGTGCAAAATTTATATTAATTAACTCAATTTTAAGTAACCGGTATTAAACAAAATGTACAGATAATAATTAATATTTGATTAGGAGTCACTAAAAATTAAAGGGTATTACTTTTAATTGGAGTTAATTGAACCATTAGTAACATATAATATGTATAAAAGCTAGTAAAAACCCAATAAGATTCAGATCGTAGAAGTATTATGTTTGAACACCTGCGTATTTTTAAAAAAGCTCGTTCTGCGTAAATTTTGCAGATAACAAATGGTTACAGAGAATCTTAGAGAAACCGTCGGTTAATATTCACGGGAAGGCTGGATACGGGGTTATTTAACCCAGATAAGAATACACGTGGACTGAAATAATCGATAATAAAGAATATCAATTTGCACCAATAAGAACGGGTTAGACAAGGAAAGAGAAAATGCGTCAAGCAAAGACACATATAGTAAAAGGCGTGAGTTGAGCAACGTCACTGGGTTGCGATTGGTTGAAAATAAGAGGCAAACTTGAGAGGTAAAAATAACATTTCTGTATAAAAATTAATTAGTTATTCCCAGACGTTGCAAGCCGTGTCGAAATTTCTGAGATTTAACTGGTGCGAGTGCAAATTTAATAAGAACCGACGCACAGGCGGTCGAGATGGGAACATAGTATAAGAAATTCTAGAAACTGGCCGTTTTGAGGACAAAACCGACAGACAGGCTAACCACTATATATACCCAGGTTAATATGAGCTTCTCTCTCTTAGATTTTTCGATTTGATTCAATGCGTTAAACAGTGCTTTTTAGTTTTCCGATTTTGATAGAATAATTTAAACAGTTTGCTCGTATATTTTGGTGATTTAAAACAGTTTGTTCTTTACGTGCTACAATGAATGTAATTTAGTGCACTTAGAAAAGAAGATGCAAGGTAATAAAGTCTAGTATCACTGTACCAATTATTCAAATTTGCAACGACAAATGAATACACAAAAGTAGGCAGTTTTGGCGTATAGCGTGAAAGAAGTATGAATTTCTTTGCTATTTTTCGGGGGTGTTAATAATTAAAAGATTCGTAAACGTGTCTGGATCCACAAAACAAGCTTCAGATATACACAAATGAGTTCCGGAAAAGCCCTGAAACAAGTTTAGATGAATGGTGGTGTAGAGAAAATGTTTAAAAGCGACCAGTAATCCGAGGACGTAAACATAACCCAGTTGGAATGGTCAAATTAGCAAGGACGATGTACATTGAAGCCACTAGTGCAGTAACCTTCAGGTAACTTATGCTTTGTTGTTCGATTTTTTTGATATTTTGGTGTGTGTTGAATAACTTTATAATTGATTTACTTAAAATGGACAGTAGTGAAATTGTACTAACAACAAAATTTTAATTTTAAGGTGAAATTTGCTTGTTTAAGTAGAAAGGGGTATTTAGTATTTATGTTCTGGATTATGATGAAAATTTGGGTATGTCTTTAAGTTCAATTAGACGAACCTGGTTAATTAACGTAAAGGGGTGGGAGATGCTCCCTTTGTACTCAGACTCAGGTCTGCATATATTGTTATATTAATTAGTAGGCATCTACAAGGACTTTAATTCTGGATGCACATTAAAATGATAATAAATTTAATCTTGAAATTTTCTGATACTGAAATTTATGCTGAATTTTAATTTTGAAATTTTAATGTATTGTGAATATTGATGTAAATAGAGTTAACCTTGGTGTTTGTGATAGGAATGTGTTTGTTTTTTTTATGATTGAGGATGAAATTTTTAACTAGGTGAGCAGCCGAGGCGGAAAGGAGTAAAGAGGCGATTAAGAGAAGAAAATGACGGACTAGTTAAGTTAATAGCTTTTTGTAGGTTTCACAGCATTCTTGACGCCCAATTCGTGAGGCTCGATTCTAATACAGGGAAACACAGCATCTTTGGCGACCCAAAAGTGAGGCTCGAGTTCCAAATAAAATTTTTGTGATTTTATTCCAGGAAACTGGCGATCTGAGAGAGACAGTTTCTGTTTGTGTATAAATTTAAGAGTATTTTTAGAGTGTGTGTGAGTGATTAGAAAGTATGCACAGAAAAGAGTGGTTAAGGAGTCAAGGAGTGGAAATTGGAAGTGACGATAGTGCATTGTGTGCGAAAAATTCGAAAATGGAAGAAGCTGGAGGCAGTAGATATCAGTCGAGGACGGAATCAGGGGATCAAGGAAATGAGTTAATGATGAGAATGTTAGAGGAAATGCGATTAGCTAGGGAGGAGCCCAACCAAAAATTAGAGCAGATAAGCGGGAAAATTGAACAAAATACTAAAGAATTTACAGAATTTAAAGATAGTCTTACCGTGAAACTGGGGGAAGTAGAAAATAGGGTTGAAAAAAATGAGCGTGATATTACAGGTCTTCGACAGGAAATGGGACATTTAAGGTCCGAAGTACGCATTTTTGTGAAGAAGAGATTAATATAAAATGACTGAAGTGACGGACTCATGTAGGGATCAGTTAGGCAGAGTAGAACGCGAAGTTAGTAGTATCAAATACAACATGTCAAATTTAACGGGGGATGGTCCCAGATTTTCTACAGGTGGAGGATCATTGGACCAACACATGAAGTTTTATGGCGATAACAGGGTAAATCCACAAATTTTTATTAATAGTGTAAGAAATCTAGTGGGAAATTTATTTGACGAACAGACTAAACTGAATACGATAAAGGCTTTATTGAAAGACAACGCGGAAGCATGGTACAATTTAGTAGGACAGGACATAGACACCTACACGGACTTTGAAGACAGATTTTTAAAGCACTACTGGAGTGACCACAGACAAGACCAGGTACGAGACGACTTAACCACAGGGAAATTTAAGGGAGAATTTTCAGGAAGTAGGGAGCAATATGCTATACGCAAGTATAGCATAGCAAAGCAACTGAACCCACCACTGACGGACCGACAAATTATCAAGTATTTATCACGACACTTCGAGGTAGAAGTAAGACAACACGTAGCACTACAGAACATAGTGGACAGAGAAATGTTTTTAGAGTACCTGCAGAGGTTCGACGACGTAAGTAGTGGACGACCTCGGGATAATAGGAAAAGACAGATCAACACAGTTAGGTTTGACAATAGACGGGACAACTACGCTAGACGGGAGAATAGTTACGGATACCAGCGACAGAATTGGGAACAGCGACGACCATACTTTAGAAGTAATAGTTTAGGAAGGGGACCTGCACCGAGACCGGAACCTACCAGAAGGAATAGTTCACCGGACATGAGGGGGACTGCTAATACAGACACGGAACGAGAATGGAAACGCCTAGGACATACGCTGAGGTGACGGCTAGACCAGGACCAAGTAGGGAAAACAGACCTGGACAGGATTTTTAGAACGCGACAGACCACTAGATTTCAATGTAAATGTATATGAACATCCACGTGAATTTTTCAAAATTGAGGAGGAAGTAGAGCCAGAAACTGAGGAAAAATTATGTTTGCCAATTGTTAATATAGGAATTTTTGAGAATAATGTAAAAGTATTACTTGATACAGGGGCAGAGGCGAGTTTAATATCGGAGGAATTCGTCAGCAAAATTAGGGATAAGGTTTGTGATAGAATTATGCCTATAAAGCGTAGCCATTTAGTAGCTCCAAATAAAAAGAAGTTTGCTGTAGTGAATAGTGTTGTGGTGCTTAGGATAAATGTAGGAGGTTTAAGCTGTGAACAGGAGTTTGTAATTGTACCTGGACTGAAGTTTCAGAGTATTTTTGGTGTTCACTGTATGATGCAGTTAGGGGTTTTGATAGATATGGAAAGGAAGGTAGTAAGGATTAAGGATAGGGTAGTGTCATGGGGGAGCAGTTATGAAGTCACAGAGGATGACACGGGGTTTAGTATTAATGTAGTAGAGGTAGAGGATGATGAAGTTAAACAGATCAACACAATAAGATGTCCAGAGGATAGGATAGTAGAGGTTCAAGCTTTAGTACAAAAACATGCAAAATTAGTGGGGGTAGAAGCAACAGCAGCATATCGGGAGCAGGTGAAGGCAGAATTAAGTAAAGATGCACGAAAAATTAATCAACGGACCAAACCGCAATTCCATTGTCCACCATCCATGGACACACTTTTGACGAGGTTAAATGGCAAGTTTGTTTTTAATAAAGTAGATTTAAGGAATTCATTCTGGCTGATTCCATTACACAAGAATTCTAGAAGGTACATAGGATTTTCCATAGAGGGAAAAATCGATAATTTTAAAGTAGTATCGTTTGGTTTGTCGGCAGAAAGGAAAAAAATAGTAAATGAGAAACAGACATGTGTAGAGACTAAAGAAGAAGTAATATTTAAGAGTCAGGCTAATAGGGATGATAAGTTTATTGTATGTGAGATAACAGGGATGATAAGTATAGATATAGAAGGGGGAGAAATAGGGATGAAGAGTATTAGGATGGTGAGAAGAAAGACGTGGAGGGTCAAGAAGAGAGTTAGATTTAAATAACTTGATGAACAGAAGATAGAGATAGGTGAATTTTAGTATAGTTATAGAAAATAGAGCTAGGTATAGGATAAATACGGGAGATAGTTAGAAATAGGTATATAGGATGAGAAGGAAAATTAAATGTAGGAAGAAAATGAGATAGGTTAAGTGTAGATATTTCTTATAAGATTAGTGGCGAGTTAGGAATAGAATAGGAATAGGATAGGTATATAGAATTAGTTAGGGGGAGGTGAAGTATAGTGAAGATTAGTTAAAAGTTAGGAATAAGATAGGTATATAGGATGTATATAGGATTAGATGGATAAGTAGGATGAAGTTAGGGATAATTTCAGTTTATAGAATTAGGTGAGAGTTAGGGATAGGATAGGGATATAGGATAGGTGTAAATATTTTTTTTGGATTGGATATAAGTTAGGTAAGATAGATAGATAAGGGTAGAGAGAGATAGGCAATTTTTTTGTAAATTTGTTTTGGCAGTCTAAATGCTTTATATTTGCATTCAAATAAGTGGGATTATTTGTATTCAAATAGGGGGAAAATACTCATATTTAGACCAGGGTAGAAAATTAAATAATCACATCAAATAATTTTAATCACCGTGTAGAAGCTTTGGGAAAAGGTACGCGTTATTAAAACCGTAAAGCATAAAAGTTCATTCGTTTCATTAAAAATAAGAGATTTAAATTATTTACAAGACGCTTTATATAAAAAGAAGCAGTATTAAAAAGCTCTACGTGTAATTTAATTATTCCGAGTAAAGAAACAAATAGAAATTACGTGCAAAATTTATATTAATTAACTCAATTTTAAGTAACCGGTATTAAACAAAATGTACAGATAATAATTAATATTTGATTAGGAGTCACTAAAAATTAAAGGGTTTTATTTTTAATTGGAGTTAATTGAACCATTAGTAACATATAATATGTATAAAAGCTAGTAAAAACCCAATAAGATTCAGATCGTAGAAGTATTATGTTTGAACACCTGCGTATTTTTAAAAAAGCTCGTTCTGCGTAAATTTTGCAGATAACAAATGGTTACAGAGAATCTTGGAGAAACCGTCGGTTAATATTCACGGGAAGGCTGGATACGGGGTTATTTAACCCAGATAAGAATACACGTGGACTGAAATAATCGATAATAAAGAATATCAATTTGCACCAATAAGAACAGGTTAGACAAGGAAAGAGAAAATGCGTCAAGCAAAGACACATATAGTAAAAGGCAAGAGTTGAGCAACGTCACTGGGTTGCGATTGGTTGAAAATAAGTGGCAAACTTGAGAGATAAAAATAACATTTCTGTATAAAAATTAATTAGTTATTCCCAGACGTTGCGAGCCGTGTCGAAATTTCTGAGATTTAACTGGTGCGAGTGCAAATTTAATAAGAACCGACGCACAGGCGGTCGAGATGGGAACATAGTATAAGAAATTCTAGAAACTGGCCGTTTTGAGGACAAAACCGACAGACAGGCTAACCACTATATATACCCAGGTTAATATGAGCTTCTCTCTCTTAGATTTTCGATTTGATTCAATGCGTTAAACAGTGGTTTTTAGTTTTCCGATTTTGATAGAATAATTTAAACAGTTTGCTCGTATATTTTGGTGATTTAAAACAGTTTGTTCTTTACGTGCTACAATGAATGTAATTTAGTGCACTTAGAAAAGAAGATGCAAGGTAATAAAGTCTAGTATCACTGTACCAATTATTCAAATTTGCAACGACAAATGAATACACAAAAGTAGGCAGTTTTGGCGTATAGCGTGAAAGAAGTATGAATTTCTTTGCTATTTTTCGGGGGTGTTAATAATTAAAAGATTCGTAAACGTGTCTGGATCCACAAAACAAGCTTCAGATATACACAAATGAGTTCCGGAAAAGCCCTGAAACAAGTTTAGATGAATGGTGGTGTAGAGAAATGTTTAAAAGCGACCAGTAATCCGAGGACGTAAACATAACCCAGTTGGAATGGTCAAATTAGCAAGGACGATGTACATTGAAGCCACTAGTGCAGTAACCTTCAGGTAACTTATGCTTTGTTGTTCGATTTTTTTGATATTTTGGTGTGTGTTGAATAACTTTATAATTGATTTACTTAAAATGGACAGTAGTGAAATTGTACTAACAACAAAATTTTAATTTTAAGGTGAAATTTGCTTGTTTAAGTAGAAAGGGGTATTTAGTATTTATGTTCTGGATTATGATGAAAATTTGGGTAGGTCTTTAAGTTCAATTAGACGAACCTGGTTAATTAACGTAAAGGGGTGGGAGATGCTCCCTTTGTACTCAGACTCAGGTCTGCATATATTGTTATATTAATTAGTAGGCATCCAACAAGGACTTTAATTCTACTTAAACAAGCAAATTTCACCTTAAAATTAAAATTTTATGGTTAGTACAATTTCACTAATGTCCATTTAAAGTAAATCAATTATAAAGTTATTCAACACACACAAAAATATCAAAGTTCAAACAAAATAGTATAAATTACCTGAAGTTTACTGCACTCGTAGCTTCAATGTACATCGTCCCTTTCGTTAATCACACCATTCCAACTGGATTATATGTACGGCTTCTGATTCTCAACGCTTTTAAAATTTTCTCCATCACCATTCATCTAAAGTTGTTTCAGGGTTTTTCTGGAACTCATCGGTGTATATCTGACCTTTGTTTTGTGGATCCAGACACATTTATGAACCATTTATTTATTCACCCCCGCAAAATAGCAAAGGAATTCATACTTCTTTCACCAATATACGCCAAAACTGCCTACTTTTGGTGTACTCATTTGTCGTCGTAAATTTTACTAATTGGTACAGTGATACTAAATTTTATTACCTTGTATTTAAGTGCACTAAAGTACATTCATGTTAGCACGTAAAGCACAAACTGTTTTAAATCACCAAAATATACGAGCAAACTTTAAATTATTCTATCAAACTAAAAAGCACTGTTTAACGTATTGAATCAAGTCGCGGATGTAAGAGAGCTTGTTTATATTCACCTGGGTATATATAGAAGTTAGCCTGTCTGTCGGTCGAGTCCTCAAAATGGACAATTCTAAAGAATTTCGCATGCTAGGTTCCCAGTCCGTATCCTGTGCGTCGGTTTTTACGAATTTTGTACTCGCCCCAGTTAAATCTCAGAAATTTCAACACGGCACGCAATGTCTGGAAATAACTAATTGACTTCTATACCGAAATGTTATTTTTTACCTCTCAAATTTTGCCTTTTACTTTCAACCAATCGCAACCCCATGACGTTGCTCTACTCACGCCTTTTACTATATGTGCCTCGGTCTTGCGCATATTATCTGTCTCTATCTAACCTGTTCTTAGTGGTGCAAATTGATATTCCTTACTATCGATTATTTCAGTCCATGTGGACTATCTGGGCTAAATAACCCCGTATCGCGCCTTCCCGTGAATATTAAGGGTTTCTCCAAGATTCTTTGTAACCATTAATTATCTGCAAAATTTACGCCGAATGAGCTTTTTAAACTACGCAGGTGTTCAAACATACTATTAATTCTCAGAGCTTTATTTTATTGGGTTTTTACAAGTTTTCGTAGATATTATATGTTACTAACGGTTCAATTAACTTCAATTAAAATTAATACCTTTAAATTTTAGTGAATCCTAACTAAATATTAATTATTATCTGTACGTTTTGTTTAATACCGGTTACTTAAAATAGGGTTAATTAATATAAATTTTGCACGTAATTTCCATTTGTTTCTTTCCTCGGAATAATTACATTACACGTAGAGCTTGTTAATACTGTTTCTTTTGATATAAAGCGTCTTGTACATGATTTAAATCTCTTATTTTACTGAAACTAATAAATTTTTTTACGGTTTTAATAACGCGTATTATCTAATAATATTCATTATACACGGTGATTAAAATTATTTGATGTGATTATTTAATTTTCTACCCTGGTCAAATATGAGTATTTTCCCCTATTTGAATACAAATAATCCCACTTATTTGAATGCAAATATAAAGCATTTTGAAAAAAAAATTACAAAAAATTGCCTATCTCTCTCCCATCTATCTAACACCTACTTTGTCTCCAATCCAAAAAAATATGTACACCTACCTATATCCCTATCCTATTCCTAACTCTCACCTAATTTTATAAACTGAAATTATCCCTAACTTCATCCTACTTATCCATTTAATCCTATATACATCCTATATACCTATCCTATTCCTAACTTTTAACTAATGTTCACTATACTTTACTTCCCCCTACCTAATCCTATATACCTATCCGACTCTTACTCTATTCCTAACTCTCCACTAATCTTATATGAAATATCTATACTTAACCTATCTTATTTTCTTCCTACATTTAATTTTTATTCTCATCCTAAACCTATTCCTAATTATCTCCCATATTTATCCTATACCTAGCTTTATTTTCTATAAACACTTACTTCTACTTTTCTATATACACCTATGCTATCCCTATCCTATTTAAATTTTACTCTATTATACACCTATCTACTCTCTATTCTATATCTATACTAAAATTCACCTATCTCTATCCTTTGTTCATTAAGTTATTTAAATCTAACTCTCTTCTTGACCCTCCAAGTCTTTCTTCTCACCATCCTAATACTCTTCATCCCTATCTCTCCCCCTTCTATATCTATACTTAACATCCCCATTATATCACATACAATAAACTTATCCCTATTATCCTGACTCTTAAATATTGCTTCTTCTTCAGTCCCTACACTTGTCTGTTTCTCATTTATTATTGTTTCCCTTTCTGCCGACAAACCAAACGATACTACTTTAAAATTATCGATTTTTTTCTCTACGGAAAATCCTATGTACCTTCTAGAATCTTTGTGTAATGGAATCCGCCAGAATGAATCCCTTAAATCTACTTTATTAAAAACAAACTTGCCATCTTTACTTAATTCCGCCTTCACCTGCTCCTGATATGCTGCTTCTACCCCCCCTACTTCTGCATGTTTTTGTACTAAAGCTTGAACCTCTACTATCCTATCCTCTGGACATCTTATTGTGTTGATCTGTTTACCTTCATCATCCTCTACCTCTACTACATTAATACTTAATAACCCCGTGTCATCCTCTGTGACTTCATAACTGCCCTTCCATGGCACTACCCTATCATTAATCCTTACTACCTTCCTTTCCATATCTATCAAAACCCCTAACTTTATCATACAGTCAACACCTAAAATGCTCTGAAACTTCAGTCCAGGTACAATTACAAACTCCTGTTCACAGCTTAAACCTCCTATATCTATCCTAAGCACCACAACACTATTTACTACAGCAAACTTCTTTTTATTTGAGCTACTAAATGGCTACGCTTTATAGGCATAATTCTATCACAAACCTTATCCCTAATTTTGCTGACGAATTCCTCCGATATTAAACTCGCCTCTGCCCCTGTATCAAGTAATACTTCTACATTATTCTCAAAAATTTCTAAATTAATAATTGGCAAACATAAATTTTCCTTAGTTTCTGGCTCTACTTCCTCCTCAATTTTGAAAAATTCACGTGGATGTTCATATACATTTACACTGAAATCTAGTGGTCTGTCGCGTTCTAAAATCCTGTCCAGGTCTGTTTTCCCTACTCGGTCCTGGTCTAGCCGTCACCTCAGCGTAAGTCCTAGGCGTTTCCACTCGTTCCGTGTCTGTATTAGCAGTCCCGCTCATGTCTGGTGAACTATTCATTCTGGTAGGTCCCGGTCTCGGTGCAGGTCCCCTTCCTAAACTATTACTCCTAACATATGGTCGTCTCTGTTCCCAATTCTGTCGCTGGTATCCGTAACTATTCCCCCGTCTAGCGTAGTTGTCCCGTCTATTGTCAAACCTAACTGTGTTGATCTGTCTTTCCCTATTATCCCGAGGTCGTCCACTACTTACGTCGTCGTACCTCTGCAGGTATTCTAAAAACATTTCTCTGTCCACTATGTTCTGTAGTGCTACGTACTGTCTTATTTCTACCTCGAAGTGTCGTGATAAATACTTAATAATTTGTCGGTCCGTCAGTGGTGGGTTCAGTTGCTTTGCTATGCTATACTTGCGTATAGCATATTGCTCCCTACTTCCTGAAAATTCTCCCTTAAATTTCTCTGTGATTAAGTCGTCTCGTACCTGGTCTTGTCTGTGGTCACTCCAGCAGTGCTTTAAAAATTTGTTTTCAAAGTCCTGATACGTGTCTATGTCCTGTCCTACTAAATTGTACCATGCTTCCGCATTGTCCTTTAATAAAGCCTTTATCGTATTCAGTTTAGTCTGTTCGTCAAATAAATTTCCCACTAGATTTCTTACGCTATTAATAAAAATTTGTGGATTTACCCTGTTATCGCCATAAAACTTCATGTGTTGGTCCAATGATACTCCACCTGTAGAAAATCTGGGACCTTCCCCCGTTAAATTTGACATGTTGTATTTGATACTACTAACTTCGCGTTCTACCCTGCCTAACTGATCCCTACATGAGTCCGTTACTTCAGTCATTTTTACATTTATTTCTTCTTCACAAAAAATGCGTACTTCGGACCTTAAATGTCCCATTTTCTGTCGAAGACCTGTAATATCACGCTCATTTTTATCAACCCTATTTTCAACTTCCCCCATCTTTACGGTAAGACTATTTTTAAACTCTGTAAATTCTTGAGTCGATTGCTCAATTTTCCCGCTTATCTGCTCTAATTTTCGGTTGGACTCTTCCCTAGCTCTATTAGCTTCATCATTCATTCTCTCTAGCATTCTCATTATCATCTCGTTTCCTTGATCCCCTGATTCCGTCCTCGACTGATCTCTACTGCCTCCAGCTTCTTCCATTTTAGAATTTTTCTCACACAATGCACTATCGTCACTTCCAATTTCCACTCCTTGACTCCTTACCCACTCTTTTCTCTGCATACGTTCTAATCACTCTCACACACTCTAAAATACTCTTAAATTTATACACACACAAAAAACTCTCTCTCTCAGATCGCCAGTTTCCTGGAATAAAATCACAAAAATTTTATTTGGAACTCTAGCCTCACTTTTGGGTCGCCAAATTATGCTGTGTAAATTCTCCTTTGAATGCGGGAACTGGCCCTTAAAAAAAACATTCGAGCCCCACAGATTGGGCGTCATATTTGCTGTGAATCCTATAAAAAGCCTCGCCAGTTATCTTAACTGTGTTGGTCCATTGACTTTCTTCTGTTAATCGCCTCGGCTGCTCCCTAGATAACTTTCATCCTCATTCATAAAAAAACAAACACATTCCTACCACAAACACGAACGTTAACTCTATTTACATCAATATTCACAATACATTAAAATTTCAAAATTAAATTTTGGCATAAATTTCAGTATCAGAAATTTTCAAGATTACATTTATTATCATTTAAATGTGCATCCTGAATTAAAGTCCTTGTTGGATGCCTACTAATTAATATAACAATATATGCAGACCGGAGTCTGAGTACAAAGGAGCATCTACCACCCTTTACGTTAATTAACCAGGTTCGTCTAATTGAGCTCAAAGACATACCCAAATTTTCATCATAATCCAGAACATCAATACTAAATACCCCTTTCTACTTAAACAAGCAAATTTCACCTTAAAATTAAAATTTTATGGTTAGTACAATTTCACTAAAGTCCATTTAAAGCAAATCAATTATAAAGTTATTCAACACACACAAAAATATCAAAGTTCAAACAAAATAGTATAAATTACCTGAAGTTTACTGCACTCGTAGCTTCAATGTACATCGTCCCTTTCGTTAATCACACCATTCCAACTGGATTATATGTACGGCTTCTGATTCTCAACGCTTTTAAAATTTTCTCTATCACCATTCATCTAAAGTTGTTTCAGGGCTTTTCTGGAACTCATCGGTGTATATCTGACCCTTGTTTTGTGGATCCAGACATATTTATGAACCATTTAATTATTCACCCCCGCAAAATAGCAAAGAAATTCATACTTCTTTCACCAATATACGCCAAAACTGCCTACTTTTGGTGTACTCATTTGTCGTCGTAAATTTTACTAATTGGTACAGTGATACTAAATTTTATTACCTTGTATTTAAGTGCACTAAAGTACATTCATGTTAGCACGTAAAGCACAAACTGTTTTAAATCACCAAAATATACGAGCAAACTTTAAATTATTCTATCAAACTAAAAAGCACTGTTTAACGTATTGAATCAAGTCGCGGATGTAAGAGAGCTTGTTTATATTCACCTGGGTATATATAGAAGTTAGCCTGTCTGTCGGTCGAGTCCTCAAAACGGACAATTCTAAAGAATTTCGCATGCTAGGTTCCCAGTCCGTAGCCTGTGCGTCGGTTTTTACGAATTTTGTACTCGCCCCAGTTAAATCTCAGAAATTTCAACACGGCACGCAATGTCTGGAAATAACTAATTGACTTCTATACCGAAATGTTATTTTTTACCTCTCAAATTTTGCCTTTTACTTTCAACCAATCGCAACCCCATGACGTTGCTCTACTCACGCCTTTTACTATATGTGCCTCGGTCTTGCGCATATTATCTGTCTCTATCTAACCTGTTCTTAGTGGTGCAAATTGATATTCCTTACAATCGATTATTTCAGTCCATGTGGACTATCTGGCTTAAATAACCCCGTATCGCGCCTTCCCGTGAATATTAAGCCCCGGTTTCTCCAAGATTCTTTGTAACCATTAATTATCTGCAAAATTTACGCCGAATGAGCTTTTTAAACTACGCAGGTGTTCAAACATACTATTAATTCTCAGAGCTTTATTTTATTGGGTTTTTACAAGTTTTCATAGATATTATATGTTACTAACGGTTCAATTAACTTCAATTAAAATTAATACCCTTTAAATTTTAGTGAATCCTAACTAAATATTAATTATTATCTGTACGTTTTGTTTAATACCGGTTACTTAAAATAGGGTTAATTAATATAAATTTTGCACGTAATTTCCATTTGTTTCTTTCCTCGGAATAATTACATTACACGTAGAGCTTGTTAATACTGTTTCTTTTGATATAAAGCGTCTTGTACATGATTTAAATCTCTTATTTTTACTGAAACTAATAAATTTTTATGCTTCACGGTTTTAATAACGCGTATTATCTAATAATATTCATTATACACGGTGATTAAAATTATTTGATGTGATTATTTAATTTTCTACCCTGGTCTAAATATGAGTAATATATATATATAAACAAAACACCACTGCCCACTAGTACATCTAACAAGCATAAGTACACAAGAAAAATTACGAAACACAAATAAATAATACTTAAAACGAATAATAGCCCTAAGTAGAGTTAAGAGAGAGTGTTACCTTCAAGTAATTTGTAAATAGTGAATTAATTAAGAAGTTTGTTTATCAGTAATAAATATATAGTACTATTTTCTGGAATGCAATTAATTAAAAAGATATATTTTTCAGTTACAACAATCTAGAAATATACTTATACACAAATCCCTAGATGTACATTAATGATATAGTTTTTAGTGAGTGTTTTGTTATACAAATACAGCTTTGTTACGTAACGGCACCTAAAATACTCACAGATAAAACGCTTATCACGTTCACACTGAAACCTTTAGCCAATTCCTGAGAGGTACAAAATAAATTTGGTAAATAAGTATAATTATTAAAGTTGGTTGTTGTAGATATAGGAAGCAAAAATGGTCTTGGGGATGTGATTAACACGCTCGGCAGGATTGACTTGAGGATGGTAATGGGTAATGGGTAATGCGCGTGTGATGACGTGTACATAAAGAGGTAAGTTGACGACTACGTAACTGTACACCATTATCCGTAATCAGGTATTGGGAAGCACCAAAAAGTAGCAAGCTCTCTTCTTCAAGGATTTTCGAAACGAAAGCTGCGGTGGCCCTTTGTAAAGGAAAAAAACAGAGGAAATTTGGTGAAGTAATCAGTCACTAAAAGAATATAGAAATTGCCTCTTGTGAAATGGGCAAGAAGACCTACGATATCACAGAATAAGATGATCTAGCTGTAAGAGCAAATAAGCCAGGAACAGGTAACTGTTCAACCTTGTGACTAGCACGAGCAAGACAACGTTGGTTACAGCGAGCGACGTCAGCTACAAGTGTCGGTAATAGGATTGAAGGAAAAGAGCAGAAATTTTGTCACGCAACAGTGACCAGAATTAGGAGGATCGTGGTGAAGTGATATCAGCCGGCTGCGTGGTTTAGTAGGTTCTTGTGCAACTACTAAGCCCAAGGGTCTCGGTGCGATTTCCGACACGAATTACTTGAAAAATGTTAAAGTAGTTCGGACGAAAGATAAAGTGTAGGTCCCGTGAGTAAATATTGTTACGCACGTTGAAGATCCCTACATTGTTTGGAATAGCAAGGATTTGGCAAAATTCAAAATTTTAAATTAAAAAGGATTCGCTTTCTGTGTAATGTAGTACGTTCGGTTGGAGCATTGGCAAATCAAACGTCAGGTGAAGAGATATCAGATGAGTCCTCTACTCGAATGGTACAAGAATTTTCCAATCGCTATTGGATTCGACAGCGAATGAAGCATTATAACGGCGAAAAATATGTTGTTTAACACGGACTAGGATGGATAATGTCTAGGATATTTAGGGACACTTTGAGGTACAAAATTATACCAGAGGTCAGGTGTAGGAAGACTGACTTCAACGGGGAGATAAAAGCGATGGAGACAGGTTTGAGGAAGGGAACAAATCGGGAGAAAGTATAGGGCACAACATGTACTTTTCCTTTACGCTGGATATTCGGGAATAAGGGAATGATGGATATAATGTTAAGGTTTATTGGTTTATAGTTTTTGTACCCCTAAAATCCTAAAACAATTTACTAGACTCCAATAAGGTTTTTTTTTAGGAGAGTTCAAGAAATATATAATATTGTACTTGCCTATTAAGGTATGATTAGTGCTCGGAGTGACGTTACCAATATAGGTTGTACTTTCATATTCCTCGCAATTTAATAAATAAAAGTTACAATCACTTTCAAAACTAGCTTCTGTAGAGTTCATGTTTAAGCGTAGATCAGTAAATTCGACAAAGAATGCGGCCTTAAATATTCAGCAACGTCTTCTAGGTCTAACGCTGAGTACTTAAATATTGGCAGAACGAAGTTGGCAAATTTAAAGGAGTTGAATTTGGAATACAACCTTCCATCACGTGCCATCTGAAACAAAAAGAAAAAGGAATAAATGCTGTGTTCTCCAGTTTTTTGACTAACGAAAGTAACATATATTACTTTTTTCTACACAAGCATATATTTTTCAAAGTCTTAGTTTGAGAGTTTAAATATTACTTTTCTATAACATTTAGGTGGCATCAAATGTCTGTCTATGAATAAATACTAAAGTTGCACATCTACAAGTATGTTGTGTGCCATTTACATGCACAGATACAACACTTAAACCCGCAATTAATACTATTTGATAAATTATTCTTCCAACCTCCACTTAGCGTTCTTGTTAAAGGATCCTGTAAAGAGCTGCCTCTGAATTCACTTTGTTTTGCAAAGATCACCAGCCACCTTGGTGAGGAGAATATCCTCAGGTGCTCAAAACAAATTTTAGTAAATTGTTTGTTGGGAAGGGTTACTTTAGCCTACGTTATGAGGAGAATGTCCTCAGAAAAGTTTTCTAAACAACTTTGAGTTTAATGATTTTTATTTTAATTTTAGTATAAATTAAGTGATTTTGTTCATTAAGGCAACAATTCACTTTGTTTTGTGGAGATCACCAGCTTACTTGGTGAGGAGAATATCCTCAGCTATTCAAAACAAATTTGAGTGAATTGTTTGTTGTGAAGGATCACTTCAGCCTAGGTGGTGCGGATAATATCCTCAGAAGGATTTCCTGAATAACTTTTAGTTTAATGATTTTTAATTTTTTTGTATACTACTGATTATGGCCTATAGTGGTCGAAATATGTAGTTAGTATTTAATATATTTTATGGTAAAGGGGTATTCAATATTATAATTCAATCTTTCTAATAAAGGTAACATTTATTTACGTTAGGATGAAGGCGTTTGCAACACACCATTGTTGTACTGACATTATTTGCACTTTGAAAGTCACAATCTTGAGGTTTGTTTATTCTGGCAAATATCTTCATATCATCCGCAGAAAGCAGCTTTTCGCACTTTAGAACGTTAGATAAGTCGTTGATGAATAACAAAAATAGTAGCGGACCCAAATTGGATCCTTGAGGAACGCCATAGGATGCCAAAAAATTTTCTGAGCTGTAATTGTTATAAATGACATACTACGTACGGTTTTGTAGATATGATCCAAATAATAATATGTGTCTTGCTAAAGCCAAATGTGCTTAATTTTGTAATAGTAATGGAAGTGTCAATCTGATCAAATGCTTTTGTGAAATCAGTAAATACTACATCAACTTGACCTTGGGCATCTAGCTATTCTGACAAAAAAATGAGTAAAAGCATTAGGTTAGTTGTGGTAGAGCGGCCCATCATAAATTCGTGATGACATGTAGAAATAGCTTCTAACTTTAGGATATATTTAATTATGTAATAGTTCGAATACTTTAGATAAGTTACACAGTATACTTATTGATCTACATTTGTTGAGAACAGGATAAATTCTAGCACTTTTCGATATCTCAGGTAAACTTGTAGTTCTTAGAGAGAGATTAAATATAATGCTCAGTGGATAATAAAATATTGTGCAACATTCCTTAACTAGAAAACTATAAATATATTCGGAACCACAAGTCATTTTGTTTTTAAATTTAATGATGGTTGATTGGACCTCGCTGGTTTAAAATGCCCAACATTTATGATAGACATGTTGTTAAAAGTAATTATACCTGTACCGGCGTTGGAGGTTGATGATACACTGCTATAGTATTTACTAAACGCGTTCACAATGGCTTCAGGGAAATCATGTTTGTTTATCGATATTCAATTTTCCAGGTACGCAAGTTATGTATCCCCCAATCTATATATGTACAAATAAATAGGAATTATTAGAAAATTATAAAGAAAATTTAAGTTAGAAGCAACATTGTATCTCAAGGATAAATATGAAAAGGTTATTAAAAGTTCACAAGCAAGTTATGAGAACGGATGTAATACATTGTATTCTAGCCGTAAGTGATACTGCAGGTGCAGGTCACAGACGGTTAAGAAACCGCGATTACTTAGAAATTAAGATTGTTACATTGTATAATGAATAGAATTAAGAAATAAGCAGACATGAGCTCTGCAAGTTCCCACAGACATGTGAGAGGCAGGGACAACATAAATACCCCGGGAGCCCCATGACCATCAGTCAGTCTTGAGTATTTCAGCTTTAACATTGGCGTTTGCTTAGACTACTCACCCTTATTAAACTTCAATTAATATTTAAATTTTGAATTTGTATAAATCAATCCAGTTTGTCAAAATTCAATTGTAATTTCTGTTTAACCAAATAAAATGTGTTACAAGAAGTTTTAGAAGAGGTTTTTAAAAAAACCGCTCCCAAGGCCCGAAACGTAACTCGCAGACACCACCACGATTTTCCTGAATATATGATGACATTTGTCTACGATAAGCAGTAAATGATTGCTGAATATCAAGGAAATATTTTTATAGCATGCATTCGTTTGCGATTTAACTGTGGACTGTAATTTTTTAAATTCTTTACGCTGGTTAGACCGTTAAGTTATTTTATGTTTCTGTAGTATGAGATTTTCAGTTGAATATGCTTGATAAGCTCCTGCGAATACCACCTGGGATATTTGTGTTTTATACAACTAAATAGTAGTACATAAACATCAAAAAGTGTATAAGTACAATCGTAAAAATATTTGCAAGCGACAGTCACGTCTGACGATTCTAATAGAAATGACCTATTAGTATCAGCAAGATATTATATAAACCAACGAGATCGGTTTTTAAAATTGTACGCTTTTTTATCACGAGTAATGGGAAATGCATTACTTGCATCATTAGGCAAATAAATATTTGTGTTCAAGGCTGGGTGATAGATATCGTCTTTAACAAAAGGTAGTGCATCTCGTCTAATTACACACTTGGAATTTGAAAATACATTGTACATTTAATGGAGTTAAATTGTTATATATTTAATAGTTCAGTAAAGCCTTGCATTACCCTACTTAGCTTTCATCAACATGTTATTAAAATTTGGTATATTAAAGTCGCCCACAATTACGACGTTTTTGTTATAACAACACTCTAATTGCTTGAAAAGGTCAACAAGTACCTGATAATCCTTAATTATAGTGTAATATGAGATAAATTCAGAATTTCAGTCAATATGTGATTTCTTATCTCAATAGAGCACCGCCACCCCCCACACTTTATTTATAACATCATACTGACGATCACACCAAAAACCCTTAAACGAGTTTGGAAAAATCTCGTAGTTGAAGATATCAGGTGTGAGTGCAGTTTCAACTAAACATACTATACAAATTCACATCCACATACTGATGTAAAACACTGTTGAGTTTTGGTGCGCAGTCCTCTGATATTTTGATAGTAACACACCAATTGATTTAATTGTGAATAAGGTACCGTGTTTAGTTTTTTAGGTTGGCAACTATTATCTGCGGAATTCTTTGTATGTATCGTATAGTTAAGTCTGATTCGCCCTTATCGATTGTGTTTCTGAGTTTAATTTAATTCTAAGTTTAATCATAAATTCCCGCTGGAATGGAGTCTCATCTAGTTTAATGTTAATGGAAGCTGGGCAAGAACGGACGGAGAGTGCGAGGACTTCCGTGTCGGAGTTGATCATGGGTTAGAGAGGGCGACATAAACGTACCAGAACTCTCCAAGAGCAGTGAACGGTGATGGTAGGGGTGTGCAATGACACTTGTGAGAAATTCGAAGGACCAGGAAAGAAAGATAGCACTGGTGAGCACAACTACAACGCTTAATTGATATAGTAGTGCTGTTTAATGAATAACTAATCAAATAACAACTAATAATATTACTGGTTGTCGTAATATAGTTCTAGTTCGCTAAGAGTGTACAAATTTTATAACACCCGCTATGTGATTTACAACACTATTCAACTGTACAATAATATTTGAATTACAATAGCTTTTAGACTATTTCAAGTTCACTAACGTATTGATACACCAATGGAAAAATTTCATTCGATTAGCACTAAAAAACACAAGTAGTTTTGGTATGAGATAACAACTATAAGGTCCTTATTAATAATTTACAGGTTTTAAGAATTACTATTGCACGATATTTATTATATCGCTAGAGACTTATTATTTATATATTTCCTGAAACGCATTTGCGATAAAAAAGAGTAGAAATTATTCGGAACACTGATCGCCCGTTTGAAGTCAATCAGATATCTTTTATTAGAGAAAAATCACAGAAATTGCAAAGAGCAGCGCGAACTCCTTACAGAGCACTGCCAATTTTTACTTGGCATAACTGAAAGTTAACTATGTAAAGCTACGGTTTTAGCATAATTAAAGAAGCCCGCAAGTTGCATATCCCCCAAATTAATATATATATATATATATATATATATATATATATATGTATTCAAATGCAATTATTAAATCTTAAGAAATAGATTGTTACATTGTATAATTGAAGGACACATTATAAAAGGCTAATAAAAGTTCATAATCAGACGTGAGAAAGGAAGCAACTACTTTGTATTCCAGACGTAACTTGATGCTGCAGGTACAGGTCACAATAGATTATAAGAAGGTAATTGTTAGAATTAAGATTACTAAGAAGTTGTAACGGTCAGTGAATGTATTTTAGTGCGCGGCATTTATAACAAGTGGTAATGTTGAAAGATGGCATCGTACACTCAAGGCTTCAATCAAAAGGCCATGCCACCAACAATTGGGTTGATATACTACCTTTAATTTTATTAGGGCTCAGATGCTCTATCAATGATGTTATGAAACTTTCACCTGCAGAAGTATTAATCGGTACCACTCTAAAGTTATCTGGAGAATTTTTCCAAGAAACTAAATCTGGCATCACACCACCAGATTTTGTCAAAAATCTTAAACGCATTTTTGACAAAACACGTCCAGTTCTCAAAACAAATGTACTTCGCGAAATATATTTATTCATCCAGATTTGCAAACTGCAAGTCATGTTCTCAAACGCAATGATATGGTACTTAAACCATTGCAACAACCATACAATGGATCATATAAAGTTTTAAATAGAAATACTAAATGGTTCGTAGTAGAAAAATGGCAAACCGGACAAAATCTAAATAGACCCACTCAAACCATCAGAACCTGATTCACTTCAATCAAAATCTCAAACTAAACAACTTGTTTTACCTCATCTTATCACTGAGCAAACAACTCCGCTTAAAGCTGAAAAAAACCCAAGATACTTCTCTAAAACCAACACATTATTGTCGCACAGTTTCGCTTCCGCTCAGGTAGCGTTAACACTAGCGGGGGAATGCTGTAACGGTCAGTGAATGTATCTTAGTGCGCGGCATCCGTAACATTTTAATTTAAAGTTCGCGCCAGATCGCCTTATCCAGTGCCGTTCAATTCCTATGGAATTGGCGTGTGCGCGGAAGGAAGAAACAACAGGGTTGAGATAGTTGAAGACGCGGTCGGTTACGGTTAAACGCGATAGCAATAAACTAATAGTTAATCTTTTAATCACATTATACACTAACGTATGTAATTCAATACTGTTTATGTTACATATATTAGCTATTCATAAATTCGATAATATACCAAATTTAGTTATCAACGTGTTGGTTTATTGTGTAAACATAACAATGAAGTTGTTTACAACCAACGTTTTAGCAGCCTCTTCTCTACAAAGGTATTATACACTTTCATCCCTAAATTAACAAGTCGAACAAAGTAATACAATGTATTTTATCAAGAAGCAGCAGACATGAGATCTGCACTTCCCACAAGACGATGCAAAGGCATGGATAGGTGAGAAGCTCGTGATGGCCAGTCAGTCTCGAACTTCATAACTTTAACATTGTTGGTTGTTCAGCTACTCATTAGTAATTAGTAATTTTGAATATTTGTTAATTAAAACGTTAATGAACATAACGTCCAAGTTGTCAAATCATTATAGTAATTACTGTACAAATAAAATACACTTGATAGGAGTGTTTTCTGGAAATAAAAACTTTTTCAAAAGAAGCTCTCAAAGGCCCAAAACCTATCCCGTATCCTAACAAATTATAAGGGATACGACCACAAAACGCAGTTAAAAACGAACCGAATTGGACGACTATTGAAGAAAGGCTTGCTATTGTCTCACATGCAGATAAGTGAATCCGATAATACGCAGCGTCCTATCAAGGTTAATGTTTTGTTTGTTAAATAAAATAGGAATGAGATTTAATGCTCGTAAATTTAATTAATGATATAGGAAACCTGCATTTGAAGACGAAATTATTTACTAAGAAATTTTTATTGCTTTTAAAATATAGAATAATTTATATTTAACTCCAAGAGAAGCTTTCACCTGTTTCAAAAGAGTTTTGCTTTTAACAACTCGAAGCGCATCAACAGAAGTAGTCAAAGTTACTTTAATCGGGCGCGGTTTATATCACAGAAAATGAAAAAAAAATGGTAAAGGTAAAATTTCTATCACTAAATAGCCAAAAGTAGCTAGTTAAAAGTTGTATCTTAAAATTTGAAATTAAAGTTAGAGGTGTAGGATATTATATTAAGAAAAGTTAATTGCTTTCCAACATAATGCGTTTCTGGCGGAAATGACCGCAAGAGATAACTATATGCGCAATACTATCAATTAGTGTATACTTCTTTTCCGTTTCCTAATTTAGTGCTGTTTGTTCTAAGAAAAATCAAATGCCGAATAGAAACTTTATTTAGTTATTAAGTCCTTTTGGTTGTAAGCAGTTACCCAGACATGAGTGAACAAGAAGATTTTTTTTTATTTTTTGTAGCTTTGTCGCGATTATTACGTGATAAGTGAATTAACTCATAACATACCTTTTCATTTACTGTATATCCAAGTTCCATCTCTTATATTTATTAAATCTATTGTATTTTGTATAATAGTAAAAGAATTGCTCGTGTTTCCTAAATTTAGCTGGTTATTTTATAAATTATATTTACATTGTAAACATAAAATAAGTTGTACATGCATAAATACGTTAATATACCCCCCAGAATTTTTATCGCTCTCGGGAAAATGATGTGCATACCCGGTCTGGAAGTGACGACATTCTCTATTCTAATTGGATGTAAAACACAAGTCGGTTTGAATAATCTAATCCCGCAAGGGACGAAAAAGTACCGAGACAATGGGGTTATTATGTAAACACTTTTAGTGTTGGACTTTATGGAAGCAACACTGGTTATTCGGGGATTGTCGTTAACGCGTGTTTTGAGTAGTGCTCCAATTTTTCGTTCCTGGCGTTTTAATTTTTTCCTGTCGGACATTAATTGGCAGGCAACAACATTTTACAATTTGCAAAAGACTGAACACCACGACGCTGAGAAGAGTTCCATCACTGTAGGCTATGCACAGTAAGTCTTAATAACTTTATAACTGTTACAAAGTACCAAAATTGGCACGATTGACCCTTAATAATTAATTGAGATTGGGGTTGAGGGTTGAGCGTTAAACAATTACCTATGTTCATCTACGATATATTAAAAATAATAAAGACAAGAGAAGTTTACAGCGCTTACAGGAAGAAGTACTGAAAATAAAATGGAATACAAAATGCAGTAGAAAAACCTCTGTATTGCTGCTTAATTTTGTGTAACATTATATTGACTAGAGTACTGGGAAATTTGTTTAAAAAAATTCAGTTAATTTTCAAGAGTTTTTTACCTATTAATTAATACTGTTTATGATCTGCAAGATAATAGCTTACCTTCAAATTGCATTAGGAAAACAATATTCGAACAACAAATCCATTGACCTACAGTAATTTTTATTACAGGCGTGGCAGTTTCATTCCATTATAAAAAGGCTTGTTCTACTGCACCAGCTACAATATTTACTTTTGCAGAAGTTAAACCGGAAATTCGAATTATTGTAGTGGAACGTTGAAAGCGAAACTGTAATAAACAGAGCATACTATTTCTTAATCAATTAACCTTGATAAAGTGTACAACTCGTTACAGATAAATCATGCCAAAACGCTTTAAGGGAGTAATACAAATACACGAAACGACGCTAAGGAATAATTTGGCTCCAGTAGTAGAGCCTTTGTAACTTGCGTTCATTAAGCGACCGCAATACATTATTCTAGCGTAGTACAGCAGTCGTCGAATTACTAAAACAAAAGTTTACAGAATGTAGTGCATTACGCAGGTAGTAATATAGAAGTAGTTTACATAAACTATATCAAGCCATATCAGCTAAGTGCTTGTAGAGTTAATATAATATTGTTTGTAAATGTCTGCTCCTTTTCAAACAGTTATAGATAATTTGGTTATCCATAATTTTCGTTTATTGGAGTACTTGAAATGTTTGCTATCCTCTACTCAAACAGTTTGAGTAAATGTGCATTATTAAAACAATTAAGTAATGTAACAAGTATAATAGGCAATCAACCATACGAATTTTTAGGTGTTGAAATGATAGTTATTTAATATAAAAAAAAAACATCTCACAATTGTCAAGCAAATCCTTTAAAAATTTAGTTTAAGATAGCTACAAATAGTGTACAGGGAAATTCAATACAAGACGAAGCGAGTAGGGTACTTTCGTTCTAGTGCAAAATTGTTCATTTCCCTACAAGAAAACCTAAAGTCTGTTGTGCAAATTTTTGTACCCTGCAAGGTCATTTATTCAAATCACAGGAAACTAACATGGAGACGGACCATTACTTCCACTATTATATAAAAAACAATTTAACCATCACAAACACATTACTTCAACATCATGCTAGTAGACGATACACGTGGAAGAAGCCAGAAGATGTAGGAAGATATCAAATAGATTACATTCTGGTTAAACAACAATTTAGGAATCGAGTAAAACACTATAGAATCTACCGAGAACCAAATATAGACGATGACTACAACATTGTAATTACAAGGGTCGCTTGTAAATTTATGAATTTGAATAAAAGTAACGGAAAAAGGCACTTTGACTTTGAAAAACTAAAAGCTGAAGGTGTCCACGAAAAATTTGAAAAAAAGTCAAATGAATTGCCGAAATACATAGAGAAATTTTCTGACACTAGGAAAGTACAAACAGAATGGAATAATATTAAATCCTGCTTGGGCGAAACAGGAAAACAGAGATACAAAGACATCAAATGGGAAATTATTCGTAAAGGCAGCAATGCTAAAGAACAATGGATTGATGAATGGGTACAAAATAAGATGGAAATAAGAAAAGCAGACGAAGCATATAAACCAATTAGAATGAATTTGAAGGATATAAAACCGTATAGCATAAATATAAGGGGCGCGGAAGGTGACAGCATTATAGAAAATGTAGTGGAGGTGGTTAGATGGCAAAAATATATAAGGAATTTATATGCAGTGCAGTAACTGGCAGCACTAGAATAGGAATCAGACAATGCAAAGGATGGCTTGGGATATCCTATACTTAGAGATGAGCTTGAGTTAGCATTACAGGGTTAGAAAATGGCAGGGCACCGGACATAGATAAAGTACAAGCAGCAACAGAACGTCTCTTTCAACTTTGTAAGTTATATGTTTGAGACAGGCAAGATACCCAAGTCAAACATCATAGTCACTATACCAAAAAAGAAAAGTACTGAAAAATGTGAAAATTTTCGAACAATAAGTACGACAGCACACGTGTCTTAAATATTAACTAGAATTGTAGAAAGACGCATGAAAAAACGAGCTGAAGAATTATTAGAAGATCAATTGGGGTTTAGTGGAATATGGAAGGCTAAAGGTAATAATGGAGAAGACAATAGAAAAAGAAGAAAGCGTGTATATAGGGTTTGTAGATCTAGAAAAAGCATTCGACAGTGTAAAATGGAAAAAAATGTTTAAAATACTCAAAAAGATTAGAATGAACTTTAAGAATAGATGGATACTATATAGCTTATACAAAAAGCAAACATGGGTAATGGAATTAGAGCAGAAACGTAGAGAAGTAAATATTAGGAAAGGCGTGAGGCAGGGATGTGTTCTATCCCCATTAATTTTTAACTTGTACGTCGAAGAGGAAGACATTTAAAATTATTGTGCAGGGACAAATGATTTATCAATAGCAATAGCGTTATAAGCAACTCTTAATGAAATGGAAATAGTTCTAACAGTGAGAAACGGTATGAAAATTAACAAAAATAAAACTAAGTTACTACTATGTAAAAGAGGGGAGAATACATCAAAAACTAGAATACAAATAGAAAACGAGAACTTACAAGAGGTTGAGGATTGACACAAGACGGTGCTGCATTTTACAAGATAAAGCAACAACTATGTTCATAGACAACAAACATAGAAACAAGGAAAAGATTGCTGAAAGCATTTGTGTGGAGCGCAGCACTATACGACTGTGAAACTTGGACAAAAAGAGAAGCAGACAGAAAAAAGACAGAAGTCTTTGAAATGTGGTGCTACAGACGTATGATGAAGACATCGTGGCCGAATAAAGTTAAGAACAAAGAGGCCTTAGAAATGGCAGAGGAAGAAAGAAATCTGTTGAAAACAGTAAAAAATAGGAAAGATATGGTGATAGGTCACATACTAAGGCATGAAGGAATAATAATAATAGATAATAGATTTCGATGGGTTAATGTTTAACATATGTTGTTTAGAGATGTTAACTAGCCTACTTATGTCACTATTGATTTTCAATTCGGCAACATTTAGTTCTTCTATCGGAAAGGAATAATACAGTTGTGTATCGTCTGCATAAAAGTGCACTAAACAACTACTAATTACAGATGGAAACTGAGACGTATAAATAGAAAACAGTAATGGACCTAGGATTGAAGCTTGCGGAACACCAGACTATAATTTTCGAATATTAGAATATATACCAAATAAGGGTACACGTTGTGATCTATTCCTCAATAACTGTTCATGAGTTGACATGCACCACTGCCAAAGTCTATATACGATAATATATTAAGCATAACCTTGATATCTATTGTGTCCAATGTTTTTGTGTAGTCTAATAATATAAGTGCCGTAATTTTGTTGTTATCTGTGGCATATATTATGTCATCAATAATTTTAGAGAGTGCTGCAGTGCAACCACATCCTTGTTGATATCCCGATTGCGTTTCCGGTAAGAAATTATATTTAGTAACGTGTTCTTTAATTTGTAAATGAATAAATTTTATGGAATTTTAGAAAGCACGGGTAAAATTCTTATTGGTCTTAAGTCCTTTGTTTGTGATGGATTATTAACTTTAGGTAATGGATGTACAACTGCTTCTTTCCAACATGAAGGAAATACGTGCTCTGATGAAATATAATTAATTATATAGGAAATGTATGGTAGTAGGTATGGCATGCAATATTTTGACACATTTATACTTATACCATCATAGCCTATTGATTGTCAATTAATAGAATATAATACATTTGACACTACTTCACTGGTGACAGTACGGAATAGTAAGGGTTTGGTTATATGTATTTTTGGTTTGCTCGAATAGAATGTCAGTGTGTCCCGTGGTGACTTTTTCGAAGTAGGAATTGAATCTATAAAGTAGTCGTTGACTTTATCTACATCAAAAACATTTTGAGGTAATGGTTTTTTGTATGGTTTAGTAGAAATATTAAGTTCTCTTAACCCATTCCAAAGTTTTTTGGTATCACCATTAGCACTAGTGAGAAGCGTTTCAATATATGCCTTTTTCTCCTTACTTATTGCAAGCGAACAATAATTTCTTACCGATTTATAGTAATCCCAGTGGCATTTATTTCCAGTTTTTTTAAATTTTAACATTGTTGTCTCCCTTAGCTTTATTAAAATTCGTTTATTTTCAGTTAACCAGTATGCTTTCCGTTTAGATAACCGCGATGTAACTAATGGTGCATGTTTATTAAACAGTTTAATAATATTTTCATTAAAAAAAGGTACTTTTAAATTGATATCATTAATATGAAATATGCATTGCCATGATATATATCTTAGATGGCTCAGAAAATGTTGATGGTCAAAATTTTTAAAAGCACGATAAGTTTTGTAAATAATTGAATGTGAAATGATGATTTTAGCTTCACAATGAATTAACATATGATCAGCGGCATTAATATCTGTAACTCCGAAGTTTACTACTAAATTAGGTACATTTGTAAATATTAAATCGATCAGTGTTGCACTGTTATTGGTAATGCAAGGGGCTTTCCTAATTAATTGATTAAACCCGAGCGCATTAAGAGAGGAGGATAATTTCAATACAGAAGAGTTATGTACTCGAGACCAATTTATATTAAAATCACCCATTATAAAAACACCATCACTTACTGGTAATTCCCTGGATAATGAATCCTCCAGTGTGCTCAAAAAGTCCAAAAGGTTAGATCTTGGTAGATTATAAATCACACCCACTGCTATAATTCCAGCCTCGGTCCAAATTTGAATCCACAATTGCCCAATGAGTGTACTAGTAATAATTACTTTAATTTTTAAGGAATTTTATAAATAAATCGCTACGCCACCACCATGCGCAGTATTGCGGTCATTTCTAATTAGTGTGTAATTATTAATATTGATTAGGTCGCTCGGTATATGTGTTTGAAGTCAAGTTTCTGTAATTGCGATTAAATTATAACACTTTGATAAAACGTAATTTTTGAAGATTTCAAAGTTCGCTTGTAACGAGTTAGTTTTAAGTTTGTTTTTATTCAGTCACACGTAGGCCAACCAATATTTGATGTAAGTTTTATAATAAAAAAAATAAAAAGAAAAAATTGAGAAAACGGTGTGCAAGAAATGACGAATGTAATGCTGTTCCGCTTTGTACCACTATTGGCTAGATCTTTAAACAATAACATCGTACTACATAATTACTTACTTCATGATTAAAATTTATCTTATTTATTTATTTGGCACCAAAATTTATTATGTAGTGCAATTTAATAATATTATACCCAATAATACATACGGTGATAAAAGAGTCATCATTCTAATTATATAAACAATTGATTTAAAATTTGCTATCCATGATAGAAATTGCTGCATCGCCGGCATACATGTTTGGTAGATATTACCGGTCATAATATCGTTTCCAAATCTTGAATACTGTTTATAGATATGACTTTATCATTATGCTTAACCTTTACTACGCCATCTGCTGTCCATACACATCTGTTTCGAAATTTATTACATTCTGCCTTCAAAATATCAACGCGATTTCTTGTTAGATCCTCTCTGACAGTAATATTTGTGTTTTTAAAATTACGTTTGTTTTTAAAAACATGTTCTCTTATTTTATAACTTATAAATTTTACAATAACAGGACGCGATTTGTTTACCATCTGTTTTCCCACTCTGTGGCATCGATCGATTTGATCCTTAGCAATGCTAATACCTAATTTTTCACTTAATGTGGAAATTAAGAGCTGTTCCGTGTCTTCGTGCTCACGCTCAGGAATTCCGAAGATTCTTAGATTACTTCTTCTACTGTATTGTTGTAAGCTATCAATGTTGGAGGTTAGAACTGCATTTTCTTCCTTTAAGAACTCCACTTGGGTTTCTATTGCCAATAGCTTAGCATCAATTTTTATTTCTATTTTGTTCCACACCTCATCTGCTAATTTTGATATAAAAGTTTTGTTCTCTAAAAATGTGTATATAGCTTGTTTTATAATTTCACCAATCTGAATCTCGCTTTTCTGCTCACGGATAAAAGGCATTATTATATATTTATATTATCCCGTAAGACAATTATTAATACCGAATAACTTGCAACTACTAAGTAATTATAAATGTATAATTTAGCCAGAGCAGTAAACCGCACGTCTTCTCTTCACGACTGTCGAACATCTGCATATATTAAAAGCAGAGAAAGGAAAAAGAGAAGTAGAGGTAGATCTATAGGTTAGACTATTGCACACAAATAGTCAAAGACGTAGTCTTTGGAAATTTCAGGGAAGTCTGTAGTCTAGCACAGAATAGCGATCAATGGAGGTACGCGGCCAACCAGCTTCAAGACGGAAAACCAAACGAGGAAGAAAAAATATTTGAACTTAAACCTGATGATTATTATAAACAACTACAGGTGTTTGTTTTGCTCATTCTCAACTTATGTAGGATTTATTGAAAAACTATTAATTCGGCAAATGTCTAAGTGTTGGGTGATCTTGGCAGCCGCAGCTTGCTTAACCCGGAGAACCTAGCTGCATCCAACAAGAAAGAGCAGCTGCTATGTTCGAAGACAGTAAACATAGAAACAAGGAAAAAGTTGCTGAAACCATGAATGTGGAGCACAGCATTATACGGCTATGAAGTAGGGACAATAGGAGAAGCGATAATGCTAACGTAGGATTTACAATAAAATTTGACTGGTGTGAAAACACACTTATTTCGCAAATCCTAAATATAATTTTATAAATAACTATGTTTCACGGATGGAAAACAATTTTTTTCGAGCACTTTTTTCACTTGCATTAAAACAAATTATTCATCATTTGAAATTTGTTTCATTATACAAAAGCAAGTAAAGCAATATCTATCTTTACAAAGTGTTTCTTTAGCATATAGGTGTTCTTCTTTATTATACTCTAGCTGTATAAAAGTGTCTAGAACAATAAAATTGCAATTTTCTATTCCAGTTCTAACCCGTATGAAATTAATCAAATTAGTTAGCATCCCCAAAATGTTCCCTTATTTCTGATATCAATATTTGCACGCACCTGAAATATAAAACGTGCGAGAGTAGAAAACGCTATCTGTCGGTTGTAAAAGATTTTTGAAGTAGAAAGAAACCGCGCACAATGTAAGTGGTTGTAACTCCTTTATTAGCACCCGTACGTCGCTGAGCACTTCCGAAGCACTAACTTGCTCCCGCAGAAGTTATTTGAAATTGAAACAAACCGCGGCTAGAATTAAATATATAAGCAGTCTCAAGTTTCTCATTAGAAAGTAAACGTCACTGAAATATAAAGCACTAAAGAGTACTATAGAGGTACTAGTTTTCTGCATAACCGAATTTTTGAATTTGAAAAATATCGCGGCAGTTGTGAAGTTAGGCGCAAAGTGTAAATGACCACAAATAACCGTTCGTCGCTAAGATACGAAACACTAAAGAGCGCCAACAAAGCAGTAATTTCGGCAAAAATAAATTTTTAATTTGAAAAAATCGTGTTGTCGGTTGTGAAGTTAGCCCCAAAAATGTAAGTGGTCACAACCTTTTTTATTAGTAGTCGTACGCCGCTGAGATATGGAGCACTAAAGAGCACTAACAAAGTACTAGCTTACGGCTCTAAAAATTTTTTCAACCGAAGAAAACCTTGGCAGTGTGTGAAATTCCGTCGGGAAAGTATACGTTTCCATTTTTGACGAGGCAATTATTCGGTGATCTCCTATAAAACTCTAAAGAGCGTTAACAGAATACAAACTTTCGGCCCCTATAAGATCCTTAGTGCTTACAAAGTCGCGGTTAACTCATGCATGGAATTAAAGTTACGGTTGCTGTAGCACGACACTGGATACAATTAATATTCTACTTGGTCATTGTTTATTATTTGTAACAGGTTGTTTATGTTCACAGGAACTTCAAGTGATCACTTATTTCAGAAGAATCTAAAAGCTACAATTGAAAAGAAATATATGAAAGCAAAATAGATAAAAAAGCAAAGTAGCAAAAAAGATACGGATAGAGACAGAAATATAGATTACGAAAAAGATTAATGTGGTTGTAACAGTTTTGTTTATTTTTTTTAGGAAAAACGCGTTTTCCGACCTTGCCGTAAGGGAGGAGATAGAACAACAATTCGAGCCTCACGATGCGAGTGCAATTCTAACAGTTTTCTAAACAAATTTGAAATTATACAGTTGAAACGGTTGTAACGGTTTTAAATTTTTAATGAACACCTTTAAAATAATTGTGCACGTGGGATATAGTAACCCTACGGAGTAGATAATTAAAAAATTTTTAATTAAACCTTTTGGAAAATTGACCATACTAAAATCATAATACTTTCTATTCTATAATAAATAATTTGTATCCAATAACAATATAAAACGAAATAAATAATTCCACATATTTTAGTCATATAAAAAAACTATTAGTTGAAGAAAATTTCGTGACTCAATATTTAGATGAGCATCAGATCTGATATTCACGTACCAATTTAATCGAAAACTGTAATTCAAGTAATACTAAAATATTTATAAGTGAGCGTTTCAAATATAACTAAGTTTGAACAAAGATATTACTTTCAAGAAAATATACGTTGGTAGTGAAAAATTAATTAATCTAGAAAAATTGATTCACTTAGGTATCGGATTTTACAGACTGAAACAACGGAGGTTCTCGCAGCTCCAAACTTAGTCGTTCGTGGGAAAGAGGGTTGTGAAATAAATCAGTTTGGGATTCAGCAAAAATAATGCAACTCTAACCTTCGGCCGCTAGTTGCTGCCCTTAGATTGATTGGGTCCAAGTTCCAGCTGGTTGCTTGCGTGAAAAAGGCAATGGCCCCACACTGATTTCATAATACGTGATGGGTGAGCTAGAAGATAATTGTCGGCTCAGAGATGCTTGTACATCAACGATGCTAGTAGGCTAGAATGTACATGTAGGCTAGGAGGTATTTCGTGCCTCGATGGTATTTATTGGCTATAACGAATTTGTATGTTCATTGCAATTTTGTTGACTCAACGAAATTTGGTTGGCGCTACGGAATTTTGTTGGCCCTATGCAATTTTATTGGCACTGCGGGATTTTGTTAATCATTCAAAATTTTGATGGCCCTACGGTATTTTGTTGATCCTACGGGATTTGCGCTGAAATAAATACATATTAACATACTTACATTTTTCACCACTGAATCTCACCATCAACAACTCTAAATCCTGCTTGAATCGAACATGATGTGGAAGTGAGCAGATTGAGAATACGACTTACAAAGACAACTCAACCCGGGGAAATCTAATCAGAACAAATAGTTAATGCCTACGCGCCGTGTGTATGAAACAAGTTGAAAACCATGAGGCACATTGTGAACATTAAGGTGTTTACACGGACTTTTGAAAGATTATATTGCTACTTACGACTTTACAAACCAGTTTTCAAAACACCTGAATTGTTTTCTATATGATTGTGGGTACAAAATGTTGAACTTAGCCTTACAATTTAATTAAACTATAAAATAACAAATTGCATGCTATTTTCCATATGGGCCAAGAACCTATTAAGAATGTGAAAGTTTATCAAAATTTGAAAATAAACATTCTGGGTGGATTTCTTAATTTTTTTATCTATTGCCTTAATACCTCTGTTGTTTCGAAAAGAATTTTTTTTATATAACCAAAGAAAAATTATTACAAGGTGAAGAAATGAAGGGAAAAGGTGAAACAGATGAAGACAATGGCAATGATCCTCAACCCAACTTATGCGTATTATTATTCATAATTAAAGCACTGGTCTGTCATATTATCATTTAAACATATATGGCGCCATTACTTAGCACCAATAGTTACTAACGTTTTGGAAATACTTCAATGTGGGCTCGATCGCAATAAGGCATGTTGTGCAATACCTTATGGCAGTCATGAGCAACCTTATTCTAATACGGACCGCAATGAAAATCCAAAATTTGGCGCTGCTTGCATATCTAGACTAGACAGTTTGTGTGTACTGATTAATACAAAACATGTCTGAGTGCATTCGAGTTTTGAGACAAGCATGCGAATGTTCGCGAGAACGACGAACATGTATGTGTAAATGTAGTGTAGCGGTTTTTACATTTACGATTCCTTGAATAGTGCAGTTTGAACGTCTTTTAAAGAATAGTCGCTCAGCCAATCTGTAATATTACGCCTAAAAACCTGATTTCGTTCTTTTTTGTATTAAAAAGTTACAAATTGCTATTAATTCCCTTTATGTTGGTCTAAACTGAAATCAGCATTAGCAACTTGTCGACGTCATTAAAATTAAAGTTGACCGCCGGCAACCACTTTGATATTTACTAGAACCTATTCCAATTGTCACAGTTAAAAGCAAAAGAGATCGATTACTTAGGAATACCGTACATATCCAGCAAGGGCTCCGGGAGCACCCCCTCCCCCGACTTGGTAACCTGGCGCCTTTTGCTATAAACCTGCCTCATAGTTTTACAAAACATATACGCGCACACTTTGTTTACTGCCTTTTTGATGATACGACCCCCACCCTGTCTTCAAATGCTATTTACGTCACTGCGTACATAATTCAGGACCCAGTAGGGCTGAAATCGCTGCATTTATCAGGCTCCTAGATTTATTCAACTGATTAAATACTCAATGCTTTCCGCAAAATATTTTTTGTATTTTACAATACCGTAATAGAAAAATACATAAAAACAGATTTGTGCAAAATATCCGTGGATGTTCCACGGTTTTCAATTTACTAACAGCAAATACCAAATGATCCACGGTGGATTACGTCTACCTTTCAGACATGCACAGACTACCAGAAACTGCTTCCCTTGTCTATAACGAGTTGAAGTTTGAACATGCGCTATCTGTCAGAGCCATACAGCCATCGTTCAACGAGGTATCTCTGGATATGCATTTGGAGCAATCATTGAACAAGTTTGCCAAGAAATCGATCAAACGTGTATACACTCACAGGCAAGCATGCGATAGGCTATTGCTCACAGCACATCACGTGGCAGATCTTGAGTTATCAATACAGCATATGTGTGGTCTAGTCAATGTGAATCAGACCATGTGTAAAGAAGTAGGAAAGCATCGAACGCAAAGAGCCGAAGTTGATGTTTGCTTCCTTGTGCTAATTCTATGGAGAAAAATATTAAATCCGTTATCGACTAACGGTTCTCAGCTTCTACAGCTTTGCACACGACATGTAGCTAGCGATAAATAGAAAAAGATATTTTGTAACTCCAGGTGATTGGCAGACAGCTAACGGACACATTTGTGGAGGGATTTCAAACCAGTCAAAAGGTAGTATCGCAGTCAATTACAAGAAATAAGTTGAAGGTATTTGGAAAGCCTTTTAGGAAAGGCTCCAGTTATCCTGTGACAGCTGCATCTACAACACGTGGAACACTCAGTTCCTTGCTTAAAGAGAACAAAACGTTAGAAAACGCCTTGGAACACGAACTAGATCCAGCAAATCCTTCATAATTATTTCTTGAAGATGAAGTATTCAGAAAGGAAGACAGAAACATTGTCATGCATGCATTAGAAGGCGATATCCCTGTCCATGAAGGGAATTTCCTCGTGATCCAGTCAAACGACATATGTGTTCTGTATGATACTATAGCGTTTATCTACATTCGGATCAGAATACTGAAAGACACAAAATAAATGGGAGATTTGAGCGATTTTTTATTTGCGGAAGTCTTCAATCCTCCTCACCTGAAATACTTGCCAAATTTGCATCATATACGGTTCGACAATGTGATGGATACATACCCGGAAATCAGTATCAAAAATCTGGAACGTGAGTAGCGATATTCTGTTAAAGGCGAAGCTGCTATCTCAGCATTGCCAACAGTCAACACAGGAAGCGAGCAACTATGTCGCGTTGTTGTTGAAGTATTCTTGGGAGTTTCTATTAATAAAACTTACCTGCTCAGATTCTTGACTGAAAGATGACACAGAAACCCCAAAATTCTTAGGGGAACACCAAACTCTCTTTACATTTGGGCGGGAAAAATTCGAAGTCTTGGTAGGTTACAAGTACTGGCATCGAAGAAATTCCTGAATTGGCTGCAGACCTTAAAGAAGCTGATCCGAGACTTCTGTTACAGATGAGTAATGTACTCCAGGTAGATGGTCGCAAATATGGATTGCTCATTGCAGTTTATACCGATGTCGCAGTCATTACCATAGGAGCACTTAGTACCATGCGGATACTACCAGTTGTATCAATCAATTAATTCTCGATCCATACCGCTTCATCACATACACCGCATTATTGGTCCTCTCAAAGACTTGTTTTTCATGCTCCCACAAGATGTGATACATACGGATATTTCTCGTATAGGAAAAGCGAGAAGAGTTTGCGAGAAGCTTCCAAATAGGAAGCTGTCATACAAGGCATGACTACATTCAGCAACGAACAAGAGCATCGTGAGTCTCTGCCCGACTGGTTTGTGAAATTTGACATCAGAGCGTAAAGCTGTAAGAGAACAATTAAGATCTTGCACCAGCGAGTGCAGAGAAGTTCAATTATCTCACGCACAAGAAGAAAAATGCTGATATTCACAAGTGTCTTCTGCCAACAGTTGGCAGTCTCTTAGTACACGTGCAGCGTTCAGCATTACAGACTTATTACTGGAGATAGTGTTGCAACGGTTCTCCACTTCGGATTTCAAATCTAACGCAGATTGAGCGAAAGAAGGAGGGAACCACACTAATTCCTCTTAGGCTTTGTGATACTACGCCAATATTATCCACCACAAGTGAAAATGATGTGAAATCCAAGGACTCCGATCGTAACAGTGATGACGGTGACTTTAGTGGAAATAGTGATGACAGAAATTTCAAGTGAAGTGATAGTGACTTTTAATACGCAGTATGAAGACAATTGATTTTATGTAAGTAATCTTCGTTCCATTTTTAATTTACAGAATAATTGACATGTTGCAATCTATAGCAAAATTGTATTTCACTCTTGACGGCCATATTGAAATTAAAAACAACACTAGATCTGATATAAATAATAGTTGTATCTAGTATCGTATGCATATAGAATAAAATTCTATCATTTTTGAGTCCCTTTTAGAATCAAAACGTGCGCTAGCAAAAATGCAGATATTTAAAATAGGAACTGGCGCCCATCTTGAACTTTAACAACTTCAGCAAGTTGCTCACAGTCACCCAAGCGGTTTTGAATTAAGACCACCATAGATAACATTGTCACAAAATTTCAGCTTCATAGGACAAAAAACGGACAATTATTTTTCTCCTTTATGGCTGGGCGACTAAAAGAATGCAGTGTCACATCGTTTCCGCGAATACATATTTGATTTTGTTTGTGGACATCTATTATAAATATATAGATTGATAACTAATGTTGTTACTTAGGACAATTTATTTTTGTTTACTTTTATATTTGCTAATCAAAATAGATCACCGCAGGCCCCACGTAGTTCCTCAGGGGCGGAATTAGATCCGCGGACCGCGGGTTGCTCGTCACTGCTTCTATTTCTTATCAAAGTTTATTCTACAAAATAATAGTCAGTTTGTGGCTTGTAATATTCTATTCGAGAAAACTTTCGCTTATAGTAAATACTCCCTATATAGTATTTTTCTAAAAGTGGCTTGATCCCAATATCAAAATTATGTAAACCCTTCGGAACTAAATCTTATTAATTTTCATAAAAAATATACTGTTTAAATAGCAACCTTCTGGAATCAATTTCCGTGTAAGCACTTTATCGTAGGTGTGACTATTTGTAGGTCTAATTCTATTTCATAAAAACCTTTGTTTTACTATTCCGTTAACAATATTTGTTTACATAGAAGTTATACCGGAAATTAGCACGATAGTAATGGAAAGTTAAAGGTGAAAGTGCTTGAAGCAAACACCGCATTCAACTTAATAACTGTTGCATAATAAATTAACCATTAAATTTTTATATATGTTTTTATACGTTATCGCAGTTAGACGCCTTGAGGAAGAAATGCTGGTATTAGTTTATGGAACAATGTTTATCGAATAACCTAAATAGATGATGACAACCACTACAATAAAAAATAGTAGGATATAATGAATTAAGCTAGTTGTTACATGGAGCTTGTTAAAAATAATCAAACTATCATTTTCTGTGTAAAATGTAACATCATGTATTCCATGGTTTTTTAAGTCGAGACTAACATTTTTGTATTATGTCATATTTAATTTTCAATTTCATTTTAAAAATAAAAGTTTCCCAATTTTATTAAAAGTTTACCATTAATCGAGAACACACTAGATGCCAGCTACAATACATTTCAACAGGTTATGGGCCCAGTCCTTGTTTAACTGGCAATCTAAATATCATCATCATTAAGTCTTCTGTCTTGGAACTGGTTAGACGGGTACCCTCACTGTTTTCTATTCTGAACTAACCTACACATTTCCCTGAAATTTGCAGTCTGTATCTATTACTATCTGATCTAGGTCTACCTCTACCTCCTTTTTTCCATCTCTGCTTGTAATATATCCCATACTATTTCCCAAAAATGCCTTAGAACGTATTCTGCACTTCTATTTCTCATATTTTTTCCCACAAATATCTGTATTCCCCTACTATTTCTATTACCTATTTGTTATTAATTTTGTCTTCCATGCTATCATCCTCATACATCTGAAGCACAATATTCCAAAAGAAGTCTGCTACCGTTTATCTGTCTGCTTTTCCTACTGTCCGTATTTCGTAGGTATACTGTACTGTGCTCCATACATGCTTTTAACAATTTTCTACTTGTTTCTATGTTTGTTGTCATTGATCATTAGCGCTGTTCTTTCTTGTTAGATGCAGTTCGGTCCCCTTCTATTGTTTTACGATTATATACCTTATTTCTCCGACATTATGTGGCTGTGAAGGGGTGGGGTGGTGACAACTACGTCCAAGGTCCCGGGTTCGAATCCCGATACGTTCCGCTTGAAAAATATTAGGCGAGCATTTTTCACAAAAATACGCCCTCGTTCGTATGAGAGGTATAATGGAGGTGCCGTGTGTGAGTGTTGTCGCGCACGTTAAAGATCTATACCTTGCTTGGAACAGCAAGTGTTCGGCAAAATTCAAAATTTTTTAGGTAAAAAAACTCGCTTCCTGGCCAATGCAGTACCTTCAGGTGGAGCATTGGAAAATCAATGTAAGGTTGTGAATGGGGGTAAGCAGCCTGTGGCTGCCGAGTTCCCCCAGCACTTTAACATTTACCGATTTAACATTTTTTCCAATATATCTTTTCGCACGGTCAACATTAGTTGCAGGTATTTCACAACCAATTCTTGTAGTTGTTTATAATAATCATCAAATTTATCTGCGTTTATTTTGTCGTCATTAGGTTTTCCGTCTCACAACTGGTTGGACACGTACCTCCACTTATTTATATTCTGAGCTAGCCTACACAGTTCCCTGAAATTCCGACACAGCCTATATACAGCTCGGTTCACCTTTTATTGTTTTATAATTATATGCCCTATTTCACAGAGATTTAGTGGTATGTAAAGGGGGTTAAGTAGCCTGTGGCTGCCAAGATTCCCCAATATTTAGACATTTGCTGAATGAATAGTTTTCCAGTAAATCCTTTCACATAATTAACATTATTCGAGAATATTGCACAACCAGTAGCTGTAGTTGCTTCTACAGGGTGGGGCACGGGAACCTCTCACATTTCAAAAGCTCGCAAAACAAAACTGAATGATGTATTCTAAAAAAGTTTTATTTCCTGGAAGGGATATATAATGTAGTTCTTTTTAAGCTATGTTTTTAAAATAATACCCTTCAAATGATGGCCTTGGCGGGCGACACACATATTGAACCTTTTTTAAAGTTTTGCATGACTTTGTCGAGTGTGGCGGCGGTTATCTGCACGATTTCATCCTCATTTGCAGTCTTCAGGTCATCCAGGGTTCTAGGGCGAACTTTAAAAACTTCGGCCTTGAGGTAACTCTACAGATAATAATCGCATGGGCTTAAATCTCGAGAGCGCGGGTGCCACTCAACCGTCTCGCGCAAGGAGATCACCTTCCCAAAGAACATCTCCTAAAGAATAGTACGTGAACAACGAGCAGTGTGTGCTGTAGCAACATCCTGCTGGAACCAGAAGCTGTGTGGATCATGCTCTTGACCAAATTCTTCGATTTTAGGCCTGACAAAATTCTCTAGCATGTCACAGTACCGGTTTGAGTTAACAGTAGCGGTGACGCCATTCTCTTCAAAAAGTACGGTCCAATAATGCCTATGGACGATACTGCACACCAAACTGTTATCTTTGCGCTGTGCCAGGGTGTTTCGTGAAGCTGTCGAGGGTTTTCATTTGACCAATAGCGAAAATTTTGTTTATTAACACACCCTGAAAGATGAAAATGAGCTACTCTACAAAATTGCAGTAGGTAGCACTTCGTGAAGAATCATCTGACAACATTCCACACGCCGCCCCCAGTCCGTTGGGGACAATTCCTCCACAATCATCATTTTCTAGGGGCGCATCTTGAGTTCACAATGCAAATTTCGCCTCACTGTTCTAGTCGAAATCTGAAAAGCAACAGCGTGTTTGCGCGCGTGGAGACTGTTCAATCGACGCCCTAACTCTACCGATGTTTTCAGGGGTTCTGTCGGTCACAGCAGGGCCCTTATTCTTCACATTTACTGCAGATCCACTTTCTCTAAGTTTCTTCACCCAACACAACATTGTTTTCCGGTCGGAAACACTAGCAGACGATGACAAATTGTACAGCGTGCAGAATGTCCTTTGTGTCGCAATAACAGATTTACCATTTTTTATAAAACTCTCGATAACAAACGCACGTTGTGCTCCAGTCCACGGCATGGTTACTACTGAAAAGTAGATCATCCACCCCTCGAAACAAGACCAACCCCACCCCTGTGGAATAGCCCATTCCCCCACAGCCAATCGTTGAAATGTGGGAGGTTCCCGTGCCCCACCCTGTACTAATCATCATGCTTAAGTACAGTTATTTTTTTTGTCGTTGATTTATCCCTCTTGGGACTGGTTGGATGCGCCCCACCATTGATTTCTATTCTGAACTAGCCTACACATTTCCCTGAATTTCTTACAGTCTACATCTTTCACTACCTGTGTGCAGTAGTCTAACCTAGGTCTACCTCTACTTCTCTTTTTCCAATCTCTGCTTCTAATATATTCCGCAATATTCCCTCATGCCGTAGTACGAGGCCTATCATCTTATATCTCCACTTTTTTACCGTTTTCTACATATTTCCTTCTTCCCCTACCATTTTTAGTACCTCTTTGTTCTTAACTTTGTCTGTGCATGATATCTTCACCATACGTCTGTAGCACCACATTTCAAAGGCTTCTACCTTTTCCTTGTCCGCTTCTCCTACTATCCAGGCTTCACAACCGTACGGTGCTGTGCTACACATAAATTATTTAAGCAACATCTTCTTTGTTTTTATGTTTATTGTTTTTGAACGCAGTAGTTGCCTGTTCTTGTTAAATGTAGCACGACTTTGTGCTAATCTTTGTTTTATATCTTTTGCGCTTTTTCCATCTTGCGTTATTTGGCTTCCTAGGTAGCAGAAACTCTTGTAAGTCCTTGTTACCTATTTGTATTCTTGTTTTTGATTTATTTCCCATCCTTTGCGTACTAGTACTTTAGTTTTAGTTTTGTTAATTTTCATACCGTATCTCTCTGTTAGAACCGTTTCCTTTTCATTAAGAGCAGCTTCTAACTCTTCCTTGCTAGACGCTAATACCCATATATCATCTGCAAATCTAAGCATATCAATTTTTTGTCCCTGCAAAATAATTCCAAATGTTTTCCTGCATTTGACAGTATTCATTGCCTTTTCAATGTACATGTTAAAAATTAATGGGAATAGGGCACATCCCTGTCTCACCCCTTTCCTAATGTTTACTTCTCTACGTTCCTGCTCTAATTCTATTACTGCTGTTTGCTCTTTGTATAAGCTATGTACTATCCGTCTATCCCTATAACTCATTCCAATCTTTTTGAGTATTTCGAACATTTTTTTCCATTTTACGTTGTAGAAATGCTTTTTCCAGTTCTACAAACCCTATATACACGCCTTCTCCTTTTTCTATTGTTTTCTCCATAATCACTCTCAGAACTAAAATAGCCTTCCGAGTTCTCTTGTTTCGCCTAAACTCAAATTGATCTTCTCCTAGTATTTCTTCAGCCAGCTTTTCCATTCGTCGGTGTACAATCCTAGTTAATATTTTTGAAGCGCTTGCGGTCAAACTTATTGTTCGAAAATTTTCACATCTATCCGCGCCTTTCTTTTTTGGTATAGTTACTATGATGTTACGTTTGAAATCTTTAGGTATCTCGCTTGTTTCATACATATAGCTTTCAAGTTGGAAGAGACGTTTTCTACTGCTTGTCCAGCGGTTTTTGGAGTTTCTGCTTGCACCTTATTTATACCCGGCGCCTTACCATTTTTCAGACCCTTTAATGCTAATACAAACTCATCTCCTAGTATAGGATATCCCAGGTCATCATTTTCAATGTCTGATTCCTGTTCTAATGCTGTTAGTTCCTTTCATGCATATAGATTCCCTATATATTTTTGCCATCTCCCCACTTGCTCTACATTTTCTACAATGACGTTTCCTCTCGCATTACACCAATTTATAGCAAACATACCTTTGTAGCAATTTTATTTTCTACCTAATATATATATCTGTATAATCAATCCTTTTATTAAATATTAAATAATATAATACATTATAATGTTATCCAATCCACTTAATTTAATAACATCGATTGTCCAATAAAGAACTAGTATTTAGTTCATGTTAAAAGTTAAATTCTACGGAGACAATATAAAAGCTTTTGTTTGGTATCCTTCTTAAAGCCCCCTCTACTCAATAAATGCAAGGTAACTTTGTTACTGGGCAGCAACAAGCTCGGCCGGCACTTCTAACACAGCTGGGGTTCAAGCAGGTCGATAGTTGTTCTTAGGAGCGATGTCCGTGATTGATTTTTGGTGTTGGAAGCGTGCACGATGGAAGATTGCACGTACAAGCCATCTTCAAAAATTGTTTTGGATGGTCCATGTTTTTGTTGAAACCAGTCGTGGAGAACGATGAAGTTTTTGTGAAAGTACCGTTAGGAACATATAACTTTGGGAATAATTTATTTTAAAATATATTGCAACGTAAATTATAAATAAGCAACTTTTCTGAATAGTATTCATGCGAAAATTAAATGAAAACAATTCTATTCTTGTATAATATGGAATCACATTTATAATTTATTCAAGTTAATTACAAACAACATTTGCTTTCTTGTGGTGTGAATTACGCCTGGAACATCTGTAAATTGAAACGCAGATAATGGAAGCCAAGTGACGTGTTTTTCAGTATGCAGCGCAGCTGTTTGTTTGGAATGGAATTTTCCGTTGTTAATACATACGTCAGCTTTCAAGCAAGTATTTAGTTGCAATTTGGAGTTCTGGTATGTACAAAAAATTATGTTCGTATGTTGTTTGAACTGTCGACGTAGAAACGAGATAAATTTTACTTTAACCGACTTGTGTTAACTTTGAACAGGTCAAGGACAGACCTCAATTATATTTTTCGTAGTTATACGATATGAATCTGTAATTTGTTCCTACAAATTCTTTTATTAACTCAATGAAACATCAGAAGATGTCACTACTAATTAGATAAAGTAAATTCTTCTAATTTTGAACCTTTAGAAATTAAATTTCTACATTTGATATTTTATGAACAATTATCTGTAATTATCTACTGTGAAATTAAGGTAAATTTACCATAATTAACTCTTTCTATAAATAAGCAATTTTATGCTTTGTCAATTTGTTATATAAACTTCATTAAATAGTAATTGGTACGGATATATTCAGTACCATTGTAATTAACTCTTCCTAATTTAAATTAACTTATAAAGGAAGACATATTTTTGTAAAAATTACTTTATTGGATACCAAAAAGAATAGATTTTTATTTTCGGACTAAAGACTATCTTTTATTTAAGAGGAATGAAAATCGATTCTGATTGTATTTAATTATTTTTGAGTTTGAATGCACAAACAGTGCTTTTCTTTGTTTAATCTGTTCACAGGTGCAGTGCAGGATTGCTAAGGTCAAGGTCGAGCCATAAGGTAAGACACTTTAAAGATTAGGTGGTCTTTAAAAATTATATAGCGGTTATAGGAGAAAGGTTTCCGCATTAGCCTTGTACAAGGGACTTGTATCAGGTCTTCTCAGTATAAAAAAAATACGGTGGCGCCTTATTTTTATTATTAGTGGTTGCAATTACACCCCGACCCACAGCTCATTCTCTACCCAGAGCATATTAGCTCGACTAGCCGCTTTGCCTTTGAGATTTCCTCAACTTAGAGCCACCTTCCATCCGAACTTGCCGTGGGCTCCTTTTTAATTATCGGAATTTCTCGTTAAACTAAATTGGAAGTAGAAAAAGGCAACTTTTAACGTAAAAATGAAACAAATTTTGCATCTTTGAATTTAACGACAAATACGACGGATTAATAGGCGTGGATCTTCTAAAGAAATTAGGAGCAAACAATAATATAAAAAACCGATTATTAAGAACAAAACACGGACAAATTCCCATTAAATTACAAAACAGTAATATTCAGACGGAGCAAAAATACACCATCGAACCCAGGACAGAAAAACAAATAAAAATTTTAGTAAATTCACAAAAGAAGACGTAGGAATTATGAACCACATGTCATTTCAAACAGGAGTAGAAACACCCACAGCATTAGAACAGCATTAGTACAAATACACCACTACAACAATTTTAAACTCAAACGATTACTCCATAGAACTATCGCTGACAAATCCAATAGACGTAGAGGAAGTAAACTTTAGCGAAATGGAAATAAATGAAAACTCAGAAAACAATTTCAACCCTACAGAACATGACAGGATGTTAAAAGAAAATCTAATTAACATTCGTTTCAATAACGACATTAATAACGAAGAGGAGAGACCAATTAAAGACTTATGTTTCGAATACCGAGATATATTCCATTGCGAAGAAATACCTTTAACTTTCGCCAACACAGTGAAACATAACATTGAATTGACAGACGAAAAACTAATTTTCACCAAAGCATATAGACTACCTCAGGCAAGTCAAGAAGATGCAGATAGACAGGTAGCAGACTTATTGAAGCAAGATATAATCCAACACTCAAATTCACCATGGAGCAGCCCCGTATAAATAGTACCAAAGAAATTAGACGCCTCAGGCAAACGCAAATATCGAATGGTGATCTATTATAGAAAACTTAACGAGAAAACGGTAGACAACAAATACCCACTACCCAATATCACTGAGACTTTAGACAAATTAGGAAAGTGTCAATATTTTTCGACATTAGACTTCGCCTCAGGATATCACCAAGTAGAGATCTACGAGAAGGACACAACTAAAACAGCATTCAGTACACCTAGAGGACACTATGAATGCAAACGCATGCCGTTTGGATTAAAGAGCGCACCGGCCACCTTTCAAAGAGTCATGAATAACATTTTAAGAAGGACACAATGAAAAATGTCTTCTGTACCTGGACGATATAATTGTATATTCGATATCACTCGTAGAACACATAGAAAGATTGAGAGAAGTGTTTGAACGACCGAGACAAGCTTATTTTAAAGTCCAATTAGACAAAAGCGAACTTTTACAAAAGGAAGTATCATTTTCAGGACACATAATAGCCCCACATGGTGTTATGCCAAATCCAGACAAGACGAACTCAGTACTAAATTACACCCTACCCAAAACTAATAAAGAAATAAAAGGATTTGTAGGACTCAGTGGTTATTACCGAAAATTCATCAAAGGTTACGCACAAATAACCAAACCATTAACATATTTAAAGAAATGTAACAAAATCAAACACACCCCAGAGTTTATCAAAGCAGTAAAGAAAATTAAATGTATCCTTACCAATCACCCCATATTAGAATACCTCGATTTTTCAAAACCATTTATATTAACAATCGACGCATCGAACGTAGCATTAGATGCAGTATTAAGCCAAGGAAAAGTAGGTAGCGATAAACCAATCAGCTACGCATCTAGAACACTAAACGAAACAGAACAAAAGTATAACACAATCGAAAAAGAATTATTAGCTATAATTTCGACAACAAAATGTTTTAGACCTTATCTTTATGGAAGAAAATTCTACATATACACGACTATAGACCTTTAGTATGGTTATGCAAACTCAAGAAACCGAATTCAAAATTAAAAAGATGGAGGATTAAATCAGAAGAATACGATTATGAAATCATATAAAAAAAAGAATTTACAACAATAATGCAGTTGAACTAAGCAGAATACAACTTAACGCAATAGAAACGGAGTCAATTATGGGTATTGTAGACGAAACAGAGATAAGAGAAGACCCAGAAGAAATAGAAATCAAACACTGAACACAAAATGAAGAACCAAAAACCGCAATTAAAATTTTAAATAAAGCTATAGACATAAAGTCAAATGAATTCATAGTTACCGAAGTTTTAGCCAACCACAACCCAGTAAAATATACAAAAACAAATAATAAGAAAATATGTCAAATTCAAATAACTAAAAACAATAACGAGGAGCAAATAATTAAAATTTTAAAAGAATATACCCCAGAGAAAAACGTTTTTACCTTTATTTCACCACAGAACATTTATACAAACGATTTTCAGAATTATATATTTATTAAATTATTTAATAACTCAGGCCCTGAAATCATTAGATGTACAAGAAAATTAATAACTTTAGATGACCCAGACGAAATAAATGACGTAATCAGAAATCAACATAAAGGCAAAACCAACCATCGTGGAATCAACGAAACCCTAAAACAACTCATAAGGAAATATTACTTTAAAGACGTGAAAGAATTAACCACGTATTTTATTAACCAACGTGAATTATGCGACAAAGCGAAATACGACACGTCACCTCCAAAAGTACTATTAATGTTAACTAAAACACCCGATAAACCTTTTCAAAAATTACATGCAGACACTATAGTAGCAGAAGCTCAAAGCTTTTTAACAATTATAGACTCATTCACCAAAGTAAGCCAAGCGATTCCCATCACTTCAAAAAATAGTATCGATGTAACCCAAGGATTCTTACAATATTTTACATTTTACGGTACACCAGAAACAATAACTTCAAACAATGGCAGCCAATTTAGAAATGAAACAATTCAAAAAACCCTAGAACTCCATAAAATAAAAATCCATTTTATAACAGAAAATCACCCGAAATCAAATGGATTAATTGAAAGATTACACCTAACCCTATTAGAACAAATTAGACGGTTAAGATTAACTTATAAGAAAGAACATATCACTAATTAAATGTCATACGCACTAATTACTTACAACAATACGATCAACAAATTTCACACCTCTTGAATTAACATTAGGATACTCAGATTCCCGCAACCCTTATGATATACATTACAACAAAGAGGTATACCAACAGTATGCTAAAAACCATAAAGAAAAATTTAAAATAACTTATGATAATGTAAAAAATAAATTAGAAAACAATAAAGAGCGTATCACAACAACCCGTAATAAGAACACCGATATAAATAAATTTTCAGTAGGACAAACCGTGTATGAGAAAAACTTTAAAGATAAAAAACACAAAACAGCCCCCAGAAATTTAAGTCCGTTTAAAATCAAAAAGATATCAGATAAAAATGTAGCCGTAGTAGATAACGGAAAAATAGTAAATTATATTCAGTTCAAGAATTTAAGACATTCTGTAATTTCAGATGGACAGCCATCACTCTTGCCGTTCACCTCCACCCAGGCAGAATGGACAACGACATAATAGTCGAAGACATTAGAAACAACCCCGGTATACTACCAGTAAAATTGGAAAGTATGCAAAACACAATAGGTTATTGGACATTCGCACAGAAATTTGATTTAACAGATTTAAACAAGAATTTTATATAATTAGAGACAATTACTACAGACTGAAACAATCAATGGACACAACCAAATTCGGAAAAGAATACGCGATAGAAATGCTTAATTACAACAGTATAATAGAAAACATCTTAAGGAACACAGAAGATCAATTTAATAGATTAATACCAACAGATCAAATTACAAGACGAAAAAGAGGACTTATTAACGGATTAGGTAATATTATAAAAGCTATCACAGGCAATTTAGACAACCAAGATTCAAAGCGATATGACAACGCCATACAATACTTAATTGAAACCCAAAATGGCTTAAAACTATTGTTAAGAATCAAATATCTTTAACCCAATCAACCATAATAAAATATAATGATACGTTAAGAAAGCTAGTAAAAACCAAGATAGTATAACCAGTAGAATACTAACCCTTGAAAGTAACATGCAAACCACAATGCTAGGAATGCGAGTTCTAATCAGATTTAACACCATATTTAACCAAACGATATCAACCCTTACTGTAATTCAACAAATTTTAGCCACATTAGAAAACGCTGTAACGTTTGCTGAACTAAACACATTACACGCTAGCATTATAGAACCAATTGATTTATTAAATGAGTTATTAAAAAATTAAATCACTTATAACTAATAGTAAATTATCCTTTGAAGTAACATAATCCAATATACTCATATTTGAAAAAATAGCCATAGTAAAAGGTTATGTAAAGAATCATGAAATTACGTTTTTAATAGAAATCCACATTATAGAGAGTAACACCTATAATTATTATAATTTATTTGCTTTCCCCATGAAAGTTACTAGCAAGTATCAAGTTATCATCCCTAAAACCAAGTTCCTTTCTCTAAATGAACTTAGGTATGGCTTCACGAATGAAAAATGCAAAGAAGTACCACCAAGTCAATACTTATGCCAATCATTAACGACAACAGCTATTCAAGCAAACAGCCCCTGTGAAGTACAATTGTTAAGGTTCTCTAATCACTATGGGAATTGTGATCCAAAACCAGTACAAATTACGAGTATGAAAATTCAAAAAGTTACGGACAACAAATGGATTGCTGTATTTCCACAAGATGTAATAGCAACCACCCATTGCAACGAAGACGAATACAATTTAGCATTAACTGGAAGTAAATTAATCGCAATGAAAGAAGATTGCTATTTAAAATTGAAAAACCAAATTATTCGAGTATGCCAAGAGCCAACAGTAACGAAGATATTCGCAAATCCACCGGAACTACAGTTCAAGATTACACAACCCGAAGACGACGAAATCAGCAAGAAACAAATGCAACTAGAGCACCTAGACCTAGACGACCTCAAGCAAGCCGTAAAGTTAATGGAGTTATAAAGAACACTTAAGTGAATTAAAAGTGTCAAAATTACATTATAACAACATAAGTGTTTGAACAATTTTATTAATTATTGTAATTATTTTATTAACTGTGTATTTATTGTACAAAATGTATCTTAGATATAGAAGCAAAGAAACAAATTTTAGTCATAAGAAACAAGAAACAAAGGTAATTAAAGAAATAATAAATGAACCCTTAGGGACAATGAGCTTCAAAAATTAAGTAAAACCCTTAATTTTTATCTACGTCAGGAAGAGTTTCATATCTCCTAAATTAGGATACATATGTAATTAAATGAAACTATTAAAACTTAAGTTAGATTGTTATAATGTATAAATTAAAGGACATAATAAAAGGTTAATGAAAGTTCACAAGCCAGACAATGAGAACGGAAACAGACATTGTATTCCAGACGCAACATGATACTGCAGGAGCAGGTCACAGTAGGTTATAAGACAGCAATTATTAGAATTAAGATTACTAAGAAGTAATACATTGTATTAAATACAGAAATCAGCAGACTTGACCTCTGCAGCTCCCACAAGCAATGTGAGGGGCAGGGATAGCATAAATACCCCCAAGAGCCCAAGATGGCCCGTCAGTCTAAAGCTTCACAACTTCTACATTGTTGGTTGTTCAAGCTACTTACCGTAATTTTAATTCATTTAATTAGAGAAAGTCAGCTTAGAATTATTTCGATCTCCAGACGTTACTGAATATAACGTACTTGTAAATTAAAATTAATTGTAAATTTCTATTTAATAAATTTTATAGAAAAGTTTTTTGAAGATGCTTTTTTTAAAAAGCCGCTTCAAGAGACCTAAAACCTATCTCGCGTATCAGTATAACTTGATTATGTAATTGTGCAAACCAAATCAATTATGCTTCCTCATGAATCTCATCGCACGACCTTCTAAAGCCTTTCTTTAATAAGCCAAATAATGATACCGCTTTTTGAAAAAATGATGAAACAAATCTTTTGCAAAAATTCATTATTTCCAAAAAAGCCGTTAATGTCCTAACATTTCTAGGTCTTGGATATTCTAGGATTTCAGATAGACGATCTTTGTTGATGAACATACCTTTTCACTAATCTGATATCCTAAAAAGTTCGCTTTGTGTTGGAAGCACTCCCATTTTTCTAAATTTAACTTTAATCCAGCCAGATTTAATTCCAGCAAAGTTCTCTCTAAATGCACAAAATTCTGCGGGCTATTTTCACTAGATATTAAAATATCATCCACGTAGTGGATACTGAATTCGTCATATCATCCCAAAATACACTGCATAGTCTTAACTAAGGCCACCGTACTCGTAACAAACCAAATTGGACAGCCTTTATCTGATACATACACCCTTCTACAGAATATCCCGTGTATTTCCTTGTGTGGAATTAACCAGAACGAATTTTTCAGATCTATTTGTGAAAAGACTTCGTATTCCATAGTTTTGGCGAAATACTGTCCATTGATGGTGAACAACTATATTGTGGTTTAGTATGCTAATTTATTTTCTTAACGTCCAAACATCACCTAATACCTCCATCGCTTTTTTTTACTACCACTAAAGGATTTACAAAATATGTATTCGACTTCTCAATGATATCCTCACCCAACATTTTTTCTATCGTGCTCTCGATCCTCTCTCTCTCTCTCTCTCTCTCTCTCTCTCTCTCTCTCTCTCTCTCTCTCTCTCTGTCTCACTCACTCTTTCCATCTCCCTCTCTCTCTCTCACTCTCTCTTTCTCCGTTGCAGTATTATATCAATTTTTGCATTAACCGGTTCAATATTCATAACTTTTAACCTATATTTGTAAACTGTAGCAATCCTCGACTCACTGCCTGCCAATTATAAATATTTATTCAGTAATGACTCACCTCATTTCTTGTTTTACCCGGACACTTAACAACTAATCTCACTTCTTCTTCTGTTCCTTCCTCCTTTACTTCCTTTAATTCAAACTGATTCAGATTAATCCAGTCATTCTCAACTTCAACCTTTATTTCATACTCCCATTTCATGTACTTATTCTCACATATAATCATCTTCCATTTTGCGCCTTTTTACAACCTCAACTTGTCTATTAAAGTCATCCCAAAAATCGTATCCATCCTTAATCCAGGTACAACCATAAATTCGTGTTCAAATTTTATATTCCCTCGGTGAGGATTTGCCATTATATAAAAATTTTTATTAAACCTAACTGTTCAAATACATTTAAATCCGGTTTTAAAGGGGTGGGTATTAAGTTACCTGATTTATCTTGACAAATTTTGTACATAATGCGATTTAATTAAGAAGTTATTGATGAACGAAATTAAGATTACAGTATCCTCATCCTGATTATAAAAGAGACTTTGGACTCTATTTTTGGTATGAGTGATTATTCAGAAGTCATATTTTTTGTTAGATTTAAGATATTGTTTGTAAAAAAGAACGTTAGGGTAATTTTGGACTCTATACTTTTGGATTTTAATATTTGTGCGTAGTTATTTATCCTATTGGTTATAGGTAAGATATTGTTTATTAGAGATAAGCTGATGTGGTTATAGTAATTATTATTTGAATGATCGTTTGTTAAAGAATATTTCGAATCATAATAAGTTTGATGTCTAATTCTAGTGGTTTTATATAAACTGAATTAGCAAAAATAATTAGGGCAACACTTTTATTAACCGCTTCAGTCCACAGCTACTTTTATTTGCGTCTCAATCTGGTGCTTGATTGATCCGCTTGAAATTGAGAGTTTCGTGTATTGTTGAATTTTGTATAAATTTTTCTGTAAAGTACATTTGATTGGCTCTCAGAATGACTGACACAATGAAAGAAATTCGTGAAGGGTTGAGGGCTGAAGGTGTGGAGATAGAGTCTCAAGGAAAGATCTGAAAAGCGAAAAGCTGGAAATGTAGTAGAGACTAAGAAATCTTGAATGAATGCTGTTTTAGTGAGTTTAAGTAAAAGCATGCAGGATAGAATGAAATATGTGAAAGCAATGAAAAGGGTATCATGAAAATGAGTGAAAAAAAACAAAAAAACATCAAGGAAATGAGCGAAAACGTTAAAGAGGCATACAAAAAATGAGTAAAATACACAAGAAATGAGTGAAAAACACGAAAAAGGTATGAAGGGAATGGGTGAGAAATTTGATAAGAATACTCAGGAGTTACGATCAGAGTTTGTAGAGAATCCAGCAAGATTGGGAGCAAGTTAAAAATCAGAAAGCGAAAGGAATTGAAATAAATTTAAAGAAATGAATGATAAATTAACTTTAGGTTTAAAAGAGACAATTAAGACCATAGAAATGGGGTTCGAAATTGGAGGTATATAGTGGTACAAATTTTGGAGAATATGGACGATGTTAAAGTGAAAATCGTGCAAACATAATCTAATCAAGAAGCGTCTGAGAAGGATATGAATGGAAAAATTAAGAACTTAGGTCAAAAAGTAAACGAAACTGAAGAAAGTTGCCAAACAAGATTTGAAATATTTAAAAGTAACTGACGAAATTTTAAAACACATTTCGGAAACAAGGTAGAGTATTCAGAAGACAATGAAAAATATACATTTTAAGGAGCCTATGAGATGGATATTAGTAGTTTACCATTAAAACAATATTCCAAATTATATTGGGATTAATAAATTAAATCCCAAGAACTTTTAAATAATGTCAGAACTATAGTGCAGGGTAGTTTAGTATGTTCATCCAGCAAACAGCTTTAACCAAACATATAATACAATTCGGAGACAAATTGGAATACAGAATTTTAAATCAACAAAAAAGAATTTTTGAAAAATCTCCTGTTATTATCCGTTTTGTACTTTTGGCAAGAATCCACTGTGGAAATGTTTTGTCTATCAATGCCTCTGTTAAAAAGTCGCCAAAAACTTGGAGCATGAAATCTTGACATTTCTTGGCAGAAGGATAAATATAGAAACCCATTTTGCACTTCAAAGCATTCGAATGATATTAAATTGGACTAAATCACCACGAATGAGTTTACAATTAACAAGTATTTACAAACCAATTGGAATAATGAGGTAAGCTACATTTTTACTCGTTAAATGGTGGATACGAGTGAACATGTGGCCTAATATATTATTCCAATCTTGAGGCATAAAAAATTTGATACATTTTAATTAGAGTTGTTGTTATTTTGTTATCAAAGTTTCTGTAATATGTAGACATTGAAAGTAATAGTGACGGTTTCGGCTGAATTCAGTTAGTTGTAACTTTTTGTTTTCTAGGTTAAAGATTAGAATTTCAGAAGATTAGGGCGCATTTTAGAAAGAACAGAAATAAAATGAAAATTTTGGAAAAGTAGTTTTTCAGCTAGGCTAGTGTTGCCTAATTTGTTCATAATTATTTGTTCTTAAATCTACACAATTTTATTTTAGGGTGCATTAGGTAGCAATTTGTGCATGAAAAATAAAATTGATATTCAAATTGGCACACTATGTTGTAATGTCTACAATACGTATCTTCTGATATGCGTTTGTAGTTTTATAAATTATTGTTTTGACTAGTTAAATCTTTTACATGAATACTCGGTTTTGTATTTTATCCATCGTCAAATAGTACCAAAAATAATAATAAATTGAACTTATGGCAGTATTTGGTAATGTCCTTTTACTTATTTTGAAAGATAATGTATAAATTGGTAATATGGTAATATGGTAAAAAGGAGGTCGAATAAGAACCTTATTTTAATCGCATAAATTTAAAGCGTAAAAATACCAATGAAAACCAAATTCCGTTATACAAAACTAATAAATTAATTAATCGGTAGAAATATTTACGAACTCAATTACATAAAATAGTACCAAAAACTTACTTGGGATTGAAAATATGTTAGTTCTGAATTCCAATGCGATGTTGTTACCGTTTAGAACATTCCATTGTTTGTGCTATTCATACGACAATGGGTAATTGTACAATTATTTAATGAACTAATAAAATTAACATTCAATAGATAAAGCAGGTTACTCTACGAAAGGTTGCGCTTAACTGCCAGAAATCTAAATTTAAGCTACTCGAGACTGATGGAGTTGGCCAATTTTAATGCTACATTTTCATGATCGCTACGTGACAATTGCACTATGTAAAGCATATATGTATAAACTCTCCATTTGGTTCTTATAAGAAATTATATGAACTTTCTGTCAGAAGCATAATATATATCTTTTGTTAGATTATCCTTTGTTTCAACGGTCGAGTAATATATAACTAAACAATATTTTAGTGTATTTACAAAACAAGCTACTCTATCACAGTATGTCACCGTGTAAAGTAATGAAGCGGACATTAGGTTGTAATAAAAATATTTTATTTATATGCTACTTCCTGTTTGTAGCCGTTATACCTAATACAATCAAGTCAGTACTCAATTATATACTTGCGTATCGTTTTAGGGACCCAAATTTATATCTTCTCTTAAATCTTTTAGATAAAATTATGTTTCAAATTAAAAATTTTCTGAAGCTAGAATAAGATGCGCTTTAACTTAAGCAGAATATAGTTTTGGAGGAATGATTTTGAAGAGTAGGAGGTTTCAGTTATTTACCAGCAAAGTGAAAGGCAATTCAACGTATTGCACCAAGAGTGATACATATTAGGACCGACAAATTTAGACGCGCCTAAAATTTTGAACAAAACCAACATGGAAAGAATGGCCTAGCAGTTTATAATGTTAAGCTTATACATAACTCATATGTAATACTTTAAGATAATTTCACCAATAACATGAATCTAGATATCAGAGATCTCTTATTTGCCTTAACAATTGAAGATAGGTTATAAATGTGACAGAATCTTGTTTATTAAGATAAGTTGGTACATCATCATCATTAGGTCTTCACTCCTGGAACTGGTTAGACGCGTACCATCAATGTCTCCTATTCTGAGCTAACCTACAGATTTCCCTGAAATTTGCACAGTCTGCATCTATCACTATCTTTTTTCCTATCTCTGCTTGTAATATATCCCAGGGTATTCTCCAAAAATGCCTTAGAACGTATTCTGCCCTTTTATTTCTTCTATTTTTTTCCACAGATATTTCTCCGACATTCAGTGGTTGTGAAGCGGATGCGGTTCCGTGGCGTAGTGGTATGTGTCTAACTACTACGCCCAAGGTCCCGGGTTCGAATCCCGACACGGTCCGTTTGAAAAATGTTAGGCGAGCATTTTTCACAAAAATACACCCTCGTGCGAATGGGAGATAAAATGGAGGTCCCGTGTGTGAGTGTTGTCACGATCGTTAAAAATCCCTACCTTGCTTGGAACAGCAAAGGTTCGGCGAAATTCCAAATTTTCCAGGTAAAAAAAAGTCGCTTCCTGGCCAATGTAGTATCTTCCGGTGGAGCATTGGAAAATCACATGTAAGGTTGTGAAGGGGGGTAAGCAGCCTGTGGCTGCCAAGTTCCGCCAGCACTTAAACATTTACCGATTTAATACTTTTTCCAATATATCTTTTCGCACAGTCAACATTAGTTGCAGATATTTCACAACCAACACCTGTAGTTGTTTATAATAATCATCAGATTTATCTGCGCTTATTTTTTTGTCATTAGGTTTTCAGTCTCAAAAGTGGTTGAATACGTGCCTGCACTTATTTATATTATGAGCTAGCCTACACAGTTCCCTGAAATTCTCACACAGCATGTATACAGCTCGGTTCCCTTTTTATTGTTTTCCAATTTTATGCCCTATTTCACCGAGATTCAGTGAGGGGGGAAGGGGGTTAAGCAGCCTGTGGCTGCCAAGATCCCCAACACTTAGACATTTAATGAAATAATAGTGTTCCAGTAAATCCTTTCACACAATTAACATTATTCAACAATTTTGCCCAACCAATTCTTGTAGTTGCTTATAATAATCACCATATTTAAGTTCAGTTACTTTCTTTGTCATTAATTTATCCATATTGGGACTGGTTAGATGCGTACTTAATTGATTTCTATTCTGAGCTAGCCTACACATCTCTCTGAAACTCCTACAGCCTACATCTTTCACTATCTGTGTGCAGTAGTCTATCATAGGTCTACCTCTTCGTCTCTTTTTTCCTATCCCTGCTTCTAATATATTCCGCACTATTCCCTCATGTTGTAGTATGTGGCCTATCATCTTATCTCTCCTATTTTTACTGTTTTCCACATATTTCTTTCTTCCCTACCCTTTTTAGTACCTCTTCGTTCTTAACTTTGTCTGTCCATAATATCTTCATCATACATCTGTAGCACCACATTCAAAGGCTTCTACCTTTTTCTTGTTTGGTTCTCCTACTGTCCAGGCTTCACAGCCGTACAGTGCTATGCTCCACACATGTGTTTTAAGCAATCTTTTCCTTATTTCTATGTTTGTTGTCTTAGAACACAGTAGTTGCTTTTCTTGTTAAATGTAGCACGACCTTGTGCTACCTTTGTTTTATATCGTTTGTGCTTTTCCCATCTTGCGTTATTTGGCTTCCTAGGTAGCAGAAATCCCTAACCTTTTGTAAATTCGTGTTACATATTTGTATTCTTGTTTTTGATTTATTTTCCTCTCTTTTGCACACTAGTACTTTAGTTTTAGTTTTGTTAATTTTCATACCGTATCTCTCTGTTAGAACCGTTTCCATTTCATTAAGAGCCCCTTCTAACTCTTCCTTGCTAGACGCTAATGCCGCTATATCATCTGCAAATCTAAGCATATTTATTTTTTGTCTCTGCATAGTAATTCCAAATGCCTTCCTGCAGCTGACAGTATTAATTGCCTCTTCAATTTACAAGTTAAAAAATAATGGAGATAGGGCACATCGCTGTCTCACCCCTTTCCTAATGTTTACTCCTCTACGTTCCTGCTCTAATTCTTTTACTGCTGTTTGCTTTTTGTATAAGCTATGTACTATTTGTCTATCCCTATAACTCTTTCCAATCTTTTTGAGTATTTCGAACACTTTTTTCCATTTTACTTTGTCGAATGTTTTTTCCAGATACACAAATCCTATATACACGCTTTCCCCCTTTTCTATTGTTTTCTCCATTATCACTCTAAGAGCTAAAATAGCCTCCCGTGTTCCCCTGTTTCGCCTAAACCCAAATCTTCTAGTATTTCTTTAGCCCGTTTTTCTATTCGTCTTTGAACAATTCTAGTCAATATTTGTGACACGTGTGTTGTCAAACTTATTGTTCGAAAATTTTTACATCTATCCGCGCCTTTCTTTTTTGGTATGGTTACTATGATGTTATCTTTTAAATCTTTGAGTATCTCGCCTGTCTCATACATATAGCTTACAAGTTGGAAGTGACGTGTTGTTACTGCTTGTCCAGCAGCGTTTAGAGTTTCTGCTTGCACCTTATCTGTACCCGGCGCCTTATCATTTTTCAGACCCTTTAATGCTAATTCAAACTCATGTCTAAGTATGTTGATACATCAAGAAATAAAAACGGTTCATTTAACAGAAACTGAACTTATAGAAATTTAAAATTATGGTCGCAATTATGATCGCAAACGAGCTTAATTTGAAGTATATGAAATTTTTAATGAGCGTTATCTACAACGAGAACAAATTATCAAGTCAGTAGTTAGCAAAACTTTGAAACGGTTTAGGAAACTGGTAATGTGAAAGGTCTGCAAAAGACTGGTCTGCAGAAATGAAGATAAAAAGTTCGATGTTTTAATAGAATTCGAAGATAATTCAAACATTCCCACTTGTCAGTTAAGTTTAAACCATGCCGTAAGTAAATATTCAATACACATTCAGAAAAATTACATCCGTTCAAACCGACTTTATTGCAAGAATTATCCGAAGATGAGTACGATGGACGTGTTGAATTTTGTGAAATTATGATGGAGCGAATCAACAACAATCCCAATTATCTCAATGATATTATTTTTTCTGTCGATATTGGGCAGCTAAAAATCCCCATTATATGATCCAAAATCTTTCCCAAACACGACAAAAAGTAAACGTATTGGTAAGAATTTGTGCAGATCACATAATTGGACCTTTCTTTATATGGTACTCTAACTGGTGACCGTTATTTGCAATTACAGCAAGAGCTAATAATTCTAGCTTGTCAAGCAAATCTTGATGATCTTTGGTTTCAATAAGATGGGGACACCATCCCACTATCATTGAGATGTACGCCGAAATTAGATGTGGTATTTGCCAGTTGAATAGGCAGAAGAGGGTCTGTGAAATGGCCTTCCCGATCTCCAGATTTTACACCTTGCGATTTCCTCTTTTGAGAATATTCAAAATCAAAAGTATATACAAACCGACCTCAGAATTTAGGCGAATTAGAGCAACGAATACAAGATGAAGCTACAACTATTTCTCCAACATCACTCGGAAAATCCTTTCCGGTTTTTTGTGATAGGTTGCGCCACTGTCTTGCAGTTAATTGCGAACATTTTGAACACTTACTGTCATGAAAAGCATTCTATTGCTAATTTCGTTTTGTAGTCAGCTTACTTGAAAATTAATTTTTCGTTCATTCAATTGTTAAGACAAATAAAAGAGATCCCGGATATATAATTCATATAATTAGTGAAATTAGCTTAATAAACAGTTTTACATTTTTTGCAACAATTTTCTAGAATATAATGGTACTAAGATTTTACGTCATCTAATAGAGAAAAAATCTCTATCAAATGAGCATAATGAAAGGGTGCATTGTTATTTAAAAAAACGAAAGTGTTATTCGTTACACAATTGTTTTATGAAATAAAAACAACTAAATGCTGTCTTATTAAGAAAAATGGGAAATGGATTATAGAATATGACAGTGATTTTATTTTATAAATTCGAGAAAATGCTAAAAGAAGTAATTTATTCAGTCACTTATTTACATATAGGATATTAGAAAGATATTTGTGAAATACACTTTATAAATGTACTAGGTAAGTTTGACGCATAAAAGCGTGGTTATAAAATAAGTTTCATTCATATTTTATAGTTTAGGGACCATATTTTAGTAGATTCACGTTTATTACATACATAATAATGGCAAAATCGTGTATATATATATATATATATATATATATATATATATATTCTAACAGAATTTTCATTTGTAATTAATAACAAAAGTACGTTTTTCTAACTAGAAACGCACTAATTTAATTAATTTCAAGTACAGAGATCTATAAACCATTAAATCGTGTTATATCAAATTGTAAAATGCATGAGAAGCATATATTTCACATCAAATGTATTGGATGTTTACCACAAGGTTCCGGAGGTTGTTGGAACCTGCTTGACCAATGGCATCGAAGAGGTTTAATTTATTTAAAATCAATGTGCATAGTAGTGATTAGTCAGTATTAGTTCAAACGCCGACGCAAGTATGTTGTTTTCCATTGCCTAGAAATTTTACATAATTAAATTCGTTCGCAAAATGGAAAACAATCGGCAGGTAACGATAATTAAATAAAACATATTATTTTAAAAATGCAAAATGGACAATAAAACAAATTAAAACTATTTTAAAATTGAAGTTTATTCAAATATTTGAAGATTAATTAAAATGGAAGTATACTACCTAAATGATTCGATATTGTTGTATAAAAAAATGGATAGATTAATTTTGCATGTAAGTTGGACTTCTTAAAACAATTTTCAGAGAGAGTCCAGCATAAATATGCAAGCATGTGGTAAGTTATGTACTTTAATTGAGTTTTCGTAATTCGAAAGCAAACAATGATAGGGCATATCTCTGAAGGTCAGAAATATGTCTTTCAATTAAATAATTTCATAAAGACTATTTTTAGATAAAGAATTTAGGTTTCGTAGTAGATTTGTGGGCAAATCATTTAAATAAATATTTTGGGTTTGCAAACTGACGCAAGGGATTAGTAGTTACTTAAAATATAATAAACGTATTGAATTTAAGCACGTTTTAACACGGTTTTAAGGGAATAAATATTAAACTTAATGGTTTTCTCAAAATAGTTAGTGTAAATAGTAATTATAATGAAGATTTAATTCATGATATATTAATAAATAATTATGATATGTCTAAAAATTTGTTTATTACGGTTGTAGTTATACTGAATAATTGAGAAATGTGTTTGTGAGTAGAAGTTTTGGACTAATTATATTGGTATTTAGAATATACGTTTTGAGAAGGAGATTTTAAAATGATTATATTTGTATTTGAAGTATTGTTTGGTAATAAAATAATTGTAAAATATGTAGCTAAAAATATAGTTTCTTAGAGAAAAATGTTGTGAACTTGTTATATTTGTGTTTGTCACACTGGTTTGATTAATCGAAAATAGGTATTAAAAGCAGAGGAGCTGAAGCCCAAGATGCTAAAACTAGTGTCTCTTATGAAACAATCAGGTAATTGCCTTATTAATGACTATTCAAATATTAGTTCGAATTGTAGGTGAATTCACATTTATGATCATTATTGAGGATTTACAGAAACATCTTAACACTATGTTTTATATATTCCTATATTATGTATGTTATATATGTTATATTGTTATATTAGATATTATATATTGTTGTTATATTTACATATATATATTTATATATATTGTAGTGGTTTTAAAGGGCTATATTTAAGTATAAACAAGGCAATTTCAAACACCCTGTATAGAGGAAACAACCAGAATTTACGTGCGAAATTTATTCCATTTAGTTTGTTTTTAAGTAACAAGTATTAACAAAATTTTACAAATAATGATTAAAATTTAGTAGGTTTGCAAAGAAAATAAAGTGTAGAAGCCAATGCAATCAATTTATTAATTTAATTGAGTTTAATTGAACGGTTATTTACGTATAATATGCATAAAAGCATGAAAAATCGATAATACCAAGGTGAAACGCGTTGCTAACACAGAAACAGCCGTTGGATATAAAATACGTTGAAAAGCCAACTCCTAGAAATGTCGTGTTAAAACGTCGGTTAATTATACACCTACATGTTTTCAAAATGTCAGGTTCCCCTTATTTTTACAGATAGCATAGAAGTTTCAAAGAATATTGGTAAACAACAGTCGCAAAAGCACGTATTCAAGTCCACATGGAGTTGTAAAACGCGGACAGTAAAATTGATTCTCTACCACTCAAACAAGGTTAGAAGGAAACATATGATATGAATAAGCAAGGGATAGCGTTAATATAGGCGGGATTTTTAAGACGTCAATGCATATACTATTGGTCGATATCGTTAGTTGTACAACAGACAAGCACGTGAATATTTGAAGTCGGGTTTATTGGAAAATATCGTAACGACGCGCTAAATTTCGGAGATTTCGAAAACGGTTGAAACAAAATTTTAAGAACGTGTTATTTCAAATTAGATTTTCACGGTAAGAGTGGCCGGAGAGGTTACAGTCGAAGCATATAAATACTCGATGAATTAGCACGGCTCTCTCTCTTTTGACTTCGTTCTAATAGTATTTACATCGCTTCAAATACGAATTTGTAAGTATAAATAATTTTAAATTATATAGTATAGTGTTGGACTCATAATTTGATACGCGAATAAGTGTTGAGTTTAAATTTTAATTGAGGTGCAACATTGATCTTAAACAAGCTCGTGAAATGAAGTAACGTAATTGAAATTGAATTTAACTAAAGTACGCAATGATGAAAGAAGTGTAATTAATTTGGATTTGGAAATTGGATGCACCGTGAAAGCAGCGCAAGCAGCACAACTTAAATGATGTTCTTCTACAAATAGCTAGAAGCGGCCAGCAGAGCAGAGCGAAACTACATTACCGCATCGTCAATGGAGCAGAGATCTTCTAGAAATTGCAGGTAACGCTTTAAAATTGTTGTTGTTATAAACTATGAAACTATGAATATTGTGTGACGGGTGAGAGTGAATTTTGAAGGTATTGTGCATTTTTGCGTATTGAAAATAATACGTATAACTAACTGTACTATGGTATTTAAATAAAAATCTAACGGTATATAAAGCTTATTAATGTTCCATCAGGAATTTAAAATTTTTATTCTGACGAGTACATAAGATTTTTTGTTTGCAGTCAGCGTATGCAAGGTATAAAGCATACATTATTTATAATTAACTGAGTTATCATGAGTCACCATACTTCAGAGGTTACGTAAATTTAAAATAAATTATAAAGAAAGAATGAAAAATAAGATATTATTCAGGGCCCATTTACTCCTGGTATATTCTATGTGTTTCATATTTTAAATTAAAATACAGGACATTACAAAAATAGGATTTATTGAGGTGTAACTTGATCACTGAAATGTGGATAATATTGAATTTTATTTGTAAATAGTGATAAATAAATATTGCATGATTGTTGTATTTTGTGGTTTTATTGAGAGTGTGCGTGAACGATGCAGAGGATAATAGTGAATCTAGGTATCCAAGAGGAGGCCCAACTGAGCTATTCTGGGAACTGAAGAAGAATTAAGGTGATGAAGAGAGGAATCTAGGTAAGAAGTTTTTTTTTGAATATTTATTATTTTTGGTAAAATGTTCGATTTTTGTAAAATTAAAATAAATTAATTTTCGAATCTACTGAGAATCCTGAGAGAATACACGGCAATTTATGACACCCAATTCTAGATAAGAATACACGGCAATTTATGACGGCCCAACGTTGGGGCTCGAATGATTTTTTTTACTCTGGCGAGGCGATTAAGGGAATACACGGCAATATATATATATATATATATATATATATATATATATATATATATATATTGCTATGACAATAGGGTTATTAGGGTATATAGAGTCATAAGGGTCGCACACTACATGTAAATAGTACTAATAGCTAGAAAACTAAACAATTTTATCATGTAAAGTACGTAATTCGCAAATTATACAAAAAGCAAACATTTAACACCCTGTATAAGGATCACAATTGACTTTAATTAATGCCGGCAAGCACATCCTTTAAAAATACAAACATATTCAGTAAAATAAATAAATAAAATTAAATTCTATTAAATCAAAAAAACTTCCATAAATTCTTAACAAACACTCATTAAGAGCATTGAAAGCTAGAAATCATGATTAAAATTCTGGTAAAATAGGACACGCAATGGTACAAAGAAATAATAAAGCTTTCCAAAATAAATATTTTTCGGAACGCAAGATGTAAATAAACGCATTTTAGTTTACGTCATTATGTAAATTTTGCGTACGTGATTTTTAACATGAAAATAAATTCAACACCCAAAACATTATCTGGACAAAAATAAGGCCATAAGTTTGTCTACATGCAAAGTCTAGGTTAAATTTCCTAAAACAATAACACTAAACAGCCGGGTAAAAGTTCACGAATTGTAGAAATTCCCTATATAGAACTGGTATACTACGTGACCAGAGCATTGTTCCGGCGAGCTATTATCTAAATAATACATGAGAAAGACCAGAGTGTTGAATATATCATATAGCATGCCTTAAACCTTGACTGTAGTACGCCGATAACTAATCCTCTCAGATAAAGGCGTTGCTTTATATATTACTTCAAATTTGATAAACAGATAGTCTCTTTTCAACAAGAGCACGATTCGTAACAGTTCAAATAAAATATTTACGTCAAGTGAAAATAAAAATTAAATAATTATATTATTCAAAGTTGTGATAGAAAAGTTGTTGAAAATTAAAAGAATAGTGAAAAATATATGAGAAAAGTTTTGCCGTAAACTGCAAAACGTAAGTAAAAGCTTATTAATTAAACATAATTTCTGGGAAAATCTGGGTGAAACTCTAAGTAATAAGTGAAAGCTGAAACTCTGAGTAATAAACTGAAATCTGGAAAACTTTACGAAACAAATCCGAATTTAAATCAATCTAAAAGTGCATAAAAATATTGGTTTGCATCTACGCATCGGAGCACAAAACGGAGGATTGTTTTAAGCATTGAATGAGGTTTAGCCAAGCGGTATCATAGAATTAACACGTGAGCTCAACTGAAAGCAATCCAGGAGTACTGGTTCACAACACGCAATAACAGAACAAAAAAACACACAAGGAAAACTACAGGTCAGAACTTTATCTAAATAGTATATAGCATTACTTCCTTTTTTATCAAACATTTTCTATATTTCTTTTTATTATACCAGAATATTTATGTAAAGGGTCAGCAAAAATCTTTTTATACCTAAAAATTTACGTGAAAAAGGGAAAGGTCATGGAACGTTCAAGGGTGTTGTTACATACTAAATTCCTCAAAAGGTAAATAGTGTGTGTACTCTACCTTATAGGCGGCAGAGCTTCGATAGATTATGAGGGGTTCCTGTTTAACGTTTAAGCCCAGGGTAAAAAGGATGTTAAATGGCTTTGAGAGAAAAAGTGCCTCTAATGAGATCTTCCAGCCAGCTAAGCTTCTTCAACTTAAGGCAGAGCTATGAGCTAGGGTCGTAGGATGGTATACGAAAAAAAGAGATTTTATTGGACGCTACCGTATCTTGATGAATGTTATAAAGAGAAACTATCCGAAGATCAGATACGCAAATCTTCGAAAAAAAATCCTTAAGACGAGCAACATATAAAAAAAATAATACCTACTTTTGACTCTGCAATCTGGAATGGGAACGAGTTCCTCGTACAACCTAAAAATTTAATCACTCCTTAATAATTTTAGACTAGGGCTACGTTAGAGCCTAGTCACTTTATCACAAAAAATTAAAGTAAAGAAAGATCAAATAGGAAAATTATGCTTAAAAAAAATTAAAACCAACACCTATAATATATCTCTCTTCTCTACAAAAAATTTATCAATGTGGTTGGTTGCTTCTATGGAATAATTACGGCTGACTTCAATGAAAGAAAGCTTTACGACAACTTATTATTCTTTCTATTAATTTAAAAAAAATATATATACATCGCTTGTACAAAGTTATCTGTACGGAGACATTCGAAACAATTACTTTATTAAGATCTAGCATTAATCTTTGAATACTATGATATCTATAATTGAATAATTTACGTTAATTCTCTATCAGAAATATATGGTTTTCATTTTTATATTACAATTTAATCACGATGCTTGAATAGGATCCTGGTCGAGTTTACAAAAATTAAGTTAAATGCTCAGCGTTCTTTTTATATAAATTACAGAACGATATTTCTAACTGATATAATTAAAAGAATCAAAGGTCAACGAACACTTATTGTCTGTATTAAGCTGTACTTCAGGTGTGCTGTCAAAATATGTTATACACTATAATGTGGCAAACAATTATCAACCTATCACATGTTTAGTTATGCGAACATTTTAGTATAACCTCGTAACTACAAAATTATCTTATAGAAATGCCTTGTAAATAATAAGAACATTTATGCACTATTCGATTATTAAAATTTGAATAAAATTATAGGCGTATTAATTTAAATGACCATAAAACTTTCACAAAAATTTCTTGTATCTAATTTAAGTAAACATATATAGAATTTTCAAAAATTATTTGTACATCGTAAATGATTGCTCCTTGAAATGGATATAGCTATAAAATTGAGGATGACTCACCACTAAATATCTGCTAGGCAACTAAATTCTTTAAACATTTACGTACTTACAATGATAGGTGCGCGAAGCTGATACATGTGTCCGAGCTTGACTTCTATACAAACCAAGCATATGTGGAAATTTCCACCCTCTTGCCTAGCAACATTAAAAACCGCATTTACAGCACAACCAATATCCAAAAGAATTTATTACGTGTTTGCGTATTTATATGTTTTTACTTAATTTCAATATAAATTCATACGCGAGTACTTCGTTGTGTTACTTTACTTCGATATAAATTCGTATTTATTCATACTTTCATACTTGTTCTTACTTTCGTACTTGCGCTGAAAATAAATGGGGAAAAATAATTTTAAAGGTAAGTTTGAAAATTATCCACCTACCGTAGATATATATTCTTGACTATCTTAGGTCGATACTACAACTAAAAATAAAGCCATGGTACTCGTCGACTCCACTTCCCTACTTTCTGGGACGGCATGTTTTATTGAAAACCTGCAGGCCCACGTTAATACTTGTTTTCTGATTACATCCCGATATCAAAATGAAGCTTGACCACGAGGCTACGTTGCTTATCCGATCACGCGCAGAAAAGAGGATATTGTATCAAGATACATACAAATAGAAGAGTTCTTAAATTGTACTTTGAATATTTAGATATAGATGTGGCTCTATGTATGAATTCGTAATATATTGTTTTTATTGGAATTTAATATTTATTGAATAGATAAATGGAACAAAAGCGTATATTTAAGAAGCAGATAATCGTATTTGTTACAGTGTTTCCAATAGAGTACAGTGTCACTTTTGCTGGTTTTTAACTAACCAAAGGGAACTATAATTTTGGGGATAAAGAAATTGATATTATTATTTTTTGATATTCAGGCGTTTATTTTGTCAAATAGTGCATCATATTAGGCTGTAAAGTGTATATAATTTTTCTTTGTCATTATACAAATCTTGGTCAATTTCGTTTTTCCCATTCAAGTAGGAAAGTATTAGATAGAAAGGGGTAAATTCTTTGTTATCGTAACGTTGTGCACTTTGTGTGGATTAGACTAAGCTAGCCGAGGCATATTTAAACTTTAGGTTGTTTAGAGACAGAGCGGTGGCGGGCAGCAAGAAACTGAACGTTAATTACATCGGCATGCAGCGTTATCCTAGCAATATATATTGCTGTGTTAAAGCCTAGCGTTGTGGCGCCGCTAAATTTGCTGCCTCTTTATTTGGAGTAGGCGTTAAAAGAGTGCTGTGACACTGTACAGCAAATTATAAATTTGAAATTAGTAACTTACCTTTCTTTTTAACTTTCCTTTGCTTGGTTAACTCAACGGAAGTTATGAAATATAAAAAATAAAAAATCAAACAGAGCATTCTTAAAAAGTATCTACATCTTCAAAAACAATTTTATTTCATACAAAAGAATACAGAACATTTTACAACATAATTTTCAAACAAAATTATTCTTAATAAGTATCTATTTACTTACTTATTAACATACTTCTTACCTAATCTTTGTTAAAAATTTACAGAACTCAAATCCATTTTCGTGTGGATAATTTACCTGACTTTTATTCGCATGCTTGCATGGTTGTTTGGCCAAAAATCATTGACAGATAGTCTATTTACAGGTTTCGAACTCTAACCTCGAGACTTCCTAGTAAATATCCTTACAAAAAGTATTACATGAATAAGACTTATTATATCTTAAATTCAAATGACAAGATACTCAAATATCAGTTACAAAAAGGAATCTAAAATTAATATTTGCGAAATCCAATAGCGCTTTTCGTAATTAACGAGAGTAAATACCTTCTGCTTCCATTTTTAAAGTTTTATTCATATAATTTTAAATCTCCATTTAGAATCTTAACTTTCAAAGTGCATTTTCTATCTTTAATTAATTAGCTTTAAAGTAATTTCTGTATTGAAGAACGTTGAATTTTTGTTCTATTTTTACAAATCAAATAATTGCATTTAACTATGTCCATATTTCAATCTATTGAAACGTATAAATTTCATATCGTAAACTAATTTACGGCATATAATCCTGTTTAAAATCATACATAACGAATCGCGAATTAAGGAAAATTTTCATCGTTGATCTCGTAAAACGATACTCTTACATATTGCGTGTTGACGCAAATTAACGAATAAATACCCTCTAATAAAGTTCCTGCTTACATAAAATTTATCTAACAATATCATAGTTGTTCAAAGTTTTCGCGATTTGATTCGAATCTCAGTCACATACGTGGTGCAATATTTCAGGAAGTTCCACGTTTTTAATGGCCTAATTAGTGTCAAACCGCTGCAGTCGAATGATTTACGAGCATAGTAAGGCGTTGTCAATCCTTGTCTGATTCACGTAGTTAATTTTGCGTTGCATACTGTCCTATAGTAATACGAAAGCTATAAAATCCATTTTTATTACTTCTTAATGTTTGCTCGAGTTCCTCGTACCGGAGTTTATTCATTTAATTAATTTATACTAGATTTGTTAAAATTTCACGTATTCGTCTAGATTAATGAACAATATTCTAGATTTGTTTCATTTAAAACACCCTAAATGAATTTAAATGTCTAATCTACACACATACTTAATAAGGGCTTGCCTAGATTTTGCAAATACAGTAAGATATGTGTGCCTAACAATTGTAAAAAGAACATGTTCTAATACATATTCTAGACACATATTTAATAAAGATTTGTTTGTCAAATTGCAATAAGATTTGCATTGTTTTATACGGTAAATGAAAATAAAGTGCTTTATATCTTAAAGATAGAAACTCGTTTTCACACGGATGTATAGACTGACTTTATGTGTATAATATACTATAAAATGATTAATTTGCATAAAGTATAATGTACACCGGCTGTATTATTGATTTAAAATTGGGGCTTTTGCTAAGTAGCAGGATTCCTCAGTTTCTTCCAATCTTTCTAGCCCAGATTTACTGTACCGATACCTTCATACTGCTTTTATGTTTCCTTCAGTTCATTATATATCTTTAGCATTATAAATATTTATGGTTCCGGGTTGGAACCGTGTCATTTTCTAAACTAAGGTCGACGTTTCGCCCACTTTTGTAAGGGGCTTCATCAGGACAAGAAAAAAAATAAATAATAAAAATAAAAATAATAATAAAGATAAGAAATGATAATATGAAGTAGACAAGTTAAAGTGTAAAGAGTATGTAAAGTTATTTCTGAACTATCACACTCATCAGCCCATTTAAGTCAAAAGATGTGTCACAAGACACCTTTTGGCTTAAATGGGCTGGTGAGTCTGCTAGTTCAGAAGTAACTTTACATACTCTTTACACTTTAACTTGTCTACTTAATATTATCATTCTTATCTTTATTATTATTTTTATTTTTAATATTTTTATTATTTATTTTCTTTTCTTGCCCTGATGAAGCAAGCTCCTTACAAAAATGGGGAAAACGTCGATCTTAGTTTATGAAATGACCCGGTTCCAAACCGGAGAACCATAAATATTTATAATGACTCCGGCCGTGAAATATCCTCCGACAATATCTTTACTATTGTTGCTCTATGTGCATTAATCACTATCTAATGGCATTTAAATTTTTTAGTTCTTTATATCTGTTTCTATTAATAATACCATATCATGCTCACATTTCATCATTAGAGTTTTGTCTTTCTAGTTACTGTATTTTTTGCGTTATTCATATACTAGTTAAATAAGATTTATTATAGGCACATGCCTGTCGTACACTCCGACATGGTAGCAACGCAATTTGATTGAAACACTCCATTGATAAGGTCGACCTCAGAAATGTAAACGAAATTATGTTACCGATATTTACGTGAAGCTCTGGCCACCCTAGAACTTTAGGACAAACAACAATCGTCTAAAGTGGTATTCAGAATAAGGGCTGCTAAGAAACGTCAGTGCGTAAGTGTTAAATGAACATCAGTTGTCCGTACATCTTTGTTTAACTGCAGGTTTATGTTAACAAATAATTATGGAGAGAAGCATCAAGAGGAACTGCGATGTGTGAAGCATATACAAGCACCACTGGAAAGCATGCTCTGTGAATCCTAAAGTAAAAATGTTGCTACAGCTACACAACAGGATCAAGATATATTGACGAATCCTCTAATAAAAGGGTATTACACAGAGCGTGAGTGCTGAAAATGAAATTAATGTGAAGGACAATTTAATTTACTGTGGCTGCGAAGAGATGCCGAAGCCGTATCTGGCAAATAAATGATAAAATGGAACATGCTTAATTATAATGAAACCAATTGTAATTGTCTTTCGTGCAAGAGGCTCTGCAACTTTGAATTACAAGAGAGAATTATCTCAAAATTATGGTTAAATAGTGTGTGGACCTATTTCTTTAAAAAACTCTATTTCTCAGGCGTATTTTTGTGATCAATTTACTGCCAATGTTTCCGTGAAAAACTAGTTTATACTACTCATGAAGTTTTTTAAGAAAAGTTTATTAACGTCTAGTTTTAACCTTCGGGGAAATACGAAAAATGTTCTGTAATGCAGTTCTTTATTAGAATATTTGTTGATTCATTCTTTTTTCTCATAAAGCCGTTGATTTATTTGATGCGTCAAGGAACACCATTGTGGGTAAATTGCTTCATATCAATACACATCTAGCACAACCTAATTGTTAGTAATAATTTGTGGCATTTATATTGTTGTCGGATCATTACTTTATCAGTGATACGACCTTGGATTCCGTAAGTAAAGACATACAAGTCGATCTCTTCTCTGCACTATATTTTCCACATTAGCCCCTTTTTCGCTAATTTACTTTAATATCTTTTAATTTGCTTGCGTTAACGTAACGAATAGCACCATTTTCCAAAAAATTCATAATGCCTCCTTTTCCTGTGTCCTCCATAGTTTGGGTGTCCTTATATCCTGATTTTTACGGATATATCCCCGTTTTAAGTTTCTTGTCCCGGTGCCATGCAAATTCTTTCAGGACAATTAAGCGATGGATCACGTTTTGTAAACATCGCAATATAAAAATTAAATTCTTCTTAATCTTCTTTGGGTATTAAACCACTCATAGTTTTTAAAATTATCTTTATTAACGTTTCGATCCATAACCTAGGATCGTTTTCAAAATAATAAAACTTCAAGTTTGACATTTATGACACAAATTGAAGGTGACTTTGATTTATTGATGTTTGAAATATTTGGTTTGAGTACACTAAGCAAAATTTTTAAAGTTTAAATGAATAATTGCCTTCAATTTGTGTTACGGCCTGGGACCGACTTTTTAGGTAGCCAATACGTTTAACGTGAAATCAGCTGATTAATTTTTATTGTAAAATTCAATAACTTGGGAATTGGAAAACATTTTTAACATGTTTCTATTTATACAATTTAGAGGATGGTTATTAAAGAAGTGTGCAATTGCATTATTAAAAGGCTTAAGTAGTCGTTTTTTTATATTTATTTTAAGGGGAAATCATTATGATTTAGGCTACCTTTCTGGTAGATTTTAACATTGTTCTGAGGTAACCTTATGGTGGGTTTACACTTGTCAGATACCAAACAAAAAGAAATTCACATAAAGAAATTTAATAACTTATTTATAGAGAAAAATAGCATTCAAACTAAAACGTTAAAAAACAGCAACACCATGCTAAACACTGTGATAAATTTATCAAACAGAACTATTAACGACACAGAAAAATCAATTCTTTCAAAAGACCTTAACTTTGCAGTAACGCCAAAATCAATACCAACCTTTGAAATAATTAGCTGTATTGAGAAAACAGCAAACCAACTTGAAGAAGATCAAGCAAACGAATTTAGAGTACGATGCAAAATCGAAATAGAAAAGAATCACAAAATAAAACCAAATGTAAGTAGTAACGAAATACAAGCAATTCGCAATCTAAGAAACGATAACTCGATTATAATTCTACCTGCTGACAAAGGCAATGCAACAGTAATAATGAATAAAAACGATTACAACACAAAAGTCAACAAACTATTAAACACTGAGAATTACACCAGTTTAGAAACGGACCCAACAAAATCGATTGAAAATAAAATATACAAAACCCTATTTAAATTTAAAAATGAATTCGAAGACAAAGAAAGAAGTAAACTGGTCCCACATTACAGTAAACCACCCCACTTTTACGGTCTACCAAAAATTCATAAAAAAGACATTCCTTTAAGACCTATCGTAAGCTCCATAAATTCACCATGCCATAATTTAGCAAAATTTCTACTAAAAATTATAAATCCATTAGCAGGCAAAACAGATTCTTTCATTAAAAACAACCAACATTTTTTAGAAAATTATCAAACATAAAAATTGAAAATACACACACAATGGTAAGCTTTGATGTGGTAAATCTCTTCACAAATGTCCTTATAAACAAAACGCGTAATATTATAAAAAACAAACTAGAAAAAGATGACAATCTTAAAGAAAGAACAAAACTAAGCATATCATCGATTATGGAATTACTTGGTTTATGCGTCAATACCACATATTTTCAAATAAATGATCAATTTTACAAACAAAGCTTCGGAATGGCAATGGAAGTCCACTATCACCAATCTTTAGTAATATATTCATGGAGGAATTCGAAAAGATGTAATATTCACACAAGAATTGAAACCACTAATCTGGTGGAGATACGTAGATGATGTCTATGCTATTTGGCCTCATAATACAGAACTAATTAAAAACTTTGTACAGTCAATTAACGAAATAGAACCAACTATTAAATTCACATATGAATTAGAACAACATGGAAAACTTCCGTTTTAGATATTCTCGTTAGCAAAACGATACAGCAATTAATACATCGGTATATAGAAAACCAACGCACACAAACAGATACTTAAACTTCGATTCAAACCACCCACACTGTGTCAAACGAAGAATTATCAAAACCATGTATGATAGAGCAAAATTAATATCATCAAACGAAGAAATTTTAAAAAGAGAAAGACCTAATCAGATGTACACTAATAGAAAACAAATACCCTAAAAGAATAATAGAGAAAGAAATGAATAAAACCCTAAAAATAAAGAAAAGAAAACAAAAACAATGATACACACAACAAAATGCTCTCAATACCATACATAAAAGGATTCTCCGAAAAATTCAAAGAATAGGAAACAAATTTAAAATTAAAACAGTATTTAGAACCAACAATACACTAAGAGCACAATTAACAAAAACAAAACCCAAGAACGCAATACAAAGTTCAAAAATTGTATCTACAAAATACCGTGCGAATGTAATAAGTTTTATATAGGAGAAAGTTCCAGACCATTTGAAGTTCGATTAAAAGAACATAAATCATATATTAAAATAGAAAATTTGAAAAATCCATGATTTGCCAACATGCATGGGACTCAGTCATAAAATAAAATGGGAGGACGCAAAATTATCGACAAAGAAGAAAACCACCAAAAACGTAAAATCAAAGAAGCTGCTTATATAACCTTACATAAAAATAACTGCGTTGCAAACGAATCCGTAACTTTCAGTAAACAATGGATTCCATTACTAAAAGAAATAACAAAAGAAATAACAAATAAAAATCAAATGCCCCCAATATCTAGGTAGCATTGCAAGTTTTTCCTGGGTTTTCCTTGCGATATTAACATGAAATACAGCCTACATACATGATTTCTATTTATACATACAATAACTAATTATATAACAATAAGCATATTAACTAGAAAACCATTATTTCGGCAAATATCTAAGTGTTGGGGGATCTTGGTAGCCACAGGTTGCTTAACCCCCTTCACTGAATCTAGGTGAAATAAAACATAAAATTAGAAAACAATAGAAGGGAAGCTAGCTCAGAATATAAATAAGTGCAGGTACATGTCCAACCAGTTTTGAGATGAAGATCCAATGAAGATGATGATGAAGCATATTAACAACCCCTGTAAAACAGCATTGGTATCTGACAAGTTTAAACCCGCAATAAGGTTACCTCACAACCATATACAATCTCCGTTAAACAGTATTGGTATCTGACAAGTGTAAACCCGCCATAGGGTCGCCTCAGATCCATATACAACCTTCATAGAACAACATTGGTATCTGACAAGTGTAAACCCACCATAAGGTTACCTCAGAACAATGTTAAAATCTACCAAAAGGTAGCCTAAATCATAATGATTTCCCTTCAAAATAAATATAAAAACGACTACTTAAGCCTTTTAATAATGCAATTGCACATTTCTTTAATAACCATCCTCTAAATTGTATAAATAGAAACATGTTAAAAATGTTTTCCAATTCCCAAGTTATTGAATTTTACAATAAAAATTAATCAGCTGATTTCACGTTAAGCGTATTGGCTACCTAAAAAGTCGGTCCCAGGCCGTAACACAAATTGAAGGCAATTATTCATTTAAACTTTAAAATTTTGCTTAGTGTACTCAAACCAAATATTTCAAACATCAATAAATCAAAGTCACCTTCAATTTGTGTCATAAATGTCAAACTTGAAGTTTTATTATTTTGAAAACGATCCTAGGTTATGGATCGAAACGTTAATAAAGATAATTTTAAAAACTATGAGTGGTTTAATACCCAAAGAAGATTAAGAAGAATACTAAACAAACCACAACAAACATACAGGGAGTATAAAAATTAAACTTTAGTTCTGTTGAACTTACATTACTATTCAAGCAATCTGAAGTTGCTGTCAAAGTTGCTGATATAACAACTACAGCAAGATGTTTGTATTTTCTACTCCGGCTCAACTGCCTTTTTCCATAGCCAAAAATCATAATTTAAAAGAAAAGTTATAGCTTTTGGCTATGAAAAAATGCAGTTGAGCCGGATCTCCTCCGTGCCGACTGTTGCTAAAAACCTGCTGTGTCAGGTGAAACGACACGCAGATACAAATTGTCAGCTATACTTCCCATAAGGTGTCTGTATTAAATATTACAACTTTGCTACTCCTGTTCTGATGAGCCCCAATTAGGGCGAAACGCGTCGACAGGATGCCCTCGTGGCTGAACTTGAGTCACTTGTCAATAATTCCTTTTTACTTTGTATTAATTTAACACTCATTAAACCTACTTTTCTTTTAAATTATATATATATATATATATATATATATATATATTTTGCTGTGTTTCCCTGTATTAGAATCGAGCCTCACGAATTGGGCGTCATGTTTGCTGTGAAACCTCCTAAATTAACTGGTCCGTCGACTTTTTTCTGTTCATCGCCTCTTTACTCTTTTCCGCCTCGGCTGCTCCCCTAGATAAAACTTTCATCCTCAATCATATAACAAACAAACACATTCCTATCACAAACATCAACGTTAACTCTATTTACATCAATATTCACAATACATTAAAATTTCAAAATTAAAATTCAGCATAAATTTCAATATCAGAAAATTTCAAGATTAAATTTATTATCATTTTAATGTGCATCCAGAATTAAAGTCTTTGTAGGATGCCTACTAATTAATGTAACAATATATGCAGTCTTGAGTCTGAGTACAAAGGGAGCATCTACCACCCCTTTACGTTAATTAACCAGGTTCGCCTAATTGAGCTCAAAGACATACCCAAATTTTCATCAAGAACATAAATACTAAATACTCCTTTCGACTTAAACAAGAAAATTTCACCTTAAAATTAAAAATTTGTTGTTAGTACAACTTCATTACTGTCCATTTTAAGTAAATAAATTATAAAGTTATTCAACACACACGAAAACATTAAAGTTCAAACAAAATAGTATAATTTACCTGAAGGTTACTGCACTCGTAGCTTCAATGTACATCGTCCCTTTTGTTAATCACACCATTCCAACTGGGTTATATTTACGGCTTCTGATTCTCAACGCTTTTAAAATTTTCTCCACCACCATTCATCTAAAGTTGTTTCAGGGCTTTTCCGGAACTCATCTGTGTATATCTGACCTTTGTTTTGTGGATCCAGACACGTTTATGAACCATTTAATTATTAACACCCCGAAAAATAGCAAAGAAATTCATGCTTCTTTCACCAATATACGCCAAAACTGCCTACTTTTGTGTATTCATTTGTCGTTGCAAATTTTGACTAATTAGTACAGTGATACTAACTTTATTACCTTGTATCTTCTTTTCTAAGTGCACTAAAGTACATTCATTGTAGCACGTAAAGAACAAACTGTTTTAAATCACCAAAATATACGAGCAAACTGTTTAAATTATTCTATCAAACTCGGAAAACTAAAAAGCACTGTTTAACGCATTGAATCAAGTCGAAAATCTAAGAGAGCTTGTTCATATTAACCTGGGTATATATAGAGGTTAGCCTGTCTGTCGGTCTGGTCCCCAAAACGGACAATTCTTCAGAATTTCGCATGCTAGGTTCCCATTCCGCAGCCCGGCATGCGATTTTTACGAAATTTGCACTCGTATCAGTTAAATCTCAGAAATTTCGACACGGCTCGCAACGTCTGGAAATAACTAATTAATTTTTATACAGAAATGTTATTTCTACCTCTCAAGTTGGCCTCTTATATTCAACCAATCGCAACCCAGTGACGTTGCTTCACTCACGCCTTTTACTATATGTGTCTCGGTCTTGCGCATATTATCTGTCTCTATCTACCCTGTTCTTATTGGTGCAAATTGATATTCTTTATTATCGATTATTTCAGTCCATGTGGACTGTGAAATAACCACCTTTAGCATTTCCCGTAGCTATTAAGCTCCGGTTTCTCCAAGATTCTCTGTAACCATTAATTATCTGCAAAATTTACGCAGAATGAGCTTTTTTAAAAATACACAGGTGTTCAAACATAATACTTCTACGATTTGCATTTTATTGGGTTTTACAAGTTTTGATGCGTTTTATATGTTCCTACTGGTTCAATTAACTTCAATTAAAATTAATACCCTTTAATTTTTAGTGACTCCTAATCAAATATTAATTATTATCTGTACATTTTGTTTAATACCGGTTACTTAAAATTGAGTTAATTAATATAAATTTTGCACGTAATTTTCTATTTGTTTCTTTACTAGGAATAATTAAATTACACGCAGAGCTTTTAATACTGCTTCCTTTTTTTATAGCAAGCGTCTTGTACATAATTTAACTCCTTATTTTTAATGAAACGAATGAATTTTTATGCTTCACGGTTTTTAATAACGCGTACCTTTTCCCAAAGCTTCTACACGGTGATTGAAATTATTTGATGTGATTATTTAATTTTCTACCCTGGTCTAAATATGAGTAATATATATTGCTATGATATGGAATTCTCAATCCCCTTCGTTGGGCTGTTATATTTATTTGCTATGCTACTCTCTAAATTATCAAACCCCTATGTTGTGCGCCTTATATTATTTTGCTATGTACTCTAAATTATTCGCGTTCCATCATTTGTACGACCATTTTAATATCTACTATGAATAAACAAGATTGTAATTATCTCCTCCTCCGGCTGTCTTATTAATATTGCTATCAACTTAACTGGATTTTATCTTGAAGCAACCTTGTCTGCCAATAGCAAAATTCGATACGTTACCGCCTACTTGTTATCAATTTCTCATTCAACTCGTAGCCCCTCCTTGAACTATTTAAATATGACTTCGGCTAGCATTTATTTGAAATTATAAAATTCAGTTAATTTCGATTTTATGTATAATGAAACCAATATATTATGTACAGCTTTTGTAAATTATTTGAAATACTTTTTTCAATTAGTTAACGTTATAAATCTCATTTATTAACAATCATATACTATTTACTCAAAACCCAAAGTCACCAAAAAAAACCTATTATCTTTATCATCAAAGTGTAGAATATTCTAAACCTGTTATCCTATTACTCACTTTATACGTATGCAACTTCTCTTGTTGACTTTTTCACAAGCATATTATATTAAGCAAATTCAATATTCAAAATAAAAGATATATAGAAAAACAAATGTCTTATAACTAAAAAATCTTACCTGGTCTATTTCTTCACATCGATGCTTCCATTTGAAATAAAAATTATCTTCCCCAATTTAGGATTACCCCAATTTATTGTTGTTCCATTTCGGACTTATTACTTCTTATCAATCAATTTTCTCTAACTTCGAATTGTATTATTCTTTCCCCAGACTTCAAATTGTATTACTGTATTTCCCCTGTACTTCAAAATTGTATTACTGTATTTTCCCCTGGACATTGAAATCGTAGTCTATTTCCCTCAGACTTCGAAGCCGTTTAATCGGCAATTATAATCTTTATATTAGCACTTGTTTTATCTTTCACTTTTCAAATTTACGTATTATTTTACTTCATAACGACGCACTTCGGCCTTTGTTGAGTTCAAAACTAACCTCGTTATCACGGTGCTTGCTAATATATTCTTCATTTCCACTCCATCAGTGGGTATGGTCTAGAACTTGTCGCTTATTTGTGACCAATCAAATAATTACATTTAAAGCAGTTTCTGATGTAATGCTCCACGAGTCCCCATAATCGTAGCCTGCTTGCAGCTGTCTTTCGTTATCAACATGCTGTGTTTTGATAGATCTAATTGACTTTCGATAAACAACTGATGCAACTCGACTTTTAATTTTCATATTTACATGTTGTTCACGCAATTTTTAATCATTTTTCTTATCAAAATTGGTTAGCTATTCGCACGCATTTACCTATGCTACCTGAAGCTCTATTTCTATCTCCGTATTAATCTAATCGTCTGGAACTCCTTTTGAATGCGTGTTTAATTACACTTTATAGTTTATTTATAAATATACGCGTGCTTCCATTGAAGAATATTATTACTTGCTATATCTAAATTCACTAAAACTTTATCTACAGGGTATTAAATATTTACTATCTACTTAATGCATGTATTTCTCATTCCTACGCCAACTATGCGTCTTCCTATGTTTACCTGCGTCGCTTAAAACTATTTCTACTTTACATACAGGGTGTTGACTGCCTACTATCTACAAACTTTCTCCATTTCTTAATTCTTCACTAAATAAGTGCCGTTTTCTGCTGCCTATGCTAATTTCTCTTTTCTAAATGACCATTCCTATAAAGTGCACCCTTAAACAACCCCTTATCACAGCAATATATATATATATATATATATATATATATATATTGCTATGCATAAACAGGAACTGGAATTATCGAGCCCCGACGTTGGGCCGTCAAATATTTATGCTATGAACTCCCTCCAGGAACTTAACAGGCTTTTATCGTGTATCGACCTTGTGTCGACCAATAACAAAACTTGATATGATAACGCTTTCTTTGATATCAATGGCGTATTCTACTTGACACCTCCTCTCTTTTTAAATTATCAAATTACACTCCCACAAATTTTTTATCTTTTGACCTTGACTAACGTTTATTTTGAATTATAAAATGAAGTTAATTCAATTCCATATAATGAAAACAAATATTATGTACAGGTTTTCGAAAATTATTAAAATACACTTTTCAATTAATTAATGTTGTAAATCTCATTTATCTCAAAAATCATATGCTATTTAATCAATCTAAAGTCACCAAGAAACCTATTGTTTTTTTAAAAAAAAGGAAGCCTGGAACGTTCAAAACCTCTTTATCATATAACGCACTTTATACGTATGCAAGCTCGTTGTTTTGTTGACTTCGTCACATTAATTTATATTAAGTAAGCAAATTCAATATTCAATATTTAAATTCCAATAGAAAATTAATGTCTTAAAACTAAAAATCTAACCTGGTCTATTTTCTTCGCTATTTCCTTCTCTCAATCGACGCATCCATTATCAACTAATATTTTCCATGCATTATACTATCCATTTGGATCAAAATTATTCTCCACTAATTCAGAATTATTATATACCCATTCGAAATATTGTTTATCCACACGCTTGAATCATTGCATTTAAATTATTGTCATCACCCTCTGGACTACCATTATTAAACTTAGACTTATGCACTCCAAATTATTGTCGTCTCATTTAGACTTATTACTTCTTCCCACTAGACTCAGACTTATAATTTACCCTCACCGGCCTCAGAATACCTTCTATACTCCCCGGACTCAGAGCCCTATTATTATTATGTTTTAGTTTAAATAAATTCCCCAAAATCTACTTACGTTTAATCGGCAATCGTAGTTTTCAACTTTGTCGCACTTAAACAATCTTCACCTTTAAATTATTCTTACGTGTTGCACTAATGTTCAAAGTGACGCACCTTGGCCTTTGTTGAGTTGAAAACTGATTTCGTTATTACTGTCGCTGTTAATATATGATTGATCTCCTACTCCGTCAGTAGGCATGGCCTACAAGCCCGTCGCTTATTTCAACCAATCAAGTCTTTGCATTTAAAGTTGTTTCTGATGTAACATTCTCTGTCTTCGAGTAATTGTTGCTTGCTCGCAGCTGCCTCGTCATCAGACATGCGGTGTTTTGAGAAATATAATAGCTTTTCCATTTTGTACACAAACAACTGATGCAATTCGGCTTTCAATTTTTATATATGCTTGTTATTTACGCAATTTTTAATCACCTTTATTATTAAAACTGGTTAATTGTTTGTAGGCACTTACACTATGCTTCTTGAAGCTTTATTTCTTATCTCCGTATTATCACAACTGACTGGAATTCTAATGAATGCGTGTTTAATTACCTTTATCATGCTTACTTATAAATACGCGTGCATTCACTGAAAAATATCGTTATTTGCATTACCTAAATTAACTAATACTTTATCTACAGGGTGTTAAATATTTGTTATCTACTTAATGCATGAATTCCTTATTTCTACGCTAACTATGCGTCTTCTTGTCCTATTTGCGTCGCTTAAAACTACTTACACTTTATATACAGGGTGTTGACTGCTTACTATTTACAAACTATCTCCATTTCTCAATTTTCTATTAAATAAATGCAGTTTCTGCTTCCTATTATGATTTCTAATTCCTGCACGCCCTTTGCTATAAAATACACCATTAAACAACCCCTTATCACAGCATAATATATATATATATATATATATATATATCAACCCTAACAGATAAGAGAAAGAAATTCCTGAGCTACGACTGTTTTATATATCCTGAGATTTTCGATGTTAGAATCAATTTCGAGTTATGTCAATTGGGGTGGTAGAAACGTCTTCGATTACCCTAGGATTGCAGGACATTATAATAAGATTTAATTGTAAATACTTTCTCGGTTGTTATGTTATATAGTTTAACCAAATCTTTAAATTAAATGCGATTCAACACAATAAGCAATTTATTTTCTGTTATAAATTAGTGTATTTATTTTTGTTGCAGGTTGAACCGAACCTTTAATTTTTTATTTCAGGCAATATAATTACTTTTGGTCTTGTAAAACCCCGCTTACTCGCCGATTGAGCCCGGTAATTCTTTTTTCAGTCTACTTTTATATCGTAGTCAAATTTCTGGCATACTCAACGTGTGGCTACGCTTTTCGAAACAATTGTTTCTAAATTCAACGCTTTAATTACTTTTTAAAAGATGGTTTTAAGCATACCTTAGGGCTCACCTTTTTTTGTAGATACGTCTGTCGAGCACATTTGTCGTTAGCGTGTTTGTCCCAGCAGTTTGTTTTGCAGTATTGGTTCTAGGGCTTGAACTCAACCTTCTGGTGACCTTTAGTTTGCTGTTTACTTTAATTCAACTCGAAAGTATTTAAGTTAAGCTTTTAAATTTTGCTTATAAATTTGTAACAACTCTACTAATACACCAGAATAAATTTAGTAAAATTTTTGTACTGTACAACTTTGTAAACAATTCTTTTTGAGGTTAGAAGTATGTTTACGATAGATGTGTATTTTGTAACGCTAATATTTTGTAAAAATTCTTTAAACTATACGTATTTGAATTAAATTATTACAACTTGTTTAACAGCAATTTGCGTATTAAGCTACAGTATTGTTGGGTCAACGTTCAATTTTTATAAATAACTAATCATTATCTAGCTCCTTAAACAATCTTAATTTTTTTTTTGGTTAAGTTACTATGTTTAACTAAGAAATTAACACTTAGTTTTTCAGACATATTAAATTTTTTACTACAAATGGGAACTAAAAACATCTCAATTTTGCTTATTCTGCCAAAACTTTCTAAACACTTAATAGAATTTTTAGTTCAACACCACTGATGTATTCTTGAGTTATACATTTTTTTGTTTGAAGCTACTTTCGCACGAAACGCTTAACCGTATATATTTGAAATGATAGTTATTATTTACCTAAAACAAAACTAAAAAAAGCAAATGATATAGAATGAAGACCAGTAATTCTATTTTTGAAATTATACGAAGCTTTTATAAAAACTAATTTATTTTATTGTCTCACAAGGATATATTAGACTCATTTGGGTAAAGTATGAAATTATACAAGGTGTTCTTACTAGATATCTCTAAGATTAAATTTCAAATAAACTTAAGAAATTATAAAAATATTTAGTGTTTTGATTGTTATGAGCATCTATTTTTGCAAATTATTTTATTGTATTACAGCTGCAAGCCGGAGTAATTTGTGTTCATGTGTGTAGGTAAATCTTTATGTTTCCAGCATTGAGTCCACTTACCTGCTCACGTTGAGTATCCATAAGTGCTTACAGTAGCCAATTACTTTTCACATGTGTCTTAGCTCTCGAATTTTTTGTTTTCTTTGTTTTTTATTTTTTGTTTGACAGTGTCCTTGCCAACCGTTGCTTATTCGTATATGTCTGTTAATTTTTCTTCTAGTCAGGGTGGCGCTTCCCTACTCTCTGTTTATCCTTACCCACCCCCGTCTCATCGCCTCGCAGGGTTTGTCCCCAGTTAGCTAATTCTCTTAAAGTTTTTCATTTCTCGTAGCCTCCATCTTCATCTACTTCCTACCCTGGGCTACTTGTTTCCTTGGAATTATTAGACTTTGATCAGGTGTACTTTCCCTAAGGTAGTATATTCGGTTAATTTACGGCTATGATGCACTGCTAGAAAAGTATGCAAGATATTTTAAACTGTGCTGGAGTCTCAACAAACTAATTTTTAGTAAAAAAAAATGCGGGTCGTCCACTTCCACCTCAGAGCATAGAAAAATAAAAAGTTCAAGGTCATTGAAGAAATAAATATTTGACTCTAACCAAAAACAAATAGGCACATTGTATTTGCAAGAAACTATGTTGATAATTATATAATTCTTGTGTATAGTAAATTATACTTTGGTGAACATACATTACATGAGCTGTAATATCTACTATAAAACACTCTGCAAAACCTTTAAAACATTATTTATGATGGAGCACATTTTAATAGGAGTAGAAATATTCCATTCGATATATGCAATTGGTTGGGAACCTCATTGGAAACACATTAAGATCATAGTATCTGAAGAATGTTTAACAAAAACTTACACGAGACGTGTCATCGACCGATAAAACTAACCTCCAGAATTTGACATGTAAATAAATAGTCTGCATAAAAACTGTTCAATTTGATATTTACATAGGTGAATGACGTAGGTAGGAGGTGGGATGTGAGAGGTTAAAAGATCGATGGAGAGCGGTGACAACACCAGAAGAAACATATCGGGTTTACAGATATGTTTTCGGATGTTGGTACCGTTTCTTGGTGCCGCCTTTGAAAAATCCATTGTATAGTTGTAGTTAATTCTTTAGCAACTTCCTCTTTCTTCTCTCTGAATTTTTGGTACTGGTTTTCAGATAAACGTTTCCGACCGTATGACATCTATATAATATTAAAAATAAAAGTTAAAATGCATATTATGGTAAGTATTAGATATATAAGGTTATTACTTTTGGTATGACTAAATTGTAAAATGAAAATTTTATATATTAATACCTACGTTGGAAGACAACTGCAATGTACACAACTATAAATTCACCTTGTAATGATAAGGCACAAAACAATAGACTAGTGCACTAGTGTATACATTTTTTTTATTTATTACACTGCAACACAGAAATGACGAGCTTAAACGTCCAGATAATTTAAATTATTTTACCTAAACTCACAATCATAAAGTTCAAATGCAACGCCAAATTTAAAATGCAAGATCTCTTTTTACATAAGTTTTAAGAAAATCAATCTTTTAGAGAACGCACGGCAAGTTTTTGCTGAACTTTTATCACAAAAGGAGACAGTTGGCGAAACTAGTTTTGTCAACAAAAAGTGTGGTTAGAATTTCACAAATACATAATCTTCAAAATAACCACGGCACCTGCTTGCACTCTCACCTACTGATTAAATCAAACCAGCGATGACTTATTCAACATTAATAAAACAGGACGGTAGATACTTAAAAGACTGTGGGGAAACTGCAGCACTACTATTACAAACACTTTTGCCTGATGACAACGTTCAAGACGACACTGATGAACAACGACTCAGATTACAAGGAGTAATTGACAGAAACAAAGTAGGTAATCAAACCTAAAACAGACAAAATAACAATTTAAATCCTTTCACAGAACACGAAGTGAGATACGCACTACGCCAATCGAAGAGCAGGAAAGCACCCGAACCGGATGGAACTCTTGCGGAGGTTGGCATAGCGTTAAAAGATAAATAAACACCGACGCTAACAGAACCGTACAATGAATGCATACGACAAGCTGTTTTTCCGAACATCTGGAAACAGGTGAATGTCGTGATTATCCCCAAAGGGAAAGGTAAAGACCCCAAACAACCAGGCTCTCACCGACCCATATGCCCTTTACACACCATTGGAAAAGCGTACGAAAAACTACTATGTAAACGAATGCAGTGCCACAAACAAACCACAGGAGTACATCCAAGACAATACGGCTTCACAGAAAACAATTGACCGAGGACGCAACCAAGCAATACAAATCATCAAGCAATCACACAAAAAATACGTCCTATTAATATTAGTGGACCTAGAAAGCGCATTTAATAACCTTTGGTCACCTTCACTTTTTACTAGACTTACGTCCATAAACGGCCCATCAAAACTGTACCATTCCTTCAGGAGCTACTGCAGGGACAGGTACGTAACCCTACAAGGCACGGGGAGCATTACCAAACATATAAGCAAAGGTTGCCCGCAGGGCTCCGTATGCGGGCCTCTATTTTGAAATATTGTAATGGATGAATTCTTGGAAAAGCTGGACACCGTCGACGAAGTGTTGTCGAAGATTGCATACGCCGACTCCTGCTGGTGGTTGAAGGCAATCCCAAAAGGGAAATCAAATGTAAAGCTGAGATCGCCCTAACCCAAATACAAAGTTGATTCAAAACTAACAAAATGACCATAACACCACATCTGACGTACTTCTCGGACCCAGCACCCGGAAACCTGTTCTATTTTTCTGTTGTTAAAGAGAGAATTTAATGGTATGAAATTCAGCAGAAACGACCGAATTTTAAGCAAGGCTTCAGAATATTTTATATATAGAAAATGGACGCAGCGAAAGCGATGTGGTGAGCGCAAGACAATTGTATCGCTCAAGAGTCAGATGTTTATTTCTTTTCTTAATTTCACGAATACTTGTGCACGTTGTAGACTTAACTGTGATTGTGCATTTCTATTCAGCTGAACATCGTATCTTTGATGGGTACAAACCATCTTTAAAATGCTAGCGAGTTTTTAATTAGTGATATGAATCCAATAATAATGCAATATTTAAGGATGCCTACATGATATTATTGTTATTAAACATACAATGCCTCTAGCAAAGCTTTATCCAGAAACCACTTCAAACACCCCAACAACATATTTCTATCGTATATTACATAGCCTTAAAGTATCCAAAAACAAACCCCAGTACGAACATTTCTGTGCTAATATTTGTGTTCGTTACTTAAACAGCGTGGTTTGCATAACAATAGTATCCACCTAAAAATAAAAACCTTTTTCTACCACAATGGCTACTTCTACTACTGTACTGTGTGGAATTGTTTGTTAGTTAAGAGAATACCTTTAATTAAGATTTTCATTTTTGCTGAAATAATTGAGTCAGCATGGAATTGCAAAATATTTTTTCGTAGAACTGTGTGCTAAATTAATTTCAGGTATTTCGGAGTTTCAAAAAACTGGACAGCCATTCGTATAATAAATGCATTGTCTATATTCAGATTAAGAGAAGTTTTGGGGGAACAAGGACCGTATAGCGAATTCAACATTAACGTACATTCTAGTGTTAGCTAAAGTAGCTGAGTTTAATTGATGTATATACTAAATTGTAGGAATTGCTCTTTACAGAGACCTTCTATTTCGCTTTCTACTTACAACAAAAGTTTTACTAGCTTCACCCAACTGATCTAAACCTAGAAGTTTTAATCCCTCATCGATTATTTCACTCTGAAAACTGAAAGTTTAGTTATTCTAACATATGGCACTTGACTATACGAGAACGACATTTATAACCATTATTTTGATAATAAAATTGCAAGGGGTATTTTTGGTCTTGGGTTTTGGCTTGCTACTAGGATTTTCCCTAAGGACCTCCTTATTTCAAGATTAGATGGCGTCTAAGATAATTCCCATTTAGGACTACTATTTCCCACACGATAGCATTCCGAGACCTTTTTCAATAACACAACCCTTTCAACTGAGTTAGTCGTCAATAATTCTTATTAATACAGTCCAGGTTTTCGGTACTTTATCGAAACACTGAAGTTGAAACGAGGTACTTTGAACTTTCTTTGTGGGTTACCGGCTAGATTTTCTGAGACCAAAACTGTATAACAAATCTATTCCAGTACTGAAAAGACATGGTAACAATAGAGAGTAAATATTTCGTTATATCGCCAGTTACGTTTCGGGCCTTGGGAGCTGTCTTTTTAAATAGTCTTTTTCCAAAACTTCTTGTAACAAATTTATTTATTTAACAGAAATTACAAGCGGAATTTTGCCAAAGTATTTAGATTATACTAAGTCGAAATTATGTTTAATTGAAGTTAAATTATGGTGAGTAGCCTAAGCAACCAACAATGTAAAAGCTGAAATACTCAAGACTGACTGATTTGATTTGGGGTTCCCGGGGTATTTATGTTGTCCCTGACCCTCACATGTCTGTGGGAACTCCAGAGCTCATGTCTGCTTATTTCTTTATTCAATTTATTTAATACAAAGTAACAATGATGATTCTAATAATTGCGGTTTCTTAACCGTCTGTGACCTGCACCTGCAGTATCACTTACGCCTGGAATACAATGTATTCACATCCGTTCTCACAACTTGCTTGTGAACTTTCATTAAGCTTTTCTTTATTTATCCTTGAATTACAATGTTGCATCTAACTTAAGTTTTTTTTATAATTTCTTAATAATTCCTATTTAATCGTACATATATGAATTTGGGGATATGTAACTCGCCTAATATAATAATTTTGCGGTCGGTTACCTTTGGCAACTTCAAAAAACGACTGCGTCTCAAGCTTAAAAGCAGCTGAGAAAAAAGAAAGTTTAGGTGAGATTGTAACATAATGACACTGAATTACAGAAAAAGGAAACGAAACACAAGAAATTACATACGAACCCGAAAGAAAAACAAATAAAGACACACAACGGCCACATGAAATAACTCAAGATAGAAACAAAGAAATTACAGACATAGAAGAAAAATTAAAAAAAACTCGTAGAATTCAAAAACATAAATAATAACATTAAACCGTTCATACACAAAATGACAACACAAAGGTAAATACCACAAAAGCACACATTAACACAATCATGCAAGACAAGAACAAAACGACACAGCTTTGAAATAACTACAAGCGGGAGCACTTACTGCAACAAGAATTTACGCGAAACAGAAATAATCAACAAATAACAAGCAAAAAACAAACAGTACACCATGGCAGCACAGCATACAAAGATACTAAAACTGAGAAAAAACAATACTTAAAAAATCATAAAAAAAGAACGAAAAGTAATAGGGGGAACACCAAAAGAAAAAGCAATAGAATAACTAGACGAAAAGAACCAAAAACAACAAGCACTATCCAAGCGACTTGAAAGATACCAAAAAAGTAATAACAAAAAATAACGAAATAAAGTATTCATTTAAAAGAAAAGGGAATTTGACCAAACCATAGACAAAACCGAAATCACGATAAACAATCCACCAAATATAAAAGATAACAAATACTTTTGGAACAATTTATGGTCCAACCAGCACGCACAATGGATCCAAACAGAAGCAATTATATACATCACAATAAAGGAAATGCAAGAATCATCATAACACACAAAGAATTCAGACAAATCATTAACAAATCATACAACTGGAAAGCACTTGGCAACGACAAAATGGCAAACTTCAGGCTAAAAGAATACACAACAACATACACACACAAGGAAAATTATTCAACAAATATTTCACACAACCACACACAACACACACACGTTAACCAAGGCTTAATATCTCAAACCAAAAGAAGAGAAAGATACAGAAAATCTATCAAAATATCACTCCATAATCGGCTAACCAACAATATACAAAATACTAATATCCATAATAACACAAAAACTAGTCACACAAGGAACATAAAACAACATAATACACGAAATACAAAAAAGGATGGTACAAAGAAACACGAGGATGTAAAGAGCAATTGATAATAGACACAGAAATATTAAACCAAGCGGAAAGTAGACTACTAAATGACATACGTCAGCATACCACACGTATGACTAATACATATACTACAAATATACAAAGTAAACACATAACTAATAAAATTCCTAGATACAATAATGAAATACTGGAACACAACACTAATCATTAAAACAAACACAGATATCGTAAAAACAAAACCAATAGAGATCGGAAAAGGCATACACCAAGTGAACTGCGTAAGTATTTTCGGGTTCTACCTTGCCCTAATTCCACTAGCGAGCACACTAAACAATAAAAAACACGGATACATCACTGGTACGCACCCACATAAAATAACTCACTTATACACATGGACCACCTCAAGCTAATAGTATCAACAGGCACACAACTTAATCGCCTATTTAAAATAACAAAATATGCGGCAATGATATAAACATGAACTTTGGAACAGGCAAATGTTAGGAAAACAGTATAATAGAAGGTAAACTAACAGAACCGGAAAACTATACAAGTAACAACAACAATCACATTCAAGCAATGGACACTACAAACACATACACATATCTAGAATGCAAACAAAAATATATGAATAGAATACCCGCAAACGAAAGAAGAACTGAAACAGAAATACAAACAAGGATTCACTAAAATACTTATAACAGAACTCGCAGCAAGAAACAAAATAATAGCAATAAACAAATATGTAATACCCATACTAACCTATTCTTTCGGCATAATAAGGTGGAGCAATACCGACCTAAAAGCACTCAACACACTAACGCGATCACAATGTTGTAAATACAGAATACACAACATTCACTCTGCTATGGAAATATCCCCGCTCAATAGAACAGATGTAGCAAGAGAATTTATCGTTATTAGAAATGTGCATCACACAAATAGATAATCTAAGAAACTATTTCATAGAAAGAGCAGAAACGAGTAACACACACACACAAAGCAATCATACACCAAAATACATCTGCAACACCACTGCAATTTATCAACAGTACTTTCAACCCCATAGAAGAAATTATTACAATACACACAAAGTAAGAAAACTAGAGAAAAAACACTACACGAGAAACATCCACAGTACCTTACACAACCACATATCGACCAAGAAACATCAAACACATGACTCGAGAAAGGCAACATATTCAGTGAAACGGAGGGATCCAACACTCACTATTGCAGTAAACATATCATCAAGAACCTCAATGCACACTATTGCAGTAATCATATCATCGAGGACCGCAACACAACAACAAACAAATGTAGATTATGTAAACAACAAATAGAAACAATAGAGCACATCACAAGCGCATGCCCAATACAAACAAACACAGAATACATCAAACGGTATAACAATGCCGTAAAATAATACACCAACAACTAGCCCTACAACACAAATGAACATACACCAATATACAAATATACACCGCAAATAATACTTGAAAACAAAGACAAGCACTGGAACAAAAGCATAATAACTAACAAATCAACATCATACACCATACACTCATCCACAAACAAAAGACAATCACACAACTAATAAAAATATATCCCAAACACACGCAATATACAGAAAAGACAGGAAAAAATAGAAAAATACATGCAACTAGCCGAAGATATCAAAGACATCTGGCACCAGGATAAAGTAAAAACAATACTGATCATATTATCAAGTACATGAGTCATACAAAACAACCTACATCAATACATCCAAAAACTACAACTACACCCAAACAGATTCACACATCTGCAAAAATTATTCATACTCGACACATGTATAACCACTAAAAAATTTCGAAATACAAGATATAACTCATAAATAAATAGAAATCACGTTTGACACCAGCGCACGTGCTTATCTACTAAAACCAGATAGAACTATCTGAGAAGAAAAAAGAATAATAATGATAAGCTTTATTGATTAAGTAATTAATTAAATTTTAATTAATTAATTGTAAATAAACATAATGTATATAAATAAATCAAAGTCGTAAATGTAAACCATAAATAATTGATACCATAGAAAAGGCAAAGGTTGGCTTAGAGCTACTTCTTACACTTAAGAAGTAATAAAATACAAAATATTAATATAAATTCAATTTAAAATACCAAAATATATATAAAGTAAGTCATTAATAAGCAAAATTCATAATAATAACAAATATAAATAGAAATATAATTATAATTATGATCACGCCAGTTTGAGAAACATGTATTCAATTTCGAGAGCATTATACAATGTAACACGTTAAAAAAAACAAAGTACCTACGCATTTTAGTTACAAGTTACTAAATACAAGAAAAAGCCTGAACGTATTGGATTAAAGGATATGTAGGGGTATAAGTTAGCCTTTGAATGTATAAAACCATTTGTAAGATTTTTTAAGAAGGCCGTAAAATGCTAATGATGTGGAGATCGGAAAATGATTTGCAATAAAGTACTTTCGGTATAGGCTTTGCCAAAAGGTTCCCTCTACATATCTGGATAAATATGCAATTCGGAACAGTCACTTTTGATGTGTGCAATAATGTGATCCAGGTGTGGACAACAATATTTAGGAATAGTTAGGGAATTGTCCGATCTATATGCATTCGACTTATACTATGTAGAGCATCATAAACAGCATCAACAGAAAGTAATCTCAATTCTAATTCATTGGCAGTATGTATAATATTATTGTTATATAAATAAAGTGCTCTCTTTGCACGTAGAATCATTAGCTCGGTAAATCGAGAAAAAATAATTGGTAACTTCATCAGAACTTGAAAGCTCTGAGGCTAGAATAACGTATTTAGAACTACCAACATTGAGAGAGTGTAATGTACACCGTGTTTGCCGATGGTTCTTTCCAATAGAAATATTATGAACGTACGATTTTTAGATTTTCGACTAGAGTTGAAATGCGATTACGATGCAGGTTATAAAAATTCCAATCTTTACCTAATTTACTTAACCTGAATTTATGCAGAGCTTTATCTCTGTCTCATAAAATCTTTTATATCTGAAGTTGTAACAATTTTTATATGAAATAAAAGAAAAATGAAAAAATTCACGGAATTAATTATTTTCAATCCTAAATAAGCTATCATATTCATAGCGAATTGTAGTCCTAGATGAAAACAACAAACAATCTGTTATTTTCTTTTAATTTCATTGCAAGGTTAAATTTCATACTTTGCTGTAATAACAAATTATATGAGTCAAGGGCATTGCCCTAACTTAAAATCTTGTTATCAAAACTTCAAGGTGATTGTTTAAAATAACCGTTTAAATTTAAATACTGTAGGTAAATACGTTATTATTCACAAATATTTCAAGGTTTTGCAGGATATTTTATAAACACGGTTGGTGGTCCGTCCTAATTTTGTTAAATATATCTTCTTTTGCATAGTTCCGTGTAGATAGGGATGCCCGGGAGGTATTTTTGTTATACACCGCTTTGACAGTTTTGTTACTTCTATTCTATTCTCGATATCCGTTATGGAATCGCTGATGGTAAAGTTCAGTTTAAGAATTAAGACAATGTTTTAATGTGTGCTTTTAGCGCAAATATAAATTGAGCGAATCTCAATAGGGTTCATTCCATTACAGATATTGATCTGAAGCAGCATAATTTGTTAGACGCAAATGTGCCATCGATGTCAATAACTCTTTATGGCTCCACGAAGTTAGTATCCTGCAACACGATAAAGTAGTTTCATCAAGGTGATTGTCCCTAACTCGCTATTAAGGGTGAGTGATTTACTCTGATGCTGAATTTGTCTAAGAATTTATAAAAAGCTGGTTGTATTAAGTAATTTTCCTTAAGGCTTCAGGCGTCGACATATCCGTTATACCAATTATATGTAAAAGTACCGTCTTTTCAGTCCATATGATTTTTGTAAAACACGAATTATAATTAAAATTTCAATTCTTTATTTACAGATATTTTGTCAAAAGAAAAATAGCTGAAATGAGTTCCTGTTTAAAATTTGTAGCAATTAGAGCTTTTTGTCCTCTCCATTAGGAAGACACCGGACTAAAGAAGTTTCTTTAAATGAATTGTTTGAGTAACGATTTGCAACATATTTGTCTTGTATAAAAGTAGAAAAACAAATCATTATTCCTATTCTACAATTTAAAAAATCTGAAAATCAGCATGTAAGTTGTATGCCAGATCTGACAAATAATTGATTTAGCAACTTTGTAAATACGTAAATTATTTAGAAATTCTGTTTGAGTATATAAAACCCAGAAACCTGCCATACATTTTGATGATTTTATTGAACTGAATTGTATAGTGTTATTATCATAAAAATTATTTATTTATCTAAAATTAAATAGAAGTGTCATTATGTGGGAAATCTTTTTATGTCTTGGTAGTTTAAGAGTTGCAAACGTTAATATACTTTTTTGTTAGGAAATGATTGAGACAATATTTACCATATATATTGTCACTCTATATTTATCCAAGAACTTTGATGAAAAATAAGAATTAATCAACACGAAAGCATTCTTATATTTGCCCTTCAGGATTAAGTTATACGTGTTAGATATCTAAAATTGCATTTTTTATATTCCACTAAGCAAATTAGATTGCGATTCACCTCTAACTCTCCCTTAGGGCAGTAGCCAAGTTAGCGGAATGCATACAGATTTTTGAACTTTTTATCTTTAAAGTATAAAACTTAAGTACAGTAAGCCACGCTTTGACTTCAAAACTCGTACCCTCTTCCAATTAGCATGCAAGTTAAAAAATATTGAAGATAAATTCGTTAAACAACTTCAACTTATTATTAACATCTTTTTCTCGTAAAACATAATACCGCGAGATTGTTTCAATATCCCTATCAAAATTATCCTTATTAAAAAAATGAATCTTACATTTTCGATCGCGTTGTTACATCTTGTTTGATATAGCACTGAATCAATATATAAATACCCTTTAATAAAGTTTCCGCTTATATACAATTATCTAATTACATCATGTTTCTCCAGAGCTTTCGAGATTTAATTCGAATCTTGTAATATTTTCCTAAATTCCACAGTTTTAATGGTCTAATTAGTGTCAAATCGCCACGGCCGTTTGATTTATGTTCATAGTTAGACGTAGTTTATCTTTGTTCAACGCACGATAGCTATAAAATTAATTGGTATAGATTTTTCCCACAGCTTATAAAAATAAACATTGGTTTATTTAATTAATTTATACGACACTTCTTAGAAAATATGACGAATTTGTCTTTATTAATAATCGACCGAAAAATTCTAGAATATGTTCTATACACACGGGAGTAAATTTAACTAACTGAAGTTTTAATTGCTTTCCCAACGGGTTTTGCACATGCAAAAGATTTGCAGCTTCCTAATTGTACGTAAAACGTATTCTAATGCATATTTACGCATATTTAATAAAAATGCAATAAAATTTGCATTGCTTTTTCGATTTCTACGGTTTTATATCTTAAAGATTGAAATTCATTTTTACAGTATTTCTCAACAATTAATTTTTTTTACATATACGGCTTAAATTTGTACACACGGCTGTATTATTGATTTAAATTTGGGGCTTTTAAATACACGGGAAGTGTGTTTTGCTTTGCACTTTAATGGTTAAGAAGTACGTTTGTATTATATAGGGTGGAACAATAAATCTTCGGGAATTCAACTTTTCCTGTTTTCTTTTTCTTTGGGTGGCTTTTATTTTTTGGAATTTAGGTTTCTCAATGACCCCTCGTGGCCCCCATATCACGTCAATATATATATATATATATATATATATACACAACAGGTAAGTATTTTATGACCTTATTTTATTATATAATATAAGTAGTGGGTTTTAGGTCTGCTGGATGATTAATAAGACTCTTTTTTATTACCTAAATTTTCGAATATATTTATATTCTTCTTCAGAGGTACTATAAAATATACAAACGCATTAACAATAAATAATTACATTTAAGATGTACTTACTAAATTGAGGTTTAAAATATATGTAATGGCATCAGATATATAAATAAAAATAAAAAAATGTAAAAGGTTGTTGAAACAAATACTAAAATTGCTTTGTATATATTAAGATGTTCTTTTTTGAAGTATATCATTTAAATTTTGGCAGTTATTTTGTATACCTTTTGTTATTTTTTATATCATAGTTGTATGCATGTACATCATGCTGTACGTATTGATAAATATACAACCGTCAGCAATACGTATACATACATCTACACATACATATATCTTAGTAAATATTAATATACTTTAAAAAGAACATCTTAATATATACAAAGTATATAATTTTAGTATATATTTCAACGACCTTTTACATTTTTTTATTTTTATTTATATATCTGATGCCATTACATATATTTTAAACCTCAATTTAGTAAATACATCTTAAATGTAATTATTTATTGTTAATGCGTTTGTATATTTTATAGTACCTCTGAAGAAGAATATAAATATATTCGAAAATTTAGGTAATAAAAAAGAGTCTTATTAATCATCCAGCAGACCTAAAACCCACTACTTATATTATATATATATACACAATTAAATATATATATATATATATATATATATATATATATATGTAGTGGATTTAAAGGGTTAAATTTGGGTATAAACAATGCAATTTCAAACACCCTGTGTAGAGAGAGTATCATAATATTTACGCGCAAAATTTATTTCATTTATTTAATTTAACTTAACAAATTTTGACATAATTTTATAATTAGGGATTAAGAGGCAATAGGTTCATAAAGAAAATCAATGGTATAAGCCAATAGCAATTATTAATTAATTTAATTTAGTTTAATTCAAAGGGTAATAACGTTAAAGAACGCAAGGCAAAAGCTTTCTTAACGAACAAACAGACATCTGTTGTATAAAATACCGTGAAAAGAAGCTCCGAGAATGGTTATTTTAAACGATCATTAATTAGGCACACCTGCGTGTTGGAAAGGTCATCTTCCGCTTATTTGTAAGCATAACCAGGCGAGCTTCAAGGAAATATTGTTCAAACCGTCGGTGGTTTCGCATAAACGCTAACAAAAGTTTCTTAAAGAGCAGAAGGGATGAACAATCAATAATATGCTTCAGAATGAGACGGGCATAAAAGCGTTCATTTCATAGAGCACGGATTCGATCCACGTGGAGTCCACAAGACGCGGGCATCAATATCGATTTTCTACAACGCAAGTAAAGGTTAGCACGCGACATCAAATATGCATAAGACAGGAATAGAGATATTACAGGCGGAGTTTTAAGACGTCACTGAAATGTATCATTGGTCGAAATAGATATGTTTAGAACAGACGAGCACGCGACAGGTGGGTGTGATAGTATGTCTGATATAGCGTGTTGACGGGGGAATATTTTTAGGAAGTTTAAAACGGTTATACACAATTTTGAGAAATATTAATTTCGATTAAGTATTCGCGTAAAGTGTGGCCAAGGGGGCCTAGTTTTATGATATAAATATTCTGAAAGAATTAGGAGGGCCCTCTTTAATTTTGCATCGCTTAACAACGTATTATAATCACCTGACAAAGCTTGTGAGTATTAAAAATTTGTAACCTTCAGTGAAATAGTATTAGATTATTTGTGGTCTTATAGTTAGTAACGCGAGTATAATAGAGTGTAATTTAAACTTATTTGAGGTCCACGAATACTTTAACAAGCTTGTAAATTAATAATGCAATAATAAACAAGTGTAATATACATGGATTTGGATGTTGGAATTGGTGTTAATTGGTAGCACGCAGCTCAGCTTAAACTGAGTTGTCATCTATAAATAGCTGGTGGAGTGCGAGCATAATCACGAAGCCGAGGGTTCAGGAATATAGAGCTTCTTCAACGGAAATTGACTTTTGACGCTTTCCCAGGTAACGCATTTAAATTTGCTGTTTTTTTAAATAAACTGTTGAAATTATTTGTGATGTGTGAGTGAACTTTGATGGTTATTTTTGGTAATTTAACGTATTGAAAAAGATACGTATAACTAACTATTAGTATGGTATTTCGAATATAAAACAAAAGATGTACGTAAAGCTTATTAAATTGCTTGATGAATTTAAATTTAATCGTTAAGAGTATATGGGTTTATTAAGTTTGTAGTCATAGTATGCAAAGTGGAAAGCATACATTAATAAACTAAGTTATCATGAGCTCACCTGTTACGTGCCAAATTGGCCCTTAAACCTGTTTTAGTTTAATTTTGATGTGCGGAAGTTTCGCGCCATAAATTCAAAAGACGCGGTGCGCGTATTTCCGTCACGTCAAAAGTGGGTTGGACGAATAACTTCGCGCCGACGCGTGAAAGATAAAAGTGGGGAGAAGTTTCCGTTAGTCGCTTTAACGTGGCTTTTTTGCCTGAACCTGCGTGTGGAGTGAACGTTTTAGGTATCGTATCGTGCATTGTTTTTATCTATGTAGATTCCTTTGCCTAACCGTCTTTGTTTGTCGCCCCTTATACCTGGTTTCCTGTCCATTCCCTACATAGGTAGGAGTGATAAATTTGCAGCCGTTGGCGAACCGTACTGCACGACCCGGAGGACTAATAGGAGGTCATGCCCCGCTAGCATACCACGCCGGAACACCATCTTTAATTGCCTTAAAAAGGGCCCTCCGTGGCCCTAATGGATTTCAACAGAAGCCAACTTTAAACCAGGGACATATTCATGTGAGTAATTGCTGTATAACCTATTGTCTTAAATTTATATATTTTTCCGATTATTGCGTAATATAATTTGTGCATTGGTGACGTCATTGTCAGATGGGCGCGCAAAATCTGTACAAAGGATAGCGTTACCAACCGCCCGTGACGTCGCTTATTTCGCGCTTGCGCGATGTATTTATCGACTTTTTAAACTGTAAGAATTCGGGTTTAAATCGTAAGAATTGGTGCCCTTATTAACGTGTGAGGTTTTTCCTTTGTTTTTATGACTATACAATGTATTACCTAAGGTAATTTAGAGCTTTTTCACTAAAAAATCAATTATCTAATACCTGTTAACCTTGAAATCTTATTTTCGTGTTTCGGAACACGCCACATTCCTTTAGATGTCAAAATCAGTTGCTATGGCAATCTGAATGTAGGCGGCCATTTTGACATTGAAATATACAGTTCGTGTATTTAAAATGGTTAGCTGATTTAATGTTTTCAAAATTTAATTATGGTCTGCTTTTGTTAACCTTAATTACATTATTTGAGTGATTAGTTTGTTTTTAGATGCAGGTGTGAGCTTTTAGGAAACATCAATGACTTAACCCTACTTTTTACTCGTAAGTATACATATAAATAAATAATGCATGCCTTTATTACGAAAATTATCTACTTTATATCAGATTAAAACATAACCCTTGCTGTTAAAAAAAAACCGTACATAAATTATCTTGCGTGTTTACATTTTCTAAAAAAAAAAGTGCCTTAGGCGTTTACCTGGCTAATTATGATATTCGAACTTACTTTTAAAGAAGCCTTATTTTTAAAAACGATTATTGTAGTGAATTGCCCCTTTAGAATATCTTTTGAAAATGCTAGATTAACAATTCTTGTTGTATTTATTAAATAACATATTACCTACGTGTTTTTTTAGTTTTTTGGTTACTTAGCGTGATAAAATTTGAATATTATTCCTTACGAATGCTTTTATAGGAAGTTTTCACCCTTAAATATCTTTACCGTATTGACTTCAAGTAGCTTTACCGTTTATTATCTTCTGATTTACCTCAGTATTGTATATCTCATATATATCGTGTCTCAAATATAAATCCAAAATGAATAAAGCACACCTTAAGTCTCTCGAGCTCATCTACGAGATTGAGTGTAGAAATATTACTCCTGCGCCTAACCAAAATGATCGTCGATCACAACTTAGAGCCATTTTAGTCCAGGAAATGAAAGGCCTCCCTATCTTAAAGAAAATCGTTTCCGATTGGCCTCACAACGTATCTGAAATTAAACTGTCTTTGGACGATATAACTGGTATAATAAATAGAATAGATCCTGGCCCCAGCGATATCGAGCTAAGGCGCTTGGTTTCGACTCATGTCAAACAGCGTATAGAATTATTGTCCTATATGACGATGAACAAGCGAACCAAGCTAAACAAAATTTATTGTCAGAAATATTATTACTTGAAGGGATTGTTCTTGAGAGACTCAATCCAAACGCAGACGCAGATATATCGTTACCGTTTTCAAATCTCGTAGTTGCTCAACCTCAACCATTAGGAAAATCCATACCTGTTTACAAATGGGGTCTAACTTTTCAAGGGTTTGACTCGCAGGTCTCTTTATCGTCCTTCCTTGACAGGATCAATGATTTCAAAATCTCTCGCCAGTGTACCGATCAGGATTTATTTGTTTCAGCAGGTGAGGTGTTTTCAGACTACGCGTTAATCTGGTACCGAAACATTCGAGACCAAATTTCTACCTGGGAGGAGTTAGTTGCGTGCCTAAAACAAGATTTTCTTCCGCATGGTTATATTACCGACCTTTGGAACGAGATACGAAATCGAAGGACCTGACGAAAATGTTGTTTCCTTATTACCTCATTAGAAGCTTTATATAGTAGACTGGATAATAAACCCTCAGAACCTGAATTTATCGATAAGTTACTTAGGAATTTAAATCCTTATTTCTCTGAACGTCTGGCCTTACAACGCATTTCTTCCTTAGCCCACTTTAAAGATCTATGTCGTTCTCTTCAGGAAGTGAAGTTAAAATTGATAAATACCGTCCCCCCACCAGAAAAACAATCTGACCTTTTAGAACCAGATTTAGCTTGTCAAGCTCGAGCTTCCCATAAAGTATCTACCCTTAATGTTCCTTCTACCGCAACAAATAACTCGCTTACCTGTTGGAACTGTAAGAGAAGTGGACATAACTATAATGTCTGCACATACCCCAAAAATATTTTTTGTTATGGTTGTGGTCGCCCAAATATCTATAAATCTAACTGCACGAACTGTAATCCTAACGTATCGGGAAACTCTCGTCGAGATATTCCAAGTCAGGGCGTGAATATCTCAAGGAATCAAAATCGTCCTCAACACCAATCATTCAACGGACCCAGACGTCAATAAATTTAAACCATAAAACTACCTCTAACGCTGTACCGTTATTAAATTTATCTAACAATAATATCGCTACTGTTAATGTTCAAAATGCCTTACCTTCATTAGAAGAATTGTGTTATACTACTCCATCAGAGTGGTCTAATTGGTTACAAACCGTCAATTCCTTTTATCATAAAAAGTCTGCCGCTTTACAACTTGTTAAGAAACTCTTTGATAATCGCCCACACTTATCCATCTCGATTGGTTCCTTAAATGTAATTGCTTTATTGGACACAGGTTCCTCATGCTCCCTTATAAACAACGAAGTTTTACATCAATTATCTAAACAAAATATTAAAATTCAAATTATTCCCGAAAAAACTTCCATAAATTTAGCTGACGATAATAAAATATATGTAACGGGTTCCCTTAAATTAAAAATTCGAGTAGAATCACTTGAACACGATGTTTCATTTTTGATTGTCCCTGCATTAGCTTATCTTTTTCTACTAGGTGTGGATTTCTGTAAACTTTTTAATCTGTCGCTTTATTTCCAGGATTTTTCGTGGCAAACTTCTCTTAAAACAAATTCCTGTGCATCTGTAGGAATGTCTAACAAAATTTCTCTTACTGATTCCCAAAATGTAACCCTTAACGCTACAATCGACAAATTTCGTAAACTTAATACCTCTGAACTTGGTTGCGTTACTACCGCAACACATGTTATCTCTACAGGTGATGCCCTCCCTTTTAAGCAACGTCAATATCCGTTATCGCCTGCATTACAAAAGCATTTGCATGCCGAAATAGATAAAATGTTAGAATCTGGTATTATCTCTCCCTCAAATTCACCCTGGAAGTCTCTCGTATTATTAGTTCGTAAGAATAATGACGAATGACGTGTCTGTTTTGATGGCAGGAAGTTGAATTCTGTGACTGTTTCTGACGCTTACCCTCTACCTAGAACTAACTCTATTTTAAGCCGGCTTCGAAACGCAAAATTTATCTCATCTATCGATCTTAGACAAGCTTTTTATCAGATATCTCTCGACCTATCTTCTCGTCAAAAAACTGCTTTTTGTGTTCCAAGCCGAGGTCTTTTCGAGTATAATTTTTTGCCATTTGGTCTCTGTAACGCACCACAAACCCTACAACGTACTATGGATCAAACGTTAGGTCCTATCTTACACCAGGAACGTGCCTTTGTATTTTTAGATGATATTTTAGTTATCTCAAGTTCCTTTGATGAACATATCGCTACATTAAATGAGGTTGCAGAACGCTTAAACGCAGCAGATTTTAAGATAAACTGGGAAAAGTGTTAATTTTGTTGTTCACCCCTTACATTTCTTGGTTTTATTATCGATGGAACTGGCCCACGAGCAGATCCTGCTAAAGTCGACGCTATTACTAAATTCAAAACACCTAAAACTGTTACCGAAATCAAACGTTTAATTGGAATGATTAGCTACTATCGCATAATTCTACCCAACCTTTCAACTATATCTGCACCCATTACCGCTTTAATTAAAAATAAAAAGAAATCCCAAACTATCGAGTGGAATTTAAAATCTCAACAGGCTTTCGAACAAATTAAAACGTTAATCACTTCAGCGCCTATATTAATTTCACCCAATTTCGATGAAAAATTTTATATACAAACCGATGCCTCGCTTACTGGTTTAGGTGCAATGTTGTTCCAGGTAAGCAATGGTTTAGAACATCCAATCGCTTATGCAAGTCGCGCCTTAACTTCTGCCGAACAAAAATACTCAGCTACCGAACGAGAATTATTGGGCGTTATCTTTGGCATCGAGAAATTTAGAGGATATGTTGAAGGTACACATTTTACTGTAATCACTGATTGTGCAGTTCTCACTTGGCTTAATAACTTAAAACAACCCGCAGGTCGTTTGGCAAGATGGAACTTGCGTATCTCTCAATTCACTTTTGATGTTAGGCATAGGCCTGGAAAATTAAATATCGTACCTGATGTTTTATCTCGTGATGTTGTTTCTCTTAACCTTCCAAATTTAATTCCTGATACCTGGTATCTCAATATGATTAAAAAAGTTTCTGACAATCCCGATAAATTCCTTACCTTTCGCGTAACTAATAATAGATTATATAAATTTGTACCTTCTTCTCCACATAAAATATCTAAAATTCCTGAATGGAAACTTGTCGTGCCTACTGCTAACCGTAGTGAGGTGCTTAAATTATGTCACGATGACCCCATAGCTGCGCACCTTGGTGTTACAAAAACTCTCGCTAAAATATCTGACTTATATTACTAGCCCACATTAAAGCAATCTGTTTGTCGCTATATTAAGAGCTGTAAAATTTGTGGTTCTCATAAGAGTTCGCAGGACGCTCGTCCCGGTTTAATGGGTAACTTTAAACGTGTATCTTATCCCTTTCAATTAATTTCGCTTGACTTATTAGGACCTCTCCCCCGATCGAAAAGAGGTAACCAATATCTTTTAGTTGTATAGTTTTATGCATTTCAATAAAATATAATGAGCCTCGATCAGTAACCTTGTGCATTAGAGAAGGACAAATGGCACGTTTTACGATAAAACATAAATCATGATAATTGTTAGTAATTGTATCGTTTAAGCACGAAAGCGATGTAAATCTTTTTTAATATTTCATCACCTATGTGGATACGGAAGAATCTCGAGAATGTGACGTATTGAGATAATTTTGTTTATAACGGAGATTCGCGATTCATTCATTCTTTTTAAAGCCAGATAACATGTAAGGTTCGCTTTTAATTCTTTCTAAAGTACAGCAATATGTATCGTTGAGTCAATATTCATTTTATTTCACGAGATTGGCCCTGTAAGTCGGAGTAAAGATCAATTTGGCATGCATACAGTATTTCACATTTAGCATGTAACTTCGAATGCGTAAGTTATAGTAATTTAAATTACTGTACGAAAAGAAAAAATACATTGTGAATGATTTGTAATCAATCTCATCGGCGTTCCACAACTAACAATAAATATATATGTCTTGCAAACTGATGTTATAAAGTCAAATGGAGATTTAAGATAATGTGGATGATTTTATAAATTGGGATTTAAACGTCAATTTAAAATAGAACCAGGAAGAAGTTAGTACCGTTAAAGGTAATGGAAAAAAGATTTGGATAAGCGCTCTTTAACAAATTGCTGTTTATAAAATTTTGAATTTACTTTGTTAATTGATAATATTTCAATATTTTGTAATTTAAAATAGGTTTTCATTTTTGTTATTTGTAAGCGGATAATTACTAGGAAAAGTTGAGCTCAAAGTTCAAAACATTTTTACCTTTAATAAATTATCTGTCAAAAGTTATTGGCAAATCGCCCCTAGATGCGTGGTAATAAAAGATAGGTGAATTCTTCTTCTTTAGGTCTTCACTCCTGGAACTGGTTAGACGCGTACTCTCATTGTTTCCTATTCTGTACTAATCTACACATTTCCTTGAAATTTCCGCAGTCTGCATCTTTCAGTATATGTGTGCAATAGTCTGATCTAGGTGTACCTCTATCTCCTTTTCCCTATTTCTGCTTGTAATGTATTCTGCACTATTTTCGAAAAATGTCTTAGGACGTATCCTGCCCTTCTATTTCTTCTATTTTCTGCCACAGATATCTTTATTACTCTACTCTGTAACAGATCCTCCATATGATTAGTTGATCGATATTCATCCTGTAGCGTATACTTTGTTAGTATAGGAGGGGGCTGGGAGCGCCCTGATACCCGGTAGGCAAAGGGATTTGGTTGTGGAAGCTAGAACGCATCGGACGCGATCTGCTTGCCCTTCCGGTTAGTAATAATTTGCTATAAAATACTTATAATTAATGCTCTGTTTGTTTAAGTGTTCAATAATTATTACATATTGTTGTCGTTAGGGCAAACTTTTATTTTTGTAGTGCCGCCGTGCACTCTTATAACGGTTTTGTTGCACAGTGAATGTAATCGTAATCATAACATTTATTGAACGTGAATTGTTTAGTTGAGTGGTTTGTTTTCTTGCACAGCTTACAAGAATTCCACGAAACTTGAGGTAAGAGACTTGCTCTATTATTAAATTTTACGACGCCCAACAATTTGACCTTAATCAGTCACCTAACGTGTGACGTATTTTCATCATTATTACAAATATTCTGGTGTCCCAAGTAGATATAATACAACCCTTTCTATAACCTCTTTGCTATTAACTTTGTCTCTCCATGCTATCATCCTCATACATCTGAAGCACAACATTCCAAGAGACTTCTTCCGTTTTTCTGTCTACTCCTCCTACTGTCCCTATTTCCTAGACGTACTATGATGTGCTCCACACATATGTTTTCAACAATTTTCTCATTATTTCTATGTTTGTTGTCTTTTTTTTTTGTTAAATGCAGTTTGCCTCCACTTCTATTGTTTATAAATATATACCCTATTTCAAAGATATTTAGTAGTATGCGAAGGGGGCTAAGCAGCCTGCGGCTACTAAGATCTCCCAACACTTGAATATTTGCCGAATTAATAGTTTTCCAATATATACTTCCGCACAATCAACTTTAGTTGAAAATATTTCAAAACCAACACCTGTAGTTCTTTATAATATTCATAAGATTTAAGCGCAATTACTTTTTTTGGCATTAGGTTTTCCGTCTTGAAACTGGTAGGACGCGTACCTTCACTTATTTTTATTCTGAGGTCGCCTACACCGTTCCCTGAAATTTCCATAGCCTAGATACAGCTCGATTCTCCTTCGGTTGTTTCCTAACTATATACCCTATTTCACCAAGATTCAGTAGTATGTGTAGGGAGTGGTGTAGTTGGTATGCCTGTGACTACTATGCCCAAGGTCCCAGGTTCAATTCCTGACACTGTCCTTTTGAAAAATGTTAGACGAGCATTTTTCACAAAAATACGCCCTCGTTCGGATGAAAGATAAAATGGAGGTCCCGTGTGTGAGTGCTATCACGCACGCAACAGCAAGGGTTCGGCAAAATTCAAAATTTTCAACTAAAGAAAAAACTAGCTTCTTGGCTAGTGTAGTACTTCAGATGGAGCTTGGTAAATCAAATGTAGGGTATCTGTAGAGAGTTTAAGCAGTCTGTGGCTACCAAAGATCCCCCTACACTCAGACATTTGCAGAATTAATATAGTTTTCCAGTAAATCCTTTCGCACAATTAACATTGGTTGAGAGTATCGCAAAACCAATACCTGTAGTTGCTTATAATAATCATCAGGTTTAAGTATAGTTATTTTCTGGTCATTAGGTTTTCCATCTTCGAATTGGTTGGATGCGTACCTCCATTGATTTCTATTCTGAGCTAACCTGCACATTTCCCTGAAGTTCACACAGCCTACATCTTTTACTATCTGTGTGCAATAGTCTAACATAGGTTTACCTCTACCTTTCTTTTTTCCAATCTCTGCTTCTAATATATTCCGCACTATTCCCTCATGCCGTAGTATGTGACCTATCATTTTATCTCTCCTATTTTTTACTGTTTTCCACATACTTCTTTCTTCCCCTACCATTTCTAGTACCTCTTTGTTTTTAACTTTGTCTGTCCATGATATCAGGTATAAATTTATTTAAATTAATAGTATACTAAATTTTGTCGAGCTTTAAATGATGGTCAGATGTGGTAATTTTAAATAATGGTTATTATACATGGTAATTCAAACAATTGATAGAAATTAAAATAATTAAAAAAAATTTCAAACTAATTTAAATAATGAAAACAAAGTTTAGCAATTTAAATAATTATGGAGCATATTAGAAAAAACGAAACAAATCCAAGCAGAAACATCACTTGCGTTGGATGCGGTGCCGATTAATAGTTTTCATCTCGGACTTTATTTAATTGTTTTACTTTGGCATTCACGTGCTCGTATGCTTTATTTATGTAAGTGCCCCTATTTCGATCCCAAATACAGTAAAATGAAGAAACAACCTGTAACCGGAGCAAACTAGCATATGACAATACTTACATATATAGATTAAATGGTTTTACAATCTACTCTCATAAGTTATGATATTTTCATTAAAATGATTAATATTTATTGAACAAGCTATGTTAATTTGCTGAAATAACAAAAGATGTTATACCATAATGCATAAACTAACATTGGTGGGATAGTGTTGACTGTCTATTTCAAATAAAGGTGAAACACCAAACGCTTCAATAGTCTTCGCAACACTGTATTGGAAATTTTATAGCTAGCAGTAAATTCACTTTACTAGTTCACAATACGGATGGATATACTCTACCTACGTACCAAAACAGAATAGAAACAAGAGACAAAACGTGGGTTAAATACATATATTTTCGTAATTTGTCTTCAATATGCGGAGTACTAAAGGTTTTCTCTCGATATCTCCCAGTGTGTAGCTTTAAGAGCAATGTTAAAGAGCATCAACGTAGGTTTCTACTCTAAAAGTATGCATGTAAAAAACACTTGCATCCATTCTTAATGCACTAACTATGACGAGCTGTCCTATAAACTTCATTTGTTTATTTTTAAATTTTAAAGTACTCATCTTGTGAAAGCTTTGCAGAGGAGTGGATGCGTGTTTTAAAAGACTTTTATAAAAATTTGTCTATTGAGATACTGACGAATACTTCAGAGAAAAAGAGAATTGTTTTAGTTTCTCTTAAATTTCGATTTAACTTGCCGTTTTGAACAACATAGTTTATAATAATGAATGCTCACTCACTTTCGAAAGGAGAAAATTTTGCCTTTGTATAATTTCTCTGGAAATGTTAGAGACAAAGTTTAATTTGATAGTTTCTATATTGGCAATACAGAAAACTAGTTTATTAGTAGTTATTTTGGGAACTAATTGTGTCCATTTTAAAAAGCATTTACAGATGCGTATGCATTACGTTGGACATTGCACAAAAGGCATTCTTGAAAATCGGTTATTTTCAGTATATTGCATTGATATCCTTCAAAGCTATGTATGTATTAGTTTCTAATTTTACTACATACGAAAACATTGACGCTGCGTTGGTAATATGTTAGCAATATGTAAAACAGCCGCCGGCTACACGAATACTTGGGTTTTTAAAATTTTCTTACACTTAAAAATTGTTAATATAAACACAGGTTTTGTGCCTGTACATCATTCAGATTAGAATATTGTAACAACAACTAACTATATTTTCACAAACAAAAGATCCTTATCATTAGCTGATTATGCAAGATGTTTCAACAACTCGTGGCTACAGTGAAATTTTTATGAAGCGCACAGAACAATTTATTTTCAGTCAATCGCTAATAATACAAAAATATTAATTTCTACAACACCACAATGCTCTCTCCTTGCTTACTTATATCGATGCAATATAATTAATTTGTAGTAATTTATATGATCATTACAATAATTTGTATCGATCACTTCAGTAATTTATATCACATATGATAATTTATATTAAACAGTATGTACCACTAATCTATTTCATATCCCGCCTTTCAAAACTTTAAATTAGAACTCTTGTTGTTATCAAAATTTCAATTGTATCTCAACTTTAAAATCCTTAAGGGCTGTCTATGTCTTATTCAATTGTTCTAATTATTTTCAAAACATACCAGAAACTATATGAATAACATCATAGAGATTCCCTATTGTATGACCAATAAAGCTCTTATAACCTGTTGGTCAGTACATCTGAAAGAAGTTTCTCTGTAGGGCCTAGGAATCATATTTTGTGTACAAACGCTTAGTTTATGTTTATGATATTTATTTTGGCCAAAGGTGGATTAAGCGACGCTACACTGTCCTCATTTTAAAGCTGATCTGTCCCAGAACACTTGGTGGCCCGTACGTTAGAAGACCCTGTAGCGGCAAGGACAGTCGAAACCATTCCTGCAGTTTTCATATTGATAGAAGTAGCTACCAACGCTCTTCATAGCAGGTGCGGTACCGTTTGTATTGTAGCCACATACCAAGGTCTGGACTTCTGTTTTGGAACTGTATCTCTAGCTTATTTTGTACCACCCTACAGTCCAACCCTTTGATATCCTGACAGATAGGTATAGTCAACTCATCTTCAAATTTGATCATCTGACCCTTGAGGTTAATTAATGCCTTCCACAAATTCTGCTAATTTGGTTAACTAAACGGTCGTTGATTATTCACCAAGTAGTAGATGCCACGATGTCGATTCTTAAGTCGCATGGTTTTTCCGACCGCTGGTTGTTGTCGGCGAAGTTGATTCAGAACATCAAACATATTAAACACTCGAGTAAGTCCTCGGGACATATCAAGGTCCACTACTACGCAATGTACTAGGGAGTATTCCAATGACACATCAAATAGATCATCTTTAATCGCTTCTGCGATCCCAGGTCTAGAATGTGTACAGAGACGTGAACCAATTATGGCTCGTTCCAGACTTTCGTTCATTCCCACCAACGTAACTGCTTGCTCGTCTTACTATTTGGTGTTCTTCGGCATTATTGGCGTCATCACTAACGTAGTATGCTAATCGATTAACGTGCTACATTATTGTTCTTCTCTTGAGAAGCTTAGGAATCCGACATACCACGTCGTTGATAGTTTTTATAACTTCGTACGAGCCATCCCAATGTCTTTGCAAACATGGGCTAGAATCCACGTTTCCACATGAGATTTTATAGCCGGACGCGGTCGCCCTCTTGAAAATCAGAAACATGCACTTTGATGCCATATATAGTTTTTATCCGATCGCTTGCGATCTGGATATTTTTCCTGATATCACCATGGATATCGTGCATCATGCGCTTGAGCATCTCAACGTAGCTCTCTTTCACACGATGTCATCTCTTGACTTACATACAAACTCAAAGTCTCTTGATTAACATATCTCGCGTTCCAGCATAGCACATGGAGTTGTTTGTCCAATGCTCTCAAGTACCAAAGATCGCTGGGCAATAGAGAAGATGTAAATATTGGTCCCAACCTCTATTATGTTTAGAGACCAAGCTAGACAAGTACTTGCCCAAGATGCGGTTTATGCGCTCTACCAAACCATCCGATAGAGGCTGCAATGTGTGTTGTTTTTGTCTTTTTATCCTTAGCAACCTGCAAACTCCTCAGGATAATACTAGCTCAAAATTTTTGCACTGTTCGGCATTCAACTCTATAAAAAAAGCCAAATCGTCGGAATCCTTCTTTTATCAGCACATCCTCGACGGTTGCAGCTTCTTGGTTTGGTATAGCATAAGCTTCGGTACACTTCGTAAAATAGTCCATGACTACCAAGATGTACTTATTCCCTGAGTTGGTCTCAAAGAATGGACCTGCAATAACGTTTGCTAGCTTTTCAAAGAGACTCCCCGCGTTGCGTTGCTTCATTGGAACCTTACGGTTTCCCAATGTTGTACATAGCTGACACTTGCTATACCATTATTTGCAGACTACTCTGCAAAATCTTGCTACAACATATTCTAAAGTCATCTTAACGCCAAAGTGACCTCCGGAGGTTTGTAGGTGGATGTTTTAAAACCTCTGGGTCTCGGTTTTTAGAAACCGTCCCCCTAAATATACTTACGGATCAATCTCCATTTTCGAAGGATCGTACAAAATTCCATTTTCTACTTTCAAGAAATCCCACTGTGACCAGTAAGACTTCAGGGTGTCACTCAACGGACTAATATTTTTCCAGGGATGTTTTTTATGGCTTTATAAGTCAGAATAATACTTAAGTATTGCTCTCCTGTTTGGTCCGCAACTGTACTGGCTACCGATCATAGTTGATCACTGTTCTCCAAACAACAAGTTCAACGCAATATAGACAACCATTTTCGGGACAGAATCTGTACACGTTAACTTTCGACGACTCCAATTATCAACTACGGCTCCTCATATTCTTTCTTAAGCCGTTTTTATCGGTTCTGTCTGTGCCTAAATCCACGGTTTTGGTGTTGTGGCCCCTTTTTCTCCCATCGTCGGTCACGCAGTACCCATCAAATCACCTCTTCCACGTTCTCTAGGTTCCACTCCCCTCCAGAGCGCCCTGTCTTTTCACCATTAAATGCGTCGCTTGCTTCGTCGCCTCGAACTCTAAATCATGAGCTAACTCAACACGTAAAGCCTTTGGCCGAGCCAGCCGTATTGCACGCTCGATTCCCTCATCACGTACCCCATCAATAAAAATCTGCACTGCCACCAACTCTAGAAGTTATAAGGTATTGGTGGGTAGACTAGTCTCAACAAGCGAGCAAGATTTGCTTCAAACTCTTCTAAATTTTAGTTAGTCTATTCGTAAAAGTTCTTCACTTAAGCGTGGTACGCTTGTGTCAGATGAGAGTCGCCGCACCTCATTTCCATCCTTGCTATTGAGGGCCCTGCAGAATATTGAAGGCTTTGCCATGTAACGCGATAATCAACGCGGTTGTTCTTTCACCATTGTTCCAGCCGTGGGCTCTGGTGCTTGCAGTGGTAAGGAAATAAGCCATTCCTTCATTCTCAAAAACTGTTTTTCCATTTTACGCGAGTTTTATAACAATTTCTTTGAAAATCTCGCTAACAGTTTATGTAAGTCGCCGGAAAATTTGGATTCCAACTTTCTGCGGATTTAATAGCCTCCTATAAGAACTGTCCTTTAATTTTTCAACTACCGTTGTAGTTTTTGTAATTTATTGTTTAACTCCTCTCCCAACTGACTGAAATATTCTTCTAGATCTACGGTGGTCTCGTTCAGTTTTTTTGCGAGATTTAAGGTAGTTTATTGTAATTTTTCTTTAAACCTCGTTTTAGTTCTTTCTTAATTCGCTGCCAAACTTACATAGTTTTAATCTTGTTTCCCTGTGTGTTATTGTAATTTCCTGTCAAGCTTTCAGAGCTTTTCCGTCAGTAAAACTTATGTTACTTTCTTCTAACTTTGCTGCCGAGCTTGCAGTTTTTTCCCATGCATGACTTTAAGTCCTTGAAAATCAAAGAATGTCGCCAGGAAAGCTCTTTGAACCTTTTTGTCGAATAAAAAGCCGTTGAGCGCCAACCTATATTCGATACTATCCCAACGTCGTTCTAAAAATCTATTTTGAGCACTAAGGAATGTTGAACTTTCGGTATAATTAATATGTTCAATACAACTAATTTGTCTTTCAATTTTATGGGCAGAGAAACCGTTCCCAAAACGTTTGACACCTTTCCCTTTGCTAACTGACGTTCTTATTCCGTTTTATTTAATTTAAATCCTAATTTTGACAAAATGTGCCGGGCATTATGTCCTTTCACTGTATTGGTTGCTCCTGAATCTAAAACTGACAAAAATTATATTAATAAAAGGACGTTCATTCTCTTTTGTTTGCTTGATGACATAATCCAACATTACTTTATTTCTTTGAAACATTTATTTTATATCTTGCATTATTAAATTTTGCATTTTCATAGTCGAATAAACAGAAAGTGCGAGATTATATATGACCAGGTAAAGCCTCTTCTACTAGTTTAAATGGTTCTTAGTTTGACGGCAACGTGGACATTCATTAAACGTTTTCTAGTTCACATTTGTAATAATACAATGTCCTTCTTTGATTTCTACATTGCGCGTGGTAATGGCCAAGTTGACCACACCGATAACAAGTCCATCTTATTGGGTCAGTGTTCTGGCTTTGATGGTCGGCTCAATTAATAAAAGTCGAATTATTACTAGCATTTTGTATTTGTGGAATTCGAGATCTAATGATTTCTCTGGTTTATGAAGCTCAGAGTTCCTGAAAAGCTAAGCCTGTCTTTAACGCGTTTGCCTTTCTGGTTGGTAGGGAAAAGGATCAATGGAAATCTTGTGTTTCTTTAATTTTTTTCGTAGCTTAATTAATTATTGCATTGAATTTATTTGGACTTAAGTTAAGGCTGTCTGGTAAAAGGATAACATATTTGTACATAATATTCTTAACTGATTCTTTTCGTCTAGTGGGTCGGTTAAGGGTAAAAACATATTTGCGATTATGGCGACATATAGTTCTATTGTTTCTGTTTGTCCCTGTGTGCAAAATTTTATTTCTGTCAGTAACTTTTGTTGTAATCTTTGTAAAAGAGACTCAGATTTTACCTCTATCTATAATTCTTCTACTGAATTACTGATGTTTCTAGATGAATTTAAACTTTCCAAAGTAGCAGTCTTTGAATTAGCTGGCTCAGGTTTCACTAATGGTGATTTTAATTTAACGTTTCCTTAAAATCTTTTAAGTAATGTTCTATTTCTTTTTAACTATCTACGCTCTTTTCAATTTCTATGTCCAAAACTAAATCTTCATTTTTCTTTTTTAATTTTCCGCCTTCCCTAACGTTAAAAGTATGTTCTTTTTCTTTTGGGAATTACTCACCTAATTTTTCTAAATCTATTTGTACCTGATTCCTATACGCCTCGTCAATTTCGTCATTTAGTAAACTACGTAATACCCTGGAATAACAATAAACAATTTTTTATTCAATTTTCCTATAGCTTCCCAAAACTTAACAATATTCACTCTAATTTGACATAATGCTATTTTTATAACTGTAATATTATCAGTAAAATCAAATAGATATTCGAAATCATCATATATTTTTGTTGGTGTTTTAATCATTTTTGTTTTGAAAGGTGTTTTTATTGCGAGGCTGCTTTGTTATTTCCTTGCACTATTGCGTGTTTATTTTAACAGAATTCGTATCATGATTTTCTAGCTTTTGATGTTCATGCGTATTTATTTAGAATTTATGAATGCTTTTATGGTTTAAAGTGAATTTGATTGCGTACACTTATTTCTCTTACTGAATGTGGTTGTATTTTTGAAGGATGAGCTTCCCTGCATAAATTAAAGTTAACTATGATCCTTTTACAGTGTGTTAGATGTTTGCTTTTTGTATAATTTGTGAATTACGCAATTTCCATGATAAAATTGTTTAGTTTTCTAGCTTTTAGTACTATTTACATGGAGTGTGCGACTCTTCTGATCTTATATATCCCTAAATAACCCTATCATCATGGCAATATATATACACACACACATGAGTTCTCTTTTTTCGGTCAAAACAATAATATCTTTACAACTGGAGGTATTTACTGTTGGTACAATGAGTTAAGATGAATTACTGCATTGAATGCCAAAATATTAATCTTGAAGTCAAAAAGACATGCACCAATTTAATTTCTTTCTACATTCTTATACTCTACTGAATCGTACAAGCAGAGTTTTAAATAAAATAAAATGACATGTTGTTTTAGATTGCATCAGGCTTTTAAGGTTTTCAGCTACCTCCGTAAATATTACAATATAGCTGTGGCTTCTTGTGTACACTGCAATCTTAACTCTGCTGTCGTTCTTAATTGCCCTCCTGACTAAGCAGTCTGAAGTAAATAAAAAGCCCTACTAGACTGAGCATAATAATACCATTTCAAAAACACTTTTCACTCTGGTTGACATATATGTCATATAAATAAGCTGGTCTTCAAAGTGGAAAAAAGGAAAGCCAATAATGTGGAAAAATTTATCCAACTTTTTCTGCTCTTTATATTTTCGACGTATTTCCATGTAGAAGGGATTTCTATACTTCCCATTGAGTACATGAAGTATTTACTACTTCAGCGCTTTGCCCCTGATATGCTGGTAGTTTGGATATTTTCAAGTTGCAGAGATGACAGAAAATTAGAATAAATCAGTAATTAGGTTTTGCTCTTGTGCATTGTCTAAAACGGAGTTGCGCTTATTTATGAAGTAGATAAATATTTCAATCACGTATACGCCTTTATGTAGGTAACCTATTTAACTCTACACATAGGTACATCTTCTGTATCAAGACCGCAAACGTATGTGGCAATATTTAAAATTATTAACAAACGCAATGACATTGGTAAAATAAATCAGCATTAATCAGGATATAATCGAGCTATTTAAGTTTCTACAATTGTTTCGAAAAATTCTCACCAATGTGAATAGATTGTAAAATTCTAAACTCTAGTGTTGTGCAAAATATATAATAATACCCGTTTATAGAGTTAGTAATTTCAAATCGATTTTTTAAGATTACAGTGTAACAGAGTTTTAGATTTATAAATCTGGACGTTTGCGTTGGTTCGAGGCATCTAGTTTCACGTAATAGCTTATATTAAATTCGCGACCACCGGTTTTCTAAAATTTAAATGCAGATTATAAAGTATTTCAAATATGTAAGTTGTGTATTTTATTTAATATGAGTAGGTGTTTTTGAGCGAGTCTGGTACACCACCGCCTAACATACTTGAGGGTAAAATCAGCACACCTAATTACCGATTTAATAAATCCGGCAAGAGAAACTATTTAACCGGTTAAAACGTTGGGCCATTTTGTCAGTGTATGTCATCCATGTATTTACGGCACACCAATAAGAATACGAGACGAATCGCATATGAATTGTACCAAAGAAAATATTCAGCATACTGTTATTTTGTTGAATTAGCATTTATTTGAATTTCGTGATAATGTATATAATATATTGTAGTGGTTTTAAAGGGCTAAATTTAAGTATAAACAAGGTAATTTCAAACACCCTGTATAGAGGAAACAACCAGAATTTACGTGCGAAATTTATTTCATTTAGTTAATTTTAAAGTAACAAGTATTACCACAATTTTACAAGTAGTGATTAAAAATTTAGTTCGGTTCGTAAAGAACATAAATGGGAGAAGCCAATGCAAATTATTAATTAATTTAATCGAGTTTAATTAAACGGGTAATTACGTCTAATACGCATAAAAGCATGAAAAATCGATAATACCAAGGTGAAACGCTTTGCTAACATAAACAGCCGTTGAATATAAAATACCTTGAAACGCAACCTCCTAGAAATGTTGTGTTAAAACGTTTGTTAATTGAACACCTGCAGGTTTTGGAAATGTCATGTTCCCCTTATTTGTGTAGATAAAAGACAGAATTCAAAGTATATCGGGTAAACGGTCGGACGGTTCGCGTAAATGTTAACTAAAAGTTTCCTTAAAGCGCAGAAAGAATAGACAATCAATGAACTATGTCGGAATGAGACAGGCATAATAGCAGTGCTTTTCAAAACGCATGTATTCAGTCCACATGGGTTAGTTTGAAACGCGGACAGTAATATCGATTTCTACCACTAAAACAAGGTTAGAAGGAAACAGAATATGCATAAGAGGGGAATAGCGTTAATACAGGCGGGGATTCAAGACGTCATTGAATATCTTATTGGTTTATATAGTTAGTTGTACAACAGACAAACACAGGAACATTGAATGTTAATTTTTCGGAAAATATCGTAACGACGCGCTAAATTTCGAAGATTTCGAAAATGGTTGAACAAAAATTTTAAGAAGTATTAGTTTTAATTAAATGTTTCGCGTTAGGAGGGTCTGGAGAGGTTACATTCGAAGTGTATAAATACTCTAAAAGATTTAGCATCGCTCTCTTGTAACTTCGTTCTCTTAGTACTTTCATCGAACAGAAATTTACCACGAGCTTGTAAGTATATAAAATTATTTTAAATTAAATAGTACAGTGTTGGCCTCATAATTTGATACGCGGATTGTGTCGAGTATAAATTTTATGAGGTGCAACATTTCTTTTAAACAAGTTCGTGAAGTGAAGTAATGAAACGTAAATTAAATAAAAATAAACTAAAGTACGCAATTATGAAAGAAGTGTATTAAATTTGGATTTGGATTTGGATGCATTGTGAAGGCAGAGCATGCAGCACAACTTAGATGGTGTTCTTCTACAAATAACTAGAAGCGGCCAGCAGAGCAGAACCACGAAACCGAGAGCGAAAACAACTTAACGGCTTCGTCAACGGACTAGGGATCTTCAAGAAATTCCAGGTAACGCTTTAGAATTTGTTGTTTTTATAAACTATAAAAATTGTTGTGATGTGTGAGAGTTACTATGATGGTATTTTACATTATTTTGCGTATTGAAAATAATACGTATAACTAACTTTTATTGTGGTATTTAAATATAAATCTAAAGGTGTATATAAAGCTTATTAACGTTCCTCAGGAATTTAAATTTTGTATTGTTAAGAGTACACGAGTTTATTTGGTTTCTTGTGTTTGTTGTTGTTGAGTATGCAAAGGAAAAACCATACATTATTCATAATTAACTGGGTTATCATGAGCTCACCATACTCCAGAGTATACTAGTTAAAATTAATTATAATTAAAGAAAGAAAAATAAGGTATTAGTCAGGGCCCATTTACTCCGGTTACAGTCAATGTGTTTAATATTTCTAGTTAAAATCCTGGACTTTACAAAAATAGAATTTATCGAGGTGTAACTTGAGCACCGAAATGTAAATAATCTTGAAGTTTTATTTGTAAATAGTGGTAAATAAATATTGTATGATTGTTGTATTATTTTGTGGTTTTATTGGGAGTGTGCGTGAACGATAAAGAGTATGATAATGAATCTAGGTATCCAAGAGGAGGTCCAACTGAGCTAGCCAGGGAAGCGGTTGAAGAATTAAGGTGATGAAGAGAGGAATCTGGGTAAGAAATTATTTTATTTAAAATTGGTGACGATATTTGGGTAAATTAATAAATCCCTCGAATGTAATTTTCTTACTCTATCGATTCAGAGAGGTTACACGGCAATTTATGACGCCCAATTCATGAGGCTCGATTATTCATAAGGTAAACACAGCAATATATATATATATATATATATATATATATATATATATATTGCTGTGATAAGGGGTTGTTTAGGGGTGTATTGAGCAGCAAGGATCGTGTAGTAACCATAAATTGCAATAGAAATCAGAAAACTGCATTTATTTAGCAGAAAATTAAGTAATTAGTATATTATGTAAATGGCAAACATTTAACACTCTATATATAGACCGTAATTAGCTTTAAGCGATGCAAGAAAGCATATCTTACAACAATAGAACGCGTACTTAGCAGAAAAATAGGTAATTCATACATTATGTAAAATAGCAAGTATTCAACACTCTGTATATAGACCGTTATTAATTTTAAGTAATGCAAGTGAGCATATCTTTCAACAAAAGTACGCGTATTTAGAAGAAATGATAGTACATGTAATTAAACACGCGTTAAGAAGTGTTTTAATTAGTTATAAAATAAAGACGCCGAAGATAAAAGATAAAACCTAACAAAGCTTTATGCAATCACAATAAAAATTTTTGATGAGAAAACGCAGTTTCAAGACGCATAAAAATACATAAACAAAAGCAGAATTAAAGTTATATCATTTATTTTGTTCAATTATTGAAAAGGCGATATCTACATAAAACAACGTATGGTAAAGATAACAAGGTATCTATAGCAAATAAATATTACACGGAAAACCGAAGAAATTACATCAGAAACAACTTCGAAAGGCAGGGAATATTAGAAACCTGGTTGGTTGAAATATCTGCAAGACTGCTTGAAAACCCCAGCCCACATGTAAGTGAGAAGAGCCTATATTAACACAGAGCAATGATAAGACGAGTCAGTTTACAACTCATCCAGGGCGGAGCTGCGTCACTGCTAACAGAAAGACACGCGTAATTTAATATTTAATAAAACATCAAGTGTGTGTTACAGTGATAAAGTGTAAAGATTACAAAGACTTCTTTTGCCGTTTAACGGCTTCGAATTGGTGGTACATTTTTGAATACTTCGAATCTGAGATATAACACTTCGAATGTGTGGGGTATTTCTGAATACTTCAAGTTGCAATAATTCAAGTATGCGTCGATAAGAATAATTCAAATCTGGGTCAATATAATATTTCAAATTGGCGTCGGCAATTAAATTTTGATACAATTCTGGTACAATTTTGAGTTGCGAGATTCAAGGCATATAAAATAAAGAAGCACAAAGTAATTTTTGGAAAACAAGGGGTAACTGTACTCAAACATTGGTTCAGCTAAGCAGAGCATTGGTATACGAATGAAGAGGGTGTGTTGATCCACAACCCGAACGAACATATAGCAGGTCTGATCTATTTAATTGTAAGATATTTTTCTATTTAAATTTCAATACTGAATTTATTCAATTTATATAAAATTTGTAATGAAGTTAACAACAAACATTGCATACGTTAAACTTACGTAATATATTATAAAGGAGTCTAGAACGTTCCAGGTTTCTTTGGTAAAAAGGTAGTTTTTGGTGACTTTAAATTGAATTCGAAGTATATAAATTTTGGGGTAAATGATACATATGATATTGATTGATTGAGAAGGGTGTATTTAAATATTTTTCAAAAATTGTAAATAATATTTCTTTTCATTATATAAAACTAATTGACTTCGTTTTATCAATTTAAACAAATAGGTAATCATAGAGGGGTGGAGAAGAGAAAAATTGATCATCGTAACGTTGTGCACTCTGTGTAAATAATAAATAATGTGTAAAAAAATAAATAATAATAATAATAATAAAATTAGTAAGATTAAATTTGATTTGAGAATACAGAGTGGTGGAGTTATAGAAAACGTCATTACACCGAGTACGGCATTATCACATCAATATATATATATATATATATATATATATATATATATATATATATATTATAAGTAGTTTTTACACAAGGTAAGTTAATAAATACTAACGTATTGCAATTAATAAAATGAAATAATAACCTAGACTTTTTAAGTAAAGCCCAAATGATCATTTCAAATCGAGCTAGTAATTGAAAGAAGGAAAATATAAGGCCTTGGACAGGATTTGAACCTGCATCTCAGTTTTCCAGGAACTGTGCGCTTACCAATTACGCTACCGAGACCGATGGCTATAATTGGAAAATTTACAAATCTAAATCGTGTACAGTACTATATATAAACCTAACTTTCAATTACGTTTAGCATTTTTGTCAACTTCTGGGGTTTGAGATAGGACCTCGAGAATGATAGCGTCGAGACTTAACCTTACGTTACTGAGCGCACATAATAATAACATGTCTATATATGCTATTTAAATTAAACAATGGTATTTAAATTATTTGCCGGATCGTTTGAATATCATTAAAATATTTATCAGATGGTTTGAAATTTATATAAATAAAAGTATTACGGCTGTGGTTATTTAAAAATGAGTTTTTAATATTACACAGTGCATGCATATGTACTTTATTAGCTCCTAACATTCACGTACAAATATCTAAACTGAATGAGAGCTTTCGAGTAGAACAAATGAAAACAATTTAATTTTTATGCAACGTATAAAATACAGTATTTTATCAAAATATCCGCTATTAATTAGCGACAATTGCATATTGCTAGCGGTTTAATTTATTGAGTATTTTATTTACTGACAATTGCATATTGATATACAAAATAATTTACCATGCCTTGGGCTAAATATCTGAATATAAAGTTTCACTTTCAAAGCGTGCACCTGAAATGCAAACGAACGGATGCAGGTTCGTGACACTTGGTTAGAATTTTCGTTAAAAAAAAGGTTTAAATTTATAAGGTGACCTGTATCGATTTAATACACAGTTTTATGCGGATGTTTTTATGAAGCTTTTATTAAGCAATGGTATATAAATGATATGTCGCATCGGTCTCAAATTTTTTGATTTCTCTAAAATATAGGTATGTATATATTTAAAAAATGCTTTTCTATAGAAAGTATATTACGAATATAATTTCATGCAAAGCAGCTATACACATATAAGTTTTCTTTTACAAGAGTTGCATCTTTGTTTTGCTGTAACCTAATATTAACTTAAAAAATAGCTTTACGATAATTATGTAATAATAGCACGTTCTGATTAGTGCTTAAAACACCGTTGATATCGCAAAGAAAACAATGTCCCTAGCTGCCTTTTTCGTATCGTAACTGCTTCAAACTGTGTACCCCATACATATTTAGATTTTGTACGTCGTTGTGTGGTAAGTGCTCTTTGTTTTTCAATTCCCTTTGTATATACATCTGCTACGGGCGCAATTCTATCAACCGAAGTCAGACAGTTAGACCGTTGGTGGTGTCACTAAGTCAATCAAACTCGTAAACATGTCTAAGTAAATAATGATTTTGTTGTTGGAACTGTAGGCTTAAATGGCGGTTTTCTTAAGATAGAGTAAATATCACTTGGGCTAGTCTACTATTTTTTAGGTTCACGATCGCTAGCTCCTAATAAAATATTCGCTTTGCTTGGATTTGAAACCCTATCAGCCAATGACGTAGATATTTGGTGTTATTCGTGAAGTAGCAAGCGAAACTGAATAAGTAAAGTTACACTTTCCTATATATAATTACAGTAAACTGGACGTGTTAATCCAATTTGCTTCTTCTATCTCTTTGATACCGAGTCATTTGACAAATAATTCCTGCTCATTTTTTCTTTATTTTAGAACTTTTCGATTAAACACGTGTTTGGATTTGCCGTGGACTGGATTTCAGCATCATATAAAGATCCTAGTATTCAACTGCTTCTAGCAGGTATGTTACTGGTTGAGTTGATTGAGTTTTTATTACTTTAAAAAGCTTGGTCGACCAATGAGGTAGATAATTCTTATAGAAGACAGTCTTATATTTTGAAATCCTGACAAAAGTGGCAACATTGAGCATCTTCTTATTACTACCTCTATTGTCAGTTTCTAAAATAGCAACACTTTTGGGGTGTTCTTCCGCTTCATTGGTGATCATTTTAGTTGCTCTGTGCAAAGTGCTATTATATCCATCCATTACATCGTGCAAAATATCTTACCTCTTCTATAATTCCCGTAGATGCATCCTTCTGTATAATTAATTTTTTTATGGTTTTTATCAGCTCTTCGACTATCAACTCCTTCATTATTGTATATGGAGTAGTTATTTATTTCGTACTACCGCATAGGGTTTTCAAAATTTTTGTTTTAAAACTTGCCGCCTATGTCCATTTACGTATAGATAGCCAAGGTCGCGAGGTTATATGTAATCTTTGTAAATATATGAAAGAGCAGAAGGATGCTGGTCAAGACGTCGTTTGTCTAAACAAATTGAGTAAAATTGTGTCGGAAGTTACTGGTGTTGGGTTTACAACGGTTAAGAAAATTATTAAAGACAAAACACAAGTTGGTGCTAAGTTACAATTTACTTCACCAAAAAAACATACAAAAGCAGCACAAAGTCTGCATTAGGTAGGTGAAATTGAAGAAGAAACTGTATGCACAATTCTTTAACGATTTGCAGACATCCCCCATAAACAACCTAAAATACCTTCTATAGTTGAAGTTATCAAATCGCAAGGAATTAATTTCTGTCGAAAAATAAGTTGGTTTAGAGGATTGGTAACCGGCACGTGGAAGTATGTTACCTTATTTTTCTTCTCTTTATGTCGTGATACGTAAACTCATGCAACAAGAAGAAACGCGACTCACTTTGTAACGGCTACTTCGTAACCGTACAAATTTGTACATATTTTTGTTTGTTAGTGTAAGCTTGAGCCCGCATGTTGTTATTTTGAAATCCAACAGTCTTGGTAATTTTCCAGAACATTGTTTAATTCTGATCTATTTTTGGTACCAGGCCGTGTCAGGCTAGGGTATTATTGTATTTAATGGATAGCATTTTCACCTTTAAATTCATTCGCAATTAATAGCGAAATAGAATATCGTAAATTTATACTTTCGGTTGTGATAAGAATAAATTTATGAACCTTGTACACAGATGTGATATCTTGTTAATTCACTTTTGGATATGACGCTATAGAAAGCAGTTGGGTATGCAGAAAACTACGAGAATTTCTTGTTGAAGTAAAAAGTTGGCTGGTGCCTATATACAATTTAGAAGTGTATACGTTTTTCCAAAGTATTCGGGATTGTTCAACTAGAATCTAATTATTTCTGGAGGGTCTATCATATGATAGTAAGCAGTGGCGCAGTAGAAACTCTAATCGACAGGTGTCGAAGAAGTAGTTGCAGATTCGCCGATTTTATAGTCTTGCTTGAGAGGTAATTAATTGATATCATAATGCAACGTATTTTGAATGATTTGTTATCGACAGATAGGTAGTAAGAAATTGAAGAAAAATGGTTACGTACCGATTAGAAATTGTATATAAAGTATTAATCCCGTGATAGCACAGTAAGTTAAATTAGGAATTCTAAAGTGTGTTCATAGTTTATTTAAGGGTTTTAGCATCAGGTATCAATTCGGTGTCCAGTTTTAGTTTCATGGTTCAGGTTCAGTTTCATTTTCTACCATAAGGATTGCCCGTTCATTTACATTTCCAATGCTCCACCCGAAGGTACTACATTGGCCAGGAGGCGAGTTTTTTTTGTTGCCTGGAAATTTAGAATTTTGCCGAACCCTTGCCGTTCCAGGCAAGGTAGGGATCTTTAACGTGCGTGACAACACTCACACACGGGACCTCCATTTAACCTCTCATCCGAATGAGGGCGTAATATTTGTGAAAAATGCTCACCTGCCATTTTTCAAGCAGTCGGCCGTGTCGGGATTTGAACCCGGGACCTTGGGATCCGTAGTCTTACGCTTACTACATTGATCCACGGCGACGCCTCATAAGGATTGCCCACACTTAAATATCTAAGGACTAAGATCCAAGGGGTAAGCATAATTAAAACTAACAACTAAAATTACGATTTGTTTACATCTGTTGGAGGATCAACGCCGTGAAGGTTTGGAGCGTAAGGTCTTGGAGGCGGTTGGAAACGTATAGTATAAAACTGCGGTGTCGTGAGTACTAATATTAAAACACAAGGGTGCAAAATAAAACTTTAAGCGACTAATAGTCGAACTCTCATTATTTTACTTGATGCCTAAAAAGGGCACCTTAATTTGGGAGTTAAATTGTAAGCCTTGAGACTGAAATCTAATATTAATTATTATTGGGTCGAAATTTTGCCAAGTTTGTAAAGTTTAGTTATCCATAGTGCACTTAGTGGAAACGTACGATAAATTATTTTGTTTCGTTATTTTTGTTTCTTAGATAAACTGGAGAAACGAGAAGTCAAAGGATCTTGTCTTCAGCTTTGGCAACCAGGTAATAATAATAAAATAATTGTTTTCTTACAATAATTTCATTGATCTATATATGTTGAGTTAGGCCACATTTTGGGGTCTTGTATTTATTATAAATATATAGTTATTCAAGTATGTGTAATATATGCATATCTGGTAAGAGTAGCGTGTGCTTTTATAATTTATTTTGAGAGTGTAGTAGGCTAGGTCTTAAACAGTCAAATATTACTGGACGGTGGTTGGTTTAATTGGGTGATTAATAGCCAACGGTTTAGTTGCGTTTCAGGGGTAATCACCCTGGCGCCCATTGAAATTTTATATTTGCACTCCCTGCCCCGAGAGACCCACGCCCATCGGTTCTTGGCTAGCTTTAGGATACATGAAATGCAACTGTTTTCTGTAAGTCCAGCGTAAAATAAAAACAGGAGTATTATATACGGTCCTTGTCCCTGCAAATTCTGGTTAGGGTGACAAAAAAAATTTTTTTTTTTAATTTTCACCATGACTATTGGAGAACTTCAAGGTGACTTAAATTTTTCGCTAACACCTAACGACAACATTTGATCGACTTCTTCATTAACGATTTCCTGTATATATGGTGACATTACATAATATCCTTGTTTTATAGGGTAGTTACCCGTATCTATAACATGTTGCACCCCTTTTGCACAACCCAAAGATTTACTCATCACTTTAAAATACGAATTTAACATTCCATCTAATTGATGTTTTTGTTCAATATTTAGTGTCTTTCACACAAATCCCCTTCATATATCATTTATTATTTTTAATTAAAGTAAAAAATCCATCTGAATAGTATAAAGAAAATGGGTGAGAAATTTTACAAAAACACTCGGGAACTACGAACGGAGTTTGGAGAGAATCTATCAAGATTGAGAGAAAGTTTAAAATCGAAAAGCAGAAAGAATGAAATCAAATTTAAAGATATGAGTAGCAAATTAAGTTTAGCTTTAAAAAAAAACGAATAGAGCCAAAGAGGAAAAGACATTTGAAACTAGAGGTAAGGCGATACAAATTCTGGAGGATATGAATGATTTTAAAGAGAAAATCGTGCAAATCAAATTTAATCAAAAAGCGTTTGAGAAGAAAATGAGCGAAAAAACTAAAAAAATGAATAAAATTGAAGAAAGTTGTCAAGTAAAATTTAAGACATTTAAAAATGACTTAGGAAAGTTTAAAACAAATTTTGTAAACAAGGTAAAAACTTTAGAGGATAGAATGAAGAATATTAATTTTGGTGCACCCACGAGATTGAGCCAAAATAGTATCCCATTAGAACAATATTCTAAATTTTTTGGGTAAAATAAACTAAATCCCAAAATATTTCTACATACAGTCAGAACTTTAGTACAGGGTAGCTTGGAACAACCCTAATTAAATATAGTCAGATAGATGTTGAAAGGAAGTGCCGATATCTGACTTGGTTTAATAGTGGACTGAGAACATTTAAAGATTTTGAAGTTAAATTTTTAAAACATTTCTGGGGAGATGATCAACAATTTCGAGTTAGGTATGATATAATATAATACAGACTCCGGAATGACAAGAGACCTATATGTCATCAAGAAATTTAGTGCGGCAAAGCAACTAGATTCTCCCCTAAAATTAAATATTTAGCAAGACATTTTCAGAGTGAGGTGAGGCAATCAATAGCTTTGCAAAATATTGTAGACCGGAACTTATTTTAAGAGTATTTGTAAACATATTACGTTATGGTTCAACCACGGAGAACTGAGACCTGGAGTTAGAATCTGCCAATAAATTTTATTAGATATCAACGGAGTACGGCACGGAACGCTTCAGTGGCAGAAATTTTGTAGGGAAAGTTCTAATAGGGCAAATTGAAGCCAGAATAACACCACCCTGGGAAGGACAGTTGAAATTAATAATATAAACCGTGAAAGAGACAACTCAATGAGGAAATTAATCGGAGATATGTGGAAACAGTAGATAAGCACAGGACCATCAAAATTACGGCAGAATTTTCAATAAAAGACATACCAGGCACAGCCGTTAAAATTAATCAATACGAATATCAACGGGGGTTTATAAATTTTGACTAAGAAAGTGAAGGTAATTTAAATAAAAACTCATTACATATTTTAAATTTAAATGTAGAGGATAAAATAACGAAAGTACTTATTAGATACCGGAGCTGAAACACGCTGATTTCGGAAAACTTTATTCAAAATAATGTTCAACGATTAAATAATGCATGTATACCAGTAATAAAACGTAACTTGGTATCATCGACTAACAGAGAGTTGGCAAGCACAAATAGTATGGTAATTTAGAAATGTGAGTTAGGGGAAAGAAGCTTAAGCATGAAGTTTTGATTGTATCTACATTGAGGATATATGGTACATTTGGCATGGATTAAAGAATAAGTTGAAGTTTCGAATAGACGCAGAAAAGACGGTGATTATATATTGTGAAAAGTATATTAATCGGGGTAATGAAATAAATGTTGAAATCGAGAAAGATTGTGTTAATTTGAATCAGTGTGAATAGGAGGAAGTAAATAAGTAGAAGTAAAAATTATTGAGGATCCACGTGAGGTAAATGATGAAGTACAACTATCGCATTTCGAAATTGAGAATAAAAAGTTGGAAAATGGAGATTTGCGAATTCCTACAAGTTACGAAGATAAGAAAGAATCAGATGGATCGAGAAAAAACAGAATGAGAATGAGAAAATATAAGTGAGGGTATTAGTGAATAATCAATTACGTATACTGTGAAGCATTTAATTATAGTAAGAGCAAGCTATGTCAGTATAAAATTATGTTTGAATGTTAAAAGTATAAAGCAGCGTAATAATAAACGATATATTGCCCAAGATCAATAGATAGTATCCTGGCGAGATAAGGCAATAGAAAAGTTTTTCGAAGATTGATGTGAAAAATGCATTTTTTGAGAAAAGGTATAAAGGATTTTCGGTAGATGGGTGTATTTACTGGTCCAAAAATGTAACTTTATGCAGAAATTTGATATTTTAAACTGAAAGTCACCACGTACCCCTTAGCATCTGTGTGGGCACGGTAGCATTAGTAGAGACTGTGCAGTGTATTTGGGCAGTTATTGAAGTTTTTATGCAATATATTATTGAGTTAGTTATATCTAGTGAGAGTTTTCTGCAATATTTTCTGAATTTGATGCATGTAGGAGGAATTTTTGTGGAATAGAACCTGGTTTTGTATTAAGAGAAGATAATGAAGCAATAGAGAAAATAATTAAGCATGTTAGTGATAAAAGGATGAAATTTGGGGAAGACTTTAATTTGGGAAGATTGATTTTTAGATTCTGAGAAAGTAAAGGAAACAAAAGTTGAATTATCTTAAAGCAAGGCCACTATAAGTAGAGAACTCGTTTGTGTATCATAATGTGAAATGTAAATAATTGTACATAGTAGGTAATTTGAAATAAAAATAATAAAAAATATCCGTCAATGTAAAACGATAGAACTCAACTTGAACTTGGTGTGATTAATTTCGCATTTTATATTTTAATTTGGGGGAAAATAATGTGATTAAACGTCATCAATAGGTCGTCCACCATTACTTTATAATGATGCAATACCGTAAACCCGAGCAAGTTTTCAGAAATTCAAGAAACAGGCAAAAACAACAACTGGGATAATTTACACGGTAAAATAAAAATTATATTGATTTAGAATTCTGTGGAGGACATTCCCATTTATTATTTCAGTTCTGTGATCAGAGTATTTTTTGCACCCATATGTGAAATTAGAGTTGAGTATGTACAAGTTGATAATTCTATTTGAAAATGGTGGCAACCTAAGGGGGTTTTTCTATTATGTCAAAAAAATTTATTAAAACTAACTGATCAGATACGTTTAAAATCCGATTTTAAGGAGTGGACATTGAGTTATCTATCTTATCTTGACAAATTTTGTACATAATAAGAGTTAATTGAAGAGCTACTGGTAAATAAAATTAAGATTATGGTATGTTGTTCATGATTATAAAAGGGACTCTGGACTCAAATTTAGTGAGTAATTACTCAAAAGCTATATTTTTTGTTAGATTTAAGATATTGGTTTTAAGGAAAACCGTTGTGGCAATACTACACTCAACTTATAGATTTTAATATTTGTATGATGGTGGTTTTTTCTAGAGGTTAGATGTAGCATATTGTTTGTTAGAGAAAAGCTGTTGTGGATGTAGTGATTGTTATTTGAAAGATTGTTTGTTAAAGAATATTTCGTGTCATTCTAAGTTTGGTGTCAGATTTCAGTGGTTTCATTTAAATTGAACAAGCAAAAATAATTAGGGCAACAATTTTATTAATCAGTTCAGTCCGCACAAGAAGTCTTTATTGATGTACAGGAAGTTCAGACCACAGAACTTATACCGACGCCCAGTCGGGATCATATAAAATCAGCTACATGCCACAGCACTTTTATTGGCTCCCAACGTTGGGCATCTTCCGTCCCAAGCAAATTGTGTGTGTGTGTGGATGCGTGCGTGTGCGTACGTTTGAGGGTGCGTGCATGCTCGTACGCAAGTGCACACAGATGTGCGGGCGAGTACGTAAAGCGCGCGTGCGTGCGTACGTACGCACGCGCGTGTTTGTAAGAGTGCGCGCGTGAGTGCGTGTGTGCTTGCCTGCCTGCGTGATTGCGTGCGTGCGTGCGCGACTTTTATGCAAAGCCTAAATGATTATTTTAAATGGAGCTAGTAATTGAATAAAGGAAAATATAGCGCCTCAAACAAGATTTGAATCTGCAAGTTCAGCTTTCCCGGCTGATGTATTTATCAATTACACTATCAGGAGTGGTGATGAAATTGGAAATTTTTTAGAAATATAAATCATGTGTTTCACTATATATCAAGGTATCTTTCAATTATGTTTGGCATTTTTGTCAGTCGATTTGAAATGGTATTTAGACTTAGCAGTAAACAATGATCTTCATTACTAAAAGAAATAACAAATGAAGATCAAATGCCCCCAATATCTAGGTAGCAATACAAGTTTTTTGCTGGGCTGTCTTTGCGATATTAACATGAAGTACAGCCTACTTAAGTAGCCTCCGGCTGCTCAAACCTTATGGTAACGTAATCACACACTGCTTTAATAACCATCTTCTCAATCATATGAATAAAAACATGTTAAAAATGTTTTCCAATCCACAAGTTATTGAATTTATATGAAATTTAACTATATAAAAAATAATTAGCTGATTTTACGTTAAGTGTATTGGCAGCCCCCAAGTCGCTCCCAGGGCGCAACACAAATTGAAGGCATTCATTGTTCTAATCTTTAAAATTTTTACATAATGTATTCAAGCCAAATACATCAAACATTAATAAATGAAAGTCACCTTCAATTTTTGTCATAAATATCAAAGTTGAAATTTTTATTGTTTTGACAACGATTCTAGTTTACTGAACGAAACGTAGATAGAAACGATTTTAACAACTATGAGTAGTTTATTTTCCACAGAGGATTAAAAAAGATGTATCCGTAAATACAAACAGTGTATTAATCTATACAAATCAAACATATTTGCAAGGCCATTACAAAACAATTATTTGATCGCTTTATAAAGGGAAAAACATCTACTGACTAGGTTTCGACCTTCATTGGGTCTCGTCAGAATAAAGTAGTTTTAACTTTAGCGAAACATCATGCAACCTTAATGTACATGCACGATAAAACCCTTGTACATTGGCGAAAGGTTAACTAGACCGCCATCAAATGGATAAAACCAGCACTAAGACTGAAATTGTACAGAAGCTATTCTGCGTTTTATAGATAGCCGTAGATGGCCAAAGAAATGTCTAAGAAATGTACATGCATATTTATCGCACCGGCGTCCATTTCTTGCCTTTAAAGTACATAAAATATATAAAAAATCCAAATTTTTTTCCGGGTTTTTTTCTGTATAAATTAATACAATTACAGGAAATGCATCTGTAAATCCACACACTGCATTTATCTATACAAACTGAACCGGTATTTGCAGTCATTAAATCAATTACTTGATCGTTTTATAAGGGGAAAACATCCATTGATCAGGTTTCGATCTTCATTGGGTTTCATCAGAATGAAGTAGTTTTAACCCGAACAAAACATCAAGCAACCTCAAAGTATATGCACGAAGAAATCCTTGTACATTGGCGAAATGATAACTATACCGTCATCGGTTGGATAAAACCAGCACTAAGGCTGAAATATTACAAAATTAACTTATGGATAATGTAAGCAGAAATATAATTGTCGAATGCTTTAGTTAGAAAAAAATGTACTAACCTTATAGATGAGGTTGTGCTTTCCAGCATGATATACTGTAATCGAATTCGCGTTTCAGTAAGTAGGTATCTGGTAAAATTCTGAATTTTTAGAGCTATTGGTATCCACCTCCTCCACTTGTGATTGATTACTATAGCAACAATGGACGTCATGAAAGGTAAATTTGCACACAAAATGAACAATACATAAACTGTTAGTAGATAAACGATGTGTAGATTTAAGCTGCAGTGCGATAGACAATTTAATGCCATTCCATCAGACTGAATTAGGGCTGATGTTAATTATTCGGACAAAATAATACGTTAATCTTGAAACCCACTATGTATTCGTCCTGTACATACATTATCACTCTACTTAACATGCTATCCTTGTTTTCAAAATAATTAAGTCAAGTTACCTAATGGACGCTGCAGAACAATAATTAACTTAATTTCATACAATTTGCTTACACAACCACAATGGAAGTTTTAATCGGTTGTTTATTTTGCAGTCTGGCATTGGGTCATCATTGTATAGAGAAGTGCATGCAAAAGAATTAGCTGATGCAGCTGTTACGATGATTATACCCTTTTGCAAACAAAGAACAGTTTTGATGCAACGCTCATGTGCGTTTACACGTGGGGAAATTTTAATGTTAGCTTTAGTTTAGATAGGTTAGGCGACTTGTCGCATTTGTTTTAATTTAAGTAGTGTTTCATGCTCCCCGACAAATTTGTGCTGTCGATTATTAGTGTAGTCAAAGACAATGGGGCTACATTTTCCGTTTCCTGGTAATTCGGAAGACGTGTTATCGGTCGAAAAACTAGGTGGCGCCTTAAATAAACATTTTGTAGGTTTTAAGTTAGGTTTTACGTAGGGTAACTAGGATTTAGATTTTAAGCTGTTACTGTGCTAACAGACTTTTTTTTTAAGTTTTTTCTTTTATGACTTTGTCGCGATTGTTACGTGCCAAAAATTTGGCACTAAACATTTTTTAGTTTAGTCTTGATGTGCGGGAGTTCGCGCCATAAATTTGAAGGGCTTGGCGCGCGTATTTCCGTCACGTCAGAGTGAGTTTGCGCCAGATCGCGCTGACGCGAGTGGCGGGAGAACAAAAAGTGAGAAGTTTCCGAGAGACGCCGAAACGCGGTTTTTTGCCTTTGAACTTCGAATAGAGTGGTCGCGCCTGGTATCGTATCGTATCGTATCTTTGTCTTTTTTTATGTAGATATCCCTGCCTTATCGTGTTATTGTTCCTTCACCCGTTCCTGTCATTACCGCTACATAGAAAGAAGCTAATTTGGATATAACCTGGAAGCAGTCCACGACACTAGAACGAACGAGTCCAGGGAGCCCCGCTAGCAGCTAGTCGGTGCAGCCACCATCTTTAAATAATTCGGAAGGGGGTCCCAGCAACCCTGAAGGAAGCTATCCTGTGAGACGCTTATATTTTCACGTAAGTTCCCCGTGTGTGGGGTTTTTTATACTTCTTTTCTAACATTATATATATATATATATATATATATATATATATATATATTTCGTCATTTACGCGTTTTAATTTGCATATTGTGTGACGTCATTGACAGATTGGCGCGCTAAAATCTGTATAACGGATAGAGCTACCAACTGCCGTTGCGTCACTTATACCGCGCTTGCGGGATTGTAAGAATTACTTGTAAACGTAAGATGGTTTACAAATCCAATTTGTAATTAAAATTTTGTAAGAGAATAAAAAAATTATAAAAAGTACTAGATAGTACCATTTAGTACAAATATAAGTTGTCAAAAAATATGTTTATTTAGTCTGTTTTTATATATTAAATATATAAAGACATTACGCTAATAAACGTAAGCATAACAGATGTACTACATTTTAATACAAAACAATGTATTCTTTTTAATCTTTTTTGGGGATTAAACGGCACCTAAGATCTTTGGAGGTGAAATTAAGAGCCATTTATTCATCTTTGTATCTAAAAGTGATGACAAAACCAGTGCTATTGTATATGCTGCTCGTTCTGTCGCCAAACGTTACAAATCTAAAATTTTGTTTGTTACAATCGATGTAGAGGAGGAAGACCACCAGCGAATTTTAGAATTCTTTGGAATTAAAAAAGAAGAGGTTCCCACTGCACGTATTGTTAAACTTGAGGAAGAAATATCAAAATTCAAACCTGAATCGTCCGAACTTGATGCTGAAAACATAACTACATTTGTAGATAAGTTCTTAAAAGGTGAGCTTAAACAACATTTATTAAGTCAAGAACTTCCTGAAGATTGGAATAAACAACCCGTGCGTGTTCTTGTTGCAAGCAATTTCGAAAAAGTTGTATTAGATAAATCCAACGACGTCCTTGTAGAATTTTATGCTCCATGGTGTGGTCATTGTAAACACTTGGTCCCTATTTATGAAAAAGTTGCAGAACATTTTGAAAGTAATGTTGATGTTGTTATTGCTAAAATTGATTCCACAGCAAATGAACTCGAACATACTCGTATTACAAGCTTCCCTACAATTAAACTATACAAGAAAGAAGACAACAAAGTTATTGATTACAATGGTCCTAGGACTTTTGAAGGGTTATCTAAGTTTGTAGTCAGGTGGTGTTGAGGATGGTGTAGCAGAAGAGCTAGTTGAAGAAGAGACTGAAAATGATTATACTGCACGGCGAGATGAATTGTAATTGTAGTACTGACATATTTTTGTTCGTTTTCTTTTAATGATTATGTAGTATTTAAGAAAAAAAAAGTAAGTAAATTTATTTATTAGATTTTCTATTAAAAACCACTCATAGTTTTTAAAATTATCTTTATTTTGAATATGATCCTAGGTCATGGATCGAAACGTAAATAAAGATAATTTTAAAAACTATGAGTGGTTTAATCCCCAAAGAAGATTAAAAAAATACTAAACAAACCACAACAAACATACAGGGAGTATGTATAAAACAATGTATGTTATTACTTCATTTCAGTTTGGAAATATCGAACCACTTTTAAAAAAACATGATAATTCTAAATCATAAACTCTTATTTAAATATTTCATTAATTTTTCAACTTAATTACTTAATTTTATAGTCTAAATTCTAAATCTTCCATAATGAAATATTAAACGTTCCAAGTATTTTCTCATTCAAACAAAAGAACGTATAACCAAGCTGTTTAACGTGCCGATAAGAAGACATGTGACAAATATTTTTCAAACAAATACCCAACTTATACTTGGAAACTAATCTTGTTATGGCATCTTCAATATGCAGTTTACCATAATGTTAACTGGTTTTCACCATCGTGAATTTCAGAACGGATTTAACAAAAATTATGGACCAACAGCAAATGCAACTTAAAACAAACCTCTTGGAACCTAAGAATTTGTTTGATTAAGATACATTTTTATTCGGCTTCTCCATTTAGTTGTAATAGTTCCTAAATTGTAATACATCATTTGAGATTTAATATTTCAAAACAGTTTTATTTAACACTATTCAGTTCTGTAAGATCAAATTAATTTATATTATGTGGAATAAATTTATTTTATGTGTTTTATAATTGTTTTATAATTCATCTTAGTGTGATTAATTCACATTATATCTATTTAATTGCGCACTGTTCTGGATTCTACCAAGAGCAATAACGAGGATGACCTATGTCGATATTCAAATTGTCAATAGCGACACAAATACCGCTTTTAGCTCGCAATATTCTATTTAACTTCTCTGTTTGAACTGGCAAGAACGACTCTTTCTCTATTCAGGTGGTGAACACAGCAAGGTAATTGAGCTCGTGTTTGTATTCACAACTAAGATAACGACAAAGTTGAACATTGACCTTTTAAAACACGATAAAGATATTATTAGAACACTAAAACATGCCCGATTTCTACAGTAATAAGAAGATCACAAAAAATATTGCAATTTTAATGGCATTTCGTATAAGAAAAATAAGCATGAATATTTATAAAAATAGAAACGTTGAAATCTGTTACATAATTTTCAAAATAATTAATTCGATTCAGTAACTCTCAAAATTGTTGGTGTTATATTTGTTATAAAACAGCGTTCCAACAAACATCCTACATTTGTTTTCCTTATTACCTGTTGTATTTATCAATGTAGATTAATATAAAATAGATTTTAAAAAATTCATAAAACTGAAGGGAATTACTCAAATAGTTGCGACACAAAGCAACGACATTTGCTGCTGAAATATTTTTGGTGGGCGGCATGTTGTGCAAATTATTTACAAAACATTATAAGAAAGCCAAAACATTTACCCTACATTAATAAAGTGAAGGTCTCATTAAAATCTCTTAATGCCTTAAGTATTAAACAGAAACATTTTATGAATAAAAAAATGTAGAAAGGTAATCCACCTTACGGGTAGGACATGCAGTTGTGAAAAAATAAATTAGAACAGACGTGAGGCTATAAAGGATAGCTCATGTGAGCTACAAGAAATGTTTAAATCAAAATTCTCTGGAATTGAATCAAAAATAAGAAATAGTAAAAGGGATGTTGACCTGAATATAAAAGAAAATATGGAATTTTATAATGAAGAAAACTAATCACGTAAATGATAAGGTAGACCATTTAAAAGAGAGCGTTGAAAAAATTTATATTAAATATTTCAACTTCAAATACATTCATTACATTCTGGAGTTATGACAGAAACTTAGGGAGTCAAGTATAAATCATAAGAACAGAGAGTTCTTCAATATTAACGAACAACATATGAAACAATATGGATAGTATCCTTCATAACAATTCACTGAACTTTACCAAAACAATAAGTTAAATATAGAATTTTTTATCACTAATTTGATAATTATTGAATTAATTCCTGGCGACAAACGTAAATTAAATGTTATACAATCCATGTTAATTAGATATTGCTAATACATATTGATGTGATTAGAGGTCATCTAAAGGTCATGTTGCACCATTTCGTAAAGATGTCATGACGCAAACCCGAACAAATTTGGAGAAATTTTAGAAAAAGCTCAAATTACGTAAATAATTCATTTTAATAAAAGACCGCATTTGTTAAAACACACGGTATATTAAATTATAAATGTATAAATGCATAAACCCTTAATGACGAAGAAATAATGTTTTTACATAAGAATAATAGTACATTCCACGCATAAAAGAAGTCTTTCGAAAAGCTTAATTCAAAACTGCACGGTTTAAAATGTAACAATTAGGTTTTATACATTAAACTGTAATTATTGGATAGTTTAATTGTGTTTTAAATAAAAAATAACGGTTTTCAATTCGCTCAAATCATTTAAATACCCGATCATATGTTATAAAGCGTTTTCATTTTCAATTAATCCTGTTCAAACACTTAAATATTCTAAAATAAACGTCAGCTTTTTGTCAAGTTGCATATTTTAAAAGAAATTTCCATGTACTAGCAAAACTGCATTAGTAGTTCAATCAAAAAACGTATTTCTAATTTAAAAAAACGCAGTTTCTTATTGACGCCATGTTCTAGAACAGTCAAATGTTAAGATGAAATATGTGTAAGAGCTGTCTTCAAATTATTTAATAGCCTGGAACTGTAATATAAGATAAACGCCGCGACCGATTATTAGATATCCAGAAGCGGTAGTAAAATAATAAATTCTCGAATATTGTTGACACATCTACCTTCCCGAACAAACGAAAATGTAAACACAACACACAGGGAATCGACTAGATCAAGCGGGAGAATTCTCGAAGCTACTACGTCAGTAGGGGCTCGCATTATAAAAGTCAATCAGTGTTGAGTGAAAGGCAGCCTATCGACGAAATTAGGAAATACATTAGGCATTTTAAAGTGTTACATAAAATTTACAGTACGTCGCAATGAAAATTATTTAAATACATTAACGTGAAAGATAGACGATTTGAAACGAATTAAAAGTATTGTAAAAGAGAATTTACCTCAATATTTACTTATATAAAAGTTTAATAAAAGATCAATGAATGTATTATTGTAATCGATACATTTGCATGAAAAATTGGATTTATATAACGATGTAAAGAAAGATGGAGCAGTGAACGATAATTGTTATGTTTTGAAAATATCAAACAATAAGCAGATCTGTCACGGTGATACCTTACGCAAATTGTTTAGATATTTAAGTGATTTCTAAAGACTCATTAATTAGTTTATGTTGTAGAGTAAAAGTTGGGTGTAAAAGTTAATCTAATTTAATTTAAGAGTTTGGAAAGTCTACGATACATGTTTCCGCCATTACACAAAGTAACAAATAATCATAATTGTATTCAGAGGGGTTTAAATATGGTTTGAAGCGGAAGGATATTAAATTACATGACTTGTAAACGTTATTAATGTACATATTAAGGAAGATTTAATTGTGGAGTTGTTATTGAATATAATAACGTGTTTAAGATAAGTGGGTGAGGGAGATATTCTGGACTCCATGTTTAGTACATAAGACTTGTATTGTGAGGAAATTATTTTTTATCAATTTTGTAAATAGACATTGTTTGTAGGAGGGAGCTGTTATGGATGTATTATTTTGTATTCGAAGGATTGTTTAAATCTAATATACAATTACAGTGGTTTTATTAATTCAGAAAGCTAGCGGGCAGGGCGCGAAATTAGTCCCTTAACAGCAATAAAATTTGATATCTAACTCGGGGTTGGATTCTATCATCATTAATATCACCAATAAAATTTCGAGCACAACGTCAAGTCTTTCGGAAGCAGATATGCGTAATTCAAAGTGAAAACCAATTTAACTATGATAAAATATACTCCTGAATTAGGCGGGAAATGAAACTTTAAGATACTAGAAAGATTATCATAACCAAACTTAGATGCTCTGACGAACAAATGGATAATTGAAATACCTTTTACATCATTTTAAGTCAGATATCAGACACGTTAAAAAATATTGTATACGAGGAATGTCTTTAAAATATCGTCAATAATATGATAACTTACAGTGTGACCCTTCCAATTGTTCCTCTCACACAACTCCAATCGATTTTTCCTTCCCTGCTTGATCTACAATTTCTTGAACTACACAAACTTTGCCATACACTTTTTGATTTCCTTATCTTGTTACGGTATTTCGCACGGACAAAAGAGAGAGCAACGAAAGCAACGTAGGTAGTCCGCACTGATCACCACAACAAAAAAAGAATAAAACAATACCATTGAAAAGGAAGGAAACCACAAAACCGATTCACCCCTGAAAATTATACATAGTAGTTCAAGTTGACGTTTGGTATATTCTTCACTTCCAAATAATCACCATAATGCTCAAAACCTTTTTAGTTGTAGTATTTTGCGGTTGATACAATCTTCAATGCAATCTTCCGTTACAACAAAATGTTTATATAAAAATTTAAAAGAAACCTTAATTCGTAATACTTAATTCGTGGATACAAAATAAATGTCATGTATCTAAACCTAAACAAAGCAATCACTTTCATATCGTAGCAGTCCATCTTTAAACGTTGTCCTATACGAACACCTTTATAAAACCCTACTGTATCGAGTAATAGCACAGTACGTAATTTGTGTCTTAACATATCCAACCCGTTCAAATATTTCGGTTCAGAATGAATTCTTCTAAATTGTTTATCAACCTTTGTTAAGAAAGTTTGCAGTGCACTTGTCTTAAAACAGTCTAACAAAAACCTTACGGTTTTTTGTAGCATTATCCATTTTCCATAGATTAGTACAATTAAAAAAATAAAGTAGAAATCCATTAAAACCCTACTGGAAGTTCACGCCAGGTTTCTACTAAAAGGAGCCAGATTGTAACACCAACATTGATGCAACAATAAAATTGGGTACCAAGCTTTGTGAATAAGTAAGACTTCCAAATTATAACCACTTTAATAAGTATCAACTTCACTATTTGTTTGGCCGAAGGAGGAAAATCTTCCCGACTTCTTACTTCAATTACTATAAAACTAGCGCTGTGTATGTTTTTTTGAAGCACGTCAGCTTCTGCGACGTAATATCAAGCATTTTCAATCGATTGTTAATTGTTTTAATCGTCACTAGCACATGCACCGTTAACCCTAATCAAAATCTCGAAGAACGCGTAAACAAGTTATCGTGAATAAGTCATCTCAAAACGTAGGCATTTTGTATGCTTGTCTGTGGTGTAATTATTTCTCAATAATTTTGTAATTCAACAACTTCTTCTTACATATTTTATTTTTAACTATTTGCGAAACTAGACATGTATTTGACACTTTAAATTACATTCAAAACCGAATCCATACAATGATACGAACTGTTTTTATAATTTAACACTATACAGATGCCAGGAAAACCCATTTCGCTCATTGACAGACCTCAGTCCTTAAGTTTTTGTGTAAGATAATGAACTAGAGTATCAACAGGTGGACTTGAATAGGTAAAACATAAGAATATAGACATCCCGTTCTCGTAGACATAATAAAAGACACGTATGGTTGACTGCCTATCAACGCAGATTGAATTTATAAAAATGTAAATTAAATCATTGGGATTGAATGCTTTTTTAAATTAAATTAAGGAGGCAGGAATTATTTTTTAAAATATCAAATAGAACGTAATAATCGTTATGATCTTATGCGGCGATATATATTGCATTCACAATGTCTGTTAGTATATAGTTAAGTTTGAGTACTATAGTTTTATGAATAACTTGTTAAATACTTTTTGCTCTTTCACACCTAAATGTGAATGATCTAAAGTACCCTTGTATTGGGCACTTGTTTTACGTTTACGTATATTTATATTAAAAAAATGTATGATTTAGTTTATAGTAGTTCCTCTTGCGAGGATACGATATCACCCTCAATTGCAGCATTCCGACAAAGTTTAAAACTTTACGCAACATCACTTTCGCTTCAAATGTAATAATTAACGTTCGTTCTAATTATTACCTCACTTGTGCCTAATTTATTCCATTATACTAGATATCTTATCCGTAAAGTGGATGAGTTTCCACATTTTTAATTTATAAAATATATATCCTTAAAATACTTATTGCATTAAACAAATAACAAAACTTTCACTTTATTAATTTCAAATAAACATTTTTATTTTGTATAGTTAGAGTATAAGATGATAGCCCAACATACCGCCCACCAAAAACATTTCAACTGTAGTTTTCGCGGTCCTTTGTTAAATTTGTAAAAATAAGGTTTTTATTCAATTTTACAAGCTTTAATCAAATTCCTTAAAATAATTTTTACATTAGTAAAATTTAGTAAGCAGATAGGCTCCATCGTCATTCAAACGCAAAAATGAACAAATTTATTTGTAAATCTCCCTAAAAAAGCCTAAGGTACATTTCGGTCATTTTTTACTTTTTAAGATCATCCATTCGATGATCATGTGACTTTATTATAGTTAACCTTCCACTTTACAAGGCCAAATTCAAACAACAGTACTGGCAAGAGTTTTGCTCCCTGCTCGTTTTCACTGTTTCCGGAAGCTTTGGGAGTTTAAGACGATTGTTTGATTTAGAACTACATGGAGAATCCAAATCATTTGAATTTTTAGAATCAGCCTAACCTCGGCCGAGTTACACACTTTTTAAAAGACGAACTTCTACGATCAATATCATGGTTTTAAATAACTTTTTTTGTATCTTAGACATGCACTTGATTAAGGACTTTATAGAGAATTGAAATCTTATAATTTTTTTTGAAATAAGAGTATTCATTATTAGTCCTAAATCATCGACATGTCCCTCGACCGACATGTCGTGGTTGGACCAATTTTAAAAATTTGAAAATATTTGGAAGTCGTAGAAAATTCTAAATCAAATGCATATCCTATACACCCGGAAAAGCTCCCAGAAACCAAAATAACCAGCAAAGGGTAAAACTCTTGGAGGTTCACCTCTTAAAAAGGGCGTAACTTAGTAGCGGTTGGACAAATTTCAAAAATTCAAAGTGATTTGCATTCTTCAGGAAATTCTAAATTAAATGCATATGTTATACTTTTGGAAATGCTCTCGCAAATCGTTGTAATGAATGAGCAAAGAACAAAACTCTTGTCAGTTCCACTATTCGAATTTGATGGTGAAAAGTAAAAGGTTAACTATAAATACGACTCCTGATCTTCGAATGAATGACCTTGAAGCATACGAAAAGTACCAAAGCGGACCTTAGATTTCTTTATGGGAATTTACATGTAAAAATTATCAATTTTGTGCTTGAACAAAGGTAGCTTATTTACTTTAATATATACCCCAAAGGAATTTTTTTAACTAATATTGGTAACTTCCATTTCGAATGGACCTGCACCTTGCCGAAGTTCTAAATTACTAGAACAGGTGAAATGGCTTGCGTGTTCTAATGAGCTAAAGAGCCAAACTACAGGTCCAACCAAAGTAGTAGGGTCGTTAGTGAGGAACCAGACTAAGACAGGTCCCCGAAAGTGGGCAGCGGCTCTTTCGGTACTTAGATTGGCAGAGACCATAGGGGTCGGTATGGCAGTCTAAGACACAGTACCGCGATGTGGAAGGCAACGGGAAACCCCCACATTATCTCTCAAGTACACAGCGTACTTAAATTGTTACAAACATGATGGCATTCTCTGGGGTAAAAGATTCCGGAGTTAAAATAGTCCCCCATTCGGATCTCCGGGAGAGGACTACTTCGGAGGATGAGATCGGAAAGTTAAAAATAAGAGTCGGGAACATTCTGCGTGTCGGAACGTGGAATGTTAGAAGTATGAAGCAAGTAGGTAAGCTGGAGAACCTAAAAATCGAAATGAATAGGTTATCACTAGACATAGTAGGGATCAGCAAAGTTAGGTGGCCAGAGGCAGGGGATTTTTGGAGTGGAGACTTCAGGGTAATTCATACAGAAGCAGAGGAAGGAAATTTGGGTGTGGGGATAGTTATGCGGAAAAAGAGGATACTGTGTAGAAAATTACTTACAAAAGAACGAAAGAGTTCTCATGGTTAGATTAGAATCTAAACCGGTAAACACAGTAATAATACAAGTATACATGCCCACCTCTAGTTACAGTGACGAAGAGGTAGAAGCCATCTACAAAGATATCGAAGACATATTAAGATACGTAAAAGGACATGAAAATTTAATAATTACGGGGATTTTAATGCCGTGGTAGGTGAGGGTAGGGAAGGAGCGGTAGTAAGTTTATTTGGTTTAGGCACGAGAAACGACAGGGGAAATAGGCTGGTAGAATTTTGCGACAAGAACAATTTAATCATCACAAACACACTATTTCAACATCATGCTAGAAGACGATATACGTGGAAGATGCCAGGAGATATAGGAAGATATCAAATAGATTACATTCTTGTTAGACAACGGTTTAGGAATCAAGTAAAAGACTGTAGAAGCTACCCAGAAGCAGATATAGATACTGACCACAACATCGTAATTATGAAGGCCGCACTTAAATTTAAAAATCTGAAAAAAAGGAACGGAAAAAGTCACTTGGACTTAGAGAAACTAAAAGATAAAGATATTCAAGAAAGATTCGAAAAAAAGTCAAATGAATTGCTTAAAGGTATCGGGAAAATATCTGATACTAAGGAAGTAGAAACAGAATGGAATAACATTAAATCCAGCCTAGACATGGCGGCCAGAGATATTCTGGGGTATACACAAAAAGAAAATAAGAAACCATGGATAACAAAAGATATTCTGAATTTAATAGATGAAAGACGAAAATACAAAAATGAATCAGACAAAACAGGAAAACAGAGATACAAAACCATAAAATGGGAAATTATTCGAAAATGCAGGAAAGCTAAAGAACAATGGATTGATGAAAAGTGCAAAGAGGTACAAACAAAGATGGAAATAGGAAAGACAGACGAAGCATACAAATTAATTAGAATGAATTTTAGGGATATAAAACCGTATAGCAAAAATATAAGGGATGCACAAGGAAACGTCATCATAGAAAACGTAGAGAAAGTGGGTAGATGGCAAGAATATATAGGAAATTTATATGCAGGAGAGGAACTAACTGCATTAGAACAGGAATCAGACACTGAAAATGATGACTTGGGATATCCTATACTTAGAGACGAGTTTGAATTAGCATTAAAGAGTCTGAAAAATGATAAGGCGCCTGGTACAGATAAGGTGCAAGCCGAAACTCTAAAAGCAGCTGGACAAGCAGTAACAGAACGTCTCTTCCAACTTGTAAGCTATATGTATGAGACAGGCGAGATACCCAAAGATTTCAAACGTAGCATCATAGTAACTATACCAAAAAAGAAGGGTGCGGATAGATGTGAAAATTTTCGAACAATAAGTTTGACAGCACACGTGTCAAAAATATTAACTAGAATTGTGCAAAGACGAATGGAAAAACGGGCGGAAGAAATACTAGGAGAAGACCAATTTGGGTTTAGGCGAAACAGGGGAACACGGGAGGCTATTTTAGCTCTGAGAGTGATAATGGAGAAAACAATAGAAAAAGGGGAAAGCGTGTATATAGGGTTTCTAGATCTGGAAAAAGCATTCGACAATGTAAAATGGAAAAAAATGTTTGAAATACTCAAAAAGATTGGAATGAGTTATAGAGATAGACGAATAGTACATAGATTATACAAAGAGCAAACAGCAGTAATAGAATTAGAGTAGGAACGTAGAGAAGTAAACATTAGGAAAGGAGTGAGACAGGGATGTGCCCTATCCCCATTGATTTTTAACTTGTACATAGAAGAGGCAATGAATACTGTCAAATGCAGGAAGACATTACTATGCAGGGACATAAAATTGATATGCTTAGATTTGCAGATGATACAGCGGTATTAGCGTCTAGCAAGGAAGAGTTAGAAGCTGCTCTTAATGAAATGGAAACGGTTCTAACAGAGAGATACGGTATGAAAATTAACAAAATTAAAACTAAAGTTTTAGTATGCAAAGGGGGGGAAAATAAATCAAAAACAAGAATACAAGTATGTAACACGAACTTACAAGAGGTTAAGGATTTCTGCTACCTAGGAAGCCAAATAACGCAAGATGGAAAAAGCACAAAAGATATAAAACAAAGATTAGCACAAGGTCGTGCTACATTTAACAAGAAAAAGCAACTACTGTGCTCAAAGACCACAAACATAGAAACAAGGAAAAGATTGCTTAAAACATATGTGTGGAGCACAGCACTGTACGGCTGTGAAGCCTGGACAGTAGGAGAAGCGGACAAGAAAAAGATAGAAGCCTTTGAAATGTGGTGCTACAGACGTATGATGAAGATATCATGGACAGACAAAGTTAAGAACGAAGAGGTACTAACAATGGTAGGGGAAGAAAGAAATATGTGGAAAATGGTAAAAAATAGGAGAGATAGGATGATAGGCCACATACTACGGCATGAGGGAATAGTGCGGAATATATTAGAAGCAGAGATAGGAAAAAAGAGAAGAACAGGCAGACCTAGGTTATACTACTGCACACAGATAGTAAAAGATGTAGGCTGTAGGGGTTTCAGGGAGATGTGTAGGCTAGCCCAGAATAGAAATCAATGGAGGTACGCATCCAACCAATCCCAAGATGGATAAACTAATGACGAAAAGATAACTGTGCTTAAACTTGATGATTATTATAAGTAACTACAAGAATTGGTTGGGCAATATTCTCGAATAATGTTAAGTGTGTTAAAGGATTTACTGGAAAACCATTATTTCGGCAAATGTCTAAGTGTTGGGGATCTTGGAAGCCACAGGTTGCTTAACCTCCTTCACTGAATCTCCGTAAAATTGGGCATAAAATTAGAAAACAATAGAAGGGGAACGAGCTGAATACGCATGCTGTGTAAGAATTTAAGGGAACTATGTAGGCTAGCTCAGAATATAAATAAGTGCAGGTACGTGTCCAACCAGTTTTGAGATGGAAAACCTAATGACGAAAAATAAGCACAGATAAATCTGATGATTAGTATAAACAACTAGTTGTTGGTTGCGAAATATCTCCAACTAATGTTGACTGTGCGAAAAGATAAATTGGAAAATATATTAAATCGCTAAATGGTTATGTGTTGGGGGAACTTGGCAGCCACAGGTTGCTTACCTCCTTTCACAACCACTAAAGGTCGGAGAAATAGGGCATATAACTGTAAAACAATAGAAGGTGATCGAACTGCATCTAGCAAGAAACAACAGCGCCTATGAGGAAAGGTAACAAACATAGAACAAGAAGAAAATTGTTGAAAGCATATGTGTGGAGAAAAGCACAGTATGCCTATGAAATACAGGCAGTCGGAAACGCAGACAGAAAAACAGTAGCAGCCTTTTGAAATGCTGTGCTTCAGATGTATGAGGACGATAGCATGGACAGACAAAGATAAAAACAAATAAGTTATAGAAATAGTAGGTGAACAAGGATATCTGGGGAAAAAGAGAAATAGAAGGGCGAAATATGTTCTAAGGCATTTTGGGGGTTAGTATGGGATATATTACAAGCAGAGATAGGAAAAAAAAGATAGATGTAGACCTAGATGAGATAGTTATAGATGCAAACTGTGCAAATTTCAGGGAAATCTGTAGGTTAGTTCAGAATAGGAAACAATGATGGTACGCGTCTAACCAGTTCTAGGACTAAAGACCTAATGATGATGATGATTGGTAACTTAATTTGGAGTAATGAGGTATTTGTCTTAACACCGCTTTATAATAAATTTAAAACAAATAATTCTTTACGACAGCTACTGAACAAGGTTAATTAATTTCGTAATTATGACACACATGCTCAATAGATTTCAAGTTTTCATCCTAACACGATATATGTTAAGATTTCGATTCTTTCTTTCCTGGATTAAATTATATATTTACGAATATGGTTGTGTTGCACTATATAAGAATACAATTAAAATAGCTGTACACGAATTCCCTAAAATTAAAGACAGTTAGCGAAATCAACTGGTTAGCGCAATATTCTGTTCCTGTTGCTACAGAAACGACTCATTTTTCCCCTATAGGAATTTCGTAATACATAGGTGTGTGAATAGTGTCTATTAGCGTTTTCCTATAATGATGGTGTTGCATTTTACGTAAGAGAAAGATTAAGCTAATCAAATTCCATCCTGTTTATCTCAGCCTGTTAGCCTATATGAAAGATAAGTAAAGAAGACTTTATCTGGAAACTTTGTTACGCGAAAAAAGCATTTTTGTGCGAATAAAAGTTTTTCTAATGTCCTTGTCTATATTCATCGTAACAGCTGCATCAGCCAGTTCGTTTGCAAGCAATTCTGTATATAACTGTGAACCAATTCCAGACTATGCAAATTAGGGACATTTTTCTCCGACAAAAATGTGCTGAACTTTTCCACATTACTCGGTCGAACAACATCAAAGCACTACCTTCATGTTAGTCAAATGCTTTGTGCTTAAATTGCTGTAACTGAATGTTCACACACTTGCACACTGATTTATAACTTGGTATGAAACTAAATTTGGTCAAAGATAAAAAGTTGAGTAAAAGTTTCCTTTGTAGTTGTGTGATTAAAATGTATATAATGAAATTAATTATTGTGATTGCAATGTCTGTCAGTTAACTTGATTTTATCAAAGCAAGGATGGCGTGCGAGGTGGAGTTGTATATATGTATGGTACGAGTGCATATTTGACTTGCAAGATTAACATGTTATATTGTCTGAATAATTAGCGCCTGTCCTAATTCGAGGCTTTGCAATTGTACGGAACTGTTTATCCCACTACTGGCTTGGGTTTATACATCGTTCGTGTGTTACAATTTTATTTAGTGTTTATTCATTTGCAAATTTATTATTTTCAGTCGCCTGTCGCTGCTATATTAGCAAATCAGACTTAGAAGAAATATATACCATCTCGTTATGTAAAAATCTAAAAAATTTCCAAGCTTCCTACTTCAACGTGTCAACTTTTATGTTTTTTTAATGTAAATTTTAATCGGTACGTCCGTTGGACATTTTCAGTTTAGTGTACAATAAGACAAATATACAATTCTAACCTATAGTTAACTATCGTTATTAGTATCCCAGAATAAAACAGAGATACAAAACGCCAAGGGGCTTATCAAGACGATTTTTTTCTTCTAACACATACTCAGAAAGCCACATGTAAATGGGAGGATTAACAGGGGATGCATAGCACGTGGAAAATGCGCTAACCTAAATTATTTAAACAATAATAAAATAATAATAATAATAAGTAGAGAATGGGGGCATTCTGGGACAGATCCTCCTCACTCCTTACTCCTCCCACCGCTAATAGTTTGTTAATGGGTTTCCTCATGAAAAAATCCATTAGCACTAATCGTTTTTTTAATGGGGTTTCTCATTAAAAACCCATTAACACGAATTGTTTTTTAATGGGTTTTCTCAGTAAAAACCCATTAACATTAATCGTTTCTAATGGGTTTTCTCAAAAACCCATTAGCACTAATCGTTTTTTAATGGGCTTTCTCAGTAAAAACCCATTAACATTAATCGTTTTCAATGGGATTTCTCATTAAAAACCCATTAGCACAAATAGGGTTTTAACAGGTTTTTTCATTAAAAACCCATTAACACTAATCGTTTTTAATGGGTTTTCTCATTAAAAACCCATTAGCACTAATCGTTTTTTAATGGGCTTTCTCAGTAAAAACCCAATAACATTAATCGTTTTTAATGGGATTTCTCATTAAAAACCCATTAGCACAAATAGGTTTCTAACAGGTTTTTTCATTAAAAACCCATTAACACAAATCGTTTTTAATGGGTTTTCTCATTAAAAACCCATTGTCACGAATCGTCTTTTAATGGGTTTTCTCATTAAAAACCCATTAACACTAATCGTTTTTAATGGGTTTTCTCATTAAAAACCTATTAGCACTAATTGTTTTTTAATAGGTTTTCTCAGCAAAAACCCATTAGCATCAATCGTTTTTAATGGGTTTTCTCATTAAAAAAACCCATTAGCACTAATCATTATTAATGGGTTTTCTCAGTAAAAAACCATTAGCATTAATCGTTTCTAATGAGTTTTCTCATTAAAAACTCATTAACACTAATCGTTTTTAATGGATTTTCTCATTAAAAACCTATTAGCACTAATTGTTTTTTAATAGGTTTTCTCAGTAAAAACCCATTAGCATCAATCGTTTTTAATGGGTTTTTTCATTAAAAAACCCATTAGCACAAATCATTATTAATGGGTTTTTTCAGTAAAAACCCATTAGCATTAATCGTTTCTAATGAGTTTTCTCATTAAAAACCCATTAACACTAATCGTTTTTAATGGGTTTTCTCAGTAAAAACCTATTAACATTAATCGTTTTTAATGGATTGTTCATTAAAACCCATTAGCACAAATAGGTTTTTAACAGGTTTTTTCATTAAAAACCCATTAGCACAAATAGGTTTTTAACAGGTTTTTTTTATTAAAAACCCATTAACACTAATAGTTTTTAACGGGTTTTTTCATTAAAAACCCATTGTCACGAATCGTCTTTTAATGGGATTTTGCATTAAAAACCCATTAACACTAATCGTTTTTAATGGGTTTTCTCATTAAAAACCTATTAGCACTAATTGTTTTTTAATAGGTTTTCTCAGTAAAAACCCATTAGCATCAATCGTTTTTAATGGGTTTTCTCATTAAAAAAACCCATTAGCACTAATCATTATTAATGGGTTTTCTCAGTAAAAACCCATTAGCATTAATCGTTACTAATGAGTTTTCTCATTAAAAACCCATTAACACTAATCGTTTTTAATGGGTTTTCTCAGTAAAAACCTATTAACATTAATCTTTTTAATGGATTGTTCATTAAAACCCATTAGCACAAATAGGTTTTTAACAGGTTTTTTCATTAAAACCCATTAACACTAATCGTTTTTAATGGGTTTTCTCATTAAAAACCCATTGTCACGAATCGTCTTTTAATGGGATTTCGCATTAAAAACCCATTAACACTAATCGTTTTTAATGAGGTTTCTCATTAAAAACCCATTAGCACTAATTGTATTTTAATAGGTTGTCTCAATAAAAATCCATTAGCATTAATCGTTTTTAATGGGTTTTCTCATTAAAAACCCATTAGCACTAATCATTATTTAATGGGGTTTCTCAGTAAAAACCCATTAGCATTAATCGTTTCTAATGAGTTTTCTCATTAAAAACCCATTAGCACTAATCGTTTTTTAATGGGTTTTCTCAGTAAAAACCTATTAACAGTAATCGTTTTTAATGGATTGTTCATTAAAACCCATTAGCACAAATAGGTTTTTAACAGGTTTTTTCATTAAAAACCCATTAACACTAATCGTTTTTAATGGGTTTTCTCATTAAAAACCCATTGTCACGAATCGTCTTTTAATGGGATTTTTCATTAATAACCTATTAGCCTATTATCATTTTTCCTTACGTCACATCTGTCATTGCCGCCACCGTCATCTAACCTAGGTTAGACAACCACAATTCACATATAACTTAGGTAAGGCAACCCACGATGCACGGGCAGCGCCTCTCAGCACCTAAATGTTTGCAACTCATTGCACACTCACTACGCTACAAGCGCCATCCAAATCATTTTTACACTGGGCGATCTGTTAATTGAACCTGAACGTCAATTTCCTGGGCAATCTAACCCCGTTTGAATTTTTAAAATCGGAGCATCCCTTACAAAGTTACACCCTGTAAAAGCCTCACACCTTTAAATTTTTTGTTTATTTAATTTTAACTCGATCTTTAAGTCCCATTTGGTTACTCGAGATATACGCTTTAATCCGGAATTTCCCGACTACCGCCTACCATAACACAAACCCTCAACCCAAATTTTTAGCTAATGTATTTATAGAAATGTTATAACGCGGTCTAAAATTTACAGCAATATGCAAACCATTCGCTTATTTTAAGAATAACACCAAATCTTTGAAACCAACTTAAAACATTTTTAATTCTTTTCTGCTGGATAATTTTAAGAAACCTAATGAATTTTCAAAATAAAATCAACGCTAAAAAGCTTTAAAGACAACCAGTTATACATAGATTTTTCTCATACCTTAAAAATCAATTTAGGTCTTTGTAAATCAATTTAAACGTTTTGAAGAAAAACTTAATAAAACACTTTAAACTTTTACTAAGGGTATTTCATGCTATTGTCTACAGGATAGTTACTAATAAAGCAATTTAATTTTAATTAGTTTCTACGTCATATTTTTGGAAATGGCAGGCTTGAATATTTTCTAATTGAATCACCTAGCGCAAGTACATGCTTAGTGTTATTAAATTTAACCATTAGTTTTCATTTTACGAGTGCGGTTAATTATTATTTAAAATCTCATTTGTTTTAAATAAAGAAATCAACTACTTGACTAGATTCAATGATTTACTCATTGTCGACTCATTAGTTTGAACAATTTGTTTATCAAGCGTTAAACGCAAATCACTTATAAACCTATTAACGTTGTTCACTAACGTAGGAATAATTAATTGTACGAGGGCATTCGATTTCTTTGAAAGTGAATTTTTCGTCTTCCCTAATACAAGTAATGTTTAATAGTATTTACCGGCATTAAAAAGTGTCTTCGGGCCGACGAGTGAGCGGGTAGGCGAGCGGCTCTATTACAAAAAATACCACTTATAAAAAAAGGTTAAAGTCGAAGACAGACGTAGTTTTAAAGAAAATTTAACAATTTATTTCGGAGGACCCTATACATCTTTATTGTGCACATGTGTTGACTCGAGATTAAGACGAAAATATGGACAAATCGGTTTATGGAGTAATCTGATACGCATAGTCGGAAAAAGTGTGTAGGAAATTGATCCAAAAACAGTGACATAACTTTGAATAATAGCGTTTATCCGTTCTAGAGGTCTAATAAAAGTTATAATTATTCTTAAAGTCCTTAGCATTTTCCCAAGGAATGTAATAAATTAGTTCAGAGGATACATGCCCTACCTGTTGTTTCGTGCGTGCTCACAAATCGGGTACAATCGGGTACATATCCGAATAAGAGTAGCATATAAAAGGACTGTTCGCACAGAAGTTTATATTTGTCGATCGTACAGTTTAATGAGACGATTAAACAAATATGTATAAAAACATTGGGGAGGTTATTCGAAGATTTTGCAATGCTCTACGAGTAAAGAAAGCTGAATGCGGGCAACGGTTTTTGATAGAAGAAGAAAAATGTCTTATGTGTCAGTCGTAGGAGGAACGAATACAGCACTGTACTGCTGTGTCAGTATTGCACGAGGATTTGGATGATTTTATGGAAATAATCGAGGATATGGGTTTTATAAAGCTGTTGGCTGATATTCAAATGCAATATATACTAAATTGTAAGTTTTAAAGTAAAAATTTATATACTATGGATGCTGTATCGATACCTGTCTGTGAAATTTGGATATGATAGTGACCGTACCTTCGAGAACTCTAAACCGATGGAAAGCTAGTTTTTCTTTACATACTCCAATGTTCACCGTTTGTTGAATACTATTCGTATCAGGTATTGTATCAACATTTCTTAAACGCAAACAATCAGTGCGTATGCTTCTATTGTTATGATAATGAATTCAGCTGCAGAGACAATGGCCCTAAGTCTCTGATTTTACACCTCTGTCTATAGTAAACAAGTATATCGAAAAGACCAGAACCATCTCAACTACTATCATTAGAAATAAATGATGTAAATATAGAAATTATTTTAGTACATATTAGCTTGTTTATGTTATAAAATATAAAGTATACATTGATATGTGTAATTGTTCAAACGTCTACTGCTACGGTTCAATTTTTGCCAAACGCTAGTTATTAATCCCCCTATCTATATATGTATAATAAAATAGAATTTACTAGGAATTATTAGAAATTGTTAAAGGAACTTAAGTATATGCAACAATGTAAATTCAATGATAAATCAGAAAGGTTATTAACAGTTTACAAGCAAGTTGTGAGAACGGATGCAATACATTGTATTCCAGACGATAGTGATACTGCGGGTGGCAGGTCACAGACGGTTAGGAAACCGCGATTACTTAGAAATTAAGATTGTTACATTGTATAATGAATAAAATTAAGAAATAAGCAGACATGCGCTCTGCTTGTTTCCACGGACATGTGACGGGCAGGGACAACGTATATACCCCGGGAGCCCCAAGACCATTAGTCAGCCTACAGTATTTCAGCTTTAACATTTCCGTTTGCTTAGGTTACTCAACCTAATATTAGTTAAATTATTAATTATTTTCGACTTAGTTTAATTTTAATCAAGTTTGTCAAAATTCCACATCAATACCTGTTTTATAAATAAATTTTGTTACGAAGTTTTTAAAAAGACCGCTCCCAAGGACCGAAACATAACTCGCGTTTCTCAATTTTTAGATATACTTCGTTCCCAAATACAACGCCTATGGTTTATTTCCTTATTGTAATTTATCAAGTTTTGTTAATAAAATCAAGTTTTAATTCTTGTATGTTGATAGCGTGCATAAAACTAATTCTTATCACTTCAATACGAGTCGTGATTATTTATTCTTTCTTGAGATTTGATCCTCGATCCTTGGTAACGTGCATCTTATTGTGAACTAATTTGTGGTTCCGCCCTTATTATTTTAATTGGGGAATTGAAGATCCGTTGTTTTATAGCGAATTATTAATGGAATTCTATATTAGCTCCGTTCTTTTGAGAATTTTCTAGAAGTTCGAGGACACACATTTGAAAACACGTTTATTACATCGAGTTTCGTTGTTATGATTTAAGCCCGTTTTGTAAAGAAACCGCAAAACGGGCTGCAGTTTTGTAGTCTTGGGGGTGTGATACCGTTGTGCGTTGATGATACTGTTAATATTAAATTCAAGGTGCTTGTTATTTCAGTCTGGCACATTATGTACGTATTTTATTGAAACTGAACTCAGGCGTACCAGCAATATACGATATCCGCGCTCAGGACCTATTCTGGTAAGATCTTTCCATATTATATTTCGATTGTACGTGCCGCTAATTTGTTACCCATGCTACCATTTCCACCTGCAAGATAACATTACAGAGCTATCTCACATTATAACTGATATTGTAATTTATTTTAATATCATTTTTGTAATAGTTTGCGCGTAGACAAATATTATTACAGGATCTTTTTTAATTATCCAATGCCCGTGCTAAGCATAAATAGATGTTGGATCTTTTTAATGATAGGAGATGAAAAGCTTGCTTTTTATAATCAACTTTTGAGCTAAAAATTGCCGTCGGTGCCGAAGTGGCAGCTACAGTGCTTCTGCGAAAACGACATCATTTGGTGTGCTCTTTAAGTATCCGAAACATATTTTTATAGCATTCCGTTGTAAAGCATCTAACTCTTTAAGCAAAGTTTCTGAGGTATTTCCACAAAAATGGATCCAAAATCCAAAATCCAAAATAGACCTAATGAAAGAACGATAAAATTGAAGACCGGTAGACTGATCAGCGCCCCCGTTATTATGGCACACATATCACAGTAACTGATTTCTCTTTTGAGCTTTATTTTGAAGGTATGAGACGTGTTCATTCCATGATAATTTCCTATCTAGAAATATTCCCAAGAAACGAGCAGAAGTTTTATGTGGAAACGTATAACTACCGAAAGTGATGTTATCAGGTAAACAAGTTGTTTTTTGTGTAAACGTACAAATGACAGATTTTATTGTGAAGAGTTCGTGTCTGTGTTCAAACAAAAATTGAGAAAACTTATTCACTGCACTTCAATTTGAACGTAAATGCATATATCTTCTGCAAATTGCAATTATTTTATGTCAGAGTTGCAGAATATTTTTTCTAGTCGATTATGGAAAATTGTAAATAGTAGTCGTGACAGATTGCTGCTCTGCGGTAACCCTATACGGGTATATTTTGATCCCATTATTTTTGCCCTACTTCTATGCAAATTCGCCTATTTCAGTAGAGATTTGTTATAAAAGACACAAATTTTGATAACAATCCAACTGATTCTATTTCATTCTTCAGTACGTCCGTCCAGGTTTACGTTATCGTAAGCGGATTCTATGTCTGCAAAGAATAACACGATCGATTCGCCGTTTGTAAACGAGATGTTAATATCTATAACTAAATGACAAACATTAGCGTAGATGGAATGGCCTTTGCGGAATCCAAATTGACAATTAGGGAAGAAATTATTATGTCACGTCACTAAATTTAATCATTCTTTCGAATGTTTTCAGAATTCAGGAACCCAGTGATGTTGGTTTGTATGAACTAGCGAATTTTAGTTTTTTTTTACTTTTTAATATTGGCGCTATTATATACCGTTTCCATTCTGATGGCACCTTATTAGTTTTCCAGAAATTATTATATATGTTTAAAAGTTGAATCTTACTAGATAACGGAAGGTTTCCCAACACTATACACTGGATTTCATTTTTTTCCGGGCCAGTATTGGCTTTTGATGTTAAGGCATTGTTGAGTTCTTGCATAGTAAAAGAACTGTCAATAGTATCGACAGAGATAGTTTCTAAATTTATAGGTATATTCTGTCAAAAAGCTGAAACCAACAGGTAAATGGGCGACAAAGGTATTTTCTTGATTTTCTTGATATTTTGCTAAATTTCGGATATGAAAGAGCTGCTGCTGAAAGATGAACAAGAACGTTGCCATGACATAATTTTTTTCTCTTCGATAGTTCACCCTACCTTGCATTTGTTATATTTGATAAAATGTTCGATGTTGGCTATCCGCCTAAACTTGTCTAATGCGGCTTTTCTATTATTGACAGCGATTTCGCACTCATTGCCTTACCATATTTTACCAAGTTTTTTATTCTGGACATTGTTATACGTTGGGATATCGAAAGTGCATGCGTTTAATAGACTGTTTATAAAATTTGGATAACTAGAATTGTTCTGGTTCTGGTAATGGCCTAAAAACTTCGAATGAGCTTTCCAGTCTGCTCTCTTTGTGTTGAATTCTCGATATCTAATGTTAGTTGAACGAGAAATTTTATTTTTATTAATGTAGTAAAAGATAGGCAGGTGATCTGAACCCAACGAAGTGTCGTCCACCTTACATGTGATTTTCCAATGCTTCACCCGAAGGGAAGCGAGTTTTTTACCTGAAAAATTTTGCCGAACCATTGCTGTTCCAAGCAAGGTAGGGATCTTTAACGTGCGTGACAACACTCACACACGGGACCTCCATCATACCTCTCATCCGAACGTGGGCGAATTTTTGTGAAAAATGCTCGCCTAACATTTTTTAAGTGGACCGTGTCGGGATTTGAACCCGGGACTTGGGCGTAGTAGTCACACGCAAACCAACTACGCCACGGAGCCGCCTTAGGGTCGTCCACCACCCAATTACTTGAAAATGCGAATAGAGAAATTAAACAGATTGTTATATCTACTGCGATTTATTTTCAGCAGAAGAGCTATTACGAGTAGCACTTGCATTGTTCATAATAAAGAGATTGCTGTTCTCCACTGCCTTTAGGAATTGGCATCCTAAGTGGCTGTCACTAGGAGGGCCCCAGGCTAAGCGATGTATGTTAATTTTTCCTGCTATTAAAAATTCATCCTGAAAATCATCGAAGAATGATTCCCAACCGTGCCGTTGAAAGTGTGAGTTCGGAGGAACATATACCGAATATATAAAAAATACTTTTCTATCAGAACAGATAATTTCTATACCCGTTATTTTCAAATCGTAGAGTTGTGGGGGATTAAGAATAACAGTAAACGAGAAACTTTTTCTCAACAATATAAGGACGCCTCCGTCTCTACCTTGCGGTCTGTTTTTCTAAATACATTGTAACAAGAGAAGGATATCTTATTGAAGAGCTTGAGCCATGTTACACAAATTAATGTTACAATTAAATTATTATTTTCTAAAATGCTTTCTAGTGACCCCTTATTTGAGTAAATGGATCTAGCGTTCTACGGAGTTACTCGAAGGATCGTCATTTTTAAGAATACGATTTTTTAACTTTATTTTCAATTTTTCATGGGACGATTTATCCACGAAAGAATCTTTTAAACTACTTAAATCGATGAGACATTCTAAAAAATATATTAATTAACTTTCGATCTCATTTACGTTTCCTAGACACACACCGTTACCTGAATATGGTTTAGGAACTGAAATAATCTTTTTATGTTGTCTAACCAAGTTTTGACTGATAATTATTATTCATTTTCCTTTTCTTATTTATAGTTACTTTATCCAAATGTAATGGAGGTGTAGATCTAGTAGGTGTAGATGAAATTTTACTAGATGTAATTTGTGCATAGCTTGTTTACAATTTATGGCTCACATCCTTAAATGAGATATTTTCATCCGTCATTTTTTGCTTATTCTGATTTTGTTCTCCGTAAACTCGGCAGTTTTCTCTATCATTCGATAAGTGAGGTCCTTTACAATGAATGTAGTTTATATTTTCAGAACTGCAGTTGACTAATGCATGATCGTCGCCTTACTCAGGGTATCTAATGCAACTTTTGCGCAAATTCTCTCCATGACCGTAACGGCGACATTTTTGGTATTGTACCACTTTTTGTATAAAAGGTTTTACATCTAAAGCACAACCATATAAGCCAACATAAGAAGGATGCTTTTGACCCCTAAAGGTTAGTAGAACAGATGTTGTAGGTATAAATTTTACCGATTTATCTTCATTAACTACCCGTTTGTTAAACCTTCAAACTTGTATGATTTTAAAACTTCGCCTTCAATAGGCCAGAGGAAAGATTTTATTTTATCTTCACTAATATAAATATCAATAATACTATATATTAAATACTACATAATCATTAAAAGAAAACGAACAAAAATATGTCAGTACTACAATTACAATTCATCTCGTCGTGCAGTATCATCATCTTCAGTCTCTTCTTCAACTGGCTCTTCTGCTGCACCATCCTCAACACCACCTGACTCTACAAACTTAGATAACCCTTCAAAAGTCCTAGGACCATTGTAATCAATAACTTTGTTGTCTTCTTTCTTGTATAGTTTAATTGTAGGGAAGCTTGTAATACGAGTATGTTCGAGTTTTTTTGCTGTGGAATCAATTTTAGCAATAACAACATCAACATTACTTTCAAAATATCAATTGATCAAATTATACCTAGGCGACGTAAAAGAAATGTAGGTATGTATCACTCTAGGTTATTTACTTTAAAAATTTAGCAGATGCAAGCTCATTATCACTTTTAAACGTTCTCATTTCAATGGAAACTCGCTGGATGGCGATTTTTTTTAATATTAATTACGTTATTAGAAATGTTAGGGTCACTTCAAAATATCAATTTGCGTATAGACATCTGTAAAAGATTTTTAATATTATCATCTATAGAGTCCACATATACAATGTATGGCCCGCTATCTGCAGAGTCGTATATAATGAAACTAGTATTATCTTTACTGCGGGTAATAGTATTCGGCACAGATTGCTATTTATCATTAACAGGAGGTGAATTAAAATTGTCGTATGAACTAATGTTGGAACGATTATAATTACTATGGAACGAACTCGCTAAATTTATTTGTTCCGATCCTTCCATATCAATATCTTTATTAACAAGAATCGCTGTAGCTCTACTTATTATCTCTGGTAAAGAACTGTCATCCCGTCGTTTGGGGGGATGGTTGAAGGACACAGAAACTTACACCTCGATATCCAACAAGTTTTTTACGAACACTTCTGAAGTACTAGATAGTCATGGTCAAGTCGACTTTGTATACACGGATTTTTCAAAAGCATTTGACAAAGTGAATCATTTAATTTTATAATCAATATTAGACGCTATAGGATTCTCAAATTCGCTCCTTCTATTCTTTAAATCATACTTAACTGATAGATCCTAATATGTAAGCTACAACTTCAGGAGTACCCCAAGGAACTAATCTAGGTCCATTACTCTTTCTTATATTTATAAATAGGATTACAGACTTAATGAATTGCGAAGTACTTATGTTTGCAGATGACGTAAAAATATATACTACAATTATTACAACCCCACAAGATTGCGACAAGCTGCAATCCAATATAAACAAGATAGTGAATTGGTGTGATAACTATAAACTTCAATTGAACATTGAAAAGTGTAAAGTTGTTACGTGCCGAAATCGGCCGTAAACATTCATATAGTTTTAATATGCGGGAATTTCGCGCCATAAATTTAAAAGACTTGTTGCGCGTATTTCCGCCACTTCAGAAGTGCGTTGCGCGAATTTCGCGCCGACGCGTGTGACGAAAGAGAAAGTGGGGAATTTCCGAAGAACGCGTAGGGACTTGCCTTCGAAACGCAAACAAGAGTGGTTGTGTCTTATCGTATCTTTGTGTTATGTAGATTTCCTTGCCTTTACTTTGATTATTGTTCCCTAACCCAGTCCCTTATCGTACCTCTGCATACAGAAACAAGATAGCGAATTTGGATGCAACCTGCCCCAAGATCCACGACCCGAGAACCATCATGAAGTAATCCGGATGCAAGCCGCCGCTATCATGGAGTGATCCCGAAGGAAACTCTACAGGTTCACGTAAGTACCCCTAAGGGGTCTTGTATAATTTGTGAAATTGGTAAAATGTGTTGCAATAATTTGCATATTGTGTGACGTCATCGAAATTTGAGCGTCGATTTTCACATTATGGAATATCGTTACCAACTGTCTTTAGTGGCGCGCATGCCGCGTTTACGGGACTGTAATAAAGTGATGACGTACACACGCAAATGGAAACCGATGATATATCATTATAAGTTAAGTAACACAATAGTAAATCATTGTAGTGAAACTAGAGATCTAGGCGTTCACTTTGATAAGCGGTTTTCCTTTTCAATTGATATGCGTACCATCGCCAAGTCAGGATATCGTATGCTAGGCTTCATAATACGTAATTGTGAGGGTTTTGAAAATATTACAACTCCAAAGGTCTTGCTCGAAACATTTGTAAGATCAAGACTAGAATATTGCATCGATATCTGGTGTCCTATTTATATTTGTCACAAAGACTTCTTAGAATCCGTTTAAACCAAAATTTTAAAATACTTGTGGTTTCGTTATTATATATTATATATTAGTATTAGGTATTTGTGTACTGTTGGAATTAGGTATCCCACGAAAAAATACTATTGGGATATATAATCCCATACAATTTTTTCAACAAGTTTCAAAAATAATATTTTTTAGAATATATATTTTGTTTTATTACATCTACTAGAGTACATTCCTGTATTTTTTTTCTAACATAAAAATTTTAAAAATTAGGAGTAAAAGGGTTAAAAGACCATTGTCTTTTAATTACCTGTAACTCACATTAAACGTAACAAGTTTTCACCATAAAAAATTTTGTAACTGCTAATTGAAGCTATTAATATTTATTGCAAAAGTAACCAAGCGGATCAGCGCTTAGAATGTAGTGAACTCCTTCAACCAATACAGGATAGCAACAGCCTTCGAGCATATTTCTAGCATTCAAAGATCACACATTGGTTTTATCTCATTAGAACTAAACTAGGTCATATAACTACAATAAATGGTAAATACTATGTGTCGTAAGTGGCTCGTATAATTGAGTAATTTTTCAAACGTGAAAGCAAACCTATACCAAAACAGGTAATATAGAGTGTAAAATGAAGATAGTATTCAAACTATGAAATAGAATGTAATTGAACACTTTTATTTCGTTGTCTATTCAAAAGAGAAATGTTTAGTGTTCGTCCGTTTGAATTCGTCTTCGTAGTTAATTTAAATGTACTGAATAATTAAGTGCAGTGTGTTATATAAAATTTAGAACAGTTTATTAAAATTAAAAGTTTTACTATATCGTATCACATTGCGTTGAGAGAGATTTTTAGTTTGAATTACTGATTGGAAATTTAAATTAATATCGAATAATCTTGGAAATGGCAAATGATCCTTAACCAGTTGCGATATCGAAATAAAATGTAACTGGAAACCTAAATTTCAAATACCGCAGAGAATAATATAATTTTAATGCTGAAGATTGCAAGATGTAATTTGTACAATCTTGTATAAGAGCAGGTAAGAGGTATGTCTACAGTGTACACTTGTTAGTGCTAATCGTTTGTTTTAGATATAACGTTAATTGGTACGGGAAAACTTAGTCTTATAGTAATTAGGAACTACGCTTTCCTTATTTAGAACAAGTTTTAACATCTAGTAACTTACTGTGAACTTTAACCCTGCGATTGAATGGGATTGTGTTTAAACAAGTGTGCTATAGTCAGTCATTAAAGTCAGAATTACATACATTAAAAATCAATAGAGGTGCACTTTTGAAAGTTCTGCTGTTGGAATATTAGGTTATTTATTTTAACTCTTGTTTATTACATAATTTAAAAGGGTCCATATTTGGGAAATGGAAAATGGAATTTGGCAATTTTAGTTAGCTTTTTGAATAGAGTTCGTATCTCTAATTTTGTATTACAATTCAAACTACTGTTACTGGTGGAGTTTGAATAAATTTGTATCTGTAGATACAATATTAAAATTGAAACATCCGTACCTTAACTATATCACGCCTTGCAAATGTTTTTGGGTTTAAACTAGTTCTACATCAAGTCTCATAACCTTTCCATTGGTATATTATAATACTGTTTTGCCTACTTTATACAAGAACATTATTTTAGCACGGTCCTTTTTTATTGTATAATAAAGTAGCACATAATTGTGTTTTCCGAAACAAAACCGTTTGCATTACTTTTTGAAACAATTTCAGTTATAAATATTAATTCTTTCTATATAGACTCACAAAAGAATGTTAATTTATATGTACCGTTGTAAAATACCAAAGAATACTTTAAGAATTAAATTTATTTCGACCCTTAAAATATTTTCGCTCTCGCAGTCTGCATTGAAAATATTTTAATTTGATATAAATGTCTAAACTGATATAAATATTTATGTAATCAGAAATAAAATATGCATCTCTAAAGGCAATGGATTAAAATTCCAAAATTTTTCTGCTTGAATCTCAACCAATTGGGTTATCGGCGTCGCTTAGCTAACTTGAGATTTTTCTTAGCTGATACCAAAGTGGCTACAAATTAATTACCAACATAAAAGCGCGACTATTACTGTGCTTTTTTACAATTTACACTTTCTAATAAGTTAATAAATACTATAACGCACGATTATTTTCTAGCTAGAACCTAACTTTGCGTGTATGTAATTACGCACATTCTATAGAAAAAGGTATTATTCATTGCTATCACTACAACATTATTGTTATATCGCAGTTTAAGCTACTGATAGAAGGGTTTTTTTAAATTAGTAACGACCAATAACACAACTGCAATTTAAGTTACTGTTACTGTTAAGGCTTTATAAGTATTTTGGTTGTAGTGTAGTATGCCAATCACAATTAATTTAAGTCCTTAAACTATTCCCACCTAGAAACCCTCCATTATCCCTACCTTTAGTGCAACGACATAAAAGGGTTGGTAATGTACGAGTGGACGACAATTCAACTTCGTTCTCGCTTGGCTTTGGTTCGTGATTTAGTTCGGTGCATCGAGCATCAGTAATTAGCAACAATTAGTGAACATTATACATACAGTCCATAATTATCTGATAGCAATGCAAGTACAATCAACCACTACAACCAGTGAAAGGTAGGTGATATATTCCTTTAAATTATCATTTCCTTTGTGTGATTGTAAATGCAAATTAACATTTTGATTAACATTTTTGGTCCTTTGAGCAAATATTTGGCTTATTAATTGGTTTATTATTGGCATTTTTGGCATTCAATTTAACTACATTGTTAATTGCTCTTCGCTTAAATTAGGGGTTGACCGCATTTAGAAGAAAAGTGTAGTCATACCACCAGTTTCATAGTCAATTGTGTAAACTAACTTATAGTAGATGCAATCTCGCATTAAATTTGAAATTTTGTACTGATACAGAATCTTATAAAGCCTTAAAAATGACAAATCTTTGTAAATTTTAGGGATAGTTAACGTAAGAATTTGTAGTCAGAAAAGTGTTTAAGCAATACAGTTATTTTAAACTTGTAATTCAAGTTCGCTAGAGAATTCAGGTATTCGTAAAACCGGGTAGAATAGAACCCTTTGCTCTTTGTTAGATTGAAACTTGCAAGCTCCCGTTAGGCACCTTGTAGTAAAAATTCTTTGCTTAACAGGTAGTTCAACATTACCCTTGGTATATCCTATTATTAGGTGAACAAACCCTTCGTTTTTGTAGCTGAAATCAATATAAAATCGATATTAGTAACCTTGTTCGTTAGGATGGCACATATTTCATCGGATAGGTTGATAGTGGATTTAAAGGCCGCACTCGATAGATTATCTGATATATCTGGTGCGATAGATAAATTGGAGCATATTAAAGGCAATTGTATTTCTGTTAATATTATGGCTGAAAGCGCCTTTGATATCAAAAACGATGTAGATACTGCTTATAAAACGTGCATATTGGATGAGGACAACTCTGAATTATTAAATGAAATTACAACATTAAGAATTGAAATAGATAGGTCTTTGTTAAACATTAAAATTATTAAAGCTCAGTTTGATAATATATCCACTGCTGAAAAAGGCTTGACTGAAAATATTACTAGCATCGGCTCATGTACTAATATTCGTCTCCCTCGGATAGAAATGAAAAAATTTTCTGGAAAAATAGAACATTTCCAAGAGTTTATTCAATTTTTTAATAATTTAGTTCATGAAAATAATCAATTGCTACCGATCGAAAAGTTCTATTTTTTAATTGATGCATTGGATTTTAAGTCTAGAGAACTCATTAGACATTTGCAAATTTCGAATAATAATTATATGCTAGCTTATTCAATTATTGTGGAGAGGTTTAATTCAAAACGTTTAATTGCAAACACGCATTGGAATGCTTTAGAATCGTCACCAAAAGCAAAATTTAATTCACATACAGATTTAAGAGAATTGCTTAATTGCTTTACGGAAAATATATCAAGCTTACGTCAAACTAAGATTGATTTGCTCGACTTCGTATTGTTTAATTTGTTATCAAAAAAGGTAGATACAAATCTTTTGAAAACATTTGAGTTAGAAAATACATCAGACATTCCATCTTATGATCAATTAAAATTATTTCTAGAAAAACATTGCAAGGCATTAGAAATTAGCAATATGGTTGTTTCCGATACACCGTCCAAATTTAATACGTCCATTAAACAAACCATATCATCTAGTGTACCTTCTAAACGTTCCTTTGAATATTCAAAACCCCAAGTTCGAAAGTCATTCGTAACAACTTCATTCGCTCAGAAATGCAGTCTTTGCAGTGGTACTCATAACTTATACCAATGTGAAATGTTTCTGAATAAATCGCCACAAGACCGTTATAACTTTGTTAAAGACAAACACTTATGCATTAATTGTCTTCGCAACTCTCATATGGTTACACGCTGCTCTTCCAAACTTGTTTGTAAAAAGTGTGCAAGGGGTCATCATACTTTATTGCACTTTGAAAACCCTACAGTTGCACAGAAACCTGCAATCACTCAGGCAACAGATCAACTTCCCGAACCCACCTGCAACACTACTACAAGTACGTTGTTATCATCTAGATCGTCCAACACAATGACGTTATTAGGCACCGCAAGAATTTCAATTACAGATGGGTTTGGTAATAAGTGTTGTCGACGCTTAGGTTTAAGAAAATCGAATATTTCAATGAAGGTTGAAGGCTTAGGTCTATCTGCTTCCCATGCGTATGGTCAAGTATCGTGTAAAATTAGTCCTCAAGGTAAAACTGTTCCAGAGTACAGCATTGATTGTTTTGTTTTACCAGACATTTGTGGAACCCTTCCTTCATCAAGGATCTCACCAAATAGTTGGCCTCACATAGTTGGATTAGATTTAGCAGATTCGGACTTCGACAAACCTAGCCATATCGATTTATTGTTAGGTGCAGATTTGTTCGCGCGTGTTTTATTAAACGCAACTCGCATTGGGTCACTAGAAGAACCCGTGGCAATTCACACTACCTTTGGGTGGATATTAACAGGAAGGTTCTTTCTTCTGTTACATCTCGTATATCATTAGCTGCACTTGTAGAAGATGCTAACATTACTCGATTTTGGGAACTGGAAAATATTCCAGATTCTAACAAATTATCTCCTCATGCGGAAATTTGTGAAAGGCATTTTGTGGACACTCACAAGCAGGATGACACCGGTCGTTTTATTGTTTTGTTACCTTTCAATGGTCCTGAACCGCTATTTGCTGGCTCTCGGAAATAGCACTTCGAAGATTTCTTTCACTAGAACGCCGTTTGGAAATAAATCCTCAACTGTATAATTCGTACAGAGAATTTATGCAGAATTATATCGATAGTGGTCACATGTCTCGTATTGTATCGGATTCAACTCGATCGTCTACATTATCGCCGGTATATTACATACCACATCACGCCGTGTTCAAACCAGACAGTACAACTACAAAACTTCGTGTCGTATTTGATGCTTCAGCCAGCGCTCAAAGTGGAGGGTCTTTAAATGATCATTTACTCGCAGGCCCCTCTTCAAAAAGATATCATGGAGTTGTTATTACACTTTCGTTTACATTCTGTAGTTTTAACTGCGGACATTAAGCAAATGTATAGACAGATTCTTATTTCTACTAGCCATCGAGACTATCAACGTATAGTTTGGAGATTTAAGTTCTCGAGTCTGTTATCGATTATCAGCTAAACACTGTTACATACGGCATCACATCATCACCATTTTTAGCCATGCGTGTAATTCAAGAACTTGCAAAAGTCAATCGTTACGTTTTCCTATTGCTTCCAAGATTTTAGCATCGGATACGTACGTGGATGATTTGATTACAGGGTGTGATTCGATAGAGGATGGCAAACGACTCGTGTATGAATTAAACCAAATTTGCCAATCAGGTGGTTTTATGTTGCGAAAGTGGAATAGCAACGTGCCAAGTGTCATTGGCCATTTACCTGATTCCGTTCGGTATCAGCAAACATTTTGTTTGAAGAGGTAAACAATACTTCTCAAAAATTTTAGGACTGCAATGGCAACCATTGAGTGATGTGTTGTTTTACAATCTTAATATCGTTGATCGGCCTTGTACCAAAAGGAATATGGTTTCGGAAATTGCAAGGATCTTTGACCCTCTGGGGTTATTATCACCATTGGTCTTCTTCGCAAAACATTTGATTCAATCTGTATGGATATTAGGAATTGGCTGGGATGAACTTCCTCCCCAACAAATTGTTTTAAAATGGAATCTGTATCTTCAACAATTACCCGAGTTATTGAAAATTGAAATTCCTCGACGGATTCTTTGCGATAACCATCAAACTGTACAAATTCATGCATTTTGTGATGCATCGGAAGCTGGATATGCAGCAGCAGTTTATCTCCGCTGTGTCGATGAGAAAGGAACATCCAAGTATCATTGGTCTGTGCCAAATCTAAGGTCGCACCAACCAATCGTATATCATTACCTCGATTAGAATTGTGTGGTGCAGTGTTGTTGTCGAACTTGATCGAGTATGTGCAAAATACGTATAGAGATAATTTAGTATTGGACGATACATTTGCGTGGTCAGATTCCACAGTAGCATTAGCATGGATTCGATCTTCGTCGTATAATTGGAAGACCTTTATTAGCAATCGTGTCTCGCATATCCAAGAACGAGTGGCTCCATCATCGTGGCATCATATTAAATCACAGGATAATCCTGCTGATTGTGCATCAAGAGGATTATTAGCTGCTGAGCTTGTTAATCATCCTTTGTGGTGGACGGCTCCACCATGGTTACTATTACCTAAAGAGAATTGGCCTGCTCATATGGAACCAACTCTTACAGATCACACTCAGATGCACATTGAAAAAGAACTTTATCCCTTAATATACACGTTGCAGATCATTTCGTAGACTCGATGGTAAATCAATTTTCAGATTTGCGAAAAATATGCAGGATTCTGGTATATATTTGTCAGTTCATTCGTAACTTGAAAGTTCGTGCAAATTTGGATATTCGAAACTTAGAACAATTATTGGTCTCCCCGAACAGTATGCACTTCATTTATTAATAAAACGGGTTCAAGAACAAGTTTTCAGTCAGGACATTGATATCATTCGAAAGGAAAACTTAGTAATAAACAACTTCGACCTCTCAGTCCTTTCCTTGACAGTGATGGGTTGTTAAGGGTGGGCGGCCGGTTGCGAAATGCAGACGTATCTTATGATACAAAATTTCCATTGCTACTTCCTCGGTCACACCGGGTGACAGAGCTCATTATTCGAGATTGCCATACGAAATATTTACACCCTGGACTTAGAACTACTCATTTCTTGTTAGTACAAAATTTTTGGATTCTGTCTGCAAAAGGGCTATTCAACAGTGCCTAAACTCTTGTATTCGATGTTTTCGTCAAAACCTATTTCGCTATGCCCTCCTATGGGCGACTTGCCCCGCTAGACTTACTGCCGGTAAAGCGTTTCTACATACTGGGGTAGACTACGGTGGACCCTTTTCTATCACCATGAATCGTATTAGAGGTGCCAAATCATTGAAAGCCTATGTTTGTTTATTTGTTTGTCTTAGTACAAAAGCGATACATCTGGAGTTGGCATCAAACCTATCTAAAGAAGCCTTTATTGCAGCTTTACGGCGGTTTGTAGCACGCAGAGGTAAATGCTTGCAAATTCATAGTGACTGTGGAACAAATTTTATCGGAGCATCTCGGGAACTAATCGAATATATGAAGCAGTCATCTGAAACGGAAGGTATTCACTTTGTTTTAATCCTCCGTCGGCTCCTCACTTTGGGGAATGTGGGAAGCTGGGATAAAATCTGTAAAGTCCCATCTCAAGAAGGTGGTAGGCGAACAAATTCTCTCGTACGAAGAATTTAACACCATTCTTGCTCAAATTGAAGCCATATTAAACTCCAGACCTTTATGTCCAATGAGTAACGATCCCACTGATTTTTCATTCTTAAGTCCTGGTCATTTTCTGAACGTAGAACCAGTGTCTGTCATTCCCGACCCTAATGTCTTAGATCTGAAACTATCTTCCTTAAATCGTTGGCAACTGGTTCAACGTATTCAGCAATCATTTTGGAAACGGTGGCATTTGGAGTACCTGCACACACTTCAACAGAAAACCAAATGGTTTTCTGCTAATTATTCGTTAATGGTGGGAACGTTGGTGTTGATTAAGGATACTCGAGTGTCTCCATTACAGTGGAAAATGGGACGTATACATACGTTGCATTATGGAAAGGACAATGTTTGTCGTGTGGCTACCGTGGCAACATCCCAGGGACTATTTAAAAGGCCCGTGGTAAAATTGTGCCCTCTCCCCATTTCAGAGGCAACTTAGTATTATAGTTAGTATATTAGGGTAAGTTAACTTTTAAATTTACGATTATATATATATATATATTTTTTTTTTTTTTTTGCTCGTTTAGACACACTTAGAAAATAAGTTCCTAATACTTATTTTGGTGGGCGGTATGTTAAGGCTTTATAAGTATTTTGGTTGTAGTGTAGTATGCCAATCACAATTAATTTAAGTCCTTAAACTATTCCCACCTAGAAACCCTCCATTATCCCTACCTTTAGTGCAACGACATAAAAGGGTTGGTAATGTACGAGTGGACGACAATTCAACTTCGTTCTCGCTTGGCTTTGGTTCGTGATTTAGTTCGGTGCATCGAGCATCAGTAATTAGCAACAATTAGTGAACATTATACATACAGTCCATAATTATCTGATAGCAATGCAAGTACAATCAACCACTACAACCAGTGAAAGGTAGGTGATATATTCCTTTAAATTATCATTTCCTTTGTGTGATTGTAAATGCAAATTAACATTTTGATTAACAGTTACAAAGAGGTTTATTTGTTTAAATTAAAACCCCACCATAAGAGTAAGGATTGGAAAGTAGATACCACGTGTTATAATAACACGTCACTAAATTATTGAAATTCAAACTTAATGTACCATACAATGATGGTGGACGTTTTATAATTTTGGCACTGTCTGTCTTAGCAATATCAAGCTTCAGATGCCACAATAAAAAATATTGTATATAATAACTTAGATTTGTGAGTTTGCATTTCGGTTATTATAGAAAGACCTTCATAAACCAGGCTTAAGTCCGGAAGGTAAAGCATAATGAAATTTTAACTGTAATATTGAAAACAATTCTGTGAAACGTTGTTACGGGCCAATTCAGCACTACGACACCAAGGGACGGATCGGAATCCGTGCGCGGCCTAGCTCTAGCCGGTGAGGGGTGGGTATGATAAAAGTCGTAGGTCGGGATTGCTAAACGCCCTAAGATGACAATTATAGTGGGGCGTAAACTTGGTAGTATGCCAAAAATCGCGAATGACGGCAAAATGGGGTGGGTACCACCAGTAATGTCACTGTGTTAGATATATTCGGGGATCTCGTTACTGGTCGAGCAAACGCCCCTGCACTTGTTATAATAAGACAATATGAAAATAAGGAAAACTCACGGTGTAGAATGTACTGATTCACCCTACTCACGCAAATTACTACAACAGAATAATGCACCTGGATTATACTCTTAACTCTATTTACAAACGCATGGCTGAAAAGAACACATTAATTAAGCACAGTAAGTAACATAAACAAGGTGTATATAAGCAAATGTAGGTACGGCGTATATTGACTACGCCACAGCTACGATCAAATTAATTATGATAACTAACCAAAAGTAACAACTAGGTGGAAGTTCGCACTGGCCAGGGCTACCAAAGATATACTTGTGAATACAATTATTTCTAAGGTGGGGTAGGATTGAATGCACCTGAGCTTCACGGCAGTACGGGTTCTTAGGTTTGACGACCAAAAGAGTGTAGACTATAGCCCGAAATATCACGCGTGTTACACCGGGTGCATGCAAACCTCCGGTAACAATGTGGACGGTAGACGTAAGTCTACTTGAACTATCTAGGCGCTACAACTGGTACAGTCTTACGTTACGAAACAAGTTGTACAATTTGGAAAAGTATCGCAGCTTTAAAATTTTACGGACTAATAGATATACAAGCGCACACAAGCGGCTTTCTGTTTTACGCGGTTGACTACAGTGAAAGTAGGGTAAATACGGGGCGAAATACACTATCTACTTTCAGCTTCACTGACGGTAGATGCAAAAAAACATTCTATAGTTTAGGGTAAAATATCCCAATACCAGCGTGCGAACTAGTTTGGTCACTCAGTAACTACCTCATTGCAACGCTTACCTTGAAGGGTTTGTGGGGTGAATCAGGTCACTATAGACACAGCGAAAAGAGTGGGTGTCGGGATAATGCAACCTACCCACTAACTTTACCATAGGTGTGTGTTAATGCATCAGGTTCCCAACTAAATTGGTTAATTACAGCGTACGGCAAATGTAATCTGAGGTCACTTTTCTTTTATCCAAATAAACTCCCACTATGAATTGGTATCTTATAGGTATAATAATGACGGTATATAAAATCGGATGTTACAGTGGACCTACAAAAAATTAATTAAAACACACCCAAACGCAAAACGCGACTCGACACTTTTAAAAAATTTTGACAATCTCTCCCTGTCACTTTCTAGCCTTCCTCGCAATTTTGAAAAAGTGTACAGTTTACTTGACTGTCCTTTATCACAAATCGGCCTGTTTAATATGCTCGCTAAAGTGAACTATATAATACTAAACGTGGAATTAAACCGAACGTTACAACGTGTTTTTGTTTTTTGGGGACGTCTTCAGTTAAATCCGCGGATATCACCACGTTGGAATCATTTGAGCTAAACTTATATCCAAATTTGTTCCTTTCACAACTCTTAGAGGCGGATAACCCCCAACATGCTTTCTGTTCAGCGGTTCACTAGTAATTAATTCTCTGCTTCTATTAACTGTCTAGTTCTCACTATTCTGCCCAATTTCAATGTCTACGAGGGTATGTCATTGTATTACGGTCATTCCTATCGAGTGTACGTTAGATCACGTGAAAAATGTGTGATTCCCTGTTCTTTGATCATCTTAATATGCTTATTGTTATCTCATGTCTTCAGCAGTCTATTAGTTGTCACATTAAAAACATTTTTACATTGTATTTAATATTATTGTCTCTAATATTATCTTCATGAACTCCACTGAAGTGTAGAACGATAAAACAAATTTATTAACAGAAACACACAATATCAAACGCAAATCCAACAAATCGCCCAACACATTATTAATAAAGAAAATAATATTGTTGCCGCAAGATTAAACGTTGCGTTCTCAGTGGACTGTGGGTGATACCTACATATCTCGCTAACAACATTTTAAGAAAGTAACGGAAAGTAATCCATACGTTTTCAATTATTATCTTAATCAATATGCACGTTGTAAATTCAAGAGGCTGCTTCTTCAGGAGTTGACTGTCACTGGCCAGTGGTCTGGTGCATCAGCAAACGTATAGCACTTGCACTCTGAAAGCTAGCACTTTCCCAAAAAAATGTAAAAGTGGTATTAAATAGCAGAATGGCACATCTTTACTCTATGAATAGTAATTAACGACTTTGTTTTTATCGCGTTGCTTGAGTTACCCCTCCAGAACAACGTGCATTTATAGCTTTGAAATCAAAAGTAAATTGAATATTGTAATAATAAATACAGGTAATCAACTTGCGTTAAGATAACCCGGCCACTAAAACATCTTGTGTTTTAAGTACACGATAAAAACAAAACAAAGAAAAGGAAATTGAATAAAAATGCTTAATTGAATTTAACCTTGTGAAATAGAAGTAAGGAAAATAAGAAAGAATAGAAAATGTTTCTTGTATAACGTAAAATAAAGTAGCTTTAAGCAGTTGGCAGGGGGCACAGTTTCAAAACTGGTCGTCAAAAGCATCCATGTGCCGTTTGGACAGATACCACTCGAGTATGTCCATCATCACCGGTGTGAAGTTGAACAACTCGTCCAATTTAAGGGGGGTTTCACATCAGTTTTGATAAGAACCAGATCATGTAATTTTACTTCGTTGGCGAGATTAGACCAGTTAAAACGTTGTTGCAACGTATGCAAGTATTTTCTGGAACATCGTTTCCAGAAAACAGCATGAAGTCGCGGTATAAGTTGCCAGGGTGAAAAGCGATTTATGTTTACTAGATAAGTTTACTTTTGGAATTACCGAATCTATAGGTGCTAGAGTTCAAAAATGTCCCGACGTTAGCGGTATACGATCATTAGGATCTAAAATTTAAGCACACAAGGGGCGCGAATTAAGTACAAATTCTATCTGACAAATTAGAGTAGAAAGTTCTTCGAAGATTATTCATTGGTTATCTACTACACGAAGAAGGTGCGATTTTATCATTTTAACACCCGAAGGGGGACTAAATGCAAAGGAAATGACACCGCTTCTGAAGCTTGCTTAACCAATACAAGAAATTGATTATTTGCCCCAACTAAGTTGGTGCTGTTATTACTATCCAGCTTCCCTTTCAACTAGAAATCGGCGGAAAACAGCGATAAAACTATCCGCTGAAAATTCTCGCGTAAGCTCTAAATGTATGGCTTTCGTAGCCATGCACACGAAAACACATACGTAGGATTTAAAAACCTTTGCACCCCGAGATCTGTATATTAACGAAAAATTGACCACAAAAATCGATGGTGACATGGGAAAAAGGTTTTAGTTGAGAAATTCCGGACGTAGGTAGACCTACCATGGTGGGAGGTGCACAGAATTTAGGACGTACCTTGAAACAACGCACGCAGCGGGATAGCGTTTTTTGAATGGCGTTGTGAGTGACAGAATCCAGAACTGTTGTAATAGTAAACTATGTAATGTTTTCAACCCCTGATGCAAGTATTGGTTATGCGTATGTTCTATAAGAAGAGTAGGTAACCGATGCAAACTCGATAACAGTAAGAGATGTTTTGCAGAAAAATGTAAATCTGAATTTCTTAGACGACCACCCACCCTAAGCAACCCATCTGAATCCAAAAAGGGTGCAAGCTTTGGAAATGATTTGGGTAGCAATTGATTGTGAATAATCTTCTAAATAATGTCCGTAAAACCGTTGACTGTCACGCTTTTTCATGCACATTCAATATTTATTTAATTCTTCAGGACTAGCACTTTCAAATTGATTGCTAGGACCATGTTTAAAAATAATCAAAACGCGAAAACAATAGGACAGAATTCTTTGAATTTTTGGAAGTGACGAATGTCATTCAAGAAGTAGGTTGACAATATTGTTGTCTATAAGCAAATTAAAAACGGATTGCTTTTTTTCTATAGCCAGTTCTTCTACGTTAGACGGCGGCATTGTAAAAGAATCAATGTGTCACCATTCACTATGAGGCAAGGAAAGAAATGATGGACGATTCCACCACATTACATTGCGTAATAATTCGAAAGGACGCATCCCTCTTGAAGCATAATCTGCTGAATTTGAGACTGAAGGAATGTATCGCCAAGTAGCAGTAGAAACTATTTTCTGAATATGACTCGCCCTGTTGGCTACAGATGCTTTGCACCGTTTAGGGGACGACTTCAACCATGAAAAAACGACTTGTGAGTCAGACCACGCAGTAACTCCATCCAAAATAATTCGTTGTGAATGTACGAAAGAAGTAAGATATGCCGGAAGTTTGGCAGTAGTAAGCTCAAGTTTGGAAATAGACAAAAATTTTAGTAGTGACACTTTCCCTTTGACATACCAGAAAAACGGAAATATTGTTGATAGTTTCAACTCGAAAATAAACCACTGCGCCGTAACCGATTGTTGAGGAGTCGCAGAAACCACGTAGTTCGCTTCTTTGAAAATTATCGAATAAAACACCACGAAAAAGGTTGACGCTAGAAAATTCTGAAAATTCAGCTTGAGTTGACCCCACAAATCTATGATCTTTGGTTCAATGGTATCACATCCCAATCTATTTTTGAAGCCCATAGAAATTGCATAATATATTTTGCAGAAATAAGGATTGGGCATAAAAACCCTAATGGATTAAAAATTCTCCCTGTATCTGAAAGAATAGTTTGGTAAAACGTCTATCACTAATTTGGCATTCGTAAGAAAATGAATCCGAATTTGGTTGCCATTGAAAACCTACAACCTTTAAGTAGTGGGTTTTTTCTTTGTAGAAGGTTAAAGGCATTTGTCGATCCGAATTTAGGACGATAGCCAGTAATTCAGGTGAATAACCAGCCTACTTTCGAAGTTCAGATCCTGTTAGTTTTAGAAAATAGATCAACTCTTGTTGCAACGAAAGAGCAGCTGCTACTGAAGAAGTAGCTCCAATGATATCATTAACGTAGGTTAGTGTTTTAATTAGCTTACAAACTTGTGAAAAACGAGTTTGTCCTAAACCAGCAAGCTCGTTTAAGGTGCGCATAGCCAAATATGTACTGCAGTTCAAGCCAAAGGTAACGGTGATTAATATCCATTCGGATAAAGTATCATCATTGTGAAAATTTCTGTGCCGTGAAGTAACAAGAATCTGACGAAACATTTGTTTAATATCTGCAATAAATGCCACAGGGTCTACTCGAAAAATAAGTAGGAGCAAAAATATGTCCTTTTGTAATTTAGGCCCTGGGAGTAAAGTGTCATTTAAACTTAAGCCATTGAGTCTTTTTGCGGAACCGTCCCACACCACACGAAGCTTTCTTGTACCATTTTCCTGTTTAATGACTCAAATAAGAAAACGAATAGTTTGTGTACGGTCGGGCAAGTGACATGTGACTGTTTTCTAAATAGTTTTTCATGAAATCAGAATAAGATAATTCCGGATTTTTTAGTAATCTAGATTCTAGCATTTTTTTTTTGTCAAAAATACTAAACATAATTGAAAGTTAGGTTTATGTATGGTTCTATACACGATATTTGGATTGCAAAATTTCCAGTTAAAGTCATAGGTCTCGGTAGCGTATTTGGTAAACGCCCAGTCCCGGAAGAACTAACATGCAGGTTCAAATCCCAAATCCTGTCTTTGTGTAAAAAACTGTTTATTATATATATATATATATATATATATATATATATATATATATATATATATATTATAGTGGTTTTAAAAGATTAAAAATAAAAATAAAAGTAACAATTTCAAAACACCCTGTATTAAGGAACAACCAGAAGTTACGTGCGAAAGTTATATTAGTTAATTCATTTTTAAGTAACGGGTATTAATCAAATTGTACAAATAATGATAAATATTTAGTAGGTTTGCAAAGAAATTAAATGGTAGAAGCCAATGCCATTAATTTATTAATTCAATTGAATTTAATTGACTGATTATTGATGTATAATGTGCATAAAAGCGTGTAAAAACCCAATAATTCCAAGGTGAAAAGCGTTGCTAACAAACAAATATATCGGTGGGGTAGAAATACGCCGAATTCCAACTCGTGGAAGTGTTGTGGTAAACCGTCAGTTAATTAAACACCTGCAGAATTTTAAATGTCAAGTTCCAATAATTTTGTGTAGATAAAGATGAAAAATCTACGTATATTGAGTAAACCGTCGCATGCGTTCGTAGTAAATGCTAATGAGAGGTGAGTTAAATCTTAAGAAGTCCTCGTGGTGTAGATAGCAAATAAACAGAAATATCGATTTTCTACCACTCAAGCAAGGTTAGAAAGAGACGTAGAAAACGCATAAGCGTGAGGCAACGATAGTATAGGAGGGACTTGTAGGACGTCAGTAAATATACGATTGGTCGATATAGTTAGGTGAACGCGAGACATATACAAGCATAGTGTAGCGTAGTTTTCTGAAAATATAATAACGACGTGCTGAAATTCGCGGGATTAAAAATCGTTGGAGTGCAAAATTGTAAGAATGTGTTGTTGTTAACAGGGGATTTCGGATAAATGCGGCCAGGAGGTGGCAGCCTAAGTGTATAAATGTTTTTGGATAACGTGGTGAAGGCTCTTAATATTTCGATCGTTCCAAACGACGTATGAAACTATCACGATTTGTAAGTATTATAAAATCATTTAAATTATATTGCATGGTGGTAGCCTCTTGATTAGTACGCGGTTAGTGTGCCGAGATTACTTATTTTAATTGAGGTATCACCTATAATTTTTAACCAACTCGTGTCGGGACGTTAAGTAACGTAGATCACAGTCAATACTTGTGAAAGAAGTATGTTTAAATTGGATTTGGAAGTGGATTACACCGTGGAGGCGGCGTTGGCGGATCGGCTTAGATGGAGTTCGTCTAGTAACAGCGAGAAACGGCCTGCAGACCAGATAGAAGAAGTACATAACATCGTTCACAGAGCAGAGATCCTCTAGAAATTTCCAGGTAACGATTTGAAATTGTGATTCTTACAAACTGTGAATATTGGGTGACGTATGAGAGTGATTTTCAAGATAGTGTGGATTATTGATGTATTGAACATAATACGTGTAAATAACTTTATTATGGTGTTTAACTAGAAATTTGAAGGTGTCTATAAAGTTTTTTTAAACGTTCCATCAGAACGTGAATTTTTGTGAAGAGTACATGGCCTTGTTTTTTTTGTTGTAAGAGTATTTCAAAGTAGAAGGGCGTACATTATGCACAAGTAGCTGTGTTATCATAAGCTCAACCTAACCCAGAGTTTACTTAGATTAAAAAACAAAATAAATTATTAAGAAAGAATTTTTGAGAAGGTATTATTCAAGGCCCATTTACTCCGGGTACATTTTATGTGTTTGATGATTTTAAAAAATAAAATACAGGACATTACAAAATAAGATTTACTGAAGTGTAACGTGATCAAGGAAATATGGACAATATTGAATTTCATTTGTAAATAGTAATAAATAAAAGATTGTATGTTGGTTGTATTTTGTGGTTTTATTGCGTGTGTGTGTACGATTGAGAATATGCGAGTGAATCTAGATACCCAAAAGGAGGTCCAAATGAGCTAGCCGGAAGCAGGTGCAGAAAATTGGCAATTCAACCGAGGAAGAGAGGAAAACGGGTAAGAAATTTTTTTTTTACTTATTTAAATTTTGGGAAGTTTTTCTATTTTCGAATTTGAAAATTTAATAAAATTTACGAATATATTTTTGGTTGGTGAGGATTTTACTCGAGTTCCACGGCAATATATATATATATATATATATATATATATATATATATATTACTATGTAGTTTTATCCCCTTTGTTATTCTTGCGTCATATAAATTAATATGATAGCGCCGTCCTTGGTGTAATAAACGTTCTACTGAACGTCACCGTTCTGTGTTTCTCACTTTAATCTTTTACTTTTATTATTATGCCACGGCTAGCCCTTTTTAATCTACACATAGTGTACAACGTTACGATGATCAATTTTCTTCCACCCCTTTTATGATTACCTGTTTGAATTGATAAAACGAAGTCAATCAACATTAATATAATGAAAGGAAATCATATTTACAATTTTTGAAATTCCTTAAATACATCCTTCAATCAATTAATATCATATGAATTATTTATCCCAAAATTTATATACTTCTAATTCAATATATAGTCACCAAAAACAACACCCTATCCAAAAAAATCTGGAACGCTCAAGACCCTTTTATGATTTATTACATAAGTTTAAACGTATGCAATGTTCCTGTTGACTCTTTACAAGCCCCTACGATGGGTGCCATTAATGTTGCTATGAAATCCCAACGATTGGGCGTACCATTAAAATTCCTGTGATATTCCCCTTTCTCTCTATCTGTTGAAGTAATTTAAATAAAGCAATACAAAATTGCACAAGTATAATGATTGATAATATGTACAGTTTTATGTCAATTCAAAAATTAGCCCCTGAGTAAATTATTCACATTCACCAAATTTAATTTTCCTGAAAGCCAGCACAAATATCTTTGTAATTACTCTAAAGTAACTTTCGAACATTCAAAGATGCTTTCCCTATTTTCAAATTCTCAAATGACCTTTTTATTGACTCATAGATATATAATATTTAGTAAATATTAAAATTGAAACAGTCTTTAACTAACAAAAATTTTAAGATCTCTAACCTGCGTTTTCCTTGCTCGTCACTAGAATTGCCTCAGAGTGTCTGTGGTTAGCATCCCTTGATTGTTACAGCTCGATTTGCTTCGCTTGATTGGCCAGAATGATGGATTAATGATTGCTTGTATTTTTCCCGTTGTATTTCTGGTGTAAGTGTGAATGTCTTCACGCTTGTTTTTTTTTATGTAATAATTTATATGGGCGTGTTTTCAGACGTATTATTTAAATATGCCTTTTTCGAATACGTTTACTTGGATCTTTATTCGTATACGTTTTCTTGGATTTTTATTCGAATACGTTTACTTGTATCTTTATTCAAAACCGTTTTATTCGAATACGTTTTCTTGTATCTTTATTCAAATACGTTTACTTGGATGTTTATTCAAAGCCCTAAATTTGTTAAATATTTAAAATAAAATACAATTAATAGTTTATCTTACGTTATACGCGTAAAACAACCTATTCTTCGTTGCACATATTGACACTTTCAATTTTTCACTCTTAATAAATTATTTACCTTTACTAATTGTTACTGGTACGTAATTTTCACTTTAAATCGACGTGTCTCGTGCCCTGTTGAAGATATACTGTCTGTGTTTTTTATTGTGTTTATAAGCTCCACCTTCCAGCGTTTTTAATTGGAGCCCATGCAGTGTTTATTGATAAATGTTTGTAAATCCCGCCTATCACTGTAGAACCTTGGTATTTCTTAAATTCCCTGGTTTCAATTGTTGTACTTTTATTCAATTTCGCACGTCGACATTCAATATATCATAGCATCTTCATAGAATTTCCAAATATCCCTTGCAATTCTATCACGTATTTCATATTTGTGTCGTTTATAGTCCAATGCTTATCGTATAATTAATCATCTAGTGTTTATTGTTTGTTAAAAAATATGTTAAATTCCAATGAAACAAATGCATTTTGTCACGTAATGCATTTTTTAATGATGACGATGAGAATGCGTTTACTTATTCGTGCGTTGAAGATTTTTAATGAAATTATTTAATAGCTAGTATTCTAGATTGGTTATCTTTACCGAATACGTGTTTATTTTGATAGAACTTGATGTATTTGAAACCTTATCTTTGTTCTATTCTTTAACTTAAAGTATATTCTGAGACGTATACATTCCTATTTTAACTAAATGGTATCTGATTATTGCAAAATGAGCTTCTTTCTTATGCATCAAATTAAATATACTTTATACAATTGACTTTTTGTACAATAGTCGATTTACTCCAATAATTGATGGAATTATTTGGTTTTCTTAAAGTTAAAATTATTTATATATATCCTACGACCCCTATGACTTAATCTACGCTTAAACTACTCTCTTATCATAGCAATATATATATATATATATATATATATACTTACACACACACACACACACATATATATATATATATATATATATATATATATATATATATAATATATTTAAATTACCAGGGTCTACTACTCAAAATCCAAATATAACGATTAGTCAATTCCTATAAAACAATACCAACGTTGAAGCCTTTCAAAATCGTTTAAGCAGTACAACTTCTATTTCAAATTGCAAATCATCCTTTAAATCTTTGATTTCTTGAATGCAACTCCAGCCTTCAAATTGTTTTAATGTGTATTAATTTGTTAATTTTGCATATTAAAATAATTCACTCTAAATAATAATTCCTTGCAAAATATTCTTTGTTTTGCCTACGAAATTAATTATGTAAAGTATTTCGACTATGGAAAATAACAGGCTTGTGACCGCGCTTTAACAAATACTGATTAACTTTGTGCTGTGCGTAATCGTGTAAATACGAACCCACTCTTACGTTATACGTTCCGGTACTTTCTCGTACTTATCTGAATATACTCGTAATCTTCTTACACATTTCACATTGAATATTTAGAAATTTGAACTTCTCAGTAATTATAAATTTCGAAATTAATTAAATTTAAACGACTTCACGTAGAAATACGACCCTTATTATTAAATATAAATGAAAACACTTTAAAAACTATCATTCTACATATTAAAAGTAATTCTATTTGAATACGATCCTTCAAATATGAATGTAATTTTTGTTTAGAAGTACGTTTTTAATGCGTTAAACCTAACTAATAGAAATTTATAGAATGCATTTTAAAAATATGTTCTCAATGTCTTATATGCTAATGAATGGCTATATATTACTCATATTTAGACCAGGGTAGAAAATTAAATAATCACATCAAATAATTTTAATCACCGTGTAGAAGCTTTGGGAAAAGGTACGCGTTATTAAAAAAAACCGTGAAGCATAAAAATTCATTCGTTTCATTAAAAATAAGGGAGTTAAATTATGTACAAGACGCTTGCTATAAAAAAAAAAAAGGAAGCAGTATTAAAAAGCTACGTGTAATTTAATTATTCCTAGTAAAGAAACAAAGAGAAATTACGTGCAAAATTTATATTAATTAACTCTATTTTAAGTAACCGGTATTAAACAAAATGTACAGATAATAATTAATATTTGATTAGGAGTCACTAAAAATTAAAGGGTATTAATTTTAATTGAAGTTAATTGAACCATTAGTAACATATAATATCTATAAAAACTTGAAAAAACCCAATAAAATGCAAATCGTAGAAGTGTTATTATGTTTGAACACCTGCGTATTTTTAAAAGGCTCATTCTGCGTAAATTTGGCAGATAACAAATGGTTACAGAGAATCTTGGAGAAACCGTAGCTTAATAGTTACGAGAAATGCTAAAGGTGGGTTATTTCACAGTCCACATGGACTGAAATAATCGATAATAAAGAATATCAATTTGCACCAATAAGAACAAGTTAGATAGAGACAGATAATATGCGCAAGACCGAGACACATATAGTAAAAGGCGTGAGTGGAGCAACGTCATTGGGTTGCGATTGGGTGAAAATAAAAGGCAAAATTGAGAGGTAAAAATAACATTTCTGTATAAAATTCAATTAGCTATTTCCAGACGTTGCGAGCCGTGTCGAAATTTCTGAGATTTAACTGGGGCGAGTGCAAATTTCGTAAAAATCGCATGCCGGGCTGCGGAATGGGAACATGGCATGCGAAATTCTGAAGAATTGTCCGTTTTGGGGACTAGACCGACAGACAGGCTAACCTCTATATATACCCAGGTGAATATGAACAAGCTCTCTGAGATTTTCGACTTGATTCAATGCGTTAAACAGTGCTTTTTAGTTTTCCGAGTTTGATAGAATAATTTAAACAGTTTGCTCGTATATTTTGGTGATTTAAAACAGTTTGTTATTTACGTGCTACAATGAATGTACTTTAGTGCACTTAGAAAAGAAGATACAAGGTAATAAAGTTAGTATCACTGTACTAATTAGTCAAAATTTGCAACGACAAATGAATACACAAAAGTAGGCAGTTTTGGCGTATATTGGTGAAAGAAGCATGAATTTCTTTGCTAATTTTCGGGGGTGTTAATAATTAAATGGTTCATAAACGTGCCTGGATCCACAAAACAAGGGTCAGATATACACAGATGAGTTCCGGAAAAGCCCTGAAACAACTTTAGATGAATGGTGGTGGAGAAATTTTAAAAGCGTTGAGAAGCAGAAGCCGTAAATATAACCCAGTTGGAATGGTGTGATTAACAAAAAGGACGATGTACATTGAAGCTACGAGTGCAGTAACCTTCAGGTAAATTATACTATTTTGTTTGAACTTTGATGTTTTCGTGTGTGTTGAATAACTTTATAATTTATTTACTTAAAATGGACAGTAATGAAGTTGTACTAACAACAAATTTTTAATTTTAAGGTGAAATTTTCTTGTTTAAGTCGAAAGGAGTATTTAGTATTTATGTTCTTGATGAAAATTTGGGTATGTCTTTGAGCTCAATTAGACGAACCTGGTTAATTAACGTAAAGGGGTGGTAGATGCTCTCTTTGTACTCAGACTCAGGTCTGCATATATTGTTATAGTAATTAGTAGGCATCCTACAAGGACTTTAATTTTGGATGCACATTAAAATGATAACAAATTTAAATCTTGAAATTTTCTGATACTGAAATTTATGCTGAATTTTTAATTTTGAAATTTTAATGTATTGTGAATATTGATGTAAATAGAGTTAACGTTGATGTTTGTGGTAGGAATGTGTTTGTTTTTTTTTATGAATGAGGATGAAGGTTTATCTAGGGGAGCAGCCGAGGCGATGAACAGAAGAAAGTCGACGGACCAGTTAATTTAGGAGGTTTCACAGCATACATGGGGACCCAAAAGTGAGGCTCGAGTTCCAAATAAAATTTTTGTGATTTTATTCCAGGAAACTGGCGATTTGAGAGAGAGAGTTTCTGTTTGTGTATAAATTTAAGAGTATTTTAGAGTGTGTGTGAGTGATTTGAACGTATGCAGAGAAAGGAGTGGTTAAGGAGTCAAGGAGTGGAAATTGGAAGTGACGATAGTGCATTGTGTGAGAAAAATTTGAAAATGGAAGAAGCTGGAGGCAGTAGAGATCAGTCGAGGACGGAATCAGGGGATCAAGGAAACGAGATGATAATGAGAATGCTAGAGAGGATGAACGAAGAAGCCAATAGAGCTAGGGATGAATCGAATAGAGCGAGAGAGGACTCAAATCGAAAATTTGAACAAATGAGTGAAGAATCGAACAGGAAGTTAGAGGAGATTAGTCAGAAAATAGATAAGACGAATCAAGAAGTTTTAGAATTTAAAAATAGCCTTACCGTGAAAATGGGGGAGGTTGAAAATAGGGTTGAAAAAAATGAGCGTGATATTACAGGTCTTCGACAGGAAATGGGACATTTAAGGTCCGAAGTACGCATTTTTTGTGAAGAAGAAATAAATGTAAAAATGACTGAAGTAACGGACTCATGTAGGGATCAGTTAGGCAGGGTAGAACGCGAAGTTAGTAGTATCAAATACAACATGTCAAATTTAACGGGGGATGGTCCCAGATTTTATACAGGTAGAGGATCATTGGACCAACACATGAAGTTTTATGGCGATAACAGGGTAAATCCACAAATTTTATTAATAGCGTAAGAAATCTAGTGGGAAATTTATTTGACGAACAGACTAAACTGAATACGATAAAGGCTTTATTGAAAGACAACGCGGAAGCATGGTACAATTTAGTAGGACAGGACATAGACACCTACACGGAGTTTGAAGACAGATTTTAAAGCACTACTGGAGTGACCACAGACAAGACCAGGTACGAGACGACTTAATCACAGGGAAATTTAAGGGAGAATTTTCAGGAAGTAGGAGCAATATGCTATACGCAAGTATAGCATAGCAAAGCAACTGAACCCACCACTGACGGACCGACAAATTATCAAGTATTTATCACGACACTTCGAGGTAGAAGTAAGACAACACGTAGCACTACAGAACATAGTGGACAGAGAAAGGTTTTAGAATACCTGCAGAGGTACGACGACGTAAGTAGTGGACGACCTCGGGATAATAGGGAAAGACAGATCAACACAGTTAGGTTTGACAATAGACGGGACAACTATGCTAGAAGGGGGAATAGTTACGGATACCAGCGACAGAATTGGGAACAGAGACGACCATACGTTAGAAGTAATAGTTTAGGAAGGGGACCTGCACCGAGACCGGAACCTACCAGAAGGAATAGTTTACCGGACATGAGGGGGACTGCTAATACAGACACGGAACGAGTGGAAACGCCTAGGACATACGCTGAGGTGACGGCTAGACCAGGACCGAGTAGGGAAAATAGACCTGGACAGGATTTTTAGAACGCGACAGACCACTAGATTTCAGTGTAAATGTATATGAACATCCACGTGAATTTTTCAAAATTGAGGAGGAAGAAAGAAACTGAGGAAAAATTATGTTTGCCAATTATTAATTTAGAAATTTTTGAGAATAATGTAGAAGTATTACTTGATACAGGGGCAGAGGCGAGTTTAATATCGGAGGAATTCGTCAGCAAAATTAAGGATAAGGTTTGTGATAGAATTATGCCTATAAAGCGTAGCCATTAGTAGCTCCAAATAAAAAGAAGTTTGCTGTAGTAAATAGTGTTGTGGTGCTTAGGATAAATATAGGAGGTTTAAGCTGTGAACAGGAGTTTGTAATTGTACTTGGACTGAAGTTTCAGAGCATTTTAGGTGTTGACTGTATGATGAAGTTAGGGGTTTTGATAGATATGGAACGGAAGGTAATAAGGATTATGGATAGGGTAGTGCCATGGAAGGGCAGTTATGAAGTCACAGAGGATGACACGGGGTTGAGTATTAATGTAGTAGAGGTAGAGGATGATGAAGGTAAACAGATCAACACAATAAGATGTCCAGAGGATAGGAGAGTAGAGGTTCAAGCTTTATTACAAAACATGCAGAATTAGTGGGGTAGAAGCAAGCACAGCGTTAGGCTATGGGCACATATTGGAAGTGGATAATTCAGAACCGTTCAACGCAAAGGTTTATCCTATTCCAGCAGCATATCGGGAGCAGGTGAAGGCAGAATTAAATAAAATGTTGGAAGATGGCATAATATAGGTATCAAACACTCATTTCATAAATCCGTTGGTGGTAGTTAAGAAAAAGGATGATAGCATTCGTTTATGTTTAGATGCACGAAAAATTAATCAACGGACCAAACCGCAATTCCATTGTCCACCATCCATGGACACACTTTTGACGAGATTAAGTGGCAAGTTTATTTTTAGTAAATTAGATTTAAGGAATTCATTCTGGCTGATTCCATTACACAAAGATTCTAGAAGGTACACAGGATTTTCCGTAGAGGGAAAAATCTATAATTTTAAGGTTAGTACCGTATGGTTTGTCAACGTCAAGTGCAGCATTAATTAAGGCAATGCAAGCAATTTTAGGAGCATATGAGCAATTCTGCATACACTATGTGGATGATATTTTAATTTTTAGTGAAACTGAGGAACAACATTACTCTCATTTAGAACGGATATTATTAGAGCTTAAATTAGCAGGATTGAGGCTGAATATAGAAAAATGTGAATTTTTTTCAAAAACTGTTAAATTTCTGGGGTATGTGGTGAACACTCAAGGTATGTGTATCGATAAAGAAAGATTGTCCGAACTTTTGACATATCCGAGACCTAATAACATTAGGAAATTAAGAGCTTTTTTGGGGGTCCTTAACTTTTATACAAAGTTTGTACCGGGATTTGCTGAAAAAGCGAGTCCATTGTTTAAACTTCTGAAGAAGGGAGTAAGATGGAGTTGGACGGAAAGTCAAGAGGCAGCATATCTAACACTGTTGGAACAATTTCACGACCAACTAATTTTGAGGCATCCCAGATTTGATGTAGGTTTCGTACTGAGGACGGATGCATCGGATAGTGCGTTAGCAGCAGAGTTGTACCAAGTACAAGAGGGGGAAGAGGTGCCCATATCTTTTGTTTCACGCACACTGAAGCCGCATGAAGTAAATTACACGATTAGTGAAAAGGAGATGGCTGCAGTGGTGTTTGGTGTTACAAGGTTAAAATTTTTTTTGATCGGAAGACATTTTGTAATTGAAACGGATCATTCGGCGTTGTGTGCGTTGATGAATACAAGATTTTCAAATAATCGAGTATATCGATGGGGGTTGTTACTACAGGAGTTTGACTTTGAGATTAAATATATTAAGGGAGAAAACAATTTTATAGCAGACGCGTTTAGTAGAAACCGAGACAAAGATAACAAAAGACCGTGTGACATCATGATTGCCATGAACAGTCTACTACAAAACGATTCAGTATATGGAGAAGAGGAGATCTTGAGGAACCAGAGGCAGAGTGAGGAGTTACAGATTATTAGAACGAAGTTAGAAAACGAACCGGGATTTAAAACTTCCATATGATAAACGGATTTTTGTGTAAAAAAATTCAAGACTTGGAAGTGTATGTAGTGGATAGGGTACAAGCAAAATTAATTATCAAAGATCTGCACTTAAGATATGGTCACATAGGGATCCGAAAGACATGGTTAATTTTAGAGAAACGTTTTTTCAACTAAAGACTTAGGGTTAGTAAAGTCAGTCATCAACACTTGTCACTTATGTACTTTAGGAAAGTACAAAAATAGTACGAGTCAAGATGTGGTACAAAGTATACACGTACAAAATCCCCTGGACTTAGTTGCTATTGACTATTTGAGTAATCTAGTCAGAAGTACAAAGGGACACAAACATGTGCTGATTGTGACTGATGTGTTTTCGAAATTTACCAAATTATATCCCACTCGGGATTGTAACACAGTCGGAACAAACAAGAAATTGGAACAATTTTGTAGGGAAGTAGGAACTTTTAAACGAGTATTAGCAGACAATGCTACTTATTTTAATAATCAAAGATTTAGGGATTATTGGGAGAGGCAAAACATCAAAGTGGTGTTTTGCAGCATAAGGCATCCTCAAGCTAATCCAGCTGAGCGATATATTCAAGAGACAGTTAAATTCTTGCGTTTGGCTTCACATAGGAATCATCGTTTATGGGAGGACAATTTGTCCAAGGTTGAATCTTTTATCAATGAAACCCCTAGTACCGTGACAGAAACCAGTCCCATTATGCTGATCAAGCAACAGTATCCCGAAAGACCATGGCAAATTGTGCCTAGGAACGATGAATTTCAACAACTTTTAGTAGATGTGAGGGAGAAGTTAAGGAAGAGAGCTGAAAAATATACAAGGAAGATGAACGCGAGAATTAGAAAGAGGGTAAAATTTAAAGTGGGAGACCAGGTAGTAGTAAAAGCTTGAGAGTAGGGAAGAGATAGGATGACATGTGCTAAACTACACTTGCCCTATGAGGGACCTTTTGAGATAGGTGAAGTAGTAGGGAGTGCACGTATTTATTAAGGAAGTAGGTACGGGAAATGAGAGGACGGTTTCACGTCAACCTACTATTCCCTTATACCGGAGAACCAGCACCACAGGAGAAATAGGTGTATGATAGAGTAAAATTTAAATAGGATAGGGATAGAATAGGTGTATATAGAAGAGTAGAAGTAGGTGTGTATAGAAAATAAAGCTAGGTATAGGATAAATATGGGAGATAAGTAGAAATAGGTTTAGGATGTGAATAAAGTGTAAATGTAGGAAGAAAAGAAGATAGGTTAAGTATAGATATTTCATATAAGATTAGTAGAGAGTTAGGAATAGAGTAAGAGTAGGATAGGCATATAGGATTAGGTAGGGGGAAGTAAAGTATAGTGAAGATTAGTTAAAAGTTAGAAATAGGATAGGTATATAGGATGTATATAGGATTAGATGGATAAGTAGGATGAAGTTAAGGATAATTTCAGTTTATAAAATTAGGTGAGAGTTAGGAATAGGATAGGGATATAGGATAGGTGTAAATATTTTTTTTTGGATTGGATATAAGTTAGGTAAGTTAGATAGATAAGGGTAGAGAGAGATAGGCAATTTTTTTTGTAAATTTTTTTTGTCTAAATGCTTTATATTTGCATTCAAATAAGTGGGATTATTTGTATTCAAATAGGGGGAAAATACTCATATTTAGACCAGGGTAGAAAATTAAATAATCACATCAAATAATTTTAATCACCGTGTAGAAGCTTTGGGAAAAGGTACGCGAGTTATGTATCCCCCAATTACCTATATATATTGATGTATTGAATCTAATATGAATTATTAGAAATTATTAAGTAAAAGTATAAGTTCAATGCAACATTGTAACACAAGGATAACCCAGAGAGGTTATCGACAGTTCATGGGAACGGAATGCAGCTTTGCATCCGTGAGGGCAGTGATACTGCAGGTGGCAGGTCACAGGCGGTCAACATACCGCAGTTACTTAGAATTAAGTTGTTACATTGTAATAAAGTGTACAATAAAGAGAAACGCAGACATGAGATCTGCAAGTTCTCACAGCCGTGTGAGGGGCAGGTTATTATAAAAGGCCCGGGAGCTCAATGCCCGGCAGTCAGTCTTCAAACTCCATACTTCGTTGTTTGAGCTACTCAACCGAGTCAGTCTTCGAACTCCATACTTCGTTGTTCAAGCTACTCACTAGTCAATAATTAATTTTAGTATTATGTACAAGTTCATCTGTTTCAAAGTAAAATAAATGTGTTAAAGTCAAAAGCTTTTTTAAAAAACCAGCTCCAAAGGCCCGAACTTTAACTGGCGCAGTCGTAACGGATGTCAAAAGGGCACTGAAAATCCAAAAATCGGAAGATTGGTGACCAAGAATTTTTATTCGAAATTTTGGCAGAACCCAAACCAAGTTGGAGGAAGAACAAGCATAGTCTGAATCCAGCAACAAACCAAGTTGGACAAGGAACAAGAATCGTCTAAGGCCAACAAAACAAACCAAGGTGGACAAGATACAGAATCGATCGAACCCACCAAAGAAACAGATGAAACTAATGTAAGTTCATTTCCATAATTTTATTTCAAACCAAAAACTATAATTGATATATGCTAGTACTATTATTTTATTTATTGTTTATGAATTTATTTTATATTGTTTTGAAAATAATTTCAAAGTGAATTATTTCCAAAAAAAAAACGAGACCTTATTAACCTATGAGACGAATGTTAAAGAGATATTTTTCTTTCTTTAAAAAGCAAATGAAACTTAAATTTTAAAAGAAATCTTCTTTTAAAGTAAATAAGAATTGAATTTAAAAAGAAATCCTTACCATAATTAATAGAACAAACTCAAAATAATCCAAAAAAAAAAAAAAAAACGGGCGCACATTCACAAACACCAAAAACAAGAAACATTAACAAACGCGATTCAAAAACGTTTTCAATCCGGCAAACTAGAAACACAGAACGCAATTTAATTTCAAAGCTAATTCGAACAAGCAGTACAGAACGTTTAATTAAGGACCTCTATAATACTGAATAAATCACAAGAACATTCTGCATTAACTAAAAAATACGGTAACTTAAAACCACCTAAGATAAATACGCGAAGAAAGCATTCCTTATTATACAATTAAAACTCAGAGAAAATCGCTTTCAGAATCCTTGCACAGTACTAAGAAAATAGCTTTCAGGAACTTTCAGTACTAAAGCAATTTGCATCATACACGGGATAATAAAATCGACGCAGTTTCTACATTAATACCTACAATCCATAAAAGCGTGTACAATTGCAATAAAATCTAAACGTTTTTCAACTAAGTAACCAGCATTATAAAGTGCATTATTTCAATACGAAAATAGAATAACGCTAAACGCTCATAATTGTAAACCTGAAAACTAACTACGAAGAGTTCAATTACAAGTTGAGAACACCGAGATATCTAAAAATAAAACAGACATAACACTTTACATTAGCGAGTACGGAAAGTGCAATTACCTCAACGTAGTATTCAATTTCAACAGTAAAATACAAAAGTAAGTAACCTCAGGTCATAATTACGCAACTCAGTAAAACCCACGGAAGAGTATTAATTACGAGTGAACTAAAACAAAGCTAAAACGAGAATAAATCCATCCATTTAAGATTCCTTAAGAAGCAGGAACTCAAGACAAAGTAAAAGCTGCATTAAAAACAGACAAATCCCAGACTACGGTAATTATTCTAACATTATTGAAATAAATCTCACAAGAACATCACTGCACTGTGTAATTAAATATAAACAAAGAACGACTACGATTTTAAAAAATAACTCGACGCAATATAAACTTAAAATTAATAAATCTAATACTACAAGTACGAAATTAATCTCAAATTTTTTACCAAATTTTTATCCACCCAATCCAAACTGAAAATTAACAAATTCAAATCAAAAATAACGCCGAAAAATAACAAAATAAACCTCAACCTTTACCAAAATTTTATTTACCTAATCTAATTGAAAAATTAACAAACCAAAACCGAAGTTAACATTTCAAATAGCTAAATCAACATCAATTTTTACAAAACTCTAAGTTATCCAATCTAAAAAGGAAAAATTAAAAAACCAAAGCAAAAATAACGTCATAAAAAAGAAAATCATCCCCAATTTTTACAAAATTCAAAATTACTTAATCCAAAAGAAAAATTAATACATCCAAAGCATAATTAACGCTACAAATAGAAAATTAACCCCAATTTTTACAAAATTTGAAATTTCACAACCCAAACGGAAAATTAATAAATCCGAAGCAAAAGTAACAATACAAATAGCGAAATAAAGCTTAATTCAAAAAAAAAAATAAATAAATTTTTTTTTTTTAAATTTCCAAAAATCGAAAATAACCCTTAACCAACATGAGTAACACAGACCTACGTCTCTATTTAGAGACAATTCAGACGTTCGATGGCACGCAGGCCCATCTCTCAAATTTCATTGGAGCATCTGAAATGTTCCTAAAAACCTTTTACAAACCCGGAGATGACGCAAGAAATTCATTGCTTATACGCTTGGTAATAAGTAAACTAGCCGGAAGGGCACTAACCTTAATCGCCAGTAGGGACGACTTATCGGAATGGGAACAGTTTAAACAACTACTAATTGCATATTTCGGGGACCAACGTAATATAAAATGCCTGGTCCGAGACCTAATAAACCTTAGAATGGAACACAATCAATCCCCCTACCAATTCGGAATGAAATGCCAAGACGTGAGAAGTTTAATTTTAACAAAATTAAAAATCGAAGAACCCGATCAAAACGCTAGACATTTAAAAACAAAAATGTATGACGAAATGGCACTAGACACATACATAAACGCTTTACCAGAACGACTATCGGATAAAATCAGATTCCAACGACCCCAAAATTTAGAAGAAGCTATGAGCCTAGTAATAGAAGAAGAAAATGTAATGTATTACCGCAACAGACTATACAATCCCAACGCAAATAAAAGTTATTCACCAACAAAACTATACAAGCTACAAGACAAACAATCCCTCAACAAAATTCACACCCTTTAACCCACAAACAAATCAACCGCGAAGTAACAACCCAAGTTTTAACAATACCAATTTTAATAATCAATATAAACATTTTTCAAGACCAACATTCAACCCAACTTTTACGAAACCCGCATTCCAACCGAGATTCAATCAAAACCTAAGCCAACAAAGACCAGTATTCAACGCAAACCCCAATAGAAATACACCAATGACTAATACTCATAACAACCCTAACAATTATTACAAACCAACACCAATGGACACCTCATCTGGTAACACCAGACAAAACACAAAAATAACACATATCCGACCAAACCCTCATCAGAAACGTAATTTTACATCGAAAGAATTATTTCATCAAGAAATAGAAAAATTTGACACTGACCAGAATAATTACATTGAGACACCTACAAACAATGAATCAAACCATGCAGAAACTTATGAACGTGACGAACAATACGAAACTTACGAGGAGTACGACGAAGAAAACTCAAACTCAAATTTTCAAATGGACCAATTCATAACCGACCAAACTTAATAAATTTAAATAACATAAATCATTTAGTATTACCATACATAGAAATACCCCACGCCAAATTCAAACTATTAATCGACACCGGATCATCTAAAACATTAATTAGCCCCAGAACCGTACAAAAACACTATTTAGATTATGTAGAAAGAGAACCATTTAAAATTAAAACAGCTCATCAAACAACACTACACCAATTCGTAGCCAATATACCCTTACCAAGAACATTTAATGTTAAAATGAAACATAAATTTTGTGTATTCGAATTTAACGACAAATATGACGGATTAATCGGAATGGACCTTCTAAGAAAATTAGGAGCCAACATTGACATTAAAAATCGCTTATTAAGGACAAAATACGGAAAAATCCCAATTAAATTTCAAAACACACAAGTTGAACAAAAATACACTATAGAACCCCGAACGGAAAGAAAAATAAAATCCCAGTAAAATCTAACAAAAATTTAGGAATAATAAATCATATAACTTTTCAACAAGGAGTAGAAACCCCAACTGCCTTAGTTCAAATAAAAGATAACTTTGCAACCACAACAATATTAAATTCAAACGACTATCCCGTAGAATTATCATTGACAGACCCAATTAACGTAGAAGAACTAAATTTTAACGAAATGGAAATAGAAGAAAATTTAGAAAACGAATACAACCCAATGGAACATGACGAAATGTTAAGAGAAAATTTAACTAACATCCGCTTTAATACCGATATCAATCAAGAAGAAGAAAGAGCAATTAAAACTTATGTTTCGAATACCGAGACATATTCCATTGTGAAGGAATACCATTAACATTCACCAACACAGTAAAACATAATATCGAGTTGACAGACAATAAACCAATCTTTACAAAAGCATATAGACTACCTCATGCAAGCCAAGAAGAAGCTGACAGACAAGTAGCAGATTTATTAGACCAAGACATAATCCAGCACTCCAATTCACCATGGAGCAGCCCCGTGTTAATAGTACCTAAGAAATTAGACGCAACCGGAAAGAGAAAGTACAGAATGGTAATAGACTATAGAAAGTTAAATGAAAAACGGTAGATGACAAATATCCACCACCAAATATTACCGAAATTTTAGACAAATTAGGCAAATGCCAATATTTTACAACATTAGACCTAGCATCAGGATACCATCAGGTAGAGATGGAAGAAAAGACATATCAAAACAGCCTTCAGCACACCTAGAGGACATTACGAATACAAACGAATGCCATTTGGACTAAAGAACGCACCCGCTACTTTCCAGAGAGTCATGGACAATATACTACGAGGAATACACAATGAGAAATGCCTTGTATACCTTGACGACATCATAGTTTATTCCACATCACTGGTAGAACACATAGAAAGATTGAAAGAAGTATTCGAAAGACTTAGACAAGCACATTTTAAAGTACAATTAGACAAAAGTGAATTTTTACAAAAGAAGTATCATTTTAGGACATGTAATAACACCCCAAGGAGTAATGCCAAATCCAGACAAAACAAATGCAGTTCTAAATTACCCATTGCCAAAACAAACAAAAAATTAAAGGATTTCTAGGACTTAGTGGTTACTACCGCAAATTCATTAAAGGTTACGCTCAGATAACCAAACCCCTGACAAATTGTTTAAAAAGGAAACAAAATTGAACACACCCGGAATTTATTAAAGCCGTAGACAAAATTAAAACATATTAACTAATCACCCTGTATTAGAATACCCAGACTTTACAAAACCTTTTATACTGACAACAGACGCATCGAATGTAGCATTAGGCGCAGTATTGAGCCAAGGAAAAGTAGGTAGCGATAAACCTATCAGCTACGCATCCAGAACCCTAAATAAAACCGAACAAAAATATAGCACTATAGAAAAAGAATTATTAGCCATAATTTGGGCAACAAAATATTTTAGACCTTACCTATACGGAAGAAAATTTTACATATATACCGACCATAGACCACTAGTATGGTTATGCAAACTGAAAGAACCGAATTCAAAATTACAAAGATGGAGAATCAGACTCGAAGAGTACGATTACGAAATTATATATAAAAAGGGAATTTATAACAACAACGCAGACGCTTTAAGTAGAATCCAACTCAATGCATTAGAAACGGAATCCATTATAGGAAACGTAGACGAAGCAGAATTAAGGGAAGATCCAGACGAGATCGACACAATACATTCGACACAAAACGAAGAACCTAAAAACGCGATTAAAATTTTAAACGAAGCAATCGATATGAAACCCAATCAATTTATAATAACCGAAGTTTTAAATAACCCCAATCCAGTAAAATATACAAAAGTAGATAATAAAAAGATATACCAAATTCAAATAACTAAAGATGACAACGAGGAACAAATAATTAAAATTTTAAAAGAATACACCCCCGAGAAAAAACGATTTTATTTTTATTTCAACACCGAACATTTATATCAAAGATTTTCAGAATTATACATCAAATTATTCAATAACTCTGGACCTGAACTCATCAGATGTACTAGAAAACTAATAACACTAGACGACCCTGACGAAATAAACGATGTAATTAGAAATCAACACGAAGGAAAAACTAACCATCGTGGAATTAACGAAACAATAAAACAACTCATAAGACGTTATTATTTTAAAGACATGAAGGACTTGACCACAGATTTCATTAACCAATGTGAATTATGTGACAGAGCGAAATACGATAGGAAACCCCCAAAGATACCCTTAATGTTAACCAAAACACCCGACAAACCATTTCAAAAACTACATGCCGATACTCTAGTAGTAGAAGCACAAAACTATCTAACAATTATAGACGCATTCACAAAAATAGGCCAAGCAATACCAATCACATCCAAAAATAGCATTGACGTGACCCAAGGATTTTTACAATATTTCACATTTTACGGAACACCCGAATCAATCACTTTAGACAATGGTAGCGAATTTAAAAATGAGACAATACAAAACACGTTAGAACTTCACAAAATAAAAATTCATTTCATAACGGAAAACCACCCTGAATCAAACGGACTAATCGAACGATTACATTTAACCCTGCTAGAACAAATTCGATTATTAAGAATAAATTATAAAAAGGAACATATAACCAATTTAATGTCATACGCACTAATCGCCTATAATAACACAATTCACTCATCAACAAATTTTACACCCTTAGAATTAACCTTAGGACATTCAGATTCACGAAATCCCTATGACATACACTACAATAAAGAAGTATATCAACAATATGCGAAAGATCACAAACAAAAACTAAAAATAACTTATGACAAGGTAAAAGATAAATTAGAAAACGATAAAGAACGTATCACCACAACCCGAAATAAAAATACCGACTCAAATAAATTTTCAATAGGACAAACCGTATATGAGAAAAACTTTCAAAGCAAGCGACATAAAACAGCACCCAGAAATTTAGGACCATTTAAAATTAAGAAAATATCAGATAAAAACATAGCAGTAGTAGACAACGGTAAAATAACAAAATACATTCATTTAAAAAACCTAAGACACCCTGTAATTTCAGATGGACAATCATCACCCTTACCGTCAACCTCCACCCAGGTAGAACGGACAACCAAATAATAACATAAGATAAATATAACAACCCCAATATACTACCAATAAACTAGGCAGTATACAAAATTACAATATTTACTCAAATAATATCAACCCTTACTTTAATGCAACAAATTTTAGCAACATTAAGAATAACGAAATAATATTTTTGATAGAAATCTAGATAGTAGAAAGTAACAATTATCAATATTATCATTTATTTGCTTTTCCAACAAAGGTTACTAGCACATACCAAGTAATCATACCCAAAACCAAATTCCTATCCCTAAATGAACTGAGATATGGTTATACAAACGAAAAATGTACTGAAGTAACACTAAACCAATATTTATGTCAATCGATGACGACAACAACCATTCAAGAAGACAGCCCTTGTGAAGTACAACTATTAAAATTCTCAAATCATTACGAAAACTGTGAAACTAAACAAGTGCAAATAACTAATATGAAAATTCAAAAAGTTACAGATAACAAATGGATAGCCATTTTCCCAACAGAAGTAATAGCAACCATCTACTGCAACCAAGATGAAAATAACCAAGCATTAATCGGAAGCAAACTAATTACCCTCAAAGAAGATTGTTATGTGAAATTGAAAGGAGAATTAATCAGAGTTTATCAAGATCCCATAACAACAAAGAAACTTGCAAACCTACCGGAACTACAATTCAAAATACAACAAGAAGACGAAGAAATAATAAAGAAACCTATGAAGCTAGAGCATCTAGACTTAGACGACCTCAACCACGCCGTGAAATTAGTGGAAAGTTACAAAGAACAATTAAGTGAACTCAAAACGCCAAAGTTACATTATAATAACATAAGTGTTTGGACAATTGTATTGATCATTTTAATAATTTTTGTAGTCATGTATGTATTTTACAAAATGTACCTTAGATATAAGAATGAAGGAAACAGTTCTAGATTTAAGGAAACAAAGAAAAATAAAGAAACGACAAGTATACCTTTAGAAATAATGAATTTTAAATGAATTTAAATAATGTATTTTATGTATTTAAAATTAAGAAAACCTTAATTTTTCATTTACGGTGGAGGAGTTATGTATCCCCAATTACCTATATATATTGATGTATTGAATCTAATATGAATTATTAGAAATTATTAAGTAAAAGTATAAGTTCAATGCAACATTGTAACACAAGGATAACCCAGAGAGGTTATCGACAGTTCATGGGAACGGAATGCAGCTTTGCATCCGTGAGGGCAGTGATACTGCAGGTGGCAGGTCACAGGCGGTCAACATACCGCAGTTACTTAGAATTAAGTTGTTACATTGTAATAAAGTGTACAATAAAGAGAAACGCAGACATGAGATCTGCAAGTTCTCACAGCCGTGTGAGGGGCAGGTTATTATAACAAGGCCCGGGAGCTCAATGCCCGGCAGTCAGTCTTCAAACTCCATACTTCGTTGTTTGAGCTACTCAACCGAGTCAGTCTTCGAACTCCATACTTCGTTGTTCAAGCTACTCACTAGTCAATAATTAATTTTAGTATTATGTACAAGTTCATCTGTTTCAAAGTAAAATAAATGTGTTAAAGTCAAAAGCTTTTTTAAAAAACCAGCTCCAAAGGCCCGAACTTTAACTCGCGTTATTAAAAAAACCGTGAAGCATAAAAATTCATTCGTTTCATTAAAAATAAAGGAGTTAAATTATGTACAAGACGCTTGCTATAAAAAAAAAGGAAGCAGTATTAAAAAGCTACGTGTAATTTAATTATTCCTAGTAAAGAAACAAAGAGAAATTACGTGCAAAATTTATATTAATTAACTCTATTTTAAGTAACCGGTATTAAACAAAATGTACAGATAATAATTAATATTTGATTAGGAGTCACTAAAAATTAAAGGGTATTAATTTTAATTGAAGTTAATTGAACCATTAGTAACATATAATATCTATAAAAACTTGAAAAAACCCAATAAAATGCAAATCGTAGAAGTGTTATTATGTTTGAACACCTGCGTATTTTTAAAAGGCTCATTCTGCGTAAATTTGGCAGATAACAAATGGTTACAGAGAATCTTGGAGAAACCGTAGCTTAATAGTTACGAGAAATGCTAAAGGTGGGTTATTTCACAGTCCACATAGACTGAAATAATCGATAATAAAGAATATCAATTTGAACCAATAAGAACAAGTTAGATAGAGACAGATAATATGCGCAAGACCGAGACACATATAGTAAAAGGCGCGAGTGGGGCAACGTCATTGGGTTGCGATTGGGTGAAAATAAAAGGCAAAATTGAGAGGTAAAAATAACATTTCTGTATAAAATTCAATTAGCTATTTCCAGACGTTGCGAGCCGTGTCGAAATTTCTGAGATTTAACTGGGGCGAGTGCAAATTTCGTAAAAATCGCATGCCGGGCTGCGGAATGGGAACATAGCATGCGAAATTCTGAAGAATTGTCCGTTTTGGGGACTAGACCGACAGACAGGCTAACCTCTATATATACCCAGGTGAATATGAACAAACTCTCTGAGATTTTCGACTTGATTCAATGCGTTAAACAGTGCTTTTTAGTTTTCCGAGTTTGATAGAATAATTTAAACAGTTTGCTCGTATATTTTGGTGATTTAAAACAGTTTGTTCTTTACGTGCTACAATGAATGTACTTTAGTGCACTTAGAAAAGAAGATACAAGGTAATAAAGTTAGTATCACTGTACTAATTAGTCAAAATTTGCAACGACAAATGAATACACAAAAGTAGGCAGTTTTGGCGTATATTGGTGAAAGAAGCATGAATTTCTTTGCTAATTTTCGGGGGTGTTAATAATTAAATGGTTCATAAACGTGTCTGGATCCACAAAACAAGGGTCAGATATACACAGATGAGTTCCGGAAAAGCCCTGAAACAACTTTAGATGAATGGTGGTGGAGAAATTTTAAAAGCGTTGAGAAGCAGAAGCCGTAAATATAACCCAGTTGGAATGGTGTGATTAACAAAAGGGACGAGGTACATTGAAGCTACGAGTGCAGTAACCTTCAGGTAAATTATACTATTTTGTTTGAACTTTGATGTTTTCGTGTGTGTTGAATAACTTTATAATTTATTTACTTAAAATGGACAGTAATGAAGTTGTACTAACAACAAATTTTTAATTTTAAGGTGAAATTTTCTTGTTTAAGTCGAAAGGAGTATTTAGTATTTATGTTCTTGATGAAAATTTGGGTATGTCTTTGAGTTCAATTAGACGAACCTGGTTAATTAACGTAAAGGGGTGGTAGATGCTCCCTTTGTACTCAGACTCAGGTCTGCATATATTGTTATAGTAATTAGTAGGCATCCTACAATGACTTTAATTCTGGATGCACATTAAAATGATAACAAATTTAAATCTTGAAATTTTCTGATACTGAAATTTACGCTGAATTTTTAATTTTGAAATTTTAAAGAATTGTGAATATTGATGTAAATAGAGTTAACGTTGATGTTTGTGGTAGGAATGTGTTTGTTTTTTTTATGAATGAGGATGAAGGTTTATCTAGGGGAGCAGCCGAGGCGATGAACAGAAGAAAGTCGACGGACCAGTTAATTTAGGAGGTTTCACAGCAATATATATATATATATATATATATATATATATATATATATATATATATGATATGCTTGTGATGAAGTCAACAAAAGAGATTGCATACGTATTGAATGAGTAATATGAAAACAGGTTTAGAATATTCTACGCTTTGTTGGTAAAGATAATAAATTTTCTTTGGTGACTTTGGGTTTTGAGTAAATGATTGTTAATAAATGAGATTTATAAAATTAACTGATTGAAAAGTGTATTTTGAATAATTTCAAAAGCTGTATATAACATATTGGTTTCATTATATAAAATCTAAATTTACTGAATTTTATAATTGCAAATAAATGCTAGCCGAGGTAATAAGATTTAAGTAGTACAAAAGCGGAGCCACAAGTTGAATAGGAAAGAGATAACTCGCAGGCGGTAACGTATCGAATTTTGCCATTGGTAGATAGAGTTGTTTAATGATAAAAGTCCAGTTGATAGCAACATTAAGAAAACAGCTGGAGGAGGAGATAATTACACTTAATCGTGAATATTAAAATGGTGGTCCAATAATTTAGAGTACGTAGCAAATAAATATAACAGCCCAACGTTGGAGCATGATAATTCTTCTAATATCATAGCAATATATATAGATTTTTTTCGCATTTCTCGAATTATAAAATAAAATCCGTGTCATACACTATAACATACCCTTATTATGACCTCTATTTTTAATTTTAACTACCGAACCACCAAGTTAGGCTATTATATTTTCGAACAAAGAAGTAAATAAAAAATAATACTACTAGAATCTCAATCAAGTTTTCATCTCAACAAAGCATAACGTACATATCTAAATCTTGTAGATACACCCCGATCGTGCGCATACCCACTCTGATTACTTGAAGTAAAATGGCCCGAACCCTCACTTTCCAAGATCATCAGGCACTTGTCAACGATTTTTATGTCACGTGTTGTTTATGATATAGTCTCACAGACATTTGGCTTCTAGGACCCTAGCCGGTCAGTTTCTCCAAAAAAGTTTGCTAGCCAGTTGGCAGATGACACACACCTAGTGCGCGCCGAGGATTAATAACTATTAATTCTAACTCGAGATTGTGTGTCCATTAACACAAACGTTGCCTATGTGGCTGTGCAGTCTTCGAGACAAACCTTCGTTTTTGCAACGATAATCACTGTTAGTTTCCACTGCATTGACAACGTACTTATCCCTACTTCCACCTAAAGTCTTTGCAAATATAAATACAAGGAAATTGATTATTTTTATAAACGTCAGCAGCAAAAAAGATAAATATTTTGAAATATATCAAATTCAATATTTATAATTGTCCCTGATACAATTTAAAACTGAATATGTCCAGCAAAATAGGGTACCGTTTTTATTTCCAGAAAAGCGAAAAGGTAAGCAAATACTTAAAACAAGAGAGTGCTGTATTTGAATATTACTGTTTATTTTTTAAATTAATATTGGGAAATAGGGATATTGCGAATAACCCATTACAATAAAAAGTAATGCGCACATTACAAATTCTTGGTGTACCCATTACCGCGACTTAAAAATCTTTATGCTATTTTAATCTAAGTTTCGGTAATTGTATGATAGTGAATGGCCAAAGACTGTGTACCTTGTGCCTTAGTTTTCTAAATACACTCCCTGTGTAATATTTGGAATAGGCTCTGGTTTCTGCGAACTTCAAGCATATAATGTTGCTGTCATATAACCTGCATTTCCTACTAGGAGACACCACTGAATAAACCTTTTTAGGCTAAACATGTGAAAAATAGTACAATAGGGTGAAAGTGCCTCCTGTGTTCTAAAAGAATAATTATCATTAAGTTCACAGAAAGCTGGGCGACCCTAAAGTGGTTTCCGATAATAATACTGTATGGAGTTGTTAACGTTGTCCAAAGTTACAAGTCTAATTAAAAAGTTTAGAAAGTTATTAACTTTGTTAGAGCTTTTAAAATTGTACAAATTTACTATACAGTCCAGTTAGTGCTTTCAAAATCCAAACTATTCTGTGTCAATAGTAATTCGGAACGTAACGTAATCTAGTGCTTTGATCCATGGCGTTTTACATTACAGTATGCTTTTTATTCGATAGTTGTTTTCGATCAGTGTTCAATATTCTGTACTGTGCAAGTCTGGTGATTGGTATTTGACACGACGTGCTTATCAAACAGCTAATTTAAGTTTAGAATTGGTTTCTAAACTTTCCCAACATCAAAATTGGGATTGTGAGGTTTCTCTATCAATATACCTTAGTGTAATATTTTTAAATTAGTTATTTAAACAGTTAAGCCAAAATCTCTAGAATTAATTATTCGAAATAATTCTTATATTTCATGAATGTAGTTCCAGAATCCAGATACCAATGTATTCATTTTCAAACAACCATAAAATATTAAATAAATGGCATATGGTATAATATTATATATACTCCAAAAATCGATTCTATTGCTAGTGTTATTTTAACTCCCCTTCTTAAAATTTAAATTACAGAAAGTTATAGTTCCAATGAAAATAAGATTCGGATAAAATTGATTAAAAATGAATAATACCCCTTAACCACAGAAAATTTAAAATACTAGATACGTATTTCGACCACTATGTAGTCATCGAACTAAATTACGTAAATTCTTTTGTACGACTTAATGTTTGCTCAAGTAACGTGCTAGCGTTACACAATTTTGATTTAAGTTGAACCCTTTATGTGCAAGAATTGTATTATGTCCTTTAAATAGTCTTTGATAGCCTTTGTAACTTTCCAGAAGACTTACGTGTCTATCCGTAGCTTTTTTTATTTTGAAAGTTGCGTTCTTAAAATTTCTTTTATTTTTCTTTTTTTGAAGATATTATTGACTAATGCTTGCGGGTAGTTATTGTCGAGTAGTGCGTTTTGATTTTTTAATTCTCATTCCCTGTACTCCGGATTTGATGATTTTATAGACCAGTTTGCAAGACCAATTATTACAGACCTTATTGCGATAAAGGATGGTGTTAAAATAATTTAAATAGCTTCTCGACTAAGTTAGTTTTGAATACCACGCGGTTTTTATTTTGTGACTTTCATTATTATGATAAATAAAAAACAATATGTTGATACGCTTTATTTTAGAGCTCCAACATAATATTGTATCGATTTAGGTTTGGGGACTTTTTAGAACTCTGCCTAGGGAAATTCTCAGCAGATAACAATCATAAAGGTAACGCCCAAAAAAAACCGCACCAAGTTGTGGTTTACACGGATGTTCAGGACATTGACTTTTCTTTGTGGTCGGCGAATATGCTGACATAACGATTCTCCCGTTAAAACGGCTTTGTTTCCACCAACGCGGGTGAAAGTGTGTTAACCTCGATTGGAGGGTGTAGACATTTACGTGGAAAATACTATAGCATATCCCGAACACTTTCTTACCGCCTTGCGTGGAGTGCTGACATGTGCTAGTGCTTCGAGCATATCGATAATATCGACCAGTAGTTCCCACCTCCTTACCTTTCTCTAATATCGTATCGTCTAACGATGTGTTTTTGTGCATTGTGGGTATAATTTGATGAACTAAAAAGACAAATTTGGGAAGAGTTACGGATTGAACTTTTCCTGTTACATTTTTGTACTGCATTTTATGTGGGAATTAATGTTTAGAAAAAATTTATGATTCTAATAATATTTGGAGTATGTACAAGGTATAGGGGCATTCTTGGGGATTGATGTGCAAAAATTACACGAAGAATTAAGGTTTTACTATGATCTCGTATTAAACCGGAGGTAAAGTAAAAAGACTGTGGCAAAGCCCTATTACTTTCTTTGATAATATAATTGTAAATATTTATCTGGGGTCATTATTTATTTCAAAATGTGTTTTGAAATGGTTATTTTAAAAAGCGGGTGCATATAATGTATAAATAATGAGTGAATGAGGAGTTCTATGTTGATCCTGGCTTGTTATCTTTCTATAACTATGTTAATAAACTTAGGCGATTTACCGTAGCAAAGTTTTTTTAGTAGTGAGTTTATTTACAGAAAGTAGCTGAGCAGCTGTGGCATACTTTAAGCTTTTTAGGTATATAAGAAGCATCGACGGTTTGTAGTATCTTGGCGTCCATGAATGTGGAATTTTATCATCTGTACTAGGAGCGCGAATCAGAGCAGCTTACGCAGTATTTTTGTCGACTCAATCGTGGGGCTTTAATAGTAGGAGATCGCAGCAATTTATGGCACCCTGGAAGTTGGGAATCTTTGTAGTAGTGAGTGACGACCAACAACAGACTCGTAGTATTAAATGACGCCCAAATCGTGGAATTTTTCATTTTTTCATATTACAGGGGACAGGACGCAGTAATTTATATATATATATATATATATATATATATATATATATATATATAAGACAGACAGACGAGATGCCCAAATTGTTGTTGTTGAATATTCAAATCAACAATTTCCAATCAGATGGATTGGTACTATGGACTGATAGCTTGGCCGGCCCGATCACCAGACCTCACACCACTGGTCTATTTTTGGTGGGGCTACATAAAAGAATTAGTTTATCAAACCCAACGTGTAGATTTAGATGGTCTTAAAGAACGTATTCGTGAAGTAGCAATACGCCAGCCATGACTCACGCTGCATGCACAAGAGCGCTTCTAGGACGTTTTGAAGCCTGCGTAGAATCGACGGGAAATAATTTTGAACATTTACTTTAATTTATTAAAACGAATAAAAGAGTTTTATTTTTTGTTATTGTTTCCATTATGTTAATACATGTAATTTATAAAACATAAATTGTTAATCTTTTTGGTATTAGTAAATAAAAACTACTAAATGTGATATGTCATCGAATTCACAATACAATGGCAATTCATTTTAGATAAAAATATACAGGGGGTGCAATTTAATAATAAAAAGTTGGGGGTCTCGTGGCGACACCCACGAAGGTTTGTTACGTATGCAAATAAATTTTGCTGTAACATTCCGCAAATCTCAAAGGCCAGACGTATTTTTATAGTCATTTATAAAATTTATTATGTAGTTTCGGTTCAATTCTGTACTTCCACACTTTAGTAGTGTTGGTTTTTATCACCTGATGGCGGTTTTATTTACTTTTGCCATAGTACAGTGATTGTTTCGAAATTATATCATTATAATAGCTTCGATTACTTCATAGGGTTCTTGGGAACTATTCCACTCTGATGAGGCTAACTAGCCGAAACCATTGGTCAGTGGATGTTTCCTCCCCTATGAAGTAATAAAGCTTATGTTTTGTTAATGGCTATATAACTACCAGCCCGATTTGTATTTGTCAATGGCTCTTATTATTTTCATAAGAGTTTGTTTACTGATACATCTTACTTTTTATACAATTTTCTTATTGCGGACTGCAAATAACTTGTCTTTATATATATATATATATATATATATATATATATATATAATCTTCAAGTTTTATTTGCTGATGAATATTAATTTAAAATTATATAATTTATTGAGGATTGCAGCAATTATGGAAGTCTACTCTTTATTCTACAACTCGAGCTTTCGAGAATTTATTTTTCTCTTCTTCAGGAGCAACTAAATACATATAATGGTAAACTAATAAATAAGTTTTAGAAGTTAGATACTTACAAATGCGAGGTTTGACTTAAATTAAAAATATTAATTCTAAATTACAAAAAATTGGTTTTGAAATTTTGAAGGTATAAATGTCAATGTCAATGCGTACTACAAGATTTAGATTTTATTCATATAAAAACACTAGCTCCGTTTGATTAATTTTAAACATATAACAAGTATTTAAATAATTAACTAACTAACAGGTATAAGTTAATCGCAAGTGTATGTCAGTCTAAATTAGATCATTAGTAAAATTAGTAGGAAGATGTAGTAGTAATTAAGTTACATTCATTTACATTGTATATACATACACAAATATATAGACATACATATGTGTGTGCGTACATAGACATGTAAATACATTTATATAAAAAATACATAAATATCAAACAAAAGAAAAACTGGACAAAAGAACGAATGCTTACATTTACAAACACAAAATGTATGTGAGGGTGGGTTGTTTGTATATAGGTGTGTTTGTTTGCGTTTTTAGGTCTCTATGTTCAAAATTTCAAAACCAATTTTTTGTAATTTAGAATTAATATTTTTAATTTAAGTCAAACCTCGCATTTGTAAGTATCTAACTTCTAAAACTTATTTATTAGTTTACCATTATATGTGTTTAGTTGCTCCTGAAGAAGAGAAAAATAAATTCTCGAAAGCTCGAGTTATAGAATAAAGAGTAGACTTCCATAATTGCTACAATCCTCAATAAATTATATAACTTTAAATATATATATACATACATATATATATATATATATATATATATATATATATATATTGTCGTGGAACCTTTATAAGCTCTGTACCTCCTAAAAAAACATTCGAGCCCCAACGTTGGGCCGTCATAAATTGCCGTGGAACCTTCTGGTCAGCCTCTGGAACTTCCTAAAAATCGTTCGAGCTCTGGTACTTGCCAGTTACACAAAAAAATCAATTTACAAATCTAAAAATTCACAAAATTTTCCTTACCCGCTTTTTGCTCTATCCAATTAATTTCTTCCGTCGCTTTCCTGGCCTGCTCAGCTGGGCTTCTTCTCGTATACCTAAATTTACTCTCATTCTCTTAATCATTCACACACCATTCAAATAAAATCACAAAATAATATAACAATCATACAATATTTATTAACCACTATTTACAAATAATAATATTCATAGTTATTTACAGTTCGGTGCTTAAGTTACACCTAGGGTTTATGTTGTTTTTAAACCGATTTATATAGGACAAAAAAAGTTAGTGTACCAGTTTCTGTCATTTTCACCATTCGGTGTCATAAATTAAATAATGAATATTTTTGATAAAATAATGTATGCAAAACAAATAATTTATTTATTCAAGAAGACAGTAGTTGCTCGACTAAATCAAATCTACAAAAATTAATGTCAATATTTGAACACGCATTTTCAAAATCGAATGAAATATATAATTAATTTTGTCCATTACTTATCCGTCTATCCACAAAGTATAAGAATTTTAGAATATTCTTACCCCCAAGCGCAAATACACCCACATTAAATAAAGCATTAAATGTTTGTTTAAAATAATAACGAAATGTCACTCTATGAACAATAAACTACACATTCAAAAATAAAAATTAGCAAATACCATATGCACATAAATGAAATAATACAATACAATACAAATTTGTTTCGGCGAACGACCTTGGCTATTATTAGAATGCACTATGTACCTAACGCTTTGCTTGCTGAGGGTCATTTACGACAAATAGTTACAGGAATGGAGAAAATAAACCAGCATCCTGCCGTATCCTAGCAACCGTTATTTGCCTAACTTGGAAAAGAACCACTAAACTATTAAAGTTAAAATAAAGTAGTTCCCTCTATCATGCGAAGGCTATACCACAAAGACGGCTATTTTAAAATTAGTTCGTGTTATGATAATAGAGGGATGCTGTCGCGCCCTTAACGCGTTTGCAACTCGCTAAAGCAATATAGATTTTATTAACAGTAAGAAAAATGGTTTTTATAGTATACTATACCTCATGTACTGCATCAAAGAAATTAAAGGTGCAGCATTAATCCGTTCTTGCTGAAAGCGTTTTAACAAATTTACAGCCAATTGTTGAGCTGGTGAACCCAACACTTTTCCTTTACACGACATGACACCGCCATAAGTTCTAATAAGAGAACCGTGAAATTACTATTCGCTAATTTCAACGAATTAACAATAAAAAATACGTAACTATAAACGCCAGCAAAGCAGAAGGAATCAAAGTAGGTAATGAGGTTATAGATTACCCGCCCTAGTTACATCTTGCCCATTATTAGCCTGTTAAACAATACGTTCCGAAACATTCGCACACATAACCTTCTTTGTTGTTTTCTCAGATGAACGTGTTGAAATATGTCTCTACTCAAAACACACGCAAATGGTATTGCCATATTTATCATATGCATGGTTAAGCGTTTAAAAAACCTTAAAGGAATGTGGTTAATTTAGTCAGACGTCTATGACATAGATGTTTCTTTCCTGGTTGCCACCAAACTATTAGCGTATAGTAGAGATTATTTGTTATGGTATGAGCAGTTTGCTAATATTGTTTCAACAGTACACGTAAATTAGAATTGATTTAAACACCGACTAGCACTTACTTCTAGCTGAGTTTTGTCCTTCTATCAAATTACACGTCAACTTAAGGTATAAAACAGTTGAGTTAGTAAAAGCATTAAGTAAGAAGTATTGAATGGTAAAAGTAATGACATTGTTGTAAGCGGAAGCCGTACGTCGGAAATTCTTTTTTACGCGACCAACAATGTAAGTAATAATTGATGGGACCGCACTTTTCAGTTTGATGTGACCGACGATGTGTAGCTTCTGACATTTTTTGTTTATTATGCAAATAGGCATATATTTTGCTTTCATTACCTGCATATAAGAACAAGCACTCTACATTTTAATGGGGTAAATGAGTAGAAATTTGCGTATTTGGTGAAGGTATTGTAACGGAAAATTGATTTGAACAAACAACAGTTCTTTATTAGCAAACTGATTTTACAAATCTTTTCAACAACTCGAAGGAAAAAATTTTCTAAAAACTCTCACAACAATTTTTTTCTAGCTAATCGCTAATGGTATAAGTACTAACTTCTAGAAAACTTCGATGCCGGCTTTTTAATTATCTATTATCAAAACATTATACTTAACAATCCAAGCACAAATTGTTAGTTTATATACGAAGCACTATAACTACTTTAGATAGAATAGGGTGATTTATATCAACAATAAATTATATCCCATCCTTCAAAGCTTTAAATTAGAATAAATTGTAATCAAAGCTCCAATCAGAACTAACTGACAAAGTTCGTCACGTCAATTTATATTTTATCTAATTTTTTGAGAACATACCAGAATATTCAAATAATATTTCAAATGTACCTATTGTAATTTTCTTTAGTTCTTAAATGCTAAACCCCTGTACCTGTTAATCAAATTCATGCGAAATATGTGATGTCACAGGCACCTATCGATCGTTTATTGTATACAAAAGCCTTGCCTACATTTCAATGTAATTACTTTAGTCACAGATAGACTATACGGTACTATACTGACCCCGTCTCCCCCTCTTAAAGCTTTGACGCCTCAGGGTACTCTGTGATCCGGACGTTTGCAGTCCCTGCGGCGGTATGGAGAGTCAAAACCATTTCTGTAGTTTCCTTCTTGATAAAAGTGGTAATCAACACTTTTTATAGCAGGCACAGTATCGTTTGGATTGTAATCACATACCAACATCTGGACCGCGGTTCTCTGGAACAGTATCTCTAGCATATTTCGTACCATTTTCCAGTCCAATTTATTGAGCCCACAACCGATCTTGGATATGGCCAACTTCTTGTCTCCGAACTTGATCATCTGGCGCTTGAGGTCCACTAACACCTTCCACAGATCTTGATAATTTAGTTTATCAGAAAGCTGTCACTTATTTACCAGCTATTAAATACCAAAATGTCGGTCTCCTAGATGTACAATTCCAACCTATGGTTGTTGTCGGCGAAGTTTATCCCGACCACCAAATTTATCTATAAACAGGCGAGCAACTTTCCGGAACTTATCAAGTTCCGCTGCTACACAATGTGCCAGGAGATATTTCGATTGTACATCGATTCCATCACCTTGAATGAATCTTTTTCGAAGCCTATAATCTTGCTATTTTTATGCCGCTGCACAGACATGTATCAATCATAGCTCGGTCTAGAATTTTGTTCAGACTCATGAACGACACTATTTGTTTGTCTCACTTGCCGTTTCCACCATTATCCACGTCATGACTATCGTAGATTGGTAACCGATAAACGTGCTCCACTCCTTTTGGGAGCTTACGAATTCGATATACCAGGAAGTAGAGCCTTTATATAACTTCGCACCAACCTTCCCAAGATCTCTGTAACTTTGACGACAGTACACGCTTCCGTCTAATGTTGTATAGCCAGAGGTGGTAGCCCTATTGAAAAACAGACTTCCGCGCCTTGATGTCATACCAGTCCTCATTAGCTCGCTTAAGCTCTAAATATTTTTCATAACGTCTCCATAGATGTCTTGCATCTTATCTTGTCTTGTCTTGCTTAAGCTTTTCGATGTAGCTCTTGCTCACAATGTATTCCCCGGGCTTACATCCAAGCTAAAGATCACACGGTAGAAGTATCTCGCGTCTAAGTATAACACATATAAGTGCCTGTCCAGTGCTTTCATGAACCAAACACAGATAGGCCAATAATGATTATGCTGATATTGCTCCCAGTTTCTCTGATGTTTAGAGACCACCTTGAAAAGATATTTGCCCAAGGTTCGGTTCAAACGCTCCAGCATACTATACCATACCGATTACGGGTGCAGTGGTATTGTGCGGGTCTTTCTCATTCCAGCAACCGGCAAACTCCTTGGTGTAACGCTGACTCAAAATTTATGCCCCCATTGGAGTACAACTTCATATAATTCCAAAACGGCCAAATAGTTTCTTTACCAGAACATTTACAACAGTTGCAGCTTCTTGGTTTGGTATAGCAGACGCTTCGGTCCACTTCGTAAAATAATTCCTGATAACCAAAATGTACTTATCTCAACAGTAGATCGCAGAGAATGGACCGGTCATGTCGATTGCTACTTTCTCAAAGGGGCTAGAGATGTTATATTGCCTCATTAGAGCTATACGATTTCCCAATGATGTACACAGCTAACACTTGCAGCACCACTCTCTAATATCGTTCTTGCAGCCTATCCAGTAAAACTTTCCTCGGATCCTCTCCAGAGCCTTCTCAACGATGCAGTGTACTCCCGGAGTCTCATTATGCAGCTGCTATAATACCTCGGGCACTCGGCTTTGAGGAACCACCATCTGAAGCATACTCACGGTTCCATCTCTATTCTCTAAGGAACGCAACAAGATCCTTTTTCTATTTTCAGGGAATCCCATTGTGCCCAGTATGGCTTTAGGGTGTTACTTAACGGGCTAAGTTCCTGTTAGGATGGACTTCTCTTCTGACTTTCCAACTCACAATGACACCTAGATTTTTGTCATATTCCTGTTCCGTTCACATCTGGAGAGTATGCAAATCGACATTGCTCACGGTAATCCAACTAGGTAGACCACACTTTGTTTGTAACCGCGAGCAATAGCTGCAATCTTTTGTGCAAGACCGTCTCGAAAGCAAGTTCGCTTTACAGTGACTTGCATCAGCACGATGTTCTGTGTTGAAATGAAAATCCTGCCGCCTATCTATCCATATGACGACCTGCCTTTGATGTTTATAAACTGTAGGAGCACTTTAAAGCGGCGTGCACGTTTTCAGGGTGCAATTTTCTCCTATGGAGGTACTTATAAAAGTATTTTACAAATTTCATCACAGCAATAATTCTGTTCCGGTTTCGACTGCTCCTTGCTAAAGCAACTAAAAACTCTCTTGTTCGTATTACATCTGGGATAGTATACTTCTTATGGCGGCATTGCTTGCGTGTGTATCCAAGATAAGTTTGCCTTTAGACCGAGTATCACTTAAGATCGGAGCTATCATTATCTAGTTCCACCTTTGGCATAAACTGAAGCTTTGTTTTAAGTATTTGTTTTTTATAGCTTCTAGTGCCGTCTCGTAAATTAATGATAATGCGAGACCAAGCTCCTTTTCGTTTGTGCCAAAAGCTGTAATCAAATTGATAAAAAACTCTATAAACTTTTTAAAATCAGATATAAGTTTCTCCAATTTTTCATCTATATATTGTTTATTAGCTGCATCAGCGAGTTCAACTGGGTAGGTAAGCATTGTGATACGATGGTTTCTTGCATTGAAGACCATCTTTACGTTATATATCATCTGAACTTTATAGGCAGTATGAAAAGGTTTGATACACGAGCTTGAAACAAATTTCTTATTAACACAATCACTATCGTCTTTAGGCTCCATTACATCAACTATTCTTCTTTTAAGAAAACTAATTGTTTCTTCTCCAGACTTGAATACTACAGTGTTTCTCTGATTAACTAGATCATAATCTTCTTTCGGATCTGATGAATTCACTAGCCTTCTTTGCTTTCCTCGACCTGAAGTCCCACGTCCAAAATCAGCATCTTTACGCTCTGGACGTCCAAAGCGGTCGATAGGCCTTTTAATGCTGTGTAATTATTTACCGAGCTAACTGTATTATACCTTCTTCTTTCAACTCTTCTATTATAGACACCATCTCGTTAATGTTCTCTTCGCTAGTATTTCCAGCTTGGTTGGAAATGATCAGTAATTTTAACCGGTCGATTAATTCATGTACATTGTTCCAGTAAACATACTGCACGCGATTGGAGTTTAGACTTTTATATCTGAGTGGGTAGACCTAATCCCTCTTTCTTCCTTGAAGATGTTTGTTTTGAACTCTGAAATTTCATTAGATTTTGCAGCACATAATTTTCAAACTTTTTATTGCTTTTTGGAAACTCATTTAAATCCCGCAGCGTGTATGGGCTGAACTTTCTTCTTAAAATTGATGTCAATCTGATTATGTATGTTAATAAATCTTCGTTTAAGTTGAAATCACCATCTTCAGGTCTAATGCTTTTATAAACCAGCAGATTGTACAGACCAGGGAATATCATGTTGTTTAAGGTGATGTCGCTAGTTTCCGGATTAATCTCCAGCATGTCTTTCTCCAAACTCCATTCGTCTTTTTCGGAGTTATATTTTACTCCATACATCGATTTGTCTATATTTTCGTCTTCATTTTTAACCAACACGTCCGCATAATAAAGATGTGCAGGCTCGTCGTCAACTGGAAAGTTAATTATTTTAAAAGTTTGTCTCTGTTTTCAACTTAAATCTCCTTTATAGTATTCGGCAGCTTTTGCGCAATTTCTTTAACTGGGAAGCGGTGATTTGCAAAGGCTCAAGCAATTGTTTATGAATAATATATCCATTGTTGTGTTCCACAAACTTCTTTCCACGACATCCTACATACGATGGAGCATACGTTTATTTGCAATAAAATCTTTAACGTCCGTCATCATGAAACTTCGAATTGAAACTAACCATTAATGTATTTTTCTATATTTATATACCCGTCGAAATTTTTCCTATATCGCCCTTAATCGACATCAAAATTTTTTACAGTAGTAACAAAACTATGTGTCGAGTCACCACTATTCCAACAACGCTGACAAATTTGTTTAAATTTTGGATATATTATGTCACCGCTTATATGATTTAAAAATATGTCTGCGTTAGTTTCATCCTGTTTCCGGATTACAATAACATTTGCGTTATCTCTAAGCCCATGTTTTACAGTGCTGGCATATGTTTGACGTAAAAGCAATCGATTCTCTTATGTCTACCAAAGGAGAAAAACTACGCGTCTTGCTTTGTTCGGTCACAGGAATATCGTCAAACACTATAATTGAATCATTTTTGGTAACGCTAGGTCCCATTATATCATCATAGTTTTCATATTCGTTGTAACCAATTTATTCTTTTAAAGGTTGGAATACATTTCTTAACAGTTCATATTTCGGTTGATACAGACTTTTTGAAAACACATACACATTTTGAAATCAAAGTCCGTTTTCGTGCAAAATGGGCGAGATTAAGGCGTTTGTTTTCCCGTAGCTAGATGGACCGGCGAATATTGCTCATATATTAGATGAGAACAAAAGAACGTGTCCTATCCATATTGTTAGGCGCGGAAACCAAAAATTTGGAAAAGTTCTGTATGGGTATTTTAAGTTCTTGTCTTGCAGCTGTCATATCCGGGATATTTCATTTTCTACTTTTATCTCGAGCATCAGGTTTATCGAGGTGATTGCGTAGCGTTGTTCTAAGTACATTGTGCAACCTACTAGCTTTACCTGTATTTAATGCGCCTTGCAGCACTTCACTAATTGCTTTCTCTAAAGATTTCTTGGTATACATCTTTCAAATATAAAGCTGAGAGTGATTCAAAACTTTAAAAAGCGGTCTTTTATACTAAATACTCCATCCCAGCCCGCCCGCCGGCCCACCCGCTCGTACGCCCGACCACCCACCCGCCCGTACGCCCGACCGCCCGTCCGCCCACCCTTCCACCCGCCCGCCCGCTCGTCTGCTCGCTCGCCGCCGGCCGTCTGCCCGCCTTCCCATCCATCTGTCAAATTATGTAGTTAGAACATCAAAACTTCTGATATAATTAAAACAACATAGATTGTATACAATTTTAATAAAAAGCAATACATATACAGTATTTAATTGTGAATATATCTGTTAACAACTTCTGTGAAAGGATTATATTCAAACATAGAGTCATGTATAATTCAAACATAAGCCTTCATTGACGTTTCCAAATTTCTTGATGTGTCCAATTCCTTCTTACGTCAACTGTTGCGTGCTTGATGTTTTCAAATTGATGACGACAGCTGAATACAAAGACGGGCGATTTCTTAAACTTGCTGTAATCCATTAAACATTCATTAGAGGTCTTGTTCGGATAGTATTTTTCCAAGAAAGTTGCGGATGATATGTATGCCGGTAAGTATTCATTCTGTTCAAAGTCCAAATTTATGCGATTTTGAGGAAAACGAGTGAGATTTCAAATACTTGGCGTTTGTTATGTAAGCATTCGTAAAGCTTATCGCATTTTCTTATTTCTTGTTGTGTTTTCCATTTTGAAGTGCTAATATTATTCGTCGGGCCTTTTCTGTTTCGTTGGATGCTTTAATTCGCCACACTTGCGACTTTGATTGAGATAGCGATGGTAATTCGTGCAGATCCCATTTTCTGAATACTGCCATTATGCTTGATTGATCCTGTATGTCTGACAGCAACGAAGTTCTGGCATAGTTGCCTAATGTAATGTTAGTATTTTGAATGTACTGTATTTTCAATCGATTTGTAGCAGTTTACATCAGATTTGGATCTGATTAAAATAAGGTCTTAAGGCATGTTGACGTTAGTTTTCTTGTAATCTTCGAAAAACCCAAAAATGGTTTTTAGCGGTATAGCACAACTAAACCGCCAATCTTGGAATATGGCATCGGATTTCCAACCAGTGTGTGCAATAGACTTTGTTTCTGCATCTTCTAGCGATATCAATCCCTTGATGATTCGAGTAATTCCTGTAGTGCTGCAGACATCGACTATTTGATTATTCCCCAATTTGTATTGTAGTTCCTCGAACAGAAAGTTCGGTGCATTTCTAGTAAATTATATGCTTTAGGATCTAGTTCTTCTGCACTAATCGGATCTACAGTTGTTGTTGCTTTTCTTAATTTTTCCATAGGCATTTGTTACAGTTTCTCACAGCAAATTATTGCATAAACTACATAACCTAGGTATAAGGGGAACTGCATATCCACTTTTGGAGGACTACCTTAAAGATAGACGTGTTTTTGTTAACGGTATACTCAATGATTCTTTAATTGTAGATTTTGGCGTTCCACAAGGAACTGTATTAGGTTCGCTTTTATATCTTGTATGTATTAATGATCTAACTTTACTCGATACCGGTGGAAAATTATTTTTATTTGCAGACGATGCAGTTATTCTTTTTGAAGGTTGTAATTGGTTTGAAGTTAACAAGAAATCTGCCGTTGGCATAGAGTTTGTTAATGCATGGTTAGTCAATAACTTACTAACTTTAAATTTACATAAAAGTAACTATATTGTTCGTGTCCTGTTATTGAGAGAGTTAGCAAAATTAGATACTTGGATGTAACGTTAGACCAACATTTAAGATGACACGCACATATTGCATACATTACATATAAAATCAGATACTGTATTTATAAATTCTACCAATTAAGAAAGATTTTATCTCTATCCAACCTTAAGATGATTTACTATGCATTTGTGGAGTCCATCATTAGATACGGTATTGTGATTTGGGGTAGTACTTCTTCAACTACTTTGTTGCTTTTACTAATAGCACAGAAGTTTATTATCAAAGTCATGCTTAAAAAAGATATACATTTTCCGTCAGATATCCTATTCTCGAAAGTTAATTTACTATCGTTTAGAATACTTTACTTTAAATGCATTTGGCTTTTAAGAAATGATGCATCACATATCAAGAAAATATTCGTACGCGGGGGTTTCAATTTTCTGAGGTAAAAGGCTGATGAAGGTTTAAAATTGTAAGAATAAAATCATTTCTCTAATGAAAGCTAGGACAAACATGTTTTTAAATCATCTGAAATTTTTAAAAAATAAATGGCGCAATTATATTTTGGGTAAGGTCGTAAGCTGACTAGAGCGATTAGTAAGAAGGAAGAGGATTGAGAAGCACACGCACTACAAATGTTTTGCTATTTCTATATAGCTCACCAAACTCCTATAAGTGAATGCCATATCTAATTTCCAACAAATTGAGATCATATTATTAGGACGCAAATATTCAAACATCAAGGTTCTAATTTATATTGCCAATATTGATGCAGAAATTTGAACGCATACATTTTATCTATTAAACGCCTTTTCTAAAGTACTTTTATGAAGTAAGAGAAAGCGGAGAAGTCGATCGTAAATAAATTCTACTGCTTGAATTGTTAAAGGGCATCGCATAGTCTACTACAACTTCTTTTAGCTAAACCAATTCAAAAATATGCGCGCTGAAATTACGCATTAAACCTGAAATTTTAGTCGGTTGAAATATCTTCTTTACACCAGATGAGGATTAAAAGTTATTCAAATATCGCCTTACCTTAAAAAGCTTTGCATGTTAAATTATCACTGCAGGTTGTGTTAGAACAAGTTTAATCAAATACTTTGAACTTCGCTTGGCAAAACCGCAAACTGTTTGAAGTTTAAGGTGTCAATGGAATTTGACGCACATCGAAACTTGTTTTGTGAGTTAACAAAGGCTGTAAAAATAAAGAAAAGCAATTTACTTTAAGGATAGGAAGTTTCACGAGAGTATTCAAGTTACAAAGTTAACAACATAAAAACACTTAACAGCTGCAAAGACAAACTTCTTAAACAGTTTCAAGTCTCAAAGTAATTGAAGTTTTGTTTTTACACAAGAGTATGAATTCGAAGAATAAGTTTCTCGTTTTACAATTCATGTAGCTTCAAAATAAATTGAACAAATTTAAATGCACAAATATTATATAACATGAGTTACTAACATTGTGTGGAGGGATTTAGCAGAAGACACCATGAGTATTTATTCTCGAGTCATAACAAACGAATATTTCCGTCAGAATCTTCGCACTCATTTCGCCTCTCCCTTTCCCCAATTGTATTTCTCTATTCTTGACATCCCATGAAAAGGAATTTCGATAGGAAAACGAAATGCAATGTTGCCGACTGTATTTATTCTATGCCTGTTCCTTGGTTGGTCGTTTCTAAATGGGTGACAGTTGGGTAGTAATTTTAAAAGGCACAGTTTTGTCACAGATTACTTAATCTAAAACCGTTAGTGAATTGTTTGCCATGACCCCGAACTTGTTAAGACATTGATTTGTAAATTCGAAACAAAAGAGATGCTATAGTCTTTGCAATTTCTAAACCGACTTTTGTCACAAACGGCGTCACACCTACACCAACAACAAAGATATTCTTATGATTCTGGCTCGAGAAACGAGTTTCCTTCTTAGTTTAGCAAATTTTACAACGTTGCCGTCTTTATTTAGGACATTTGTTGACATTTAATTATTACTTGTATAGGTTATATTAGATTTACGTTGTCGTCTTTGTTTGTTGTCATTAACCTCTTGCGTGCTTTTTTGTTCCGCATTTTATATTATTCTTGCTTGCTTTTAAAATTGTTTTTTTCAGAACATACTTGCGCTTTTTTGGTTGGGTGAATATACCATGTCCGGTTTACAATTAGGAAGTAAAGGGACGCTACTTTAACTAATTTGATAGCGTTTTTTGAACGATAAAGAAATAACGACGGTTCATATATTCTTCGCGAGGCAATATAATTATTTACTTGAATATATGTAGCAGCTGCTTTAAATATCAATTTGTCCAAGCTAACTGTGGCGTCACGCACAGTTAAATACAACGAACCCTACACCTCCAAAAAAACAAGAAAATTTGTACCAATTTGTTTTTTGGATGAAAAATTGATTTTTCAAAATCGTTATATAAGCCCCTCTGGGCAAGACGCCAATTTGAAAAGCGTAGAAAGTACAAGAGTGCATGGGAAAAGATTAGCGAGATTTACATTATATATAGTAAATGTAAAAGTAGAGGGTTATTGGTTGAATCAGAACCTCATTTCCACCAGCATCCTCATTTCCGCACATCTGGACCAAATAGTTTTCTTCGACTAACCATTTTTCATCTTTCGACATAAATATATCTTAAATTTTCATCTTTCGACATAAATGAGCATCCTCATTTCCACCCGCATCTGAACCAAAAAGTTTTCTTCGACTAACCATTTTTCATCTTTCGAGATAAACCTATCTTGTTTGGTATCAATTAATATTAGAATTTTCTCAGCTACCCGAATCTCTAGGAATTTTTTAGATAGCGCCATCCCCCAGGGAACTACCCTCATTTTAAGATTTCTTACCAATATCGATTTCTGACCGTCCGCATAAATTTTTTAGTCATGCAATACATCAAATTAACTTAGAATTTTAGGCAGAATCCGAATCTGCAAACAGATTTAATATCCGACCAAATGTACATTTGTATTGTACATTTGCAAAGCTTTTTAAGGTAAGGCGATATTTGAATAACTTTTAATCCTCATCTGGTGTAAAGAAGATATTTCAACCGACTAAAATTTCAGGTTTAATGCGTAATTTCAGCGCGCATATTTTTGAATTGGTTTAGCTAAAAGAAGTTGTAGCAGACTATGCGATTCCCTTTAACAATTCAAGCAGTAGAATTTATTTACGATCGACTTATCCGCTTTCTCTTACTTCATAAAAGCACTTTAGAAAAGGCGTTTAATAGATAAAATGTATGCGTTCAAATTTCTGCATCAATATTGGCAATATAAATTAGAACCTTGATGTTTGAATATTTGCGTCCTAATAATATGATCTCAATTTGTTGGAAACGGAGTCAATTAGATATGGCATTCACTTATAGGAGTTTGGTGAGCTATGTAGAAATAGCAAAACATTTGTAGTGCGTCTGCTTCTCAATTCTCTTCCTTCTTACTAATTGCTCTAGTCAGCTTACGACCTTACACAAAATATAATTGCGCCATTTATTTTTTAAAAATTTCAGATGATTTAAAAACATATTTATCCTAACTTTCATTAGAGAAATGATTGTATTCTTACAATTTTAAACCTTCATCAGCCTTTTACCTCAGAAAATTGAAACCCCCGCGTACGAATATTTGCTTGATATGTGATGCATCATTTCTTAAAAGCCAAATGCATTTAAAGTAAAGTATTCTAAACGATAGTAAATTAACTTTCGAGAATAGGATATCTGACGGAAAATGTATATCCTTTTTAAGCATGACTTTGATAATAAACTTCTGTGCTATTAGTAAAAGCAACAAAGTAGTTGAAGAAGTACTACCCCAAATCACAATAACGTATCTAATGATGGACTCCACAAATGCATGTAAATCATCTTAAGGTTGGATAGAGATAAAATCTTTCTTAATTGGTAGAATTTATAAATACAGTATCTGATTTTATATGTAATGTATGCAATATGTGCGTGTCATCTTAAATGTTGGTCTAACGTTACATCCAAGTATTTAATTTTGCTAACTCTCTCAATAACAGGACACGAATATGCGGATCTTATTCAGTCTATTTTATGAATGGCTAGTTCGGTCCAAGCAGATGGCATGCCAGCCAAGGTAAGGCAAAATGCAATATAGTTACTTTTATGTAATTTTAAAGTTAGTAAGTTATTGACTAACTATGCATTAACAAACTCTATGTCAACGGCAGATTTTTTGTTAACTTCAAACCAATTACAAACCTTCAAAAAGAATAACTGAATCGTCTGCAAATAAAAATAATTTTTCACCGGTATCGAGTAAAGTTAGATCATTAATACATACAAGAAATAAAAGCGAACCTAATACAGTTCCTTGTGGAATGCCAAAATCTACAATTAAAGAATCATTGAGTATACCGTTAACAAAAACACGTCTATCTTTAAGGTAGTCCTCCAAAAGTGGATATGAAGTTCCCCTTATACCTAGGTTATGTAGTTTATGCAATAATTTGCTGTGAGAAACTGTATCAAATGCCTATGGAAAAATTAAGAGAAGTAACAACAACTGTAGATCCGATTAGTGCAGAAGAACTAGATCCTAAAGCATACGAATTTACTAGAAATGCACCGTACTTTCTGTTCGAGGAACTACAATACAAATTGGGGAATAATCAAATAGTCGATGTCTGCAGAAATCCAGGGATTACTCGAATCATCAAGGGATTGATATCACTAGAAGAAGCAGAAACAAAGTCTATTGCACACACTGGTTGGAAAACCAATGCCATATTTCATGATTGGTTTAGTTGTGCTATACCGCTAAAAACCATTTTTGGGTTTTTCGAAGATTACAAGAAAACTAACGTCAACATGCCTCAAGACCTGATTTTAATCAGATCCAAATCTGATGTAAACTGCTACAAATCGATTGAAAATACAGTACATTCAAAATACTAACATTACATTAGGCAACTATGCCAGAACTTCGTTGCTGTCAGACATACAGGATCAATCAAGCATAATGGCAGTATTCAGAAAATGGGATCTGCACGAATTACCATCGCTATCTCAATCAAAGTCGCAAGTGTGGCGAATTAAAGCATCCAACGAAACAGAAAAGGCCCGATGAATAATATTAGCACTTCAAAATGGAAAACACAACAAGAAATAAGAAAATGCGACAAGCTTTACGAATGCCTACATAACAAACGTCAAGTATTTGAAATCTCAAAAATTTCCTCAAAATTGCATAAATTTGGACTTTGAACAGAATGAATACTTACCGGCATACATATCATCCGCAACTTTCTTGGAAAAATACTATCCGAACAAGACCTCTAATGAATATTTAATGGATTACAGCAAGTTTAAGAAATCGCTCGTCTTTGTATTCAGCTGTCGTCATCAACTTGAAAACATCAAGGACGCAACAGTTGACGTTAGAATGGAATTGGACACATCAAGAAATTTGGAAACGTCAATGAAGGCTTATGTTTTAATTATACATGACTCTATGTTTGAATATAATCCTTTCACAGAAGTTGTTAACAGATATATTCACAATTAAATACTGTGTATGTATTGCTGTTTATTAAAATTGAATACAATCTATGTTGTTTTAATTATATCAGAAGTTTTGATGTTCTAACTACATAATTTGACAGATGGATTGGCAGGCGGGCGGACGGCCAGAGGCGAACGAGCGGGCGAGCGGGCGGGCGGGTGGAAGGGTGGGTGGACGGGCGGGCGGGCGGGCTGGGATGGAGTATTTAGTATATAAGACCGCTTTTTAAAGTTTTGAATCAGTCTCAGCTGTATATTTGAAAGATGTACACCAAGAAATCTTTAGAGAAAGCAATTAGTGAAGTCCTGCAAGGCGCATTAAATACAGGTAAAGCTAGTAGGTTGCACAATGTACTTAGAACAACGCTACGCGATCACCTCGATAAACTTGATGCTCGAGATAAAAGTAGAGAATCAAATATCCCTGATATGGCAGCTGCAAGACAAGAACTTAAAATACCCATACAGAACTTTGTCAAATTCTTGGTTTCCGCGCCTAGCAATATGGGTAGGACCCGTACTTTTGTTCTCATCTAATATATGAGCAATATTCGCCGGTCCATTTAGCTACGGGAAAACAAACGCCTTAATCTCGCTCATTTTGCACGAAAACAAACTTTGATTTCAAAATGTGTATGTGTTTTCAAAAAGTCTGTATCAACCGAAATATGAACTGTTAAGAAATGTATTCCACCTTTAAAAGAATAAATTGGTTACAACGAATATGAAAACTATGATGATATAATGGCACCTAGCGTTACCAAAAATGATTCAATTATACTGTTTGACGATATTCCTGTGATCAAACAAAGCAAGACGCGTAGTTTTTCTCCTTTGGTAGACATAAGAGAATCGATTGCTTTTACGTCAAACATATGCCAGCACTGTAAAACATGGGCTTAGAGATATGGCAAATGTTATTGTAATCTGGAAACAGGATGAAACTAACCTCAGACATATTTTTAAATTATATAAGCGGTGACATAGTATATCCAAAATTTAAACAAATTTGTCAGCGTTTTTGGAATAGTGGTGACTCGAAATATAGTTTTGTTACTACTGTAAAAGATTTTGATGTCGATTGAGGGCGATATAGGAAAAATTTCGAAGGGTATATAAATATAGAAAAATACATTAATGGTTAGTTCCAATTCGAAGTTTCATGATGACGGACGTTAAAGATTTTATTGCAAATAAACGTATGCTCCATCTTATGCAGGATGCCGTGGAAAGAAGTTTGTGGAACACAACAATGGATATATTATTCATAAACAATTGCTTGAGCCTTTGCAAATCACCGCTTCCCGGTTAAAGAAATTGCGCAAAAGATGCCGAATACTATAAAGGGGATTAAAGTTGAAAACAGAGACAAACTTTTAAAATAATTAACTTTCCAGTTGACGACGAGCCTGCACATCTTTATTATGCGGACGTGTTGGTTAAAAATGAAGACGAAAATATAGACAAATCGATGTATGGAGTAAAATATAACTCCGAAAAAGACGAATGGAGTTTGGAGAAAGGCATGCTGCAGATTAATCCGGAAACTAGCGACATCACCTTAAGCAACATGATATTCCCTGGTCTGTACAATCTGCTGGTTTATAAAAGCATTAGACCTGGAGATGGTGATTTCAACTTGAACGAAGATTTACCGACTTACATGATCAGATGGACATCAATTTTCAGAAGAAAGTTCAGCCATACACGCTGCGGGATTTAAATGAGTTTCCAAACAGCAATATAAAGTTTGAAAATCATGTGCTGCAAAATCTAATGAAATTTCAGAGGAGTTCAAAACAAACATCTTCAAGGAGGAAAGAGGGATTAGGTCTACCCACTCAGATATAAAAGTCTAAACTCCAATCGCGTGCAGTATGTTTACTGGAACAATGTACATGAATTAATCGACCGGTTAAAATTACTGATCACTTCCAACCAAGCTGGAAATACTAGCGCAGAGAACATTAACGAGATGGTGTCCATAATACAAGAGTTGAGAGAAGAAGGTATAATACAGTGAGCTCGGTAAATAATTACACAGCATTAAAAGGCCTATCGACCGCTTTGGACGTCCAGAGCGTAAAGATGCTGATTTTGGACGTGGGACTTCAGGTCGAAAATTTCTGCTAACATTGGATGGTGATGAATACGATATGCAGCAAAGAAGACTAGTGAATTCATCAGATCCGAAAGAAGATTATGATCTAGTTAATCAGAGAAACACTGTAGTATTCAAGTCTGGAGAAGAAACAATTAGTTTTCTTAATAGAAGGATAGTTGATGTAATGGAGCCTAAAGACGATAGTGATTGTGTTAATAAGAAATTTGTTTCAAGCTCGTGTATCAAACCTTTTTATACTGCCTATAAAGTTCAGATGATATATAACGTAAAGATAGTCTTCAATGCAAGAAACCATCGTATCACAATGCTTACTCACCCAGTTGAACCCGCTGATGCAGGTAATAAACAATATATAGATGAAAAATTGGAGAAGCTTATATCTGATTTTAAAAAGTTTATACAGTTTTTTATCAATTTGACTACAGTTTCTGACACAAACGAAAAGGAGCTTGGTTTCGCATTATCATCAATTTACGAGACGGCACTAGAAGCTATAAAAAACAAATACTTAAACCAAAGCTTCAGTTTATGCCAAAGGTGAATTAAATAATGATAGCTCCGATTTTAAGCGATACTCGGTCGAAAGGTAAACTTATCTTACATACAGACGCAAGCAATGCCGCCATCAGAAGTATACTATTCCAGATGTGATACGGACAAGAGAGTTTTTAGTTGTTTTAGCAAGGAACTCTCGAAACCGGAACGGAATTACTGCCGTGATGAAATTCGTAAAATACTTTTATAAGTATCTCCATGGGAGAAAATTGCACCTTGAAACCTTGGACGCCGCTTTAAAGTGCTCTTACAGTTTATAAATAGCGAAGGCAGGTCGTGTTATAAATAGAAAAGCGGCAGGATTTTCACTTTAACACAGAGTGCTGGTGCAAGTCATTGTACAGCGAATGCTTCGACAAAAGATTGCAGCCATTGCTCACGGTTAGAAACAAAGTGCGGTCTACCTAGTTGGATTACCGTGATCAGTGTCGATTGGCATACTCTCCAGATGTGAACGGAATAGGAGTATGACAAAAATCTAGGTGTCATTGTGAGTTGGAAAACCAGAAGAGAACGTCCATCCTGACAAAAACATAGCCCGTTAAGTAACACCCTGACGCCATACTGGACACAATGGGATTCCCTAAAAATAGAAAAAGGAATCTTGTTGCGATCCTTAGAGAATGGAGATGGAACCGTGAGTATGCTTTAGGAGTGGTTCCTAAAAGCCGAGTTCCCGAGGTATTAGAGCATCTGCATAATGAGACTCCGAGAAAACACTTCAGCGTTGAGAAGGCTCTGGAGGGGATCCAAGCAAAGTTTTACTAGATAGGCTGTAAGAACGATACTAGAGAGTGGTTGTGCAAGTGTCAGCTATGTACATAATTGGGAAATCGTATGACTCCAATGAAGCAATATAACATCGCTAATTCCTTCGAGAAAGTGGAACTCGACATGACCGGCCCATTCTCTGAGATCTAGTGCTGGGATAAGTACATTTTGGTTATCAGGAATTATTTTACGAAGTGGACCGAAGCGTATGCTATACCAAACCAAGAAGCTGCAACTGTTGTAGATGTGCTGGTGAAGAAACTATTTGGCCGTTTTGGAATTCTATAAAATTGTACCCCAATGGGGGCATAAATTTTGAGTCAGCGTTATACCAAGGAGTTTGCCGGTTGCTGGAATGAGAAAGACCCGCACAATACCACTGCACCCGCAATCGGTATGGTATAATATGTGGGAGCGCTTGAACCGCACCTTGGGCAAATATCTTTCCAAGGTGGTCTCTCAACATCAGAGAAACTGGGAGCAATATCGGCATAATTTTTATTGGTCTATCTGTATTTGTTTCATGAAAGCACTGGACAGGCACTTATATGTGTTATACTCAGACGCGAGATACGTCTACCGTGTGATCTTTAGCTTGGATGTAAGCCCGGGGATGACATTGTGAGCAAGAGCTACATCAAGAAGCTTAAGCAAGACAAGACAAGACAAGATGTAAGACATCCATGGTGACGTTATGAAAAATATTTAGAGCTCAAGCGAGGTAATGAGGACTGGTATAACATCAAGGCGCGGAAGTCTGTTTTTCAATAGGGCTACCACCTCTGGCTATACAACACTAGACTGAGGCGTGTACTGTCGTCAAAGTTACAGAGATCTTGGGAAGGTTGGTGCGAAGTTATATAAAGGATCTACTTCCTGGTATATCGAATTCGTAAGCTCCCAAAAGGAGTGGTGCACGTTTATCGGTTACCATTCTATGATAGTCATGACTTGGGTAATGCTGGAAACGGCAAGTGAGACAAACAAATAGTGTCGTTCATGAGTCTGAACAAAATTCTGGACCGAGCTATGATTGATACATGTCTGTGCAGCGGCATAAAAATAGCAAGATTATAGGCTTTGGAAGAAATTCATTCAAGGTGATGGAATCGATGTACAATCGAAATATCTCCTGGCACATTGTGTAGCAGCGGAACTTGATATGTTCCGGAAAGTTGCTCGCCTGTTTATAGATACATTTGGTGGTCGGGATAAACTTCGCCGACAACAACCAAAGGTTGGAATTGTACATCTAGGAGACCGACATTTTGGTATTTAATAGCTGGTAAATAAGTGACAGCTTTCTGATGAACTAAATTATCAAGATCTGTGGAAGGTGTTAGTGGACCTCAAGCGCCAGATGATCAAGTTCGGAGACAAGAAGTTGACCATATCCAAGATCAGTTGTGAGCTCAATAAATTGGACTGGAAAATGGTACGAAATATGCTAGAGATACTGTTCCAGAGAACCGCGGTCCAGATGTTGGTATGTGATTACAATCCAAACGATACTGTGCCTGCTATAAAAAGTGTTGATTACCACTTCTATTAAGAAGGAAACTACAGAAATGGTTTTGACTCTCCATACCGCCGCAGGGACTGCAAACGTCTGGATCACAGAGTACCCTGAGGCGTCAAAGCTGTAAGAGCGGGAGACGGGGTCAGTATAGTACCGTATAGTCTACCTGTGACTAAAGTAATTACATTGAAATGTAGGCAAGGCTTTTGTATACAATAAACGATCGATAGGTGCCTGTGACATCACATATTTCGCATGAATTTGATTAACAGGTACAAGGGTTTAGCATTTAAGAACTAAAGAAAATTACAATAGGTACATTTGAAATATTATTTGAATATTCTGGTATGTTCTCAAAAAATTAGATAAAATATAAATTGACGTGACGAACTTTGTCAGTTAGTTCTGATTGGAGCTTTGATTACAATTTATTCTAATTTAAAGCTTTGAAGGATGGGATATAATTTATTGTTGATATAAATCACCCTATTCTATATAAAGTAGTTATAGTGCTTCGTATATAAACTAACAATTTGTGCTTGGATTCTTAATTATAATGTTTTGATAATAGATAATTAAAAAGCCGGCATCGGAGTTTTCTAGAAGTTAGTACTTGTACCGTTAGCGATTAGCTAGAAAAAAATTGTTGTGAGAGTTTTTAGAAAATTTTTTCCTTCGAGATGTTGAAAAGGTTTGTAAAATCAGTTTGCTAATAAAGAACTGTTGTTTGTCCAAATCAAGTTTCCGTTACAATACCTTCACCAAATACGCAAATTTCTACTCATTTACCCCATTAAAATGTAGAGTGCTTGTTCTTATATGCAGGTAATGAAAGCAAAATATATGTCTGTTTGCATAATAAACAAAAAATGTCAGAAGCTACACATCGTCGGTCACATCAAACTGAAAAGTGCGGTCCCATCAATTATTACTTACATTGTTGTTTGCGTAAAAAAGAATTGCCGACGTACTGCTTCCGCTTACAACAATGTCATTACTTTTACCATTCAATACTTCTTACTTAAAGCTTTTACTAACTCAACTGTTTTATACCTTAAGTTGACGTGTAATTTGATAGAAGGACAAAACTCAGCTAGAAGTAAGTGCTAGTCGGTGTTTAAAATCAATTCTAATTTACGTGCACTGTTGAAATAATGTTAGCAAACTGCTCATACCATAACAAATAATCTCTACTATACGCTAATAGTATGGTAGCAACCAGGAAAGAAACATCTATGTCATAGATGTCTGACTAAATTCACCACATTCTTTTAGGGTTCTTTAAATGCTTAACCATGCATATGATAAATATAGCAATACGTTTTGCGTGTGTTTTGAGTAGAGACATATGCCAACACGTTCAGCTGAGAAAACAACAAAGAAGGTTATGTGTGCGAATGTTTCGGAACGTATTGTTTAACAGGCTAATAATGGGCAAGATGTAACTAGGGCGGGTAATCTATAACCTCATTTACCTACTTTGATTCCTCCTGCTTTGCTGGCGTTTATAGTTACGTATTTTTTTATTGTTAATTCGTTAAAATTAGCGAATAGTAATTTCCAAGTTCTCTTATTAAAACTTATGGCGGTGTCATGTCGTGTAAAGGAAAAGTGTTGGGTTCACCAGCTCAACAATTGGCTGTAAATTTGTTAGAACTCTTTCAGCAAGAACGGAATAATGCTGCACCTTTAATTTCTTTGAGTGCAGTACATGAGGTATAGAATACTATAAAAAGCTTTTTTCTTACTGTTAATAAAATCTATATTGTTGTAGCTAGTTGCAAACGCATTAAAGATTAGCTTACTGTGAACCGAATTAAAGCACGCTATGAAATAAATTCAATTTTGCGTAGTCCTGGATAGAAACGACCTCGCAAAAAAGCAAAGTCGGACGACTTGCGTGAATGTGTAAAAATAAACATCAGGAATTCTTCATGTTATGTATGCCCAATGTAAGTGATATTTTGCACAATTACTTAAAATAAAGTTTTCTTTATTATAGAGAACATGTCAGTAGACATACTACCAACGTACGAGCGCAAAAAACCTGTTTATGGGATTTAACATAAGAAATTCGAATGTAAATTTTTGTTCCAAAGGGTTATTCACCCCGCGTGAGCCATACATTCAAGGTTTACGCAACTTTTGCTTAAATGTTAAATTTAAGAATTCGGACGCACTCCGATCTACAATCTCTCCTTACCTCTCCCAATAATATAAAAATGAAAAGTAAACATGTTGTATTATACTCATATCTAATGCATTTGTATACATTGATTTTATATACTACAACATACTTAATATTTATATGAGTACAGGTTGCATCTAATCTGAATTAACATATATTTAACGCATTGGTTGTTTGTTTATCTCTAAATTGACATCTTATACAGTACATGCATTCACAATATTATAGGATATAATAAGATACTTATTAATTAAGCATATAATTGCATTACATATTTATACTACTTACAACTATTACATTTAAATTAGCATACGATTTAAATATTTACACTTATTCTAAAAAAATATACAGAGTGGTAGAAAAGTCCCGAAACGGTCAAATATTTTGGGAAATACTCATCGCATCAAAAAAAGAAAAAATACGTGTTCAATATTTTTTTAAAAGCTATTCAATAACACCAAAATTGAACCCCCACCCCTACCCCCTGGGGGTAAGGGTGGGGCAACTTTAAAAGTTTAAGTGGAAACCCCCATTTGTTATTGCAGATTCGGATTCGCCACAAAATGTTAGTCATAATTTTTTTAGGTTTTTTGCAGATGACGCTGCAATCGACAACAAATAACTATTTCTAGAAGAATTGATGGATCAGAAAATAAAAGAAGTAAAATAATAAATTATTTATTTCATACATAACGAAATTACCGGCGAAGGTGTTCAAATTGACCATTTGTCGCGCTTTTAGATCTTCCAGATCTTGGTTCATCCTTCACCGAACCAGTTCGACTCACAGTAGATTTAGAAATCGGTTGACGTTCCGCATTGACTTCATTGAATAAATCTGCGACTTGCTGCAATGATCTTTCTTTATCTCTATACCCCCGGATCATCAGGACAATTATTCTTTCTCTTTCAGACAAAGACATCACGAAATAATATCAAAAGCTAGTAACGAAATGAATACTAAAAATGAATGTAATTTTGACTTTTTCGATTTCAAATGTTTTTGTACCCTATTTTGGTTTTGTCAATTACAACGCTTTTTATCATCCAAAATGGCTTGTATCGTAGGTCAATTTGGGGTAATTTATCCTGCGGAATCCGAATCTGCAATAACAAATGGGGGTTTCCACTTAAACTTTTAAAGTTGCCCCACCCCTACCCCCAGGGGGTGGGGGTTCAATTTTGGTGTCATTGGAAAGCTTTTAAAAAAATATTGAACACGTATTTTTTCTTTTTTTGATGCGATGAGTATTTCCCAAAATATTTGACCGTTCCGGGACTTTTCTACCACTCTGTATATTACATTTATAAATACATAGAAATCTATTACAATATAATTTGAGCTGCCTATTCAATTTCCATACTGTCTATAGAATAAAGGCTCACGGGTAATGTCTCGTATGATCCTAGAATCAAATATCTGTTAATGCAACGAGGACATAATGCTATTTTATCTTGAACAATGATATGCACTTGATGTTTTGAGGAGCGGACTAAACTCATCTCTATGGTCAACCACATAACGAACAAAATCTTCATATAGGGAAAAACTCACAACGCTATGATATCGGCTACCCAGATTCTGCTTCTTATCCAAGGTCACGAGGACGTCACAGCCTTCTAAAATAAAGAGCAAGTCAATTCTATTCTAAAGCTTTATTTTAACATTGGATAAATAACATAATTCAAAAACATTTAGCCGGCCAAACACAAGCCAAATAAAACTTAAAATTAGTACCAAGTTACGCACAGAAAACTGTCTTTTCTTTATGTTTGTTCGGGGTAGCTGTAATTTTATCTAGTTTTATCCGTAGGATAAAATTGAAACTGATGCCCAAGTTTTCTATATATTGGATACGAAGAGACCGTCGAGATTTTTGAATTGCAAAATGTACCGAAGATTGTTTCTATACATAGTCTTTGATTCCATAAATAACGAGATGCATTCCTTCGTGTAATTGTTACAACTTTTCATTCGCGGCTTTCCAACTATGCCCTGCATACGTATCTTGTTAGTTGGCTCGATTTGCTTTTGTTGGTATTCGAGGCAATCCAGAGTCTTTCACACACTAATATGTAGTTGTATGTCCACTACCTTTGGGAATATATAGCCCATATAGGTTGTAAGACCCTCGGCTTTAAATGCTCCAAAAGGTTCTTTACTACATAAATATACAATGTTTAAGGCAACCAAAGCCTGGAGGTTAAAGCCAGAACAATACCCGAACAATACATGGCACCTGCGTTGATCAACCTGCCACATCTAGCACCGTGTACAGCCGCCGATCCAACGAAACTTTTACCTGCAGATTCCCGGCGACAATGTATCTTTGAGTACCTATTCCTGCGCTAATCCACTTTAGCGTAGGTTTCTTTTTGAGCTGCGTTTCCTCACAGAAACGCGCATTAAAGTTCAAAGTAAATCCAGTGCGCGAATTTCATTTTATGTGTACAAATATTACATTCATTCAAAGCCACACTATAAATTTTCTAACGCTAAAGGACATTTGCATTTCCAGCAAAATTTGTTCACACAAAAACTCTATCCTAATGCATAAATTCAAGAACATTTGTATATCGCATAGACATGTAGAATCTTATGTAATTGTTATTTTCAATTTCATGTTATTGTATGTATTTCTAACAGCCAATGGTTAATTTTAAATCTGTACATAAATTGTACATATTTGTTGTCTGTATGCATTAAAAAGGTGATCCCACAAAACACAGAAATCGTGAACTGAAAATCCACAATTAATGAAACAGACGTGATTTTAAAACGTTAATGCATTTGAGACAGGGCCCGGTTAAATTCACTCGTTTAAAAACAATTTAAACCCTAACAATGACCGAAGAAACAAACAAAGTAGGCGTACGTATCCCTCTATTTTTGGCCTAATGATCCAGAACTATGGTTCTCACAGGTCGAAAAAAGCTTAGAAATTAGTAATGTTGCACAAGACGCGACTAAACACGCCTATATTATTGCTAATTTAGAAGCGCGATTCGAGGCAGAAATACTGAATATCATAATCAAACCGCCGGACACTGATAAATATAACAACTTGAAAACGGAATTAGGGATGGACTAGGGCTCGGGCTTTCTGGCCGGCCCGGCCCGGGCCCGGCCCGGCCCGGCCCGGGCCCGGCCCGATTTCGGGCTCGAATCCGGGCCGAGCCGTTGACTACTTTATTCGGGCCGGGCCCGGGTCGATATTATCGCTCTATATGTGTGATGTACATGTGTTAAAAATATTGTACAGACACACGCTTATTCCTTTGTACTGATTGGTTTATTTTACAAACGGTACTATGTACAATTTAAAAGATGTCTGACAAAAGCTCCCACACGTTAATTCTTTCCTAGTAATTACTTATTTTACAAAAAGTATTAGGTGAAACTTTAAAAACGCTTGACAAAAGCTCTCACAAATTTATTTACTCCTGATTAATTTTATTTTGTGTAAATACGAGATGCGCACTTCGAATCTAATGTACTAAATTGTTCATATCACCTAACTGTTTGCTTTGAAATAGTAACGCTTAATTTATTGCTCTTGCTTGTTTGTACAGAGTTCGTTGTTTATTTTTATTTGTTAATAGATAATCGTGGGCGATGTGTTTTTTGTTTCTTTTTGGTATGTAGGCAATCCCCCCCACTCTCCGCGTTTAATAGTTAGCTTGGCATTTACTTTTCTTCCGGCTACGTCTAGATACGTAGCAAAATCGTACATCAAATGATATACTACGGTATGTTCCACAAGAGGCGTCGCCGTGGATCAATGTAGTAAGCGTAAGACTTCGGATCCCAAGGTCCCGGGTTCAAATCCCGACACGGCCGACTGCTTGAAAAATGGCAGGTGAGCATTTTTCACAAATATTATGCCCTCGTTCGGATGAGAGGTTAAATGGAGGTTCCGTGTGTGAGTGTTGTCACGCACGTTAAAGATCCCTACCTTGCCTGGAACGGCAAGGGTTCGGCAAAATTCTAAATTTCCAGGCAACAAAAAACTCGCCTCCTGGCCAATGTAATACCTTCGGGTGGAGCATTGGAAATGTAAATGAACGGTATGTTCCACAAGGCGACGCCGTGGATCAAAAGCAAAACACTGTACCTAACATCACATCTTAACAACACTAGGGCCACCCGTATAATATCGTCCACGCAAATTGGCGCCTGACAAACTCAAAATCGCCAAAGACGAATTTACTACAATCGTTCAGTTAGGAATTGCACGGCCATTCAAATCACATGGGCAGCTCCCCTATATTTAGTGGTTAAGCGGAACAAAGAGCGGCAAACCTGGGGCGACTATAGGGCCTTAAACGTTCGCACAAAAGAAGCTTTCGCAAGCATGCACAACTTAGCACATCCAGAAATAATGGCAACCACGAAACTAGTAACCCAAAAATTTGTTTGGCTTGGCATCAAGTCAGACTGCCGCGCCTGGGCACGAAGTTGCATGCAGTGCCAGAAATCCAAAGTCACAAGACATGTGATTTCAAACACACAAAATTTCAAACCACCATCTACAAGATTGGAACATGTACACATAGATATTGTCGAACCATTACCTATATCAGAGAGCAACCTATATCAAGATTTCTATCTCTTTGAATAGTTGTGATTCAAATTGTCGGCCTTGATCTATTGTGATTCTGAGTGGTATATATATCCATCGACCGCTTTACCAGATGGCCAGAGAAAACACCTCTGCAAAACATTGAACCTGAAACGGCAGCCACCACATTTATCAAACTATGGATCACAATATTTAGCGTACCACTCAGAATCACAATAGATCAAGGCCGACAATTTGAATCGCAACTATTCAAAGAGATAGAAATCTTGATCGGATTTACAAAAATCCACACAACAGCATATCATTCGCAATCCAATGGCATGGTTGAATGTTTTCACCGCTACAACTAAAAACTGCACTGATATGCCACGAAACCAAACAATGGACACAAGCATTACCCTTAGTTCTACTCGGAATACGAAATGCTTAGAAGGAACATTTGGACGCTACATCAGCAGAACTCACCTTTGGCAAAACACTACGCCTAGCAGCAGAATTCCTAACAAATTTTAGCGAACAGGAGGAACAGTTACAGCCTGAAGCACTTGTAAAACAGCTACGTTACCACTTCCAACGTCTACAACCAGTCCCAGGTACAAACCATAACCGCAGACAAACTTTCATATTCAAAGACTTGAAACAATCAAGCTACATTTTTCTACACTGCGAAGGAAACAAAAGTGCCTTACAACGAACGTATGAGGGACCATACTAAGTTATTCGCATGTACGATAAAACAGTCATCGTCGAAAAACAAGGCAAAAAATCACCGTTTCAATCGACAGAGTAAAACCAACATATATGGAAAACGAACCGTTTGAAACAGAAAACGAGTCACAAACAACCAAGTAGTACTTCATCAATGGCAAAAAACTACATTTTCCAAAGCGACACATTATTTTCTATCGTGACTAACGTAGTCACTAGGAAGGGGGCATGCAACTATGCAACTCAAGTTGCACCTAACAAACTTTATAGGCGTCATAGAAACGCAAACGTAAACACCCCTTAATACTAGACTCGCCTTACAACACACCTTGAAATAGAATAGACTCGTCCTGAATTTCCGATTATTAGAATACAACCATTCATTATGATGATCAAGGAGGCAAGCTTTCGTTTGTTTTTGGATGTATATATATATATATATATATATATATATATATATATTGCTATGTTAATAGGGTCACTTAAAGGTAGATAGGATCACTAGAATACTGAGCTTCATGCTAACAACATGAGGGTTCGAAAAACTAGATATTTTTACGAAGAAAATGAGAAATACAATGATTAGGCAGGAAAGCAAGTGACAACGCCCTGTATATAAATTATAGTCATAATTATTTTAAGAAATGAAAAGTACTCTAAAAGATTTAAATAAATAAACAACTTGGCAAGTGATAAAACGACGTGAATAGAAGCTGCAACACAATACGCGTGAAAAATGCTTCATCATAACACTAAGAATCCCAGTTAAACAAGCAGCTTTAAAAATGCGTAAGATACAAAACGCATATAATTTAATACATAAATTAAATTAAGACTACGTGATCAGAAAGGTAAAATCCAACACCTGATAGATTATAAATAAATACGGCATCGTGATAAAAGCAAAGCTCATCAAATTTATTGTACAAGCAAAAAACGTACGTGACCAGGAAATATAGAAATCCAACAGAACCAATGCAATAACTTGAAATCATACGTGCAGGAAATAGTGCATCAATTTCATTTACACATCAAAAATCCATAGGAATACCTAAAATCTTGTATGTAAGAATTACGTACAAAGCTTAATTGTTGAACTATGCGCTTGTCAACAGATAGGCGGTTCCTTTTAAATACGACCGGATTTGTAAACAAATCAGTTTAACATGAATTAATACATAGTTCACATCACCTGAAAGAAAATATTTACGTGAAAGAATTAGAAATGAGTTTATAGTTAATAAATTGTATAATGGTGATAGTGCAAAATTAAATGAGGTTGGTCGTTTTAATCCTTAAAAACGTATGTAATAAAAGGTTGTTTTTAAATCAAATTCTTAGTTTTACATTTACAAACTGACTCTAAATAATTACTGGATCCACTGAGGAAATTCAATAAGTATTTAATTCAATTATTAATTACCGGATCTGACCAGAAAGTTTAACAAAGGACGTTCAAATAATTTAAAGAATTAATCAGGAGAAGCTATACTAATAAAAATGAAGACCATATCTAAAGTAGATCTGGACTCAATGTTGGGACTATAAATCATTAAGCTGAATACGGGAGCAGTTGGGACAGGAACTGGTCCAAGCTGGAGACAACAGGTTAGCCAATCTGAATATTTTGTTGTGTTTTATTTTATGAATATTTTAAAAATTGCTTTCATGAAAACTTTATGTTAGGGTCAACAAAGATCGTTTTTAGTACACATTTTATATTAAGTAAAAATTGAAGGAAGTTCAATGAACGTTCATGATGCTTCAGATAATAATAATAAAGGTGATTTTTGCTGGATTTTTGTTTAATTAACGGGAATGAGAATTATAGAAAGAATTTAATTCAATTATTAAAAGGAGGTTCTTTTCAAAAATTTATTAAACGTTTTGTACTTTGTAAATATTTTGAAAATATTATAGTAATTGTGCTTAATGGTGTTTTGACTTAAAGAAACTGGAAGTAGAGGTAAAAGGAAAATTTATAATTTTGTTGTTGTATTGTCGCAAGCTTCGTGCGTGATTAAAACTGATCTAGTCGAGGTATTAAAAAAATTAAAATTTAAATTAAACATTAAAATTAACGAAAAGAAAATGTTAACCTTTTTATTTTACAAAAAAAGGGCACCGGGTTATTACAACGATATCACAGCAATATATATATTTCTATATATATATATATATATATATACACATATATATTACTCATATTTAGACCAGGGTAGAAAATTAAATAATCACATCAAATAATTTTAATCACCGTGTATAAGGAATTTTATTAGATAATACGCTTTATTAAAAACCGTAAAGCATAAAAAGTCATTCGTTTCAGTAAAAATAAGAGATTTAAATCATGTACAAGACGCTTTAGATCAAAAGAAGCAGTATTAAAAAGCTACGGGTAATTTAATTATTACTAGTAAAGAAACAAAGAGAAATTATGTGCAAAATTTATATTAATTAACTCTATTTTAAGTAACCGGTATTAAACAAAACGTACAGATAATAATTAATATTTGATTAGAAGTCAATTTTAGTTGGAGTTAATTGAACCATTATTAATAATAAGCATAAAATGCAAATCGTAGAAGGGTATTTAAAATGTTACGTTTGAGCACACCTGCGTATTTTTAAAAAGCAATTTCAGTTTAATTTGTTTAGATAAACATGTCGATTCTACGGATATTGGAGACGGTCGGATGCTTTAGCACGAAATACAGAACACCTGCGTATTTTTAAAAATAAGCTTGTTCCGCGTAAAATTTGCAAATAATTAATGGTTACAAAGAATCTTGGAGAAACCGTGGCTGAATATTCACGGGAAGGCGCGATACGGGGTTATTTAACCCAGATAACAGTCCGCGTGGACTGAAATAATCGATAAATAAAGAATATCAATTTGCATCAATAAGAACAGGTTAGAGAAGGAAAGATAATGTGCGTAAGACAAAGACACTAATAATTAAAGGCGTGAGTAGAGCAACGTCATGGGGTTGCGATTGGTTGAAAGTAAAAGGCAAAAGTGAGAGGTAGAAATAACATTTCTGGATAAAATTTAATTAGGTATTCTCAGACGTTGCGTGCCGTGTGGAAATTTTCTGAGATTTAACTGGGGCGAGAGCAAAATTCGTAAAAACCGACGCGCGGGCTACGGACTGGGAACAGAGCATGCGAAATTCTAGAAACTGGCCGTTTTGGAGACTCGACCGACAGACGGGCTAACTTCTATATATACCCAGGGGAATATGAACAAGCTCTCTTACATCCGCGACTTGATTCAATACGTTAAACAGTGCATGTTAGTTTGATAAAATAATTTAAAGTTTGCTCGTATATTTTGGTGATTTAAACAGTTTGTTATTTACGTGTTAACATGAATGTACTTGAGTGCATTTAGATACAAGGTAATAAAATTTAGTATCACTGTACCAATTAATAAAATTTACAACGACAAATGAATACACCAAAAGTAGGCAGTTTTGGCGTATATTGGTGAAAGAAGTATGAATTTCTTTGCTATTTTTCGGAGGTGTTAATGATTAAATGGTTCATAAATGTGTCTGGATCCACAAAACCAGGGTCAGATATACACAGATGAGTTCTGGAAAAGCCCAGAAACAACTTTAAATAAATGGTGATGGAGAAAATTTGAAAAGCGTTGAGAATCAGAAGCTGTAAATATAACCCAGTTGGAATGGTGTGATTAACAAAGGGACGATGTACATTGAAGCTACGAGTGCAGTAACCTTCAGGTAAATTATACTATTTTGTTTGAACTTTGATATTTTGTGTGTGTTGAATAACTTTATAATTGATTTACTTTAAATGGACATTAGTGAAATTGTACTAACCATAAAATTTTAATTTTAACGTGAAATTCACTTGTTTAAGTAGAAAGGGGTATTTAGTATTGATGTTCGGGATTATGATGAAAATTTGGGTATGTCTTTGAGCTCAATTAGACGAACCTGGTTAATTAACGTAAAGGGGTGGTAGATGCTCCCTTTGTACTCAGACTCCGGTCTGCATATATTGTTATAGTAATTAGTAGGCATCCTACAGGACTTTAATTCTGGATGCACTTTAAAATGATAATAAATTTAATTTTGAAATTCTCTGATATTAAAATTTATGCTGAATTTTAATTTTGAAATTTTAATGAATTGTGAATATAGATGTAAATAGAGTTAACGTTGATGTTTGTGGTAGGAATGTGTTTGTTTTTTTTATGTATGAGGATGAAAGTTATCTAGAGGAGCAGCCGAGGCGATTAACGGAAGAAAATCAACAGACCAGGTAATTCAAGAGGTTTCACAGCATTCTTTGGCGACCCAAAAGTGAGGCTCGAGTTCCAAATAAAATTTTTGTGATTTTATTCCAGGAAACTGGCGATCTGAGAGAGAGAGTTTCTGTGTTGTGAGTAAATTTAAGAGTATTTTAGAGTGTGTGTAAGTGATTAGAACGTATGCAGAGAAAAGAGTGGTTAAGGAGTCAAGGAGTGGAAATTGGAAGTGACGATAGTGCATTGTGTGAGAAAATTTCGAAAATGGAAGAAGCTGGAGGCAGTAGAGATCAGTCGAGGACGGAATCAGGGGATCAAGGAAACGAGATGATATTGAGAATGTTAGAGAGGATGAGTGAAGAATCCAATAGAAAATTAGAACAGCTAAGCGATGAATCTAATAGAGCTAGGGAAGAATCGAATAAGAAATTTGACCAATTAAATCAGGAAATAGGGAATAAAATAGAAAAGTCGACGAGAGAATTTACAGAATTTAAAAATAGTCTTACCGTGAAACTGGGGAAGTTGAAAATAGGGTAGATAAAAATGAGCGGGATATTACAGGTCTTCGACAGGAAATGGGACATTTAAGGTCCGAAGTACGCATTTTTTGTGAAGAAGAGATTAATGTAAAAATGACTGAAGTGACGGACTCATGTAGGGATCAGTTAGGCAGGGTAGAACGCGAAGTTAGTAGTATCAAATACAACATGTCAAATTTAACGGGGGAAGGTCCCAGATTTTCTACAGGTGGAGTATCATTGGACCAACAAATGAAGTTTTATGGTGATAACAGGGTAAATCCACAAATTTTTATTAATAGTGTAAGAAATCTAGTGGGAAATTTATTTGACGAACAGACTAAACTAAATACGATAAAGGCTTTATTAAAAGACAACGCGGAAGCATGGTACAATTTAGTAGGACAGGACATTGAAACATACACGGACTTTGAAAACAAATTTTTAAAGCACTACTGGAGTGACCACAGACAAGACCAGGTACGAGACGACTTAATCACAGGGAAATTTAAGGGAGAATTTTCAGGAAGTAGGGAGCAATATGCTATACGCAAGTATAGCATAGCAAAGCAACTGAACCCACCACTGACGGACCGACAAATTATTAAGTATTTATCACGACACTTCGAGGTAGAAATAAGACAGCACGTGGCACTACAGAACATAGTGGACAGAGAAATGTTTCTAGAATACTTGCAGAGGTACGACGACGTAAGTAGTGGACGACCTCGGGATAACAGGGAAAGACGGATCAACACAGTTAGGTTTGACAATAAACGGGACAACTACGCTAGACGGGGGAATAGTTACGGATACCAGCGACAGAATTGGGAACAGAGACGACCATACGTTAGGAGTAATAGTTTAGGAAGGGGACCTGCACCGAGACCGGGACCTACCAGAATGAATAGTTCACCAGACATGAGCGGGACTGCTAATACAGACACGGAACGAGTGGAAACGCCTAGGACATACGCTGAGGTGACGGCTAGACCAGGACCGAGTAGGGAAAACAGACCTGGACAGGATTTTTAGAACGCGACAGACCACTAGATTTCAGTGTAAATGTATATGAACATCCACGTGAATTTTTCAAAATTGAGGAGGAAGTAGAGCCAGAAACTAAGGAAAAATTATGTTTGCCAATTATTAATTTAGAAATTTTTGAGAATAGTGTGGAAGTATTACTTGATACAGGGGCAGAGGCGAGTTTAATATCGGAGGAATTCGTCAGCAAAATTAGGGATAAGGTTTGTGATAGAATTATGCCTATAAAGCGTAGCCATTTAGTAGCTCAAATAAAAGAAGTTTGCTGTAGTAAATAGTGTTGTGGTGCTTAGGATAGATATAGGAGGTTTAAGCTGGGAACAGGAGTTTGTAATTGTACCTGGGCTGAAGTTTCAGAGCATTTTAGGTGTTGACTGTATGATGAAGTTAGGGGTTTTGATAGATATGGAACGGAAGGTAATAAGGATTAATGATAGGGTAGTACCATGGAAGGGCAGTTATGAAGTCACAGAGGATGACACGGGGTTTAGTATTAATGTAGTAGAGGTAGAGGATGATGAAGGTAAACAGATCAACACGATAAGATGTCCAGAGGATAGGAGAGTAGAGGTTCAAGCTTTATTACAAAAACATGCAGAATTAGTGGGGGTAGAAGCAAGCACAGCGTTAGGCTATGAGCACAGATTAGAAGTGGATAATTCAGAACCGTTCAACGCAAAGGTTTATCCAATTCCAGCAGCATATCGGGAGCAGGTGAAGGCAGAATTAAATAAAATGTTGGAAGATGGCATAATAGAGGTATCAAACACTCATTTCATAAATCCGTTGGTGGTAGTTAAGAAAAAGGATGATAGCATTCGTTTATGTTTAGATGCACGAAAAATTAATCAACGGACCAAACCGCAATTCCATTGTCCACCATCCATGGACACGCTTTTGACGAGATTAAGTGGCAAGTTTATTTTTAGTAAATTAGATTTAAGGAATTCATTCTGGCGGATTCCATTACATAAGAATTCTAGAAGGTACATAGGATTTTCCATAGAGGGAAAAATCGATAATTTTAAAGTAGTATCGTTTGGTTTGTCGGCAGAAAGGGAAACAATAATAAATGAGAAACAGACAAGTGTAGGGACTGAAGAAGAAGTAATATTTAAGAGTCAGGATAATAGGGATGATAAATTTATTGTATGTGAGATAATAGGGATGTTAAGTATAGATATAGAAGGGGGAGAAATAGGGATGAAGAGTATTAGGTTGGTGAGAAGAAAGACTTGGAGGGTCAAGAAGAGAGTTAGGTTTAAATAACTTGATGAACAAAGAATAGAGATAGGTGAATTTTAGTATAGTTATAGAAAATAAAGCTAGGTATAGGATAAATATGGGAGATAATTAGAAATAGGTTTAGGATGATAATAAAGAGTAAATGTTTGAAGAAAATAAGATAGGTTAAGTATAGATATTTCATATAAGATTAGTGGAGAGTTAGGAATAAAGTTAGGAATAGGATAGGTATATAGGATTAGGTAGGATGAAGTAAAGTATAGTGAAGATGAGTTAAAAGTTAGGAATAGGATAGGAATATAGGATGTATATAGGATTAGATGGATAAGTAGGATGAAGTTAGGGATAATTTCAGTGTATAAAATTAAGTGAGAGTTAGGAATAGGATAGGGATATAGGATAGGTGTAAATATTTTTTTTTTGATTGGATATAAGGTAGGTAAGTTAGATAGATAAGGGTAGAGAAAGATAGGCAATTTTTTTTATATAATTTTTTTTTGTCTAAATGTTTTATATTTGCATTCAAATAAGTGGGATTATTTGTATTCAAATAGGGGGAAAATACTCATATTTAGACCAGGGTAGAAAATTAAATAATCACATCAAATAATTTTAATCACCGTGGATAAGGAATTTTATTAGATAATACGCTTTATTAAAAAACCGTAAAGCATAAAAAGTCATTCGTTTCAGTAAAAATAAAGAGATTTAAATCATGTACAAGACGCTTTAGATCAAAAGAAGCAGTATTAAAAGCTACGGGTAATTTAATTATTACTAGTAAAGAAACAAAGAGAAATTATGTGCAAAATTTATATTAATTAACTCTATTTTAAGTAACCGGTATTAAACAAAACGTACAGATAATAATTAATATTTGATTAGAAGTCAATTTTAGTTGGAGTTAATTGAACCATTATTAATAATAAGCATAAAATGCAAATCGTAGAAGGTATTTAAAATGTTACGTTTGAGCACACCTGCGTATTTTTAAAAGGCAATTTCAGTTTAATTTGTTTAGATAAACATGTCGATTCTACGGATATTGGAGACGGTCGGATGCTTTAGCACGAAATACAGAACACCTGCGTATTTTTAAAAATAAGCTTGTTCCGCGTAAAATTTGCAAATAATTAATGGTTACAAAGAATCTTGGAGAAACCGTGGCTGAATATTCACGGGAAGGCGCGATACGGGGTTATTTAACCCAGATAACAGTCCGCGTGGACTGAAATAATCGACAAATAAAGAATATCAATTTGCATCAATAAGAACAGGTTAGAGAAGGAAAGATAATGTGCGTAAGACAAAGACACTAATAATTAAAGGCGTGAGTAGAGCAACGTCATGGGGTTGCGATTGGTTGAAAGTAAAAGGCAAAAGTGAGAGGTAGAAATAACATTTCTGGATAAAATTTAATTAGGTATTCTCAGACGTTGCGTGCCGTGTGGAAATTTTCTGAGATTTAACTGGGGCGAGAGCAAAATTCGTAAAAACCGACGCGCGGGCTACGGACTGGGAACAGAGCATGCGAAATTCTAGAAACTGGCCGTTTTGGAGACTCGACCGACAGACGGGCTAACTTCTATATATACCCAGGGGAATATGAACAAGCTCTCTTACATCCGCGATTTGATTCAATACGTTAAACAGTGCATGTTAGTTTGATAAAATAATTTAAAGTTTGCTCGTATATTTTGGTGATTTAAACAGTTTGTTATTTACGTGCTAACATGAATGTACTTGAGTGCATTTAGATACAAGGTAATAAAATTTAGTATCACTGTACCAATTAATAAAATTTACAGCGACAAATGAATACACCAAAAGTAGGCAGTTTTGGCGTATATTGGTGAAAGAAGTATGAATTTCTTTGCTATTTTTCGGAGGTGTTAATGATTAAATGGTTCATAAATGTGTCTGGATCCACAAAACCAGGGTCAGATATACACAGATGAGTTCTGGAAAAGCCCAGAAACAACTTTAAATAAATGGTGATGGAGAAAATTTGAAAAGCGTTGAGAATCAGAAGCTGTAAATATAACCCAGTTGGAATGGTGTGATTAACAAAAGGGACGATGTACATTGAAGCTACGAGTGCAGTAACCTTCAGGTAAATTATACTATTTTGTTTGAACTTTGATATTTTTGTGTGTGTTGAATAACTTTATAATTGATTTACTTTAAATGGACATTAGTGAAATTGTACTAACCATAAAATTTTAATTTTAACGTGAAATTCGCTTGTTTAAGTAGAAAGGGGTATTTAGTATTGATGTTCGGGATTATGATGAAAATTTGGGTATGTCTTTGAGCTCAATTAGACGAACCTGGTTAATTAACGTAAAGGGGTGGTAGATGCTCCCTTTGTACTCAGACTCCGGTCTGCATATATTGTTATAGTAATTAGTAGGCATCCTACAGGACTTTAATTCTGGATGCACTTTAAAATGATAATAAATTTAATTTTGAAATTCTCTGATATTAAAATTTATGCTGAATTTTAATTTTGAAATTTTAATGAATTGTGAATATAGATGTAAATAGAGTTAACGTTGATGTTTGTGGTAGGAATGTGTTTGTTTTTTATGTATGAGGATGAAAGTTATCTAGAGGAGCAGCCGAGGCGATTAACGGAAGAAAATCAACAGACCAGGTAATTCAAGAGGTTTCACAGCAATATATATATATATATATATATATATATTATATATATAGGTAGTTTTTTACACAAGGTAAGTTAATAACGCCTAACGTATTACAATTAATAAGATGAAATAATAACTTAGGCTTTTATGCAAAGCCGAAATGATCATTTCAAATTGAGTTAGTAATTGAAAGAAGGAAAATATAAGGTCTTGGACAGCACTTGAATCTGTATCTTAGTCTTTCCGGGACTATGCGTTTGCCAATTACGCCACTGAGACGGATGGCGATAATTGGAAAATTTACAAATCTAAACCGTGTACACAACTATATATAAACAACTTTCAATTGCGTTCTGCATTTTTGTCAATCATATCTAACATTGTCAAGTTTTTGACTTATGTCAGTTATAGACAGGAAGCAATGCTCAAAATTACGGCTATAAGCCAAGTATTAAATATATAAATATTTTAGGTAGTTTTTTTTACACAAGGTAAGTTGATAAATACTAACGTATTACAATTAATAAGCTGAAATAAACGTAATTGAAAGTTAGGTTTATGTATAGTTGTGTACACGATTTAGATTTGTAAATTTTCAAATTATCGTCATCGGTCTCAGTGGCGTAATTGGTAAACGCATAGTCCCGGTAAGACTACAATACAGGTTCAAGTCCTATCTAAGATCTTATATTTTCCTTGTTTCAATTACTAGCTCGATTTGAAATGATCATTTGGGCGTGCATACAAGTCTAAGTTATTATTTCATCTAACTTTGTTTTTACGAATGTAGTTTTTGCCAAGACAAGCGAACCAAGTGAACGAGTTTTGTAAATTACAAGAGTTAAATAAAATTTGGGTTCCATAACGTATTAAGTACACTATTTTATCAACTACTGTGACGAAGCAAGAAGTCACTGGTTGTTTTCTGCACGAAATATACTTAAGCGTATTGCAGATGCTTGGCCACCTGTAGAATTGATATCTACGACCAATTGTTTATAAAAGTTAAGCTTTCAACGTGTTCAAATAATGGCATAATAAAACACAGAAAATAAAACTTAAATTGCAATATTTCGTAAGTGTTATCTTAAACATTAAAAGACATTTACATACAAAAATACAATTTGATTATGACCAAGGCTAAAAACCATTTAAATAATATCTTAGAACCTATAAAAAATAGTATACCTAATTAAGTAAAACGAAAATCCTAAAATTTAAGAAATCGAAATACCTTTTAACGTTTGTAGTAAAGCTACTAACTACAATAGTCTAATTTTTAAGCGAATGCACGAAAACGCCAATTTAACTATTAAAATCAATCCAATTCCCATTTAGCTAAAATGTATAAATTATAATTAACAAAGAGTACGTTCTCCTGAAATTGATGATAGCATGACTTGCAAAAACGGACTATCACAAGTAGATAATAAAACCACAACAGGAAAATTAATTCTAATTGACGTAGCCCTAAGTATATTTTTTCACAATTTCGGCAGTTTTAGTTAATTCTTGAAATGGTCACACATCATATACTAAAAAAATTTTTTGACCCCTATAGAGTTCAATAAAAAGTTATCAAAAATATTACCATGCAATACGATTTGGTCCATAACAATATTGTCGATCAGCAATGATGCGTCAGAGGCAATCTTGGTGGTGCTTGCATCCCCGTCAAAAAAATGTAGCTTGTAAAAGGCACCATAAATTTTAAGAATTTCCATATGCAATCGTTTAGAATTAGCACAATCAGGTGGAGAATTGGTAAATTCAAATTTGCGGCACGTAGTCTAGGTTTGTGTGCGATTATTGACAAATTGTTCGTGTGACAGCTGTATTTCAACAGGTGGGGTTAGTCTTATATTGTTATCGAACATAATTTCTAGTAACATTATTTTAAAACCCATCTAGTGGTACATAAAAAAATAAATACAGTAAGTTTAAAGTTGTTGCAGTAATATTCGCAAAACCAAAAACTTGACAACAGCGCAAATTACCGGTACAAAAACAGAAAAGAAATGATATAATGGCTAGCGACAATCGTAGATTAGGGCGTGGATAATAAGAATACCCAAAACAATAATTCGCCCAGCTAAAAGGAAAGTTATTCCTACAAAAAAAAATAAAATAATGGCAGAATATTAATCTGCACAACCAAAGAATAAATTAAGTAGTGAAAAAATGACAATAATAAAATATAATTTGGTAGAGCGCAACTGTACCTAAGGGCAATCTGATTTCTAAACGAAGTAATATGAATTTGTAGTTGAGGTCATAACCCGAAATAAAAGTAAATGATTTTATAAATTGAATTTAATAATAAACGTTTAAGTAAATTCATTAGATACAATAAACATGATGTTGTAGAAATATAAGCAATTACTAAAAGCAAAACATTTAATAATAGTATAGTACGAAAAAATTAATGCCACAGGTGGTTTAAGCATTAACCAGAACTAAAACAACGTAAAGGAAATATTGATAATGACAATATGTATAGAGTGCTAAGGCCGACGGTACATCTCCTTTTTTTTGTTCAGGGTTCAAATCCCGACACGGTCCACTTGAGAAATTTTAGGCGAGCATTTTTCACAAAAATATGCCCTCATTCGGATGAGAGGTAAATGGAGGTCTCGTGTGTGAGTGTTGTTACGCACGTTAAAGATCCCTACCTTGCTTGCAACATCAAGGGTTCGGCAAAATTCAAAATTTCCAGGTAAAAAACTCGCTTCTTGGCCAATGTAGTACCTTCGGGTGGAGCATTGGAAAATCAAATGTAAGGTAGATCTCCTTTGTCATGTACAAAGAAAGCTGAGAGGAAAAAAATTAAATTGAATCTTATCCTAAATTTTTAAAGTGTAACTGTACTAAATTTTGTTTATTTTATTTTTAGGTATTACATATTTCAAAACCTAAATTTTTAGTACAGTATTGTCTGAAATGACTAGAACAATATAGTTTCAATAATTTCAAACCCTAGATATTGTAATTCATTTATAACTTCACAATTTCGTTAAAAGTTCCAAGTTCTATTTTTCCAAAACCAACCCTTCGCATAGCAATATGTGTGCATTAATGAGAGAACATTTTCAACTTCTATATTTTGTTTAAAATAGGCGGACTAACACAGAACGATAAAATTTAACAACCGCCTTAACACTATCCAAAATACAAAATGTCTTTTTAATTTAAAATTATTTCGACATCTGGTAAGTTGCATAAATACATCACCTAAAGATCATTGGGTACAAATATCGAAAGAACCTCTGTGGCGTAATGTTGAATCTAAAAGTATAACTTCTGAGGATATTCTCACCAATCAGACTGCAGGTATACTTTGCAAAAACAATAATAAATTGTTCACTATTGTTTTTGCAAAGTTTTACTTAACCTAATTGGTGATAATATTCTGAGAAGTGAAAATTAGGTTTAATTTTAGTTTAACTGTGCGTTTAACCATTATAGGTTAGTTGTTTTCTACTGATGATAACCACTTAGTGGTCGACGCATTTAGAGTTACCATTAGAGGTTCCAATAAAATATAAGTAAGTAAAGAGTTATACTTTTCGATTCTTGGATAGTACAATGTTTAATTCCAAACCGTCCAAATTTTCGTTTGTTGAGGAACGTGTATAATAATTTTCAGAAATCTACGATGTAGTACTAAGGCGTGATATACAACATGCATATCTTGCTGCTACCTGCTGTAATCACCCAAAACCAAACGGTATAAGTAGTACCTTTGACGCAGTCTTCAAACAAAATATAGGTATAACGTGATTTTGAGAAACTTATCAAGAAACATATATCTGATACTCATCCAGCTTTGTTAACTGCAAACTATCACTTCTGGAAACTATTGCATTGAATTATAAGTTCCATCCTTCACGTTCAAACATATTCTACATCGCAACTTGTTTGTCACTAATTCACAGCTGTGTGTGATAACCAAGCAAAAATTTCCAATTGATAAAACGTTAAACAGTGTGTTGAATTGACTAGATGATATTTAGAATAAATCGAAAATTAGTGGTACCGCAAGTGGTACTGAATTATTTTGAAGTAGAAAATCAACGTAACCAATTCGGAATAGTGGTAATGTTATATCTATTTATTGAAGAGTAGTACCGAAATATACAAATAGAAGGAAATATTTAAAAAATAAGAAAATGAATGTATCAAAGTAATCTACAATTAATCCATTTAAGCATCGATGAGTAAGCGACTAAAATATTTGACCATATAAAAAATATAAAAGGTATTGAAACAATTTAACACTCATAATTTCTCGAACACGGTGAGTTAAGGATATGGTTATAAACTGCTGCACACGGTACTAAAAGTTTGACTGCCATTTTTACTTACATGCATATTATTCTAGTTTATACATATCTACATTCTATTCTTATTTTATTGGCATTTGAAATAACGTATAGCTTTTTCAAGTTATTTTAAAATAGCATACTACTAATAATTATTTTCGGACGATTTTAAAAGCTTCCGATCGTTTAATATAAAATTTGCCCCCACACCCACTTCCTGAATTTATGCCACTATGTACGTGGATGTATGAAAATATTCGATAAACCGCCATAACATCTTGACAATTGAAATTTTTCAAATGGTTTGAAGTTATTATTGTTAAAGAAATTCATGTCATTTATCAAATATTTCAGAATAGACTTGTTATTCCGTCAAAATTAAAGTCCTTTAAAATTAATGTGCCTGAAAGGAAAAAGAACTTTTTGTCGTATACTTCCATTAGGAAACCGGAAGTACTTGAAATACAGGTATTTCCTGTCGCTGAATTTTGCCATTAAAGCTACTAATCATCTATTTTGCAAACTTCTACAGAAAGTCACTAATATCTTTGAAATTGACATTTTATCTACGATAAAGCGACCTTAGTCTTTTACAAGGCTTTTTCATGAGGTTGATAATCATAAACTCTTAATAAAAACTAATTGAAAAATTTCGCATACCTGTGTTAAACTTCAACGATGGTGTAGAATTACCGAAGTGAGAAAATTATTTGAAAGCCGACAAAATGACTTAATGTTATCACTGTCCGTGTGTATAAATCTAAGACCTCACGCATGAGGTAGAGAAAACTTTGGTATTACACTAACATCGCAACTTCCGTAGTTAAAATCCTCGTATCACTTCCACCAGCCTTCTCTTTCAGCGACGCGCATAGCACTACTGCCATATAAAGTGGCACCAAGCGTCTAAGTCGCCGTCGTTTGTTTGCACGCAAGCTTTAGAGTTGCCCTATTATTCTTTTTAAGTTAATTGTAATTTTCATTAAATAAGATAAATAGTAAATAGGTGTACTCCTACTTAAGTCTTAGACAAAAATAGTAAACTATAACATATGTTTATTCAAGCATTTTTTCACATTCTTAGCAAAACCAACAATAACGTATCCAAGCTTTGAATCTCTAATACCATCTCCGTGTAACCGCAAAGCTTATTTAAAAATATTTAGGATAATCAGTTAAAATATTCGAATAAAAAGTTTAGAACAACAATCCAAAATTTATTTTTTAAATTCGGATAACTATGCAATAGCTTGAAATTGACCGGTCATTTCTTTTATACGTTTTCCAAAAGGTTTTGCATCTGCCGATATAAGTTATTGGAGTTTTCATAAAAGTTCTTAAGAAATATCAAAGAAAAGCACTCGTTTATTTACTTAATAGAATATTTCAACGTGAAAAAATAATTGGAATTGTTTGACGGACCTAAACTAATAATATTTACTGAAATACTCGTATATTATTCAACTTGCTTCTCTAATAGTATACTTTGTTTCCTCTGGAATATATTGCAGCGCCATAACAATTTTTGTAACTTTTGTGTCACAAGATTGTTATATTTAAAAGTGTCTTATAACGTGTCATTTTGACATGAGTTATGTATCCCCAATTTATCCATATATTAAATAATAGAATCTAATAAGAAATTATTAGAAATTGTTAAATAAATCATAAGTCAATTGCAACAATGTAATACAAGGATAAACCAGACAGGTTATTAACAGTTCATGAGAACGGATGCAATACAATGTATTCCAGACGATAGTGACACTGCAGGTGGCAGGTCACAGACGGTTAAGATACGCAATTACCTAGAAATTAAGATTGTAACAATGTAACAAAGTATAGAATTAAGAGTAAAGCAGACATGAGATTTGCAAGTTTCCAGAGCCATGTGAGAGGGTAGGGACATTATCAAAAGCCCGGAAGCCCCAGTTGACAGCAGTCAAAGTATTCAGCTTTAACATTGCAGTTGCTTAGACTACTCAAACTAGTATAATTAATTCTTTTTTTGAACTTAAAGTAATTTAAATTAAGTTGGTAAAATTCCATATTCAATTCTGTTTAAATAAATAAATTTGTTAAGAAGTTTGGAAGTGCTTTTAAAACGCAGCTTCCAACTATTTTTTATATGTAATTTTATCACAAACTTATGTTCAAATTAAGTGATTTTTTAACATTTACAAACCTTTTTTTGCGAATGGTACAAAGAGCTGTAAGTGATCGCATGATCACCGCAAGTCAATGAGAATTGCCCATTTGCCGCGAGTGGGGGGTTACATTAACATTTTCGGCAACTGGGTTGTCACTTTATACCGTAGTTAGCTGCAACGAGTGCTGCAGAAGAAGACCACTCTTTCTTTCTTTTATTTTTTTAACTTTCTATTTTTCCCAAGATTTCTTCCTACAGGAAGCGTGCAGCGATATCTGTTGAGAATTATAATTGTAAGTTCTTTAGTGTGTTTTATGACGGTATTATATGTATCTTGACATGCTATTTAGTTGAATAAGACGCGATTATTTATCTTATCGTAACCGGATTTTATTTTAAAATTTGCGTAATGTGGCGCAATTTATAATAGTTTCTATAACCGTTATTTATACTTACAAATCACAATAATTTTTAGTTTCTCTATATTTCATATGCTTATGTTAACACCTCTACTATGTTACCTAAGCAGTACACAAAGCTTTTTAATAATCCCTTTAACAGCTTTTTCAGCAAGTAATAGTTTCTATATAATGCACTGATATTCTTAGTTTTTTTATTGCAACACCTGTACCTACAGTATCAGACTTTTTAAAATTGATGTTCTACAGGGAAGATGCATGCAAAGTTATAGCATTTATAACCAAACTACGGTGTGACACAGGTGAGACAATTTTCAAAGGCGGAATTTCAAACATACCTTTTTTTATCGTTTAGGTTGTTATTTAAAACCATGAAAGACTGCTTTTGCCATTCGTTTTCAAATGCTACAATTTGTAGTCTTACTTGAAAACAAGTTGAGGCACCAGTTTGCAACTGCGAGGTTGCGAAAGAAAAGTGGGTGTTTACAAGCAAATATCAACTTTTTAAAAACATTTTGAGCAATGTTTCTTTCTCTGCAAAAGTTATTACTCCAATTACCAAAATTGTTTTCTTCAAACTGTGCCAAACCTAGTTTGTCAAAATCTTGCTAAGCCATCACCTGACCTTAAATTATTTTCGACTCCACAAGCACGAAAAACAATGTTTAATATAAGTAGATATTTTGTGGGGTTTGATGGACCACGACAACTATCCTTCGCTATACTCCACCTTTGTCTTCACCTTTGCCTCCACCTCCAGATACATCACCACCACCACAGCCACCTCCACCTCCACCTCCACCTCCACCTCCACCTCCACCTCCACCTCCACCTCCACCTCCACCTCCACCTCCACCTCCACCTCCACCTCCACCTCCACCTCCACCTCCACCTCCACCTCCACCTCCACCTCCACCTCCACCTCCACCTCCACCTCCACCTCCACCTCCACCTCCACCTCCACCTCCACCTCCACCTCCACCTCCACCTCCACCTCCACCTCCACCTCCACCTCCACCTCCACCTCCACCTCCACCTCCACCTCCACCTCCACCTCCACCTCCACCTCCACCTCCACCTCCACCTCCACCTCCACCTCCACCTCCACCTCCACCTCCACCTCCACCTCCACCTCCACCTCCACCTCCACCTCCACCTCCACCTCCACCTCCACCTCCACCTCCACCTCCACCTCCACCTCCACCTCCACCTCCACCTCCACCTCCACCTCCACCTCCACCTCCACCTCCACCTCCACCTCCACCTCCACCTCCACCTCCACCTCCACCTCCACCTCCACCTCCACCTCCACCTCCACCTCCACCTCCACCTCCACCTCCACCTCCACCTCCACCTCCACCTCCACCTCCACCTCCACCTCCACCTCCACCTCCACCTCCACCTCCACCTCCACCTCCACCTCCACCTCCACCTCCACCTCCACCTCCACCTCCACCTCCACCTCCACCTCCACCTCCACCTCCACCTCCACCTCCACCTCCACCTCCACCTCCACCTCCACCTCCACCTCCACCTCCACCTCCACCTCCACCTCCACCTCCACCTCCACCTCCACCTCCACCTCCACCTCCTCCACCTCCACCTCCACCTCCACCTCCACCTCCACCTCCACCTCCACCTCCACCTCCACCTCCACCTCCACCTCCACCTCCACCTCCACCTCCACCTCCACCTCCACCTCCACCTCCACCTCCACCTCCACCTCCACCTCCACCTCCACCTCCACCTCCACCTCCACCTCCATTTCCACCTCCACCTCTACCTCCACTTCCACTCACCTCCACCTCCACCTCCACCTCCACCTCCACCTCCACCTCCACCTCCACCTCCACCTCCACCTCTACCACCATTCCACCTCCACCTCCACCTCCAGCTCCACCTCCACCTCCACCTCCTCCATCACCTTTTTTTAGTATTTCGAACATTTTCCCCCATTCTTCATTGTCAAATGTTTACCAGATCTACAAACCCTATACAATGCATTGTACTTTTTCCATTGTTTTCTCCATTATAACCCTTAAAACTAAAATGGCTTCCCGTGCTCCCCTATTTCTCCTAAACCCAAATTGGTATTCTCCTAGTATTTCTTCAGTCCGCTTTTCATTCGGCTTTGTACAATTCTAGTTAAAACTTTTTGACAAATGTGTTGCTAAACTTATTGTTCGAAAATTTTCACATATATCCGCACCCTTTTTTTTTGTATAGGAACAATGGTGTCACGTTTGAAATATTTGGGCTATCTGACCTGTCTTATACATATAGCTAACGAGTTGAAAGAGACGCTCTGTTACTGAGTGTACAGCGGTTTTAGAGGTTCTGCTTTCAGTTTATCTGTACCCGGTGCCATATTATTTTTTAGTGTCTTTAATGCTAGTTCAAACTCGTTTCTAAACATAGAAAATCCCAAGTTCTCCCATTCAATGTCTGTGTCCTATTCTAGTTCTTCTTGTTCCGTACCTGCATATATATACCTATATATTCTTGCCATCTATCCACTTTTTTTACATTTTTCACAGTGATCTCTCCTACGCCTGTTATATTTTTGCTATACAGCATTATATCCCTAAAATTCTAACTAATTTGCAAGATTTGTCTGTCTTTCCAAATTCCGTCTTAGTTGGTACCCTTTTGCATTTTTTCTCAGTCCATTGTTCTTTAGCTTTCCCATTCTAAGGCCCAGTATCTTTGTTTTCTTGCTTCGACTGGTCTGTTTTTGTATATTCGTCTCCTTCTATTAAATTCAGAATACCATTTGTCATACTTCTGTTTTTGCTTGTACCCTAGAATATCTCTGACCGCCATGTCTATGCTGGGTTTAGTGTTATTCGATTCTGCTTCTACTGCCTTAGTATCGAAAATTTTGGCAATGTTTTTTAACAATTTACTAGATTTTTTGTCAGATCTCTTTTGGGTTCTTTATATTTTTGTTTCTCGAGGTCAAAATGACTTTTTCACTTCTTTTTGTTCAATTTTTTAGGTTTAAACACGGCTATCGTAATTACTATGTTGTCGTCTGTGTCTATATCTGCTACCAATACTATTGTCTAACAAGAATGTAATCTATTTAATATCTTCCTATGTCTCCTGGTACCTTCCGCGTTTATTGTCTTTCAAAATAATATTGAAATAATGTATTGTGATGGTTAAATTGTTTTTGTCACAAAATTCTATCAGCTTATTTCCCCTGTCGTTTATCGTTCTTAAACCAATTAAACTTTGTACCATTTTTTTGCTTATGTAAAAAATTTGCTGATCGAAACAACTTGGAAGAATTAAGACAATAGGAAAAAATTAACAAAAATTGCTAAGAATATTTATTTGAATATTTAGGTAGATCTTCGAATTTTTAAAAAGTTTTTTGTCCCATACCTGTAATTTGTTATTTTCTATTTTGGTTTAACCACAAGGCAAGTTCAACATTTTGTACCCACAATCGTAGAAAACCATTCAGCTGTAGTAAAATCTGGTTTGTAAAATCACAAATAACAATTTTTGAATGTCCATGTATACACCTTTTTGTTTACGAAATACCGCAAGGTTTATAAGTTGTTTCTTGCACAAGGCACGTGAGCATTAAACATTGTTCTAATTAGATATTCCCTCGGTTTGCAAGTAATTTTCTGAATCCACTCACTACCACATCATCTTCGAGTCAAGCAGGTTAGGAACTCGTCGATAGTAAAATATTATTGTCAAAAATTTAAGTGCCTTAATCTGTTTTTATTACAACGCAAACACCCAATAGGGAAGACAACAAAAGCCCTGTAGGGCCAAGAGAAACACAAGACAGAGAAAATGCAGTAGAATCCAGAACCTTTTGCTAAGTTTCGAACCGTGAAAACCTCCATCGTTTCAGTCTGTGAGACTCGGCATCCAACTGAGTAGGAATTACAATTGTTTTTGGTTGATTATTTAATAATATTTTTAGAATATATAATTTTTTGAAATGTTTAGTATGCTTGAAATTTTCACTAATTATAATTGTTAGACTATTTGAATTGCGGTTTTTTGATTAATTTGTACGTGGTTATCAGATCTGATGCTCATATAGCTCATAAAAAATGAAATTTTGTTAACTAATAATTTTGATATCACTAACAAATGTGAAATTATTTAATTCTTTTTATAATCATGATTGGATAAAAATTATTTGTTATATATTTGATATCTTCTGATTTTAATATGCTCAATGCTCTAAAAATTAAATTAAAAATTTTAAAATTGTCTCCTCCAATAGGGTTTCTGTACCAACCCAAAAATCATAGTTTTTATACTTTCTAGTTAGTGGCGTCCAACTTCTCTTTATTTTCCGTTTTATGAAGAATATTTCAACTCGGCGCTTTTCATGATCTCCTATAGGATAATATCTTAGCTAACGGCCGGCACAGCAAGTTTTTATAGTTCTATCTTGTATGTGTAATAATTTCAAGTCCCTTTAAGTTCTGGATTGTTGTTCTACCTTCTCCCTAGGGGCAAAAATTACAAAAAGCGTTATTTAAAAAATTAATACTATTACACTAACGCCTTACGCTTTTGGGCTTGAAATGTGTAACAATACGGTCACCATCCATATAAAAATAATTTTGTTACAAGCTACTACCTCTTCTTCCCTACCCTCATCTACAATTACGCTGAAATCTCCTGTAGTTATTAAATTTTCATGCCCCTTTAGGTATCTCAGTATGTCTTCGATATCTTTGTAGATTGTTTCTTGCTCTTCGTCACTGTACCAAGAGGTGGGTATGTAGTTACGTATTATTACTGCATTTACTTGTTTAGATTCTAATCTAATCATGCGTTCTTTAGTAAGTAATTTTCTACACAATGTCCTGCCTTACTCCGAATAACTATCGTCACACCGGCACTTCCTTCCTCCGATCCAATTCGTATTACACTAAAGTCTCCGCTCCAAAAATCTTCCGCCTCTGGCCACCAAACTTCGCCAATCCCTACCATGACTAATGATAGCCTATTTATTTCAATATTCAAATTCTCTAGCCTACAAGCTTCTGATATTCCACTCTCCGACTATCAAAATGTTCCCGGCCCTTCTTTAAACTTGCCGTTCACATTCTCCGAAGTAGTTTCTTCCCAAAGATCCGAATGGGGAACTACTCAGGTGACAGCTCTGATGCTTAGTTGTTTCGCGTGTGACAATTAAGCTCAAGGTCCCGGGTTCAAATCTCGACACGGACCGCTTGAAAAATGTTTAGGCGATCATTCTTCACAAGATTACGCGCTCGTTCGGATAAGAGGTAAAAATGTAAGCCTGGTGTGTGAGTGTTATCACCCACGTTAAGGTTTCCTACCTTACTTGGAATAGCAGTGTTTCGGTAAAATTAAAATTTGTCTGGTAAAAAGATCGTTTGTTGGTCAATGTAGTACCTTCCGGTGGAGCACTGGAAAATTAAATATAAGGAATATTTTAACTCTGGAATCTTTTAGCACAGAGAATGCCATTGTTTTAAAAAGCATTTTTAGTATACTGTGTACTTAGGAAGTGATGTCTTCCATGTCGCAGTAGTGTGTGCCATACCGACTCCTTTAGTCTCTGCCATTGTACCGAAAGAGCTGCTGTCGTCTTTTGAGCACCTGTCTTACTTTGGTTCCTCGCTAAAGACCCCACTAATTTGGATAAACGTATAGTTCGGCTCTTTAGCTCACTGAAACACGAAATCCATTCTACCCGTTCTAGTATTCTAGAATTTCTTTAAGGTGCAGGTTCGTTTAGAATAGCAATGTTTTGCAGAAGAAATTAACTTTAAAGTTAATTCTTTGATGGAATTGAGTTTAAAGTTTTGTGAAATTAAGTAGTAATTATATTTATATCATATTAAAGAATTTTAAATTATTTCAAACCACAGTAGATTAATTCTTACTCAAAAATTAAAAATAAGTATTTACGTTCAATTATTTAATGATCTGAGAACTCTAAGCGACTTTTTACATTTGCAAGTTGATTTAAGCTTAACTTTTCTTAATAGTAATACCTAGAACAAAAATATTCATCAGCTCAACAAACCTATCTGCTGACATTCTTTAAATATTGAGGTATTCCAGTTTATTACACTCATATCCTCAATTCATTGCTTGATATCAACCTCAAATTTAATTTTTCACAATTCCCTGTGTGTTTATAAGCTGAGTTGAGAGAACCATCTTTGATTCTGGGACAAATGGTAAATCAGTTTTTACCGAAGGAAAAACATAAAATGATTTCTGTCCAATTATTTATATCAAAGGGCTTTTTCTGACTAGTATTTTTCAAAGTTTTAATATTTAGTCATAAGAGTAAAAAATAATGTATGATTATATTTCTGCGTATTTAAATTTTTTACTGCGAAAGTTTTCTGAGCGCCTTTTCCAAAATTGCAAACGTCTACTTACAAATTTGAATGACATAACCACTGGGTCTATATATTTTCAACTTTTAAGTATATACCGTATGAATATAAAATTTTATTTCATTCAATTGGAAACTGTATATATTTGTAACAAATGGACTATATCGCTTTTTAACTTAAAAAGGTTCCTTTGAACGTATTGCTTTCAGTTATTTAAGGCTCGAAAAATAAATATATTTGCTACCATCAGTATAAAGGTAAACGCTTTATTGTTTGAAGTCTGTTAAGAAGAAATTTTTATTACAGTGCGTGGAAGCTGTATATTCATTTATTCAAAAATTCCAACCTAATTAAGTTAACGCATATGCATTAATTAAAAGCCTAAAATTTTATACACTGTGTGCTTACTGCAAAAACCCCCTAGGTTCAAAAATGATACATTTGAGAAAAATATAATCAAAGGTACAAAGGTACAAAGTCATTGATAGTTATATGTACTAGGCTACACTTATTTTTAAAGATATAAGATGAAATACTGTAGCTTTTATGATATTGTAAATGACGAAAAACATTCTTTTTTTCCCTAAACGACGGTACTTAAAGGGTTTTGGCAGAAAAAAATTTGTTTATAATAGCTAGTAAACCCACTTCGAATGGACCTGCACCTTGCCGAAGTTCTAAATTACTAGAACAGGTGAAATGGCTTGCGTGTTCTAATGAGCTAAAGAGCCAAACTTCAGGTCCAACCAAAGTAGTAGAATCGTTAGTGAGGAACCAGACTAAAACAGGTCCCCGAAAGAGGGCAGCGGCTCTTTCGGTACTTAGATTGACAAAGACCATAGGGGTCGGTATGGCAGTCTAAGACACACTACCGCGATGTGGAAGGCAACGAAAAACCACCACATTATCTCCCAAGTACATAGCGTACTTAAATTGTAACAAACATGATGGCTTTCTCTGGGGTAAAAGATTCCGGAGTTAAAATAGTCCCCCATTCGGATCTCCGGGAGGGGACTCCTTCGGAGGATGCGATCGGAAAGTTAAAAATAAGAGTCGGAAACATTCTGCGAGTCGGAGCGTGGAATGTTAGAAGTATGAAGCATGTAGGTAAGCCATCTACAAAGATATTGAAGACATATTAAGATACGTAAAAGAACATGAAAATTTAATAATTACGGGGGATTTTAATGCCGTGGTAGGTGAGGGTTGGGAAGGAGTGGTAGTAGGCTTATTTGGTTTAGGCACGAAAAACGACAGGGGAAATAGGCTGGTAGAATTTTGCGACAAGAACAATTTAATCATCACAAACACATTATTTCAACATCATGCTAGAAGACGATATACGTGGAAGATGCCAGGAGATATAGGACGATATCAAATAGATTACATTCTTGTTAGACAACGGTTTAGGAATCAAGTAAAAGACAGTAGAAGCTACCCAGAAGCAGATATAGATACTGACCACAGCATCGTAATTATGAAGGCCGCACTTAAATTTAAGAATGTGAAAAAAGAAACGGAAAAATGCACTTGGACTTAGAGAAACTAAAAGATAAAGATATTCAAGAAAGATTCCAAAATTGGTCAAATAAGTTGCTCAAAGATATCGGGAAAATATCTTATGCTAAGGAAATAGAAACAGAATGGAATAACATTAAATCCAGCCTAAACATGGCGGCCAGAGATATTCTAGGATATACACAAAAACAAAATAAGAAACCATGGATAACAATTGATATCCTGAATTTAATAGAAGAAAGACGAAAATACAAAAATAAATCAGACGAAACAGGAAAACAGAGATACAAAACCATAAAATGGGAAATTATTCGAAAATGCAGGAAAGGTAAAAAACAATGGATTGATGAAAAGTGCAAAGAGGTACAAACGAAGATGGAAATAGGAAAGACAGACGAAGCACACAAATTAATTAGAATGAATTTTAGGGATATAAAACCGTATAGCAAAAATATAAGGGACGCACAAGGAAACGTCATCATAGAAAACGTAGAGAAAGTGGGTAGATGGCATGAATATATAGTGAATTTATATGAAGGAGAGGAACTAACGACATTAGAACAGGAATCAGACATTGAAAATGATGACTTGGGATATCCTATACTTAGAGATGAGTTTGAATTAGCATTAAAAGGTCTGAAAAATGGTAAAGCGTCGGGTACAGATAAGGTGCAAGCAGAAACTCTAAAAGCCGCTGGACATGCAGTAACACAACGTCTCTTCCAACTTGTAAGCTATATGTATGAGACAGGCGAGATACCCAAAGATTTCAAACTTAGCATCATAGTAACTATACCAAAAAAAAAAGGCGCAGATACATGTAAAAATTTTCGAACAATAAGTTTGACAGCACACGTGTCAAAAATATTAACTAGAATTGTGCAAAGACGAATTGAAAAACGGACGGAAAAAATACTAGAAGAAGACCAATTTGGGTTTAAGCGAAACAGGGGAACACGGTAGGCTATTTTAGCTCTGAGGGTGATAATGGAAAAAACAATAGAAAAAGTGGAAAGCGCGTATATAGGGTTTGTAGATCTGCAAAAAGCATTCGACAATGTAAAATGGAAAAAAATATTTGAAATACTCAAAAAGATTGAAATGAGTGATAGGGATAGACGAATAGTACATAGCTTATACAAAGAGTAAACAGCAGTAATAGAATTAGAGCAGGAAGGTAGAGAAGTAAACATTAGGAAAGGGGTAAGACAGGGATGTGCCCTATCCCCAATGATTTTTAACTTGTACATAGAAGAGGCAATGAATACCGTCAAATGCAATAAGACATTTGGAATTACTATGCAGGGACAAAAAATTGATATGCTTAGATTTGCAGATGATATAGCGGTATTAGCGTCTAGCAAGGAAGAGTTCGAAGCTGCTTTTAATGAAATAGAAACGGTTCTAACAGAGAGATACGGTATGAAAATTAACAAAACTAAAACTAAAGTTCTAGTATGCAAAGATGGGAAAAATAAATCAAAAACAAGAATACAAGTATGTAGTACTAACTTACAAGAGGTTAAGAATATCTGCTACCTAGGAAGACAAATAACGCAAGATGGAAAAAGCATAAAAGATATAAAACAAAGATTAGCACAAGGTCGTGCTACATTTAATAAGAAAAAGCAACTACTGTGCTCAAAGACCACAAACATAGAAACAAGGAAAAGATTGCTTAAAACATATGTGTGGAGCACAGCACTGTACGGCTGTGAAGCCTGGACAGTAGGAGAAGCGGACAAGAAAAAGGTAGAAGCCTTTGAAATGTGGTGCTACTGACGTATGATGAAGATATCATGGACAGACAAAGTTAAGAACGAAGAGGTACTAAAAATGGTAGGGGAAGAGGGAAATATGTGGGAAACGGTAAAAAATATGAGAGATAGGATGATAGGCCACATACTACGGCATGAAGGAATAGTGCGGAATATATTAGAAGTAGAGATAGGAAAAAAGAGAAGAAGAGGAAGACCTAGGTTAGACTACTGCACACAGATAGTAAAAGATGTAGGCTGTAGGGGTTTCAGGGAAATGTGTAGGCTAGCCCAGAATAGAAATCAATGGAGGTACGCACCCCACCAATCCCAAGATGGATAAACTAATGACAAAAAAATAACTGTGCTTAAACATGATGATTATTATAAGTAACTACAAGAAGTGGTTGGGTAATATTCTCGAATAATGTTAAGTGTGTGAAAGGATTTACTGGAAAACCATTATTTCGGCAAATGTCTAAGTGTTGGGGGATCTTGGTAGCCACAGGTTGCTTAACCCCCTTCACTGAATCTCGGTGAAATAGGGCATAAAATTAGGGGAACCAGCTGTATACACATGCTGTGTGAGAATTTCAGGGAACTATGTAGGCTAGCTCAGAATATAAATAAGTGCAGGTACGTGTCCAACCAGTTTTGAGACGGAAAACCTAATGACGAAAAAATAAGCGCAGATAAATCTGATATATATAAACAAATAGTTGTTGGTTGCGAAATATCTTAAACTAATGTTGACTGTGCGAAAAGATATATTGGAAAATATATTAAATCGGTAAATGGTTAAGTGTTGGGGGAACTTGGCAGCCACAAGCTGCTTACCTCTCTTCACAACCACTGAAGGTTGGAGAAATAGGGTGTATAACTGTAAAACAATAGGTGACCAAACTGCATCTAACAAGAAAGTTCGCCTATGAGGAAAGACAACATATAGCAAGAAGAATATTGTTGAAAGCATATGTGTGGAGCACAGCACAGTATGCCTATGAAATCGGGCAGTCTGAAACGCAGACAGAAAAACGGTAGCTGCCTTTTGAAATGCTGTGCTTGAGATGTATGAGGACAATAGCATGTATAGACGAAGATAATAACAAATAGGTTATAGAAATAGTAGGGGAACAAGGATATCTAGGGAGAAAGATAAGAAAAATAGAAGGGCGAAAACGTTCTAAGGCATTTTTGGGGAATAGTATGGAATATATGACAAGCAGGGATATGAAAAAAAAGGTAGAGATAGACCTAGATCAGATAGTGATAAATGCAGACTGTGCAAATTTTAGGGAAATCTGTAGGTTACTTCAGAATAGGAAACAATGATGGTACGCGTCTAACCAGTTCCAGGACTGAAAACCTAATGATGATGAGCTAGTAAACAAAAACTTTAATTCTGAAACAACTTTATTATACATATTATTAGACATATTAATTTTATGTAAATATTACTAATATAAGGTTATCATAAAGTAAGGGATATATTTTAAATTATGATAACTTTTTAACAAATTAAGTTAATAACAAGAAATAAATGAAATCTAATTGCTTATGAAATGGGATTTAGTATGCCCAAAACAGGTTACGGCAATTGCTCAATATGACCTCCATTTTGTTGTTGTAAGATCACCATCCTTACCTCCAAATTGTTCACAGCATTTCGTAACATTTCTGGTTGAATTGTAATAAATTGGTTCGTAATACTGTCTTTTAATTCTTGTAGCGTAGTTGGTCGTCTTCTAAACACTAAACTTTTTAAATAACCCCACAGCCAGTAATCCGCAGGTGATCTTGGTGGCCATGAATTTACGAAATGTCTGCTTAACACGCGATCTTGAAAACGTTGGTTAACAATTCTTTGACTGGTCGAAAATGTGCGGGGTGCTCCATCCTGCATAAAATGATGTTTTCAATTCCGTAGTGCTCGTTTTGCAGCTGTGGAATAACATAATTTTGTAATATTTGCAAGTATCGTTCACCATTTACAGTTACAGATACGGCTTGTCCATTCTGCATTTCCTCGTAGAAATACGGACCAATAATAAAATCAGCTGTAAAACCGCACCAAACGGTGACTTTCTTATCATGAAGACCTTTTTAAACGATTTGTTGCGGATTTTCTGCAAACCAGATTCTACAGTTTTGAGTATTGACTCCACCATTCAGAGTAAAATGTGCCTCATCTGTCCATAAAATACGGGATAACCATTCGGGTTCAATTTCCATCTGAGCCATTACTCGCAAAGAAAAATCGTACCTAGTAGCCAAATCTGCGTCCTTTAATTCAAACAGCATTTTCAGTTTATATGGATACATGTTTAGAATTTTGCGTAAAATTTTCCAAACCGTGGTATACGGCATTTTCAATCGCTTGGATATCGCATTTGCACTGCTGATTGCGAGTGAATTGCTTCTGGCTATGTCTTGATTTTCATGAAGAACCTCTGCAACTTGGACATCACTAATTATTGGTCTTCCTGATCTTGGTAAGTCAGTTACAGACCCTGTTCTTTCAAATTTTGTATCAAATTGCGGTACGCTTTCATTTGACAGGGTCCCGCTCTCAAACCCATTCTCGTGCGAAATCTTCGTAATCCAGCGGTGTAATTTCTGCCGGATTCATAATAGCACTGAACTAAACCAATTCTTGTTTGTAAATCCATGTTATTACAGTTGAGTCGTTTGAACTCAACGTTTACTTGAGTTTTAATTTCAAAATAAAACTTCAAATTGAATAATTTCGTTTTGACACTAGTGTCAACAATTGTTATGACAACGCTTTTGTTTCTCATAGATACGGTAAAATCCCATTCATTAAGCAACTAGATTTCGTTTATTTTATGTTACTAACTTAATTTATTAAAAAGTTGTAATGATTTAAAATATATCCCTTACTTTATGATAACCTAGTATTACACTTTAAAAATGTTACATTTATGAGTCACTGTCAGTGTAATCTTCAAGTTCTAAACTTGGTCTTGGAAGTACGTCTTTTGCATTTGCGGACGGTGGGAACGATCTGTACCAACCATGATACTCTGCAGGGATATCTTTTAATTTATACAGTTTTAGCAGACTATTCTTCTTTTTGATGCTAATCGGAAATGTTTTTAAATACAGCTACTTTATACTATAATCCTTCAAATTAACTACTCTGCCCTTTCCAAAAATGTTTATTTCGTTATGTTTAGAAGAATGGTCATATCTGTATTCTATTGCGCCTGGTTTCTATTTTTGATACAGGAAACATTTTACCTTTAACCAATTTATAGTCAAAACCATTTAAGCTGGCCTATGACTCACTGCGGTATATTATTAGAAATGATAATGACAACTGCATTGTTTTGTCAGTATATGTAACTACTCTGCGTTAAAACAGGATGGATAGAAAAAAGTACGTCTTTTAAAGATTAGTATGGCAGCATTAAAACGTATGTATGTTATAACTAATATTTATGTATTATTATAACCTATAAATAATTTTAGTTTTCTCTCACTTTTTGTTGTCTTTTCAAGTAGTTCTTGCTTTTTTGTTGTATTTACGTTTTTACATTTAGCTCAAATCGCAAATTTAAAAGTTTGTAACATATAAATTTTCGGTAAAATTTGGTTATTAACCTTAGCGCGGTGTAGCTGTTATTTTAGTTATTATCTAACAACATTTACATAATTCATTCAGTCATTATTACATATTTAATAATCAATAAACTCACAAAGCACATTTTAATCCTAATTACAAGTAAAATATACAAATTACATATTTCTTTTGATAACATTTATATATACAAACTTGTTAACGTGTTCCTACATCGTAAAGTATCTACGATTTTAAAATCGTTCCGACGATTGGCGATCGTTGATCACTTTTCGTTTAGTAGTTAAACTGAAAGGTCGCTCCGTGTTGGACAGGTTCAACATGTGCAGAAAAACCAAGCTTTCCTTGCGACGACGACGTAACCGACGAGCAGTCTGTTGAAGTTGTCCATGACGACTATAGTGATAATGTAGTGTACAAATCCCTCAGCGAACGGTTTGTATAAATAAATTAGAATGTGAAATTATTTATTTTATTTTAGTGCAACTTTTGGCCTTCAACTTTTAACCTACAACTTTAATAACGTACAACTGTAATCCCGTATAATTTTGATCCCGTATAACTTTGAACGTAAGGCTTTGATGCCGTGTAATTTTACAATCAAGAAATATGAAACTTTGATACCAAAATAAGGATGGTCTTGTAGTAATTTTGGAGGAGACTTCACTTCAATTTATGGAACTCGTTTAGCAGTCAAAGCTGTAAACTACTGTGTTTCACATGTGACGGATGTTGCTTGTAACCAGCACGTTTTACTGATGCACAGGTCGATTCAAGGTTGCAGGTCATTGCCGCGGTCGGTAAGAATATATTTGTTATAACATAAGGCGGACGTTACAAAGTCCACTGCGTAAATTGTGCATGCAATTATATGCTTATGAAATTTGTTTTACATTACGTTGCTTTATGCAACTTAATATCACTTGTATAAATGTTTTGTGAATTGAATTTAAAAATCCCTTTGTAAAGTATAAAGTCCAATGAGTACCGTAACTTATATTTCTTATTAATAGCGTGTTCAAATTATATATCATATCTCACCGATTGTACAGGTGTGAATATACCTTTTCAGTTATCTTGTTTTGAAAAATTGAAGTATTAATATGTTAAATTATAACACTTGAAAGCTATATCATGTAAATTGGAATTTAAAGTAATCTGATAATTGTTGATTTATACCAAACGTTTATTAAGCAATATTTAAACAGTGTGAGGTCGCGTAGCGCTACAAGACTAATTTATAAAATTTCTCACTTACAAATCATTTTCATAAGAATTACAATTTTTTAACAATGTTATTTATCATGATGTTAATTACTTTTCTTTAAAGAGAATACAGAATTATTTTATTGGACTTCAGTTCATTTATCAATAATATTAAATTCTCCTAAAAATTGGTACGGTGTTTACAAAGCAAACTTATCCGAAAAAGTATCCAGATAGTAGACACAATTGAAATTAATTTAAAGATACTATATTCATATTGATCCGTAATATTTGTATAGGATGTCTATGTTGGTAGAAACTATGTTTCAGAGTCACCCCAATCAACATTAGATCTTTGAAGAAGACCAGCAGATGTAAGTATGATGTGTGTGACTATCAAACTTTGTATTCAAAGTGGTTTATGGTAATATAGGTTTTCAAATTTTCTTTTAAGCAAATTCATTTAGTTACTTGCTTTATAAAAAATTTAGGTGGCGTCCTTTATTCTGTTTCTTTCAATTCAAATATACCCACTGACCCAATCTCATGCAACCGTGGGCCAGAAAACCCAGCTAGTTCAATGTCTTTAGAGTGTTCTTTTACTATAAGCCAATTTCCATCCAAACCTTACCCTGGGCTTAATACAAATACATAAGAATTCTCGATAGGTAATGTTAATCTACCACAATTGTTGTGGTATAGATTGACAGAAAAAATATACATAATAAGCTTTTTTCAAAACTAAGAAGATTTCTTTCACATTATAAAAGTTAAATACAGATGCAGTCAATCGTAAAATTTATGAGATGCACTCGAAAGGTAACATGAAAATTAATTGTAATTAGTAACTAAATAGTAACTAATTTTTATATTTTTAGGACTTCATATAACTGCAAAAACACTCCAAAAAGAACTTGTTACTGCCGGCATACATAATTTCAAATTAACTAGCTTATGAAAACTTTTACATACCTTAATGTAGTAGAGCAATAGTACAATAAAATAATACAACACCGTTTTGTTTGTTTAATACTAAATTTGATTAAATAAAAATTAAATATTTACAAATACACTTTTATATGTACAACCATGCTTGTAAGCCACTTAAAACAGGAATAATATAAAATCCCAAAACTACAGTGTGAATAACAGTCACAATTCCAACAGTAATCATTAGTCTTCAGATATGATCGAATCAATTAGAAAACACGCGTCTTTATACTTAATAACACTATACTTTAAAAATTTACTTTGTTTCAAAAATCAATAATATCTGCGACACCATGCTCCAAACCTAAAATATTCAGTATCTGTTGTTTATTTCTATACCAAGATTTTATCTACATCCCTGAAAACAACTTTCCATATTATTAATATCTTGATTTAAACACAATTCATCCAAATAAAATGTTGGTCTATTTCCATTCCAAACTTTCTATTTACCTTAAATTTTTTGGTTTAATTTTTATAAAAGAAAAATGTATTTTATACTTATGTTAATGCCATTGTCAACTGCATATCCAACAAACATTTTTGTAGAAATTAAAAGATCATTTATAAAAGCTCTAGAATATACATTCTCAACTCATTTGTCACAATATAAACTTCATGCGCCATTTTGTATAACAACAGCTTCCATCCGCCAGCAACACGTCAAAAACCTGTAGAAGGCCGAACCACTTGAAAATCCTGAGATGCTCATCGCCGAGGACTAAACAGTAAGTGCTATAATTTTAAAATCTGTATACTGAAATTTGTATTATTCTAACCCTAATATTTAATTAAGTAAGGGGATAGCGGTATGTAAAAACTGGGGGTCCAACTCGAACGCCTACTATAACATAATATCGTTTATTAATTAGAAAATGTTAAAGATTAGCTCTTTCTTTCTCTGAATTAGTTAAAAAGTTTACCGTTAGCATCATGAACTAGTTATATTAATTTAAGTTGTAGGCAACTTTATTCTTTGTGTTGTTATTGTTACTACTAATCTAGGCTAAAAAACATCAACTCCACTATCATATTGCAAAATATCTTTCAATTCTATAATTCTCTGAAGAATATTATGGAAATCAAAACTTTGTTAAATTTTTTTAGAAGAATAAAGTTCATAATAATTCTGTTCCTTATTGTAAAGTTGATAGTTTGTAACACTTTAGAATACATTGCGCGTAATCAGTAATTGGTTTGTTTTGTATTAGTCCACGTAATATTGCATAATATTTTAAAATAGGACAGGAAACGTAATTTTCTCGTATCTAGACAGATTTTCAAAATGAAAATTGATGTTTAAGGTTTAGTAAAGTTAAGGAATTGAAATTGTGTTTTTTTGCGAATATCTAACGTAATTTAGATCTATTAAAATATAAAGCTTTAAAATTTTGTACATAATATAATAACACTTTCAAATTTTGTATTTTATATGTAGCCTATAAATAATCGAATTTCGTAATTAGTCTTGTATGCAGGTTGTTTTCTGTAAGTAAAATAATTCACACTTGTTTCCTGAATTCGTTCCTGTGCATGTTATAAATTATTAGTTACGTTTAGACCTACAATTATTTAATAGGATTGAATACATAAAAATACTCTCGGGAGTTTTTATCGTTCTCGGAGGTGTACTATCCTATTGGTTGTAGGACATTAGTCAATTTCAATAAACTAAAACCGAAGTGAAGGATAAGTGTCGAAATGATGAAGATGATTCACCCGAACCAAAATTGATTCATTCCAGTACCGGAGTTTGAACAAATAACTGCGTGGTCCGGGGCGTGTTAAAGCGAGTGTCAATGTAGTACCAATAGATCATCGTTCCTCCCTTCTTACCTTTCTTTAGGGCACAACTGCTACTATCGACGAGCACCAGGTCAAAAGCCTGCAGAAGACTAAACCATTGGAAAACCCTGAGAACTCGTCGCCAAAGACTGAACAGTAAGTATTTATAATCTTAAAATCTATATACTGAAATTTGCATTATTCGAACCGTAATATATTTGATTACGTAACGGGAGTATGAAAAATCAAAGTTTAACTCCCCAGTTATAAACATGGTGCGATATCAACAACAGTATACAGTTCAAAATATCAAAATCCTAACCAAATACCCAGATATAACCTTTCTGAGAAGCCTTCCCACACCTATAAAAACATAAACTTTTGCAATCAAAATGGCTAATAGACCTACAGAAGCGACCAAGTCGAAATACCTAAAGGAAAAGAAAATAGATCTGAAGCCTACCTCAAGGAATGGATGTAGAAAGCGACTATAATAGTCAAATAGTGAACAAATGGTAGAACTAGCCAGAAGAAAAAGTCACGAGATGGACTAGCTACAAAATATCAATAGGAATACGAAATGGGCGCCAGTGTTTTCGGACACAAGCTTATCAGAGGAAACTCAAGACCAATAAGCCAAAAAAAATTACAAGTCATTAGGGATAGCGACACGTAAGGGTCAAAATAGAATTTGCCGTAGGGAACCCTCTAGGATCCGGAGGTTCAGGATCAATGTCTGGAGGACCAAGGACCAAGGACCAAGGACCAAGGATTAAAATGTCGGACAAAGCTAAGAGTAAAGAAATCCACAGGGAAAGATAGGTAAGTAGTAGCAATCGAAGAGGACCAAGGTGTAAAGGCATAACCGCTGCCAAAGTCGTCAAAGGACGGATGTTTCTTTAGAAAAGAAACAGCACAGTTTCCAACCTCAAGAAATTGGTTTCGCGCGCGCAGTAACCAAAAGAAAAGAAAAGTAGCGAGGAAGAAAACCAACAGCAATAGCCAACATAAGACACAAGTGTCAAGCCTCAAGTAAGCAAGGGAACGACAAACGGAAAACTGGGAAAAGTAACGAAAGGCTTCAACTGTGGTATCAAGAAGAAAAAAAAGTCGTATAATACAACCAGATAAGAAAAGTAATCTGCTAATAGACCCAAAAGTCGACTAAGTCGTGTTTCCTAAAGGACAGAAAGTAGGCCTAAGAGCAACTACCACAGGAGCAGATAAAACGAGTGATCGAAGTCAGTACATCAACTAACCGCAAGGAAAACCAGTCAGGAAAAAAAAATGGACAGGACTGTGGAATGAAAGAAAACCCGGAAAGAGTAGAAGAAAAAAAATAAAAGTCATCACACAATACTACGAAATATGTCAAATATCACAGATAAAGCTAATGAGTTGAAGGAATCGTATAACGTAGGGGGACGAGTGGATTACGGACGAAATTTGCGGCGCTTGCGTCGCCAAAAGGACAACAGATCTAGATCGGGGACATTAGGATTATATTTAAGTGAGATAGCGAAAGTGACGTGAAAAAAAGAAAAAAAAAGGTGGTGTAAAGAAAACTTGGGCGCCAGTGTTTTCCAGAACCAAATTACCAGCGAAAACACAACTCTGATAATTCACACAAAAAAAAATTTAAGACTACACAAAACAAATTAGAGCCAGCCAATATAGGCAGAAAAGAAAGTCGAGCCGATACACCAGAAAAAATTAATGCCACAAAAATCAAGGTCATAAAAGAAATTTAAAAAAGTCAAGAGCAAACCAAAAAAATCGAGAGCAAATCAAAAAAATCGGGCCCACGTTGGGCGCCAAATTTATGTGACGGGTATTCGTGACCCACGTTTTTGCTACGTTGGCTCGTTGCCGTGCGTAACACAAAGAAAACCCAAGGAATGACCGGGCTCAATCGGAGATTAGGGGGTTGTAGAAAGCAGACTGATATATAATGTATGCGGCGGTAAGGAGTTAGTGACAATACCTGCAAGAAAATTAGTTAAGCAAACCTGAAAAAAAAATAGTCATAGCAGCAATGAAAAGTCTAAGTTATTCAGTACTTTGTAGAATGTAAATAAAACTGTTTAGATAAACTATATAATATAATCATGATAAAAGTATTACAAATTTTTTTATCACAAAGTGAGGTAATATTTGGGAGTAGCAGAAACGTTTCCTCACACACCAATTAAACATAAATCAGACAAAATGTTAACAAAAGATAAATAGGTAAGACACAATTGATATGAGTAATTTAGTAGTATTGATTGTTGTTTTTTTTTCTTTCTTTTTTTTTCTTTTAATAGCAGGCAAGTCTATTGTAAAAGGTATCAGAACGACGAAGATATGGCAAAACAATGGATATAAATTTAAAGTAATAACAAGTAGGAAATAGTTCAACTTACAAAAAGTCCTTCAGTAACGCTTCCTTGCATTTGAAGTGTGGGATTCACGATGTCCTGCACTAGCGAAGCACTTCACCCTTAACTGTGAGGGTGTTGATGGAACTTATCACACGTTACCCTAATCACACCTACGTATTTCACTGGTGTTAGCAACAGACATTATCACGCGACGGAACTATGTAGCATTGATAAATTTCTTGTTAATTCTATTTCCTGAGACAATAATTTCGAAATATTTTGTAGCACTAGTTTAATTTCAACTGGGACCAAATGTATATTATTTTCATAAACATCCAAAAAGCAGTGAGAAACTTCAACCAATACCTTTGTAAACCGGTAATCTGTTATGTTTCGCAAATAACGAAATTTGCGCAAGCAATGATCTGTTTTAGATTCTTTGGGGTTAGAAATTCAGAAACTACAGTATCAACTGTATTTGGATAATCCAAAGTATGCACTACTCTGATAAAAAGAAAAGGACCGCGAAACTAGATCGCACACACGGTTTAAAATATCAAAAGACAAAGCACCAAAAAAACCACAATGAGTAAAGCACGTATATCACTAAAGTAAGTCCGTCAAATGTTCCGTAAAACACGCGTGCAGGTCGAGTTTTTCACGTTCGCCTATCAACCATACTATTTCAATCGGAATTAGCACTACACTTTCTACAGTTAATATACAACATTTATTTCACAAGAAAAACAACTAAAATCGTGCCGTGCTTGTACCTGAACAATTCGAAATTGATCCCGCATTAATTCTCACTATTGTCAAAGCGAAGAAGAAACAGTATTTTTAACGTAATTAATATATAGGAACCAAGAACAAACTACCACTCCTCATCTGTTTATTCAACTCGTTGCTATTACAACCTCTTATCGTCTCTTATCTAGACTTGTATATCCACTTAAGCAACAAAATTTATACGAACGGCAAGACAAGAACGATGCAATCCACTCAATATAATACGACGCATTCGCCAACGAGTTAATAAATATAAAATATAGAAATAGTAATTCCAGAAAGGTATTTACGAATTGAGAAAAAGCGTAAAATGTTAAACTATAAAAATGCACGTTACATCTTTCCCAATATTTTAGTTCGAAGATAAACCGTACACAACTATTTTGCGAGCGTTGTAGACGTAAACTTAAATTAGATGAAAGATTGGTATATAATGCATCACAATCATCGAAATGTGGAAGAATTAATGATTGTACTAACTTTAACTTTAATTTAGTCGGTATAAACCGTTTTAGACGCTTAAGAGTATGCAGAGTAAATAGAACTTTTCTACACACGCTTGATATCTGATCTTTCCATCTGAGGTTTGGATCCAACAGGATACCTAGATTTTTAATTATAGGTGAAAAGTTTATGTTTTATTTTCCAAGCATTAACATGGGAAGATCCACGGACTGAACTGATCTAAATAAATTTTGTGTTCCCAGAAGCAAAGCCTGGCATTTGGCCGGATTTATGGTTAATAAATTATTTTTACACCAATTGTCAACCCTTGATAGATCATCATTAACTGCCTGGAACGCTTCAATTATTTCTGTTGGAGAAAAATGGAAATAAATCTGCACGTCATCTGCATAACAGTGGTAACGACAAAACTTCAATGTTGTGGAAAAGTCTTGAATGTACAAGCTAAACAAAAGAGGACCGAGTACACTGCCGTGAGGCACGCCTGTAACAAGGTTAACAGATTGTGAGATGTGACCATTTTCATCTTTAACTTGCTGCGTGCGTTGTGATAAGTATGATTCTAGCCAAGAGATTGCTGACTCTGACAAATTATTTAGACATTTTAATTTAGTTAAAAGGATGTTAAAGTCGACACTGTTAAAGGCTGCACTGAAATCTAATAAAATCAGTAAAGTAAGTTTTTGACAATCCATGGCCTTTCTGACAAAATCAGTTACCCGCAGAAGCGCAGTACATGTACTATAATTCGCACGGAAACCCGATTGATATTTGTCTAGTAATGTGTACTGTTTTAAAAATAACAACGTTTGATCAAGTGCTAGGTATTCGGTGGATTTTGAAAGCGCTGGTAAAATGCTAATCGGACGATAATCATCTGGACCTAAAGGGTTTGCTTTCTTTGGTAATGGCCTAACTATGGAGTGTTTCCATACTAATGGAAAACGAGCAGTGCTAAAAGATGTATTAATTATACTTGTTAAAGATTCTAGAGCAATTAGGCAGATTTGTGTAAGCATTGAGCTCGATATTTTATCAAAACCCAAAGCTTTTGATTTAATGCGCAGAACAGACTTGTGGACATCATCGGTCGACACTTTAGTAAACACAAATTGTGGAAATGAAGGGGGCGGTAACTGATTAAGCGTTTGATAGTATTCAGTTTAGCTGTATTGTTTTGCATCTTTAATGCAGAAAAATGTCGATTCAGGGTATCTACATGTATGCTGTATGGCATCTGCAATAATGGTTTTCCTATACCAGCTTTCTTTAAAGCAGCCCAAGTCCTTCGGGAATCGGTATATGAAGCTATAGAATGATAATATTTTAATTTATAGTTTCTGATCAACTGCTTGGTCCTATTACGTATACTTTTGTAACGGTCATAATTCAATGCAGTATTAACTTTCTTATAAAATGCAAGTGCACTGTCTCTCATTCGTCTCATTTCATTAATTTTAGGGGTTAACCACGGAGATTTTGGTCTAGTTACCCTAACTGTTTTAAATGGAGCATGAATGTCAAAAATATTGTTAACAAGTGTATTGAACTTGTGGAGTTTAGCATCAACATCTGCTTCCTCATCGATTTCATGCCAGCTCGCACGTTCTATATCTGTCTGTAGAAGTTCAGAATTAACACTCTTAAAATCCCGGTAAGTAATTAATTTAGGTTGAAATTTATATGTTTTAAGTGAATATGATACAAAAATAAGATCGTGTTTAGAGATTTCTAATATCGGTATTTGTCCAAAATTTTGTGCTCTGTCCTTATTCAAAATTATAATATGGTCAATAATCGATGATGAAAGGGGTGCATGGTGAGTGGGTTCAAGTGGTAAAATGCTAAGATTACATGCATCCATCATAGTTCGAAAATAATGGACCTCGGAAGTATCATTCAGTAAATTGATGTTCCAGTCTCTAAGCACGATTATATCTGTATAATGCGAGGCATATTGAAAATTACCTCCTCAACATCAACCAAAACCCAATTTTGGGGCTTATAAACAACTCCAACTAGAATTTTTGCCTGCGAAGCTACAATCTCAAGAAAAAGAAATTCCGGACGCGCCTTATACATGGAGGGGGAAGATGCAATAAATTTACAACTAAGATCATTACGAACATAAAGAGCCACCCGTCCACCACTTTTCCCTGTTCTGTCGTTTCGTATAATTTTATAACCTTCTAACTTGGCCGAGGAATCAGACAAAGTTGGTTTCAGCCACGTTTCTGACACAGCAACACATTGTGGAAGACAAGACTCAAAAAGGTAAAGAAACTCATCTAAATGAGAAAGTAGTGAGCAGGCATTAATATGACAGCATTGAAACGATTTCGGATGACGAGAGAGAGATTGACAAAGGAGAGCGGAACAAGACGGGACAGGTGGCAGGGAGTAGGGTTGTTCTAGATCAATACCAACAACTCTTTCAGGAAAATCCAACTCAATTAAGCATAAATCAGAAAAATTTGCAGCCATTAATAAATTTCACCCAGAAATAAAAAGAATGAGTATTTAAATATAGGGCAAACCACTTTACCAAACAGTATAAAGCAATGCATCCCTGTAACTAAGCTCGAACATTCACACTTATACACATACCCGCACACATTCTTAACTACAAACACTAACCGTAACAAACGCATAATACTAAACCTAATCATAATAATAAACAGACAGTACAAACAAATAAGCGCAAAACAAATAAGCGCCAAAAGCAAAACAAGATATAATGCGATATAAAGGGAGCCAGCCGATACTATATAGTTAGCTCACAAAATCAAAATCAAAATCAAAATCAATACCAAATATCAAATAACAGTAACAAATACAAATGTAGTTGAAAAGAAACGCCAGATTATATAATATTATAGAGCACCCTATCATATAATATAGCTATCAAAATAAGGCGGTAGATACCAGGCATACAACTTAATTACTTTTACTTTGACTTCGAGTACTATATTTAACTCGTTTAATTGCTGTTTCATTGTCACAAACTTTGATGCAAAAATTTAACTGTGACAAATTGATAACACTCTTTATACTGTTATTAGGCAGGTGAATAAAGATTCGCCCGTCTAATGTCCAAACTTTTGATGCACCAAAGTGTTCTTTAGCAGTATTATACATCAGAAGTCTGCGCTTGGTTAATGATTCCGTAATCATGAACGGTTTTCCTTTTAATAGTTTTTTATTTATCCACACTTGATGACGATATTTATAGGACACCATTTTTATAATTATAGGTCGTGGTTTGTTGCTGGTATCTTTACGAATGGGACCAAGTCTATGAAATCAGTGGCTATAGGACAGCAACTGCGCTAAGTAAGATTGTTAATGATGTTACATGCTCAATTGACGCATCAAATATTGTTTATCTAGTATTTCTAGACTTCAGTAAGGCATTTGACCTTATCAGTCATAACGTACTTGTTGCTAAGCTTCGTTTCTATGGTTGCGATAATATTGTAACAGATTGGTTTAAAGACTATTTGAGTAACAGACAGCAATCAGTTAAACTATATGCACAACAATCCCAGTTCCGCGGTGTTTCACGGGTGCTTCTCAGGGTAGTATCTTGGACCCTCTACTATTTGCTATTTTTACGTCAGGTTTTCCAGAAATACTATCACCAGACTAGGATAAACATTCTCAGCTCATTTGTCACAATATAAACATTATGCGCCATTTTGTATAAACAACTGAACTAATCGAGAATGCTAGAAATACGTTCTGATTGCATTGATGCATATGCTTTAACAAGATGCATCATCGGTTAGCTTAGCTGGTTTTGACTATACCTCCTCTCCTTAAACATTTTTATTTTTATTGGATATTACTACGTTTGATAAATGTTTAAGATATTTAAAGTTGCTGAATGACATTTCACACACGTTAAATGGAGAACTTTTATTATTACTTACTTGTTTGGATCTCGCTATTCTGAAAATGTTCAACCAATCCTGGAGAGAATACACAGGAATATATTTCTTGGCTTCTCAATAGCTCTGTGCATACTTTTAACCTCCATAAAGCTATGGCCACTTTCTAAAAATGTATGTTCGATAATCTCTAAGTTTGTGTTTTGCACCAACTATAAAAATACTGCAGCAACATTTTGTTACAGCATTGAGCGTCGCAAGTGTCTGAATATAAACATAAACGTTTCACTTTTGTATTTAACTGCATTACATAATGAAGTACACATGATCCAATTTCTGAACTTCTTTGTTTTCCATTCAGCGCTGTCTAACAAAAACACAATGCATCATTCGGTTCACATAATTCCTAAACTGTGTGTACACACTGTTATCTATAATATTTTTATCAACCTATTCCACAATGAATTGTGGTAGATTAACATTACCTATCGAGAATTCTTATGTACTTGTATCAAGCCCAGGGTAAGGTTTGGATGGAAATTGGCTTATAGTAAAAGAACACTCTTAAGACATTTAGCTAACTGGGTTTTCTGGCCCACTGTCGTATGAGATTGGGTATATTTGAATTGAAAGAAACAGAAGAAAGGACGCCACCTAAATTTTTTATAAAGCAAGTGACTAAATGAATTTGCTTAAAGGAAAATTTGGAAACCTATATTATCATAAACCACTTTAAATACAAAGTTTGATAGTCACACATATCATTCATACCTCTTTTGATCTTCTTCAAAGATCTAATGATGAGTGGGGTCACTTTGAAGCATAGTTTCTACCAACATAGACACCCTATATATATATATATATATATATATATATATATATATATATATGAATATGAATATGAATATAGTATCTTTGAATTAAGTTCAATTGTCTCTACTATCTTGATACTTTTTCGGATTAGTTTACTTTGTAAACACCGTACAAATTTTGGAGAATTTAATATTATTGAAAAATGAACTGATGTCCAATAAAATAATTCCGTATTCTCTTTAAAGAAAAGTAAATAACATCATGATAAAATAACATTACTAAAAAATTCAATTCTTATGAAAATGATTTGTAAGTCAGAAATTTAATTATGGACATTTTATATTTTTATAAGTTAGTCATTGTAGCGCTACGCGACCTCACAATGTTTAAATGTTCCTTATTAAACTTTTGGCAAAAATCAAAAATTGTCAGATTACTTTAAATTCCAATTTACATCATATAGCTTTCAAGTATTATAATTTAACATATTAATATTTCAATTCGTCATAAACAAGATAACTGACGAGGTATATCCACACCTGTACAATCGGTGAGATATGATATTTTAATTTGAACACACTATTAATTAGAAATAGGTTATGGTACTCATTGTACTTTATACTTTACAAAGGGATTTTTAAAATTTCAATTGACAAAACATTTATACAAGTCATATTGTTGTATATAGAGAAGCCATTATTTTAGATTACTTTTAGAAGTGCAACATTGTAACAATCAATACATTTAGCATCCTGTATTTTAGGAAACTTTGTCATTATCTTCTTCAAACCAAACCGTAATGTTTCATGTTATTTCCTCTTAATCTATACCACATTAGTTAGTTACTTTGTATTTTTCCTAATCAGTTTTCCTGTAAAATTATTACAAACTAGGAAGTTTTGGCTAACCTCTGTACTGATTATCATATGCCAAAACCTTCCGTAGAAACCAGTATCCTAGGGTCAGCATGTATAAAAGGCCAAGACACCCTTCCACTCATCGGTAGTTTGTGGGCAGCTAAGTAGCTAGCCAAGTCATTGGTCGTCTGCTGAAGAGCAAGTTGGCTCTCATCAAAATGGTGACTTAACCCTTTATAGATGCTGAGAAACCCTAACCAAGATGGTCACTTAGAATTCCAACCGTAAGTTAACTCTTTATTATTATTACTGTTTAACTCTTTTACTGCTTCGTATTTTATTAACATGTTGTTTAGTTTTAAGTTAATTCATTATTAAATACTGGTGTTTGATTTCATCGTTTCATTACTTCTATTCAGGTAATTGTTACTTTCATTAACATTTCTCAATAGATCCCTAGGTCCCTAGGACCTGAGTTAAGTACCACCTCTTGCAACCAAAGACTCTACCATCACATTACCATTGCTACGCCAATATCCCAAAATATATTTAACAATCATTCAAAGTGTACTTAACAATATTAAGTTGCATACAGCAACGTAATGTAAAACAAGTTTCAAAAGCATATCATTGCATGCAAAATTTACGCAATGGACTTTGTAACGTCAGCATTACTTTATAAACTAATACTTTCTTACCGACAGCGGAATGACCTGTAACCTTGAAACGACCTGTGCATCAGTAGAACACGGTGGTTACAAGCGACGTCGGCCACGTATGGATCACAGTATTTTACAGCTTTGCCTGCTAAACGAGTTCCATAAATTGAACTAAATCATACCAAATAAAATATTTTCGTTCATCTAAGACTGCATCGAAATTACGTGAAATCACTTCAAAATTATTAAAAGACCATCCATATTTCCAGAGTTACAGAAATTTTAAAATTCAAAGTTTCATTATTTCGTGGTTGCAAAGTGGTACGGTATCAAGGTTGCACTATAATAAAATAATTAATTTCACATTCTAATTTATTTATACAAACCGTTCGCCAAGGGATTTGTACACTACATTACTACAATAGTTGTCATGGACAACTTTCAACAGTCTGCTCGTCTTGTACGACGTCGTCGCCAGGAAAACTTGATTTTCCTGCACATGTTGAATGTTTTCAACACGGAGCGACCTTCCAGTTCAACTAAGAAACGAAAAGTGCCAAACGATCGCCAATCGTCGGAACAATTTATAATCTTAGATACTTTAAGATGTAGGAACACGTTAACAAGTTTGTATATATAAATGTTATCAAAAAGGAATATGTAGTATGTATATTTTAATTGTAATTAGGATTAAAATGTGCTTTGTGGGTTTATTGGTTATTAAATATGCAATAATGACTTAATGAATTATATAAATGTTGTTAGATAACAACTAAAATAACAGATACACCACGCTAAGGTCAATGAACAAAATTACCGAAAATTTATATGTTACAATGTAGCCTTTTAAATTCCGATTTAGTTTAACGAGAATTTCCGATAATTAAAAAGGAGCCCACGGCAAATTAAGATGGAAGGTGGCTCTATGTTGAGGAAATCTCAAAGGCAAAGCGGCTAGTCGAACTTATATGCTCTGGGTAGAGAATGAGCTGTGGGTCGGGGTGTAATTGCAACCACTAATAATAACAATAAGGCGCCACCGTATTTTTTTATACTGAGAAGACCTGATACAAGTCCCTTGTACAAGGCTAATGCGGAAACCTTTCTCCTATAACCGCTATATAATTTCAAAGACCACCTAATCTTTGAAGTTTCTTACCTTATGGCTCGACCTTGACCTTAGCAATCCTGCACTGCACCTGTGAACAGATTAATCAAAGAAAAGCACTGTTTGTGCATTCAAACTCAAAAATAATTAAATACAATCCGAATCGACTTTCATTCCTCTTAAATAAAAATAGTCTTTAGTCCGAAAATAAGAATCTATTCAACTGGTATTCAATAATGTAATTTTCTACAAAAAATATGTCTTCCTTTATAAGTTAATTTAGATTAGGAAGAGTTAATTACAATGGTACTGAATATATCCGTACCAATTACTATGTAATGAGGTTTATGTAACAAATTGACAAAGCATAAAATTGCTTATTTATAGAAAGCGTTAATTATGGTAAATTTACCTTAATTTCACAGTAGATAATTACAGATCATTGTTCATAAAATATCAAATGTAGATATTTAATTTCTAAAGGTTCAAAGTTATAAGAATTTACTTTATCTAATTAGTAGTGACATCTTCTGATGTTTCATTGAGTTAATAAAAGAATTTGTAGGAACAAATTACAGATTCATATCGTATAACTACGAAAAATATAATTGAGGTCTGTCCTTGACCTGTTCAAAGTTAACACAAGTCGGTTAAAGTAAAATTTATCTCGTTACTACGTCGACAGTTCAAACAACATACGAACATAATTTTTTGTACATACCAGAACTCCAAATTGCACCAAAATACTTGCTTGAAAGCTGACATATGTATTGACAACGGAAAATTCCATTCCAAACAAACAGCTGCGCTGCATACTGAAAAACACGTCACTTGGCTTCCATTATCTGCGTTTCAATTTACAGATGTTCCATGAGTAATTCTCACCACGAGAAAACTAATGTTGTTTGTAATTAACTTGAATAAATTTATCTATGTGATTCCATATTATACAAGGATAGAATTGTTTTCCATCAATTTCGCATGAATACCATTCAGAAAAGTGCTTATTTATAATTTACGTTGCAATATATTTTAAAAATAAATTATTCCCAAAGTTACACTGAAAATTTCAATTAATATTATAATAGAAACAAATTCACTTACTGTTCCTAATGGTCTTTTAACAAAAACTTCATCGTTCTTCACGACTGGTTTCAACAAACAAATGGACCATCCAAAACAATTTATGAAGATAGCTTACACGAGCAATCTTCCACCGTGAATGCTTCCAACAACAAAAATCAATCACGGACATCGCTCCTAAGAACAATTATCGACCTGCTTGAACCCCAGCTGTGTTAGAAGTGCCGGCCGAGCTTGTTGCTACCCAGTAACAAATTTACCTTGCAGTTATTGAGTAGAGGGGCTTTAAGAAGGATACTACACAAAAGCTTTTATATTGTCTCCGTAGGATTTAACTTTTAACATGAACTAAATACTAGTTCTTTATTGGACAATCGATGTTATTAAATTAAGTGGATTGGATAACATTATTATGTATTATATTATTTAATATTTAATAAAAGGATTGATTATACAGATATATATATTAGGTGGAAAATAAAATTGCTACAACAACACGAAATGTTAAACTGTAGTACATAGGTGAAATTTGCAGCACTTATTGTAAATGAAACGTTACGCTCATAAAATCTTCTTCACGTTGGCATCGTCGTTTGTCTGCAGCCTTATCTTCATTGCATTCATTTTTTCGTTAAATGTGTTGGCTGTATTCAGTCTCTAGAATTTGTTTTGTATGAATGTAGTTTTCTGTGTTGTATCTTGTACAAAGTTGACATTGGTCTTTCTTTGGTTTGTAGAATCCTAGATTGTAGTTTTTACAAAATACTTATCTGTATGTTATCTTACTAACATCCGTAAAATTGCCATCTAAACATTCTTTTTCATACAGGCTATACATTTTCGTAATACTGAGATGTGGATCAAGATACAGACGTTTTGTTTCTTTTCTTGAATAATAAGATTCCTTGTAGAAAATTATTCTATGTGCCTTTTTATTCGCTGCAAACTCGAGCGATTTGTCTTATCAACGGGTTCTTTCTTATCCCTATTGTCAACTCCAATAAACATGTTTCCTTCTCCTTTATATTTATGAGAGGTTTCGATCATATCTGCTGATATACATATCATTTTAATAAAAAGCTTTTACAAATCCTGAATTTAGCCAAGCTACAGTGTAGATAAAATATTTTAGAATTGCTTCTAGCTTTTTTTGAGCTATGTGTGCGTACTTTTCTACGTCTTGGTAAAGCACTGTCAGTAGTGCCAAGAAAAAATCCTTTTTATTTGTTGTAGTTAAACTTCCAAAAATGTTGACAAATTGATGCTTGCGGATCTTCGTTAATATTTTTGCTACTATTCTACTTACACTTTCTCAATTTACTGATTTAGAGATTTTTGATTTAGTTCTCTTGTTTTTTCTATTTTTTTTTCAAGATGAAGGTTCACTTCTCTTCCAACGACTCCGTCTCTTTTCTATATTTTCTAATTTAGCTTGGGGTAATGTATCTGTTATTTCTTCGAAGATAATGTCTTCCTCTGATTCGGGAAAATAATCAAGGTCTTTGACAGTGCAGTTCGAGTCAAAGTTCTCAGTTTCAACACGATTGCTAGACTTTCACTTTTTGAAGTGCTAGATAAACAATTGTGATCATGTAGTTTATAATTAAGATGTATTTATTGTCTGGCTACACCTACACTTTTTGGTATGTTTTCTTTAAATGAATTTGAATAATCGTTTTCATTAAGATCACCTACAACAGATTTAACCTACTATTAACCATGTATCATTTTATGCATGCAAGTACTGTTTTTGTTAGTGAATTCAAAATATGTATAAATGTTCATGCAGTTAACGAAATGCTCAATTAAAGTGTTAAAATGTGCTTCTTACCTCACAAAATAATAAAAGAGACTATAGCGATTTTTAATTCAAACAATTTATTTAAATTTTATGCTGAAGCTGTTTGTATTGCCATTTCAAGTATTCTTTGACTCTTCCGTGTTTCGAGTCCATTTAACACACAAATCAGAAGGCATTTCACAACAACGTCGATTAACGAACTGAATACAAGAAAAGGGGTAGCTTACAATAATAGTCAGCTAAAGCCTTATAAGTGCACTTAACTAGTTTCATCTGAATAAAAATATGGGCGAGGTTATAATACATCAATAGCCAGTCAAAACCTTCGAAGCGAACTTAACCGGTTTCAACTAAAAATATTTTTCAAGAGATTCGATAAAATCCCACTGGTAAACTACGTTTAGGCTACTTACACGATTTTGCTGAATATTTACTATCACTGCTGCGACATAACATTTTTCTACTATAATTAAGTGGACTTGTAGAGTTTCAGAAATATTGATCGGAGATAAAACAGTCCCCCATTCGGATCTCCAGGAGGAGACTACTTCGGAGAATGTGTTCAGAAAATTTAAAAATAGAATCGGGAACATTCGGCGAGTCGGAGCGTAGAATGTCAGAAGTATGAAGCAAATAGGTAATCCAGAGAACTTAAAAATTGAAATGTATTGGTTAGCACTGAATATAGTAGGAATCAGTAAAGTTCGGTGGCCAGAGGTGGGGGATTTTTGGAATGGAGACTTTAGTGTAATTCATACGCCATCAGAGGAAGAAAATTCTGGTGTGAGGATAGTTTTGCGAAAAAAGATAGGGTACCGTGTAAAAAACTACTTATAAATGAACGAAAGAGTACTCATGGTTAGACTAGAATCTAAACCGGTAAATACAATAATAATACATACATGCCCACCTCTTGCCACAGTGAGGAAGAGGTAGAAGTGATCTACAAAGATACCGAAGACATATTAGGATATGTAAAAGAACATGAAAATTTAATAATTACGGGGGACTGAATGCATTGGTTGGTGAGGGTAGGGAAGGAGCGGTAGTTGGCTTATTTGGTTTAGGCACGAGAAACGACAGGGGAAATAGGTTGATAGAATTTTAAGACAAAAACAATTTGACCATCACAAACACATTATTTTAATATCATGCTAGCAGACTATACACGTGGAAGATGCCAGAGGATATAGGAAGATATCAAATAGATTACATTCTTGTTAGACAACGATTTAGTAATCAAGTAAAAGACTGTAGAAGCTACCCAGAATCAGATACAGACACTGACCACAACACTGTAATTATGAAGGTCGTCCTTACATTTAAAAATTGGAAAAAGGAAGCAGGAAAAAGCACTTTGACTTCAAGAAACTAAAAGATAACGACATCCACGAAAGATTTAAAAAAAAGTCAATTGAATTGCTGAAAGATATCGGAAAAATTTCTGATATTAAGAAAGCAGAAACAGAATGGAATAGCATTAAATCCAGCTTAGACATGGCTACCAGCCATATTTTGGGGTATACACAAAAAGAAAAAAAGAAACCATGAATAACAAAGGATATTCTGAATTTAATAGAAAAAAGACGAAAATTCAAAAATAGATCAGACGAAACAGGAAAACACAGATACAAAGCCATAAAACGGGGAAATTATTCGCAATTGCAAGAAAGCTCAAGAACAATGGATTGATGAAAAGTGCAAAGTGGTACAAACTAAGATGGAAATAAGAAAGACAGACGAAGCATACAAACTAAGTAGAATGAATTTTAGGGATAAAAAACCGTATAGCAAAAATATAAGAGACGCGAGAGAAAACGTCATTCTAGAAAATGTGGAGTAAGTGATTAGATGGCAGCAGGAATATATAGGGAATTTATATGCAAGAGAGGAACCAACAGCATTAGAACAGGAATCAGACATTGAAAAGGATGACTTGGACTATCCTATACTTAGAGTTGAGTTTGAATTAGCATTAAAGGGTCTGAAAAATGGTAAGGCGCCGGGTACAGATAAGGTGCAAGCAAAAACTCTAAAAGCCGCTGGACAAGCAGTAACAGAACGTTTCTTTCAACTTGTAAGCTATATGTATGAGACAGGCGAGATACCCAAAGATTTCCAACGTAACATCATAGTCCACTATACCAAAAAAGAGAGGCGCGGATAGATATGAAAGTTTTGAAACAATAAGTTTGACAGCATACGTGTCAAAAATACGAACTAGAATTGTATAAAGACGAATGGAAAAACGCGCTGAAGAAATATTAGGGGAAGATCAATTTGGCTTTAGGCGAAACAGGGGAACGGGGGGCTATTTTAGGTCTGAGGGTGATAATGGAGAAAACAATAGAAAAAGGGAAAAGTTTGTATATGGGGTTTATAGATCTGGAAAAGTCATTCAACATTGTAAAATGAAAAAAATGTTCGAAATACTCGAAATGATCGGAATGAGTTTCAGGGATAGGCGGACAATACATAGTTCATATACAAAGAGCAAACAGCTGTAATAGCATTAGAGCAAGAACGTGGAGAAGTAAATATTAGGAGAGGTGCGAAACAGGGATGTGCCCTATCCCCATTCATTTTTACTTGTAGATTGAAGAGGCAATGAATACTGTCAAATACAGGAAGTCTCCTTTGCGTAAGCTATCCCCTTTAAAATCTAGCACTGGAAGGTGAAAAAAGTGGTTACATCTATATTAATATGTATAGTATATCGAGATCATTCTTATTATTACTGCTGGTATTAGAAGGTAGATCGGTGTTTAAATTGCGTGAGAAATGAGCCATGGTATAAGTTACTTAAATGTACTAAAATTGCATGTATGTTTTGTTGGTAGAAATGTAAATTAGTAACCGCCGTTGGGACCTACCTAGCGGTCAGTTTTCAGTTTTAATTATGGAAGCTGCTATAGAGAGTGCTTTGTTGTTGCTTTTTATTACTTGTAAGGTTATCATTAGTATCTACATGGTTTCAGAATACATAAGGAAAATTGTGGCGAACATTAACTGTCAATCTCCAAGGGCAGATAATACGTTGTCAGTGGTCTAAAATGCACCAAAGATCACCGTTAGTGCTGCCATGGTATTCTAAAACATTGCAAAGAGATCGATCTGTAGTTCATTCGCCAAAGAAAGCCAACAGTTGATCATCATTTCTTCAACCAAGGATATGCGTACGAATTAGTGCATTGTAGTGCCTTGAAAATAATCATTAGTGTTTTCGTGATTACTTAAAGAAAAAAGCATAGTCAAGCTAAGAGGTCATTTAACGAAACACAATACCTATAGATACCGCTTTGTTAACGCTCTATCGTTCTCCAAAGATTATTGTTAATACTTTGTGGTATTCGAAGAAACAATAATCCTAGCGAGAGGGGATTAAAAATGGAACACCAATCTTCAACTTACCCTTGCGTTTACCATAATCACTTAAAAACGGTCAATTTGTCTATGATTTTTTAAAATCGTTCAGTTAGATCGTTACGTATTTTATTCTCGGTGAAGCTAATATGTCTAGATTTTACATTTCTTTGAGTTTTGACCTTTTTGAATAGTAGCTAAATGTATCTGCCCTAAGTGTTAGTTTGTTCATGGGCCATATAAATCTAAAAATTACATATTTTAAACGTTAGAAAATTACTATTAGTTTTAGGCTATGTATGTCAGTTTCTGTTGGTTGAAATTAAATGCTTCATGTTGATGCGCACATAGAAATAATGCATACGCACAGATTGAGAAAGCGATTTAATAACGACCAGAAAAGATTCGTGGCTGTTTTTTCGAAAGACGTGCTATGCAATTGTCAGTTCTACATGCTTGACAAAGCGCATGGGCAGAGGATGACCATTGAGTAGCCCTTATAATTAAAGAGTGCCCACAGAAATGTGAAGACAACGTCTGCTTTTGGTTAGTGGTTAGTAAAAAGTACAATTTTATTAACTATAGACAATATTATTTTTAGTGGAAAGAGGAATTACTTTAATTATGGAACAAACAAAATTAGTTTAATTATGGAGATTTATAATTAATGTTGTTAATCAAAATATAAAAAATTAATTACGTTCGCCACACAGAGCTATAAAGTCCTACGACTATTGAAGCTTTTATAAATTTTGTTTTGTTTATTTTATCCGAAAATAGCGTTCATTAGAAGTACAAGGTTTAAAACAAAAGGTTTTAAAGTTAGACACTGTTCGTTGTTGGCCTGGAATAGATAATTGAAATGCTGTATTCATTTTCGAAATAAATCTGCAGTTTCGATAGGGTAACTAAAATTATGTTGGATATGAAATGAATTATTCAAGGTGAGTTCTGAACTGAAATTAACAAGTACGTTGTAGAAGCTTTGGCTGTTTAAAATAATAAGAAAATTAATAGAGTTGAATATAATAAAGAATTGGTTGATAATGATTATTCTTACAATTTAGCTTTCAAAATGAAAACTTTAGCTTTGCTTTTAATTGAAATTCCGTTTTCATTTTATAGTTAGAGATAATGCAAACACATAAGTTATTTTAAATTGTAACAAGTGAAATCCTATATGTTATTTGTTCAGAAACACACTTGCATTCCAAGCAATAATTTCAACGTGCGAATAATATAGATTGTTTATTATAAGGGTTTAGATCAATAATTTATACACAGCGTTACTGCTTCTTGGTTAACATATAGAGAAAGTAAACACATGTGAACACCAGTACTGTTGTTTGGCCATTATTTTTTTGAAATTGTTCCTAAGTGAAGGTAATTTTTAAATTAGCTTAAATTACTCTAAAGGCATCTGAATCGGAAAATTTGTAAGTGGACTCGATTAACTAAACTAATAACTTGTAAATAAGACGTTTGACCTAATCATTATAACTTTTAGTTGAGTTGATCCTTAACTTATATCTAAAAAGATTATATGTAATATTTTTGAGAAACTTAATTAAAACGGTAACAATTGCATTTTATACTTAGTGTTATAGGAAATGTATTTACAATATATAACCTTTGTATTTCTGAAGGAACACAAGTAGTATTTCCAATGATAAATTAAATATGTGATTTTCTGTTCAGAGTCAACGCTGACAACATGCTGTGGTACTTTGGTACTCAAACTGTTTAGGAAAATATTCGTAGTAAATTGTTAATAATTTATTTATAGATCTTCAGTTAATTGTAGGAGGGTTTCTGCATTCCCCTCAGTCAAATTTATTTGTATTTGTTTAAAGATGGATTAGCCCTGTTTTCTTCTGAAATTTTGAGTTACCATATTCAACACTTGCCCAAACTCACGGTATTCCGTGAATTAACCTTTAGCTAGTCGTTAGTAGAGTAAGTGGGCAAGTAATATAGCATTGGCGTCGAATTTTTGTTTAACTGGCGTCCCCCACTTGGACATCCACCATTATTTCACAGGGCCCCCAACGCCAGAGTCCACTTAAACGTTGTAAGATATATTAATTCAGGTCTACACCTCATTTAAATCAAACTTTCCTTATGTATGGGGATAATATCAGCGATTTCTAAAATGCACCAGCTGAATCTAGGTTGAACTAGTAAAATTTTCAAACTATACGTATTTTATAAAATAGTTTTTATTTACGCATCTTTTGTTTACGAAGTTAATAACTAAAACATTTTGAAACTAGATGCGTGAACTGAAAAAGCGCTAACCAAGCTTTGCTTGCGTAAAGTAATTAACTCAATTTAGTCATGAAAACTTCTTACCTTTATGAATTCAACTTGAAAATTGTCCCTCCTGTTATTCATTCAAATACAGTTTGCTTTAAAAAGTAATGTACTTTTTAAATTAAGTTAAACAATGAGAGAAATCCGTTTAAATTAAGAAATATGACTCCAAGCCTTACAATTTTTTTATAATCACGAAATTGAACGTCCCTGGTGTAGTTAATTATGTCAGCCAATGAATATGATGTAGTTACTAGAAACCTTATTTCGTTTGGTGTCGGAAATTATTCCAAACCGGTGGGGATTTGATTACTAGACAGCCAACAAATTTTCTTTCGGCATTTTTAATTTGATCTTTAGCGCTTCGTATAAAAATAAACCAAATTAATTTAATTTCTTTTTACAGCTCAGTGTTCATACAATTAAGATTAACACGATGCTTAATATCTGGTGCTTTACTAAATCTTAGCAGCATTAATCGCTTCCGAAGTTTCTACTAAACGCTAAAAATATTCAGCTTTACTGTAGAAACATTTGTTCCCTTGGATCTTTTACTTAAATTACTTATATCTTATGCAAATACGTCCCTTCATTTGATACAGGAGCGAACATTTGTCAAATGGTTTCGGTGGTGATTACGATTTTTGGACTCTACGTGGGGTGTGGATTTATACAGGCAAAACATAATAATTCTTTAGGCAATACATTTTAACGTCCTGAGGTTCTATACGATGCCTTTGAGCTGGATGCGATATTGCCTATGACTTTCTCATAGTTGAAATTAAAATCTCTTTCCACATGGAGCAGGATGAAATTTTCTAGTTGGTTTTGGTCCAAGAAAGATCTGACCCGGTTCTTTATTATTTTCAATATGCAAAACACTCTTTCACACGAAACTTGTGTGCATGGCATTTGAGTAGGTAGGTAAGGCCGGTCCTAATTCAAAACGCGACAGACGTATTTTCCATGTGTAGAATACACCTGCACCGTTTTGAATTAGGATCGGCCCTATATAATTTCAATGTAAAATAGTTGTGAAAACATTTCAATGTAAAATAGTTGTGAAAACATGAATTCTTATATACTTTCAATGTAAAATACTTGTGGGCACGTTTTGAATTAGGATCGGCTTTATATTACTTTCAATAAAACATATTTCAAAACACACGTATGTTGAAAAATGTAAGTGCAGAGAAGAATGTGTGTAGCTGTTTTGAATTCGGTTTTCTAGCGAGAAGTTACACGTGCACCGTTTTGAATTAGGATCGGCGTTATATACTTTTAATGTAAAATGTGAAAACCTGAATTCTTTTCAAATGTAAAATACTTGTGGGCACGTTTTGAATTAGGATCGGCTTTATATTACTTTCAATGGAACATATATACTTCAAAACACACGTATGTTGAAAAATGTAAGTGCAGAGAAAATGTTTTGAATTTGGTTTTCTAGCGCGAAGTTATAAAGTATGACAGATGCAAAATATCGCATTCAAGTCAATTGTGTTTAATTAAAGTGGATTCTGATTTATGTTTTTTATTTATGTTTAGAGGCTGCAAATACACATGGGCCGGTTTCAATAAAAAAATGTGTTCACTCTTGTGATAGGTTGAAAAGTGGATTGGCAAAGTACGCAGATGGTGGTAATCTGCTATATAAGGAGATTGCTCCTAATATTAATTTAATTAGTCAAAGAAAAGCAATATGGATTTTAATACTCTTAATAAAACCACATATCGCAAACCTTATGTAAATTCAAAAGATCTTGTAGTGAATAAGAAGTTTGAAGTTTTAAAAGTGGAAACAATCAAGACAAAATATAGAGAAAGAGTATTAGTGGAAACAGAAGAGTTCAAGAGTATATTGCCATTGAGATATTTTGAATACCTTCAAGCACATGGAGTGAAACAATTAAATGAAAGTATTGGCTCGAACAAACACGTATACATAACTAGTAAGGGATCGATCGGTCTAACTGTCAACATAGAATTTTCAGAATAATATGTCACTAATTTAAGAAATTAGACATCTAAGTCGATTGTATAAAGAATGATGTATCAAATTAAAGTGGGTTCTGATTTATGTGCGTTTTACTTTGAGTTTACTACCTTGTTTAGAGAAAGTCTTGTTTCCAAAGAGAAACTTTTATAAAATACTTTTTTATTTTACAAATTGTTGAATATTTTGATCTAACTATTTATAAATGAAAAAGTATTTATTAACTCCCGTTCTTGAAGTATCTGCTGCTCTCTCGCTGTTAGTTCTCTCTTTTTTGCTTTATTATCTCTAGTTCCAAATCTATACGACGCAGTAGCTTCTCTCCACGCTTTTTAAATGCGTTAAGCAACTCTACTGTGTCATCTTCATAGCCGACATGTTTTTGCCTGATCTGTGAGCATAACATAAAAGATTATTGTAGGTTCACCTTTTTTTTTTGTATACTACCTGATGTTTCTGAGAGGATCAGAGTGTGTCAACGATCCTACGATAGCCTCAGAATTTCCAAAATGGTTTTTTGATCTAATGTAACTTATAAATTAGTAGTGTTTTAAAAACACACGTATAAATTTGAAAAAGCACTTACCGTGATATATCTATTACGTCACTATCAAAAATAGCAGCAGTGTTGAGTTGAGGCGAAGAACAACCAAAAACTTCTTTAATCACGTCTTCGTCAGAATGTAATATAAATTGCTCTAGAACTTTTGCGTTGGTACTATTACAATTTTTGATTGATGATAAGTTACTCATTTTTAAAAGTTGCTAGTAATAGTAACTAATAATTATACAAGAGATCTGATTGAATACTGTTGGTAAAATCTACGTGAAGTATTTATATTAAATAATAAACTGAACTGTTAGAAAAAATTAAAAATTTGCATCGTTTTCTGAAAAAATTCAGCTCTGTAATCTATTCTAATGAACAAAACAGTATGTAAGCGAATATAATTATACCTCAGCAGAAATAATGAATTAGTTTCATTGTCTGAAAAAGAAATTGCAATGAATGCACATAATAAAACCCTAAATTAGATTAATTTCGTTTTAGATTACCGCTGACATAATTTATATGCATATATAGGTATTTGTGTGTTTACGCGATTTTATGCTGTATAAGAAATTTTTTTAAAGGTACTGCTCAGCAGAAATAATGAATTAGATTCATTGTCTGAAAAAGAAATTGCAATGAATGCACATAATAAAAAAACCTAAATTAGATTAATTTCGTTTAGATTACCGCTGACATAATTTATATGCATATATAGGTACTGCTCAGCAGAAATAATGAATTACATTCATTGACTGAAAAAGAAATTGCAAGAAGGCGCATAATAAAACCTAAATTAGATTAATTTCGTTTTATATTACTGCTAGCATAATTTATTTTCCATAAAAAATTAACAAAACTTGACTTTATATGCATATATAGGGATATAGTAAATTGTGTGGGTGTATGTTTACGCGAATCATGCTGAATAAGAAAAATTCTTTAGTTCTATCAACGTACTGGAAAATGTTTTTCTTAATATCGGGTTTTAAAAAAAAACCATGAGTGCGTGTAAATTATTAAATTTTTCTTTAGATTAATTTCGTTTAAAATAATGCAATGCAAATGATCCTTAAATAGTAATATATATAGAATAAGTTTTAGATTATCGTTGACACAATTTACATGCATATATAGGTAATTTGTGTGTTTATACGATTTTATGTTGAATAAGAAATTCTTTAAAGGTGTTGTTATATGATAAAACTGCAGAATGTTTTTTTAATACTGGGTTTTTTAAAAACCATGAGTGCGTGTAAATTATTAAACAAAGACGGTTTAATCTGAGACATTTTTTCAAATTTGCTTTGTTTTTATTTAAAATAATTCATATGTAATCATAAAAAAATTGCGCTGTAATGATAGTGTATTTTCTGTACACATCATAAATCAAAGGTCGTATAAAACATTTTTATTACTATACTGCAAACAAGAATTTTTTTGTAGTAAACGCGGCTGAATGAAAAATGATGTTGTATGCTAATTCTTTTTAAAGTTGTTTTGCTTACGCTAGATGATTATGTATGTTCCATTGAAAGTAATATAAAGCTGATCCTAATTCAAAACGTGCCCACAAGTATTTTACATTTGAAAGTATATAAGAATTCAGGTTTTCACATTTTACATTATTGGCGCTTTGTGAGTTTATTAAAAGATTTTCATATGTATCCATAGAAAATAGCGCTGTAATGATAGTGTATTTTCTGTATACATATCATATATCAATGGTCGTATAAAACATTTTTATTACTATACTGCAAACAAGAAATTTTTTGTAGTAAACGCAGCTGAATGAAAAATGATGTTGTATGCTAATTCTTTTTGCAGTTGTTTTGCTTACGTTTGATGATATTTTTGTATAAATATTAAATAGAGCTATACGTATATTAAGTAGTGTATTTGATTTTCTATAGAATCATGAATTCTGAAACCGTATCCGAGATTAGTAGCGCAATTTTGAGATTAACTGTAAAATGCGTGAATTTAATTAAATCAGTGAATGAAATAACGAAACACATTTTAATTATCAAAGCAAATATTAGTATATTGAAGCTTGCTATTAAAAATAAGGTATACGAAGACAATCAACAAGAAAATCCTAGTAGGCTGGAATCTAATTTAGCACATCTTAAAAGTTACCTTGTACGATTGAGGCACTTGAAACGCTCTTTGGAATATCGTGGTAAAGGTGTTGATGCAACGCTTTCTAGAGGTCATACTCGAAAAAATTTGATTTGGCATGATGTACAATCATGTTTTGGAAGTCGAATAATTACGGGACTTATTGCCAATTTAAATTATAGAGATCCTCTAGTGTTCTTAGACAAGGCGTTCGCTAGTTTTAAACGCAAGATTGTTGCTTGCTTAAAAAAGTCAATGTTGAAAGTTAATGTAATATTTGCAGCTAACTTTGTTAAGCCTACAACTGGCGAAATAGATTTGAAAACGTTTCCTACTGCAAATCGTCACATCGATATAAATAGCAATCTCAAGCTGTGGTATAAGGAGAACGTATTGAACAAGATTTCGAAGCGATAAGAAGAATTTAGCGAGAAAGATTCTGGTTGGGTAATCCAAGAAGTCTTACACTTGAAGGTAAATATAAACAATCATGATCCACTTAAAGGAGGGTGTTCAACGTTTGTACCGGTTCCGGACTTTATAAAAAAAAAAGCTGTGGTAAATGTAATAAATAACGATCAACATTGCATTCTTTGGAGCTTGGTTTCCGCTTTATATCCTGCTAAACAAAATAGTAAGAGAATATCTAACTATCCACATTTTGATTCAGTATTACGCTACAATTCAATTCAGTTTCCAATCGCATTAAAAGACATAAAAAAAATTGAGAAACTTAACAATCTCGCAATTAACCTATCTTGTATAGAAAATACTAAAATACTGCCATTTTGTTTAAGTGAAAATTTTAAAAAAATTGAACCTGTTAGTTTTAAACAATGATTCCTTACAATATTTTCGTCCGACAAATGCTAATGAGAATCACTTTCATTTTACTTGGATTAAGGATATGTCAAAATTATTTGCAAAACAGTTGTCTTCATATCACCATAGAAAATTTTTTTGTTATAGATGTTTAAATAATTTTAGTACAGCAGCATTACTTAAGCGTCATTCGAATTATTGCGAAAAACAGAATACTTGCTCAATAAGATTACCCGAAGAATCCGAAAAGTATCTAACATTTACACATTTCCACTATCAAGAAAAAGTATCATTTGTAGTTTATGCAGATCTCGAAAGTATATTAGAACCATGCAATGAGTCTGAGGTAATATTAAACACAGTCCGTTACCAAACGCATATACCCTTTAGTGTAGCGTATTATTTGAAATGCTCGTATGATAATAAATATTCCAAATTTCAATTGTATCGCGGAAAGGATTGTATAGAATGGTTTGTTGCTCAATTGAAACTGATTTCAGAAACGACTAATAAAATTTTCTGTAACCCAAAACCTATGAATCCTTTAACGAAAGAACAAAAGTCTGCATTTAAATTTGCCCTTCACTGTCACATTTGCAATAAACCTTTTAGTATGATATTAGAGTTCGCGATCACTGCCACTTTACAGGTGAATTTCGAGGAGCAGCTCATCAAGATTGCAACATCAATTATCATAATTCTTATATGATACCGGTAGTTTTTCATAACTTATCAGGCTACGATTCGCATTTCATTATTAAAAAAATCTCGTTAGAGTTTTCAGGTTCGTTAAACATTCTACCAATAAATAAGGAAAAATACATATCTTTTACAAAATATGTAAAAGGTATGAAAGTTAGTTTTAGGTTTATCGATTCATTAAGGTTTATGGCATCTAGCATCGAAAAATTAGCTTCCTACTTAAATGATAATAAAAAATCCATCTCCAGGAAAAATTGTAACACTGATAATGAGTTTCAGTTACTTACGCGCAAAGGCATATTTCCCTATGATTACATTAACTCTTGGGATAGGCTCAATGAAACCGATTTACCCTGTAAAACAGCATTCTTTAATCGTTTACGCAATGAAAAAATCTCAGATGAAGACTACAATCATGCTAAACACGTTTGGCAAACATTTAATATAAAAACACTAAGGGACTATTCAGACCTATATTGAAAAACAGATGTACTGCTCTTGACTGATATATTTGAAAACTTTAGAAAAACTTGTATGGTCACGTATAAGTTAGATCCGCTTCACTACTTTACGGCTCCTGGTTTAGCTCTAGATGCAATGTTAAAAACGACGAACGTTAAACTCGAGTTGCTTACTGATAATGAAAAAATAATGTTTTTAGAACGGGGAATTCGTGGCGGTGTTTCTCAATGTTCGAATAGATATGCTAAAGCAAATAACAAATATATGAATGCAGATTATGATCCAAATTTCGATTCTAAATATTTAATGTATTTGATGTTAATAATTTATATGGGGCTGCAATGTCTGAATATCTTCCATATGGAGAATTTGAATTTTTAGATGGTACCAGTCCAGATATAGTACGTTTAGACATACTTAATATTCCCGATGATTCTGATGTAGGATATATTTTTGAATGCGATTTACACTACCCAGTATCTTTACATGAAATTCACAGTGACCTACCTTTGGCGCCTGAACATATGATACCACTCATACCTTCTAATAAATCAAACTTAAAGAAATTACTTACAACTTTATATCCAAAACTCAACTATATTATTCACTACAAGAATTTAAAAATGTATTTAAGCTACGGTTTAGAACTGAAAAAGATTCATAAGGTTCTTCGGTTTAAACAAGCCCCTTGGTTAAAAGAATACATAGATTTGAATACGAAATTAAAACAACAGTCAAAAAACACTTTCGATATATGCTTTTATAAAAATATGATAAATTCGGTTTATGGAAAAATGATGGAAAACGTACGGAAAAGGAAAGATGTGAAATTAGTGAGCGAATGGGAAGGACGGTTTGGAGCTCGTAGTTACATAGCGAAGCCTAATTTTCATAGTTGCACTGTGTTAGACAAAGATCTAGTCTTAATAGAAATGAATAAATTAGAAGTTTATTTAAATAAACCCATCTATGTAGGTTTCTCTATTCTAGATATTTCAAAAACCTATTTATATGAATTTCACTATAGTTATATAAAATCGCAATTTGCTAACAAAGCAAAGCTGCTGTACACAGATACGGATAGTTTGATATACGAGTTTAGCGTTGAAGATATTTACTCTTATATCAAACAAGATATTCATAGATTTGATACTTCCGATTACGACCCTCATAACAAATATCATATTCCATTATCAAATAAAAAAGTTCCTGGTATTATGAAAGATGAAAACAATGGTGATATCATGCTAGAGTTTGTAGGGCTTAGATCTAAAATGTACACGTACAGAGTTCAGGATAGGATAATAAAAAAGTCAAAGGGATCTTCCTTAGCAAGTATTAAGCAAATTTCTTTTGACGATTATAAGAATGCTTTGTTTTATAAACAGACTGTACAGAAACAGCAATGTTTAATTAGATCAGTCAAACATAATGTCTGTACTATTAAACAAAACAAAATTGTTCTTAATCCAAGTGATGATAAAAGAATTCTTAGTACCTCAACCACTGATACTAAACCTTGGGGTATAACTATACACTCAGAAATGACTTGTAAAGCTTCAACCACTGGCTCAAATAAAGAATGCAATTTATTTTATCTCGATTAACATATAATTTTTTTAGTTATAAAACTTCAATGTTATGTTTATACCTGCACAAGTACGCCGTTTTTTTGGATGTATCTAAAAATAGGATACCTTTCAATCTGCCTGAGTTTGAACTATATATTAGTATAAATGTATTGTAGAGAAAAATAGTAGTAATAACCGTTCTGTTTAAAAAATCCAGTTTCTTAATAACATACCAGTTAGTTTATTTTGAGAAATGTATAACAAAACTTTTATTTTAAAATTGTCAATGTTTATGGTTGTTTACTAAATCACTTAATAATTCAAACATGGGAAAGATATTGTAAAAAGCATGTAAAAATATTAATAAATAGACTGTGATTGCTAAATGATTTATTGTTTTTTCATAATTTGTAAAGGTACAGTAATAATAATAATAAAGTAATTATAATATTCTTATGCTGTTTGAGAGTGGATTGTATTTGACTATCTTATCATGAAGTATAAGGCAATGACAAGATGTATTTGGCAAAACGTTTCTGCTAGTTTCAAATTCTAATCTAATATCGACAGTACCAGATTTTAACGCTTCGTTTTGTCTAGAACAATCTATGACTACTAACGGTGCAATACTTCGTAAATCTTCAGGATTAAAAAGTGGTTCATTTTCCTTTTCGTAGTATGATTGCTGAAACTGAGCATACATCTCATATAACAACGCAGTCTGTTTATTCTTGAACTTCAAATTTAAGTTATCGTACGGGAAAATTTCTGAATTTAAATATAGTTTCATGTTGGTTAAATAGCAATGATCAAAACGACTGTAGTTGCTCATGTATCTATTTTTTCGGTTGGTTTGGAAACCAACAATCACAAATCTTGGTTTTTCTAATTGTGTTGTTGTTTTAATGTTCCATGTATGACGTTGCGTTTCTTGTAGAAGTTGATATTCATGCAACTCCCATCCTCTAAACGGAATATGCAAATCCTGATTCTGTGCAACGCATTCTATTAAATTAATTCGTTGAGTATCATCAACGGCTACATGCGGCATTTTCCATAAAACTTTGTTTAAAACAACTTTTATTTCTTCATCGGGTGTAGAATTAATTATAGCATTAGTATCAAAACTAGAACGTAGTAAGACTAACTCATGACGGAGGTTTAAAATAATTTTTTTAAAATCTTCGCATAATCCGAGAACCATTGAAAGTTTATTGTAACATTAAAATTCCCATTGGCATCAACTATTTGCGAATCATCCATAGGAAACCACCCAGCGTTTTGTAAATGTTTACTTTGATTGCTATTATATGAAACATATCCCTTCATTATAGACGTTAATCCAGGATTCCGAACACGATCTACAATGATACCACCAATCTCATACCTAATTTCATCAAAAAGCAGCAAAATTCCATTATTTACAAACTTTGATGTCTGAGACGGCGTTCCATCTGTTCTAATTAATTTGCCTTCTATGTACAGCATGCTCTTCGATGGTAAGGTGTATACATCTTGTTGTTTTATAGGGATTCGAATTTCATCATTATTGTTTAAAGATGTGTTAGCATAAGGTTGATGAGTATGTTTTTCAATATTAACAATTGCATTGTCGAAGTAAACTTTTTCATGCACGTTCAGTATTTCACTATTCATTCTACTTTTTAATTAAATAAATGCAGTCCTAACGATTGTAGAAACTGCCGGTTTTGTGTTAGCGGTCTTGAAACAATCAATCGAGTGTCGATTGCTTTGAAATTTCCAGCATTTATAGCAATTCTTGACATGTTGCGTGCATTATACTTAATACCCATGGCTATTGCAGATTTTTTTTAAATGCAACCTTACAGTTAGCAGTTCTCCTCTGAAATTAACTAAATTTCCATCTTGATCTAACACTTTAACTATTATTTCATTTATTATACGTGACTTGATTGGTAGATATATAATCGTAGGTGGGCACTCGACAATTTTAAAACCTGCAGGTACTTGAGGAAAAAATTCGTGTATTACATGGGCTGGTTTACTATTTAAATAGGATCCACTTGCAATATTACAATCGATTAAAACTGCATTCACTTTACAAATGTTGATCGCGTAGTCTGCTTGATGCGTGACATATGCTAGCAATTTTCGCGGATTGAAACCAAGTAGAGAACCAATTGAATCCTTTTTGGTAAAATCCACATCTAGACTACATTTAATACTACATTTAAGTGTATTATTGTCAGCTGTAATTTCTATATACACTGGCGTCTTTCTAGCGCTTCGTGATTGATCCATACGACCACGCCATCTTTTATCACCTAAAGCTTTTTGAAGATATTTATTAATTTCTCTAATCTCATAAGCACCTTCAGGTATTTCTATGAATTCTCCGTTAGATCCATAATAAAATTTATTATTTATTCCTTTTTCTATGTTTGGAATTGTGTTATAAGACTCAAAATTTGTTAATCCTAATACGTATTCCGAATCATTATCCAAGTTTATAGGCGGATTAAAATTGCTTGTTAAAACTGAAGTGTTTCCCGTTAGAGTAAAAGTGTACGACATAACAACTTCATACGCAGTTCTATGCACTACTTAGAAATTGTAAGCATAAATGACCGCAAAACACATTACCGTACGATTGTTCTTGGTTAATGTTATAAAGAATTTTACATTTACCCCCGCTATTCAAATAACTTATCAACTCTGTTGGCGGTCGCAGGTTTCCGTAGCTGTCATAGTAAATAGCGCTACTACCGTACTTTTTGTAAGAGGTCCAATGCGTGCCTAAACCTTCTATTCCATCTAAATTAATTATACCACATTCTTTTAAATTAACTTTCTTGGGAAGATTGTTTCTCATGAACACTCCACGGAAATATGGTACCTCTAATTGCTTAACAGACTCTATTAATTCTACATTGCTTAGTGCTGGATTAGGTAAAATCAAGTCGCGTTCCTTTGAGGTTTTGCAGGGGCTAAAAAAAGACCAAAACCTTTTTTATAAGGTTTGATGTACATGCCGTTTCCGACTGCAATGCCCTCCATTGCCTTGTTATGACGTTGTTTTTCCGCTAGTTGTTCCTTAGCTATTTTAGAATCTGAAACTGCTTTTGCAACAGCAGCTGCACCTCCAGTAAGAGTACCAAGAGCGCTTAGGCCAGCAAAAATTGGTATTAGTGGTAGAAAACCTCCTGTTTTAGGAATTGATATAATACGAGCTGATTTAATATGCTTCTTTTGTTTTGCTATATTGGCGGCCTTAATTGCTATGTTGATTGCATCCATAATATTAGATCCTTTAGCCTTTTTTAAAGCTGTACGTGCTTGTTTGATAATACTTTTAATACCTAGCGTACTTCTTATTTTACGTTTCTTTATCAGTTTTCTTATTTTATTGATATTTTTTGTTCTCAGTGATGCACAGGCACCCATACCAAGTTTTACTTTAGCTTTCATTGCGGTAGCTACTCCAAATGCTGCTACTTTTTCACCTAAAGACGAGTCACCAGAATTTAGTCTTTCTGTAGCTAACTGAGCTAACTTCGAATCTGCTTAATGGCGTTTAGATAGATCCTTTTCTTTGGAGTATGCAATATCGTGCTCCTTACAAGCCTCGTCTAACTTGTTTATTCCCTTGTCTCCCCGAGCTAACCGTTCAATTAGTTTTGTACCCGGACCGCAAAATTTGTAACCCGGAATATGCGTTTCAAATGGTAAATTGTTAATTACAGTATTTAATAGTCCGTTCCCAGTAGTTTTAGAATTATTATTATATGTAATCATTAGCGGACAACTATCCTCTCAAGCTGTGCAGTAAATAAATAAAATATTATGAATTAATGATTCTTTATATACTCGCCGTTTCTTATATATAATTCCACTTTTTTTACAAATCGAATTTAGTACTTGCAAACATGCATGTTGTGAAACAATCAACACCTTTAACCATAAACAATAATGACATTGGCGTGCAATCCTTAGCTAAAAAGAAAAAACATAGCGTTCTTCTACCTTCATCTATTCGATGTCTAGTTGTTGGTCCATCAAATTGCGGTAAAACCAACGTTATGATTGGGCTGATAGAACATCCTAATGGTTTAAAGTTTGAAAACGTATATGTTTATTCTAAATCACTTTATCAACCAAAGTATCAATATCTTGAAAGTCTACTGCGACCAATAAAAGAGATCAAATATTATACATTTTCCAGTTCTGATAATATTATATCACCATCTGATGCTCGAAATAATTCTATATTTGTTTTTGATGATGTAGCTTGCGATAAACAAAGTATCATTAGGGAATACTTTAGTATGGGGCGTCATAAACAAGTAGACAGTTTTTACCTTTGTCAAAGTTATACTCGTATACCTAAGCACTTACTACGTGATAATGCTAATCTTTTAGTTTTATTTAAACAAGATGATTTAAACTTAAAACACATATATGACGATCACGTCAATACTGACACGAAGTATGATAAATTCCGTGAAATATGTGCTGCTTGTTGGCAAGACAAATACGGTTTCTTAGTTGTAGACAAAGATAGTGAACCAGATCAAGGAAGGTACCGAATAGGTTTTAATCACTTCATACATATTTAAACCTTGAGAGGCGCAAGTATCGTTAGTATCGAAAAAATTTTTTATTACAATAAACTTTTTACGGAATGAACAAGGAGGCGATAAAACTTAAAAGAATTTTAATTAAGAAAAGAAACATTGTAAAAAACAAATTGCGCCAGTTAAAAGATAATGAAGTCGTCCAAGTGGAATCAATCTTACCCATAACATCACGATTAGAAACTATTGCTAATAAACTGGATGGGGAAAGTGTGGTAAAGAAAGAAAAATTTAAAGAAGAAAAAGAACTGCCTCATAGCAGTGTAAAAAAAATTAAACCTAAATTGCAAGAAAGGAACGTTGACTATATTGATTCGCCGGTTATTGCTCAGCATATACCGAATATAAAAAATTTTTCTATATATTGCTCGCCAAGGATATTTTTTTTTCTTTTCGAAGATTTCCGTATCTGGTCTTCGGATTGATTCATAGTATAATAATTATTAAGATACGGTGGCGTCCATTAAAATTCTTTTATTATCGTATACCATCCTACGACCCTAGCTCATAGCTCTGCCCTAAGTTGAAGAAGCTTAGCTGGCTGGAAGATCTCTGTAGAGGGTCCTTTTTTACTCAAAACCATTTACCATCCTCTTTACCCTGGGCTTAAACCTTAAACAGAACCCCTCATAATCTATTGAGGCTCTGCCGCATATAAGGTAGAGTAGACACACTATATATATATCTATATAGAAAAGGTGTGTAACAATGTGATGACCATAAATTTCTGTCAGTATAAGGAGATTCAAATTGAGAAAGTAATTTTATGTTTTTGTAATCAGATGTTATGTTATATTTGCATAAAATACACTTTGATTTTTCTTTTTCAAACGGATTCTTTATATCAAAAATCGGCCTGTCAGCGTTTTGAGAACAAAATCTAAAAGAATTGGAACTGCTGAGAATTCTCTGCAGAGTGTTCCTGTAAACTGAACAAAAGGTTACATTTTGAAGGTTTTGTATGAGAATTAAAACCTGTAAAATTGCCGAATAAGTGACATTGCTTTACAATAAATATTTGAAAATATTCGTGATCTATTAATCCCAAACTAAAATGTTGAGGTTAGGACTAACGTTTAGTTGAAAATGAATATAGTACAGCCTATACGGTATAACCAACTCATGGTGTAATAATACACAAACACTCCAAATGTATTTATATGCTAACGCGAGTTGCATATCCACCAAATCAAATATAGGAATTATTAAATCTTAAGTTAGCTTGCAACATCGTATAATTCAAGAATAGATAATAAAAGGTTGATAGAAGTCAGACAGATGACATGAGAACGGATGTATTTCAGACGTAACCTGGCTCTGCAAGTGCAGGTCACAATAGACTGTAAGAAACTAATTGTTAGAATTAAGATTGTTACTTTGTATTAATGAATAGAGAATAAGCAGACATGAGCTTTGCATTTCCCACAAGCAATGTGAGGGGCAGAGACAACATACATATCCTAGAAAGTCTACGATAGTCAGTCAGTCTTGAGCCTCGCAACTTTAACATTGTTGGTTGTTCAAGCTACTCGCCGTAATTTAGTTCATTTAAATATAATTTCAACTTAGATTAATTCTTGATACAGTACTTGTAAATTCAACTTCAATTTGTAATTTCTGTATAAATAAAATTGTTAGAAGGGTTTTGGAAGAAGACTTTTTAAATAGGTGAGCTACCTACCAAGGTCCAAAACCTAACTGGCGCAGTTGGATCAGATCCAGAAGGTCACTAGGAAATCAAAAAATCGGGAACTGGTGGTCTGGAATATCAATTCTTAATCTGGAAGAACAAAATTTGGACAAGGTACAAAATTGACCAAGCCCAAAGAAACAAAACTTGGACAAGGTACAAAATCGACCAAGCCCAAAGAAGAAAAACAGATAAAATTGGCAATGAAAATTATGTAAGTTCATTTATCCTAACCATATTCTTTTTCAATTTATTGGTATTAGCTAGTAAGAATTTTTATGTACGGTATTATCACAATTTACTATTTACCATTTTTGAAAGAATTTACTCAGAGATCTTATTTTAAAGAGAACTATAAAGACGCATTTATGTGCACAATTTACTACCATTTATTAATATAAAAAGAAACGATTTTTCAGCAAGACTGGAGTTTAACATAGAAATAAAACGCAATTCTTTTATTACAACAATTATTTCTGAAAAGATTTATTCAAACTTGAAACGCACCATATTTTTATAAAGCTCTATAATTAAATACTTCAGCACAGCGAACTAACGAAAGTATATAATTATAAACGTTTATGCACTTTATTCTAACAAAACGATTTACTCATCACTGAAATAAGCATCATTCAGAAAACTTGAAACTTTATAATTAGACATTTCTAAGGCAACGGAATTATATCGTTATAAAGAAGCATTCACGCACTTATTAATGAAACACCTACAGGAAAAGTAGAGTAGGTGTATTTTAATTTCAATATGAAAATTGTATTTTAACTATATCGCATTTTAGAAATAACAGTGTCTCACCAATGAATCAGTTTCTAGCAACTCTGAGGTACTTTTCAACCGGTGGTCACATACATGCAATAACTGATTTGGACGATTTACATATTTCAATGGCGTGTCGAATCATGCATCCTGTGCCAAGACCATTAGCTTTTTTACGTGCGCAATACGTTAAGCTTCCTTCAACAAATATTGAAGTTTTAGCTTGCCAACGATAGTTTTTTATAGTTGCAGCTTATTCCAGAGTAATCGGTGCAGTTGATGGAATACATAAACGTATACAATCTCCAGGTATAATGACACTGTTTCGTTATTTACAGAAACTGTAGTTTTTCAAGTGAAAGTAGAAGGTTGTAAGAAATTTTTAAGAAACTGGGCGTAGTAATATTTAAAGTATCTGGTTAATTGCCGTTAATCGCATTAGTAGTGTTTCATAATATTGTCATGTTTAGTTTATGTTGATTAAAGCTTAATAGTACGATTAAATTCACAACAGTTTAATCCAGTTTAACTCTAACACAAATGAACAGATATCTTAAACCTGAGAGGTTTGAAGCTGATCCCTCTTCTGGAAAAGACTTTGAATCCGAATGGGTACATAGAGGATGTTTGATAATTTCATAGAAGAATCAAATAAACAAGAGCCTACCGAGCAGACTTTAAATGAGAGTCTAAAACTGAAACTACTGGAGAATTATGTATCGCCTAATATATACGAGCATTTCTCCAGCTGTATTACTTATACATCAGCTGTGGCCATGCTCGATAAAATTTTTATGAAACCTAGAAGCGAAATATTTGCAAGACACAAATTAGCAAATAGGAGACATCAAGCAAATGAAAGCGTCGACATATACGTGCAAGCCTTAAAACCTCTTTCTAAAGATTGCAAATTTAAAGCAGTTACGGCCGAACAAGATAAACACGAATTTGTACGGGATGCTTTTATTACCAGGCTATTTTCATCCACGATACGTCAAAGATTACTTGAAAATATGTCTCTTAATCTTGATGATGCCCTTAATAAAGCTCGTGTTTTAGAAGCGGCTCAGGTTCAATCCGAGGGCTACACACAATAAACCCAACTGACAATTCTAAAAAATGCGAATCAAGTCGGAGTTTGGAGATATCAGTGCCTTTGACGTCTACGTCAAATAAATCGGCCGCAGCTACGAAAGAAGGTTAATAGACTCCCGCTAGAATGGAGAACCAAAATCTGTGCTATTTTTGTGGAAACGATAGACAACCCCGTCGTCTATGCCTCGCTGCTGGCAATAATTGTTTGTCTGGCGGCAAGTGTGGTTATTATGCTACAGTTTGCAGGAGTAGAACAAGTAACACTGCCGTACCTAATATTGTGTGTGCAACAAGAATAAAAATCTGTATAATTCCTATTTGTGTAAATGGGAAGCCTTTAAAGTCCTTATTGACACAGGAAGTTCTGCTAGCTTTATTAGTAAACATATAGTTCAGAGATACGCAATGCCTACGACTCCACTTCATTAAGATGTCACCATGGCTTCGTCGTCTTTATCAGCAGAGATACGGGAGGCTTGCCACCTGACACTCGATCTATATGAACGCAAGATTTCAAAGACGCTGTTTTGAGTTATGGACAACTTATATACGGATATAATTATTGGTTTACAATCTGCTTAAAAGGTATTTCTCTTTAGAAGTTGCTTTACATTAACCAGAGCAAAAATACAATCCGTAAATTTATTTCCTCATCTACCATCCGAATGTAAACCGATAGCGGTCAAATCGAGAAGCTATACGGATGAAGCCCGAAAATTTATCCTTTTTGAGATAAAAAAGCTTTGTTAGATGCTAACATAATTGAAGAAAACAGATGGCCTTGGCTTGTCCAAGTGGTCGCTACATCTAGCGCTAATCACAAAAAGCGCCTGTGTGTGGATTACTCACAAACGATTGACAAATTCACTGCTTATCCATCACCTAACCTGGAAGAAATTGTTTCAAAGGTTTTTTCATACAAAGTGTTCAGCAGAATCAATCTGAAATCCGCCTAGTATCAAATACCTATATGCACGAAAAATGACCTTTACAGCATTTGAGACAGTTGGTAATTTGTACTCGGATTTGTCGATAGCGGCGTCGCTCACACAAGCAGGAATGCATTCTTTTCGAGGACTTTAAGTCACTGCGAAAAGAACTATCCAATTATATAAAAAGAGGCGTGCGCCATTATAAAAAGTATTAGAAAGTGAAGGCATTATCTTCTCGGGCGACGATTCTATTTAATTACAGACTAAAAATCGCTATCCTTTATGTTCAAAAACAATGCGAGTAAAAAATGACAAGATTCAACCTTGGTGTTTAAAGCTTTCAAACTACAATGTTGATATAAAGTATCGTCCGGGAAAGGCCAACATTGTAGCTGATACCCTATCAAGATAAACTTGTGCTAGCATTTCAAACAACCTGCTACGAATACACCAGTCATTATACCATCCTGGAGTGACTCGTCTTATGCATTGAGTACGGTGTAAGAACTTGCCTTACTAATCCATCAGAACGGTATGCAGCAGATGCAAGATAGTGTTCCAGTCGGATTGCAAGACGTATATAGCCTTTCGGACGTGAGCCCTCGTCGATCTGAAAAAGTCATGAAACCCCCAGGATACCTGCGTGACTATCAACGTTAGTGGAGAGAATGTAGTAATATTTAAAGTATCCAGTTGGTTGCCGTTAATGTCATTAGTAGTGTTTCATAAAATTGTCATGCTTAGTTTATGTTGATTAAAGCTTAATAGTTATACGATTAAATTCACAGCACTGGGCAGTTATGATTAAAAAAATCTTAGAATTATTGTCTGAAATAGAAGAAACGGATAAGGATGTCCAAAGATCCAAGTTTCTAGCAATTGAAAAATACAGAGAAACGTATAGGACCGCAATGCAAGAACACCCTACTGGTATGTTTGTTCGGTAATAAACGGAGATAGTAGATAGCAGTACACGAAATAGTCACTTTCTAGTCCTGATTGAAAGAAAATGTGGTCGAAAACACTAAAAAATGGCAGGCACCATGCCGTTCATTATTTATGAATTAGTGATTGAACAGATACTTCCGGTGGCGGATCAATAATGCTAGAGATCTAGACTAAAGCAATTGGAGAAGATACACTGACTCGGACAACAAACTTGCATTGGTGCTAATCGTACTAGTCTGGCACTAACAGTAGTGTGTGAAGCAAGTATCTCTCGTTTAATAAACAGGATGAGTATACATCTATTGAAATACGCAGTCAAAATAGCAACTCTTAAGAATCATATCAACCTTAACCTTCTTGGTATTCAGACAAGACAATGATTTCAAACCATACCACACAAGTACGAAACCAGCGTGTATAGGTACACTAAAATAACAAAGAGGTGAAAACTTGCTAGATATATAACCCCCTGCTATTAGGACTTTTAGAAATCCCACCCAGTAGTTCCGAAAGGGTTGAGATGTTGTTACACTTATCATGATTTCTCAAAGATAGCACACCTACCAAAACCTATCGGAAACTGTTTACAGAGTTAGTTAATACCTTTAAGAAATACCGCCCATATTTATTCTGACAGATTGAAAACGAATAGAGATTAGGACGTGCTATTGTTTAGTAGATGGACAATCCCACTCTTGGAGTTTAATCAATTACTCGAGCGTATGAACAATCGAAGTTTATAGGAAAAGACAAGCCCTATTATTTTGTTCCCATATACAATCACAACACTACCTAATCCTTACAGATTCACGGAGTGCTATAGAAGAACTTAAAAATCCTTTTACACAGAACTCATTAATTCAACAGGTGTTTAGCTTGTATCAAAGAATAACGAAATTTGAAAAACGTAATGCTTTCATTTGGATACCTACCCATACGGGTATTGTATAAAATGAACATGTAAACGAAGAAGCACACTTAGCTACAAACAATTAAACACCGGATGTCACTATCGAAAGACAACATAAACTTAAACATCAAAGGAAGAACCTGACAGAAGCGGAAGATCGAATAGTCACAATACCAAAGCAAATTAAAAGATTTTAAGCCAGGCATACATCCGTGGCAATCTACACGTGAACTTAAGAGACGAGAAGGGGTCGTAATAACACACTTGATACTAGAAGACACGCGCCTCTTCTCTCATTTGTTCACTGGAGATCAACAACCAGTATGAGATAATTGCCGCAGATGCCTAATCATACGACACATTATATTATATTGCGAAACTTTTACAAATCAAAGCGAAAATGTCAGAATGATTTTAGAAATTGAGACGACCTTAGGTAATTCAGTCGAGTCAATCAAATCATGGGTTAAATATTGTAAAGAAAGCCAAATATATCAAACGATATCTATTATTCTGGATTGTACCTCTTTTAGAATTTAGACTTGTTTAACGGTTAGTGGCCAAAGCAGCCGATACACAAAAATATCATTGATGAATTTCCTACTATAAAAGAAAGTAAAATTAAATTTATGTAACTGTAGTCCTTTTAAGTAAATACAATTTCTATTATCCCAGATTTATTTTATTTTTGTGTACTTTGTATTTTGTAACAATAATTTTAATATTAAATCATACCTATATTATTTATATTATGTTATGTTATTGTATTTCATATAAATAAATAATATATTTCTGTAATATATGTAACTAATTGTATTGTAACATGTTTAATTTCAGTAGTAATTATCCGCATTGAATTACGAGGATAATGCGCTAAGCGTGCATTATTCCTTATTAATCTACTTATATAAAAGTATCTGTGTGACATAAAGTTATTTCCACGTGCATCTCTAGTTGTTTCTTTTGTAGTCCACGCCTCTAATGTCCCGACCACTCGGTTCTAGTTTCGACAAGTCAGTCGGTCGCTGGTAACAGCTTTATTAAGATGTATTTTCGGCTAGAGGCTGGCAACCTTCGCATCAATTATTAACTATTGAGATATCTTCTACTAACGGTTGGTAAAGTATATATTTTACGAACTAATTTAATTTGAATTAATTTATTTAGCGCGACATGTAGAATGCGACACGTAGAATGAGACATGTAGAACGCGACACGTAGAATGAGACCTGTAGAATTCATCAACTGGAATCCAAGAAAAAGTTAAGAATTACCGTCATGTAGGATTCATCATTTGAAATTTGTTAATTTGGAATTTGTCTACTAAAAATTTGTTAACAAGAAATTAGTGTAACATGTTTAATTTCAGTAGTAATTATCCGCATTGAATTACGAGGATAATGCGCTAAGCGTGCATTATTCCTTATTAATCTACTTATATAAAAGTATCCGTGTGACATAAAGTTATTTCCACGCGCATCTCTAGTTGTTTCTTTCGTATTCCACGCCTTTAACGTCCCGACCACTCGGTTCTAGTTTCGACAAGTCAGTCGGCCGCTGGCAACAGCTTTATTAAGATGTATTTTCGGCTAGAGGCTGGCAACCTTCGCATTAATTATTAACTATTGAGATATCTTCTACTAACGGTTGGTAAAGTATATATTTTACGAACTAATTTAATTTGAATTAACCATAGTTTTAAAAGAGTTTTTTTAAAATATCGGAACTTGTAACAAAAATTTGTCATAATCAACTACATCAAAGTTAAAGTTTTGACTTTCCCTTTTTTTCATTAAACAACCAACTGTACTTTAAACATGAACTTGTTATAAATATTAAAGTGATAATAATTTGTAAGCATAACACACTGAATTACGTTCTAACCTGGGCAGATCTTTTCAGGTAGGTTACAAATTACTAGAATCTTACATAATGAGAATTTGAACATTCATATTTACGTTTAATAATTTATGTATAGATAAAAGCTGATCACAAAAATAGGAATGTTTGTTTAAATTCCATTACAGCTGCACAAAGCATCTGCTTTCAAGACAACATCTGTCAACTGTGCAAAACAAAAAAATATGACGTCGAAAACATACGTTGAACTTATCGAAGGTTCATATGGAACAAAGCATGTTATTATAGAAAGCTAATCCGAAAAAATTTCGTTTTACGGCTTATAAAACCAGCTCAACAATTTATTGAAATTTACACAATTTACATGTTGTAAACATAATAACAAGTTTACGTGTTCTAACCTTTAAAACACATGCATGAAATATCTTACAACTAATAACGAACCAAAAACTGCTTTTGCTGCTTCACGATAAATTAAGACGGCATTTCCGTTCTTCAAACAAGGTTACTAGCCATTCTAATTTGATACGACTGCATCCAAATTAACATCCATAATTTCTTATCAGACAAATTTCTTATTAGGCAAATTTCAAATCGACCGTTCCTACATAATGGTAATTCTTAACTTTTTCTTAGATTCTAGTTGACGAATTCTACAGGTCTCATTCTACGTGTCGCGTTCTACATGTCTCATTCTACGTGTCGCATTCTACATGTCGCGCTAAATAAATTAATTCAAATTAAATTAGTTCGTAAAATATATACTTTACCAACCGTTAGTAGAAGATATCTCAATAGTTAATAATTGATGCGAAGGTTGCCAGCCTCTAGCCAAAAATACATCTTACTAAAGCTGTTGCCAGCGGCCGGCTGACTTGTCAAAACTAGAACCGAGTGGTCGGAACGTTAGAGGCGTGGAATACGAAAGAAACAACTAGAGATGCGCGTGGAAATAACTTTATGTCACACAGATACTTTTATATAAGTAGATTAATAAGGAATAATGCACGCTTAGCGCATTATCCTCGGAATTCAATGCGGATAATTACTACTGAAACTAAACATGTTACAGTATTATTTTTTGTCATATATTCGTTTAACTCAAAGAGCACAATTTTAATTTATGTATCGTGGCACAATTTGCGTGTGTGCATTCAGGCTAACTTTAACTCATTATATTGTTATGTTCTTGTTCCTTCACTTATAAAATATGCCAAGGTAGAAAAGCTATCCCCAAAAAAAGGTATGAAGAACCGCAGAAAGAACCACGATGCTCCACAGAATACACGAGATGAAAGTTTTCCGTAGAAGTCCTTTTGGGGGTCCGCGATCTAACAGTTTTTTTACGCAAAAAAGTAGAGTAGAAGGTACATAGAGACATGTAATGTTCAAAAAAATGCAGAAAATTTCAAAAACTTTGGAAATTAGAAACAATTTTTGAATATTGGGCATTTTTGATATTTGGCATGCTTTGGGTTAGTGTTGGTTGATTGCGCCCACGCAGCGAACGAAGATGAGTAGAGAACCACGCGTTAAGTGAAATATTAGTGGAATAATAAATAGACATTATATCAAAAATGTTTCGAGTTTTCCGAAATTTGCGCATTTTTTCACTATATGCCTCAAAAAACATTTTACTATACCTTTTTACATAAAGGAATTATTGCTTTTTGTGGCCTTAATGTTTTCAATACCTGACACTTTCAAAGAAGTAATGGAAAAATTGTTTTAGGAGAAAAGAGATAGTTTGGAGCCTTATAGAGCTAGAAAATCAGCCCCAGGATAAAATTTATGCTATCCTTTATAAAATAATAAGTAACTCTGAACCTAAAAAATTGGATATAGAAAATTTTATGGGACAAACAGTAGATGTAGATGCAAATACCTTACCAGAAGGCGATCTTTTTGACATTCAAAACACGGATGTTTTTTTTGTAGAGAAAAATGACGATACTATACAAGCAGGTGCTGATAACGGAGACATGGGTTGGGAGAGCAAGGGCGACATACTACTAGCAAGATTGATTAGTAATCAATCGGTATCTTGTTTTGGCCAACAATAAAAATAATGCTAGGACGACAAAAACCTTTGTTGAAAGTAGAAGGCGCTAACCTGTCTGAGAATGTGGAAACTCGGACAAACGTTTTTGGCCACTTTTTTCAAAAGGTCTAATTCAAGATATTGTATTCCAAATAAATTTGTACTATTATCAAAGACATGGTAGAGAAGGTAATTTTACTCCAACGTCGAAACAAGAAACAAAAATTTGTTTAGATGTCCACTTATTGATGGGCATCAAACAAATGCCAAGTTACAGAGACTATTGGTCATCCAGGGACGATCTCCGGGATAACTTTATTAGTGCTACTACCTCACGGGATAGATTCTTGTAGTTGCTAAGCTACACCCACCTCAACGACAATTCGGTGCAACCTGGAAGAAATGACACAGATTTTGACAAGTTGTATAAAATTTGGACCCTTTTGTCTAAGGTTTGGGAAACATTTTTCCGCTCTAAATTCTCGTAAATTACAAACTATTGATGAGTCGATGATTATATTGAAAGGACGAAGTTTTCTATTCGTCAATATATGTCAAAAGGAAAACATCAAACGGGGTTATAAAGTCTGGTTTAGATCCTACACGACTGGTTTTATGTGTGATTTTCAAATGTATACTGGGAAGATTGGCCAGACTGCTGAAGAAAAATTTAGGACTTTGGAAGAGTTTTAGTAGGAAAGCACCATAAACTTTTTTTGATAATTATTTCAATCAAATTACAAAAATCTTTATTTTCGGATGGAATATTTATTTGTGGTATGTTTCGAAAAGATAGAAAATATTTTCCTGAGCTAAATCAGATAAAGATATGAATCGAGACCATAAAAATTATCGCATATCTACTTGTGCACTAGTCGAAGTGAAGTGGATGGATCGAAGAAGCGTGTTATTCCTGGAAATTACCAAAATGCAGCAACAATGGATCGTGTTCCAAAACGAAGAAAAAATGAGTTGCTTGACGAGATGCCCTCAAACGGTTATTGAATACAATGCTAAGAGTCGTATCGATAAGTTCGATATGTTAAAAAACTTTTACGAAGTGGACCGCAAATCACATAAGTGGTGGCATAGAATCTTCTTTTACTTTGTTGATGCATGTGTAGTAAACGCATTTAGTTTGTTTCAACTACGAAGCCAGTCGAAAGGATTACATTGAAAAACATTCCGTTTGTCTGTAACTAGAGTTTTATTGGGGCATTAGTTCCTTCCAAGCGAGGAAGACCATCAAACGAGAGACCTGTCAAGAAGTTCAAAAGGGTTGCTCTATTGGAACTTCGCCATTCTTAGGAATGCACATGTCGGATAGGTTTACGTTGCTGAGGTGTGCCAACTATAGCACCACAAAGGAAGTTAGCCTTACGAAGTAGAAGTGTTCTACTCGCGATGTGGGATTGTGCATAAAATATGAGAAGAATTATTTTGCCGCTTACCATACTAAGTAGTTCTATTTTCTCATGTATTCGTCTTGTTTTGGTATTTTTTACAAAAATATTTTTTCTAAATTTGTTCTTAAAGATTGTCATCTGCCTAATGGTAATTTAGAGATAACATATCCTGCAGGATAATCGTTATTATTTTTAATTGTCAATACCATTATAAAAGCTTGCCTAATATAAATAAACAAATTAGTCTTCATTTTGATTTTTTTTCAAAAAATAAATCCGTCCTCAAAGGGTTAAGAGCATGTCAGTTCTTGCTAAAATTGATGATAATTTTTACATTTGTCTTGACTTCAGATTTTCTGTGTTGGACATAATTTTCGACAACCAACTGCTGACGATGGATGGTCTCTATCAAACATGCATGAGTGCAACACAAATCCAGAACTAAGCAAAAAACAAGCAAAAAATACAGTTGCAAGTGCGTTTACAGCTCAATGTTAGGTTTTGAATTTGACGTGCAAATTCTATCACCTTGCACTACTCCGTATTGGTTCGTTGCGATTTTAGGATACAATGCTGCATCCAAATTTTATGACGGATAACAAACCAATATAAAAAGTCTCCCTTTCGTCCAAACAGCGTGCTATAGACGTTGTTATAACTGGAAACGCGTACGTTTGAAGATTTATGGTAAAAGACCAGACTCTTCTGTATCACTACTTCCAAAACCAATGAGAGTACTGATTGCCTGAACACTGCCGTAACTGATTTCAATCATAGAAGCAATTTTTCAAAAACTGTTAGTCGACTGTCATTCTTGAGAAGAAGGCGAAAAATGTTAATATTCTTCTTAATCATGCTGATTTTTAGTTGATGTCGCTGAGCATCATTTTCAGCAACTTCCTGACATTTTAAAAACCGCTTGCATGATTCCTGGATTTGATCTTTCGAGGATTTCAACCACTAACTGCGCCTTAAGCCTTTTAAAATTATCAATTGTTTGTGCCCTCTATCTTGAGAAATTATAAAATAATCCATTGCGCAACGGACATGGGTGGCGCTGGCTCTGACATCGTGGTGTTCGCTAAAGAAATGGTAGTGTGACATCTAGAACAGAGACAATCTCTTACAGTCAATCTTACATGAAACAGTACGAATCTGTACCTTTCCCCATTCACTTCATATCCATAGAAAAGAAATTACAGTTTATATTTAATACGCCTTCATATTTTGTGACGCTTAAATTAACGGGTTACTTCTAATTTCTTGGGTTTTTTACAAATCAGAACTTATGAATTTTTCACTGTCCACTTGTTCACAAAAAATTATTCCTTTGTGACTATCAGATAGCAAATTGGAAAATTTATTATTAATACTGGAAGCCCAGGGTAAAGTTGAATGAAAAACGGCTTAAGGAAAAGAAAAACTCTTTAGAGATAAACGGCTAGTAGAGTGTTAGCTCTGGGTAGATCATGAGTTTGGGTCATGGGATGTCTATTGACCAAAAATGTAGATAATGAGCGCCACCGTATTTTTCAATACAACAACCTACAAAAATTATCTGTACTTGTATTAGGAAACCTTAAATCTACACCGCTTATATAGCCACAAAACCTGAATTTCACCCTTGTAAAGCACTTACCAAAATCTCAATTACCAGATGTCTGACAGATGTCTCGGCTTAACCTGTGAACAAATAAATGCACAACTTGGAGACCGTTTGTGTTCTTAAAAAAAATATTCACCAAAAATAATGTAATAGAATTTTAAGTTCCAAAAGTATACACCCAGCGTATTTGTTATCATTAGACACAATGTTTGCTTATGAATGACCTATAAATTTTACTTGAATTTTTAATAATAAAAGAGTTATGCAAAAAATGGATTCTACTCAATTAAAATCACTTGATTTGTCTTATAATAATTTTTTCAACTAAAATGTTTATAGAACAGAAAATTAGTAAAAAATTAGTATAAAATTAGTATAAAATTGCATCTTTCAACATAGAGTTAGTTTTACTTAATATGTATAAAAAAAATTCATCACGTTGTTTAAGAATCAAATTACATGATCTCAAAATTACTAAATATATTTTAGAAATAGCGTAAAATAACAAGTGATATTTAAATTGGATAGCTAGATATTTTTGACATCATATGTCAATAACAACTTTTTCAGTGTAGTCAACGCTATCTGTTTGTGAAATAACAACGATAAGCAAACCGCATAGCCATTTTTAAAATTTTGCAAGATTACAAGTTTATTAAGGAATCATTCTTTTTCTGAATAATTTTTAAGTTAACTAAAACAAGGTAAAACTTCAACCTTCTATCTTTCGTAAAACATTGAAATAATTATAATTGGAATTAACGACTAAATATCACTCACGTGTCGAAGTACAGTGCGACCAAAAGAAATTGAACTTGTGACATCAGATGTGGAATATTCCATTAACATCTGTGATGCACAAACAGGAAACACATCTTTACGAATGAATATAACGCTGGAACTATAAAAGATCTTCTGAACAAAACATTATTTAACCAAACCAATTCTTCATTAAGTACGTCCTATAATTTTTTTGTATTTCAAATCTCAAGCTAAATTTTCATTTCAGCACCAAATACGATATTTACTATATTGACGATATTGCACTATGAGGAAAACATTAATAAAATTTATTTAATTAATTATACCAACTGTTTTAATGATGGGGGGACCTCTATTTCTTCGGCCAGCGGTAATCTATTGAGCTGCTACAGGTGGAACACCAAATGAAATCTGCACGCTATAGCTGCCAAGAACCACATTCCGACACGAAGGTTAAATCAATTATATCTTCTTGCGGACCGTATTACAGGCCATGTGCCTGTCCATCATCTTGACTTTTCCACGCCGCTGATAGCAGCTTACCTGTTCAGACGCTGATAGAAAAGTGACGCGTAATGACAACTTGACGATTCTTATTATAGAACTTAGACCTATAAAGCGAAAAAGCGCATATGCTATTGTAAATTTTATGAATTATTTTTAGTGATCAGGAGTTTATAAATTATATTTTATTTTATTGAGATATTATTTTAGATTAATAAGCAAAGAGTAGCTGAATAAAAAAATATGTTACACACTGGCTACTGCACACACAAGTTAAACTGCTGTAGTAATGGAATTACTAAAAATGAACAGGAAACTACTTACATGTCGGAGAAATTGTTTCTAAGAAATATGTTTGTGGCAACGCTGAACATAAAGTTTAACGAATTACCACTTATTTATAAAAGAAAATTTGCTAGAAAATTATGTAACTCATACATAGTATTAAGAGAAGATCTAAAACTTATATGCTGGACAAACGTTTAAAAGAATTCCTTTTCAGGAAAGCTCTATGAAATTTGCCCAATATGTACGTAAATATAAAATTTCCACAGAGATGTATAAGCAGTTTGTTTTCAGTACTGGCACTGACAGTTATCCCAATTTATTCAAGTGCGAATGCTACTTAAAAAGTAGCACGTGCTCTGCAAAGAAGGATTTCATGTATACACTAAAAAGCACTGGATTCAGCATTTCTCTTGATCGTCGTAGTTCCAAGACATAAACGGAGCTCCAGGAAAATAAACTACCCTGACAGTTGCTTTCGGAAGTTTTTCAATTATTTATCTTTTAGCTTGATCGGAATATCCGCTGTTAAAATATTGAAAACGTACTTCATTCAAATGCAATTTCAAATTCTTGTTACCTCAGCTATATAAAGCACTCTAGCTTTAAACAGTACAATGTAAAAGTTACATAATTAATGTACTGAAGTACTCTTTCGAAACGCTTTCAGGAGGTATCTAGTAAACAACATAGAGAAAGCTTTTAAATAATTTGCTGAAATCATCGCACCTTTTTAATTTTGAAGATAACGCAAAACGTGAATTATTTTCGTTCCTTGCTGTTGGTTTCAATAAACTTGTTTGTTAATTGTTAACTGACCATCGTAAAGTAAACGCAACAAATCCCCCACAGCAAAAGTAAACGTTCGAGGTGGGAAGAGAAAAGCAGAGAAAAACCCAACGGAACAACAAAACGACAAAGCAAACCGAAGAGACCACCAAAAAAAATTACACGGTTTGAAAGACCAATAGTGGTAGCGATCGGACTACCAGAGAAAACGTCACAAGACACTCACTGGCGTAAACCAAGTACTAAAACAACAGAAGAAAAAAGAAGGAAGGAAAGACGGGTAATAAACCTTCAACGAGGACTAAGATGAAACGGCATCGACACTGCAGAGTCGTCAAAGAACGGATGTTTTTCAGAAGAAACAGTAAAGTTATCAAAGTTCAGAACAGGATTGATTTCCCGCGAGGAAACCAAAAAAATTGAAGAAAAAAAAGAAAGCGAAAATGAAACCGAGCAGTGACAACCAAAACAGGATCCAAGGGTCAAGCCTCAAGTATGCAAAGGAGCCACCAAGGAGAACGAGACGAAGAGAGGAAAAGCGCTGGTAAAAAAAACGATGTACTACAAACTGTGGTAACCAAGAGTCGCAACAATCAAAGATCCAAAGAAAAGAAATGCTAACTAGTCCTAACTTCGACTAAGTCGTGGTTTCGCAAGAAAGGAAAAACGGACTAGAAAGCACCTACCACAGGAGCGAATGGACGAAACAAAATCGGTATAGAGACCGACAGCAAAGAAGACCAGCAAAAAGATAGGTAAAGGAAAGTGGATGCAAAGCAACAGGGCCACTAAAGCAAACAAAACCCATATTATAGCAGCATCAAAACTGCAGGAAGAAAACAAAACCCGTTTCCAAAACAAAACAAAAAAAAACAGTGCAAAAAGAAAAACAAACCAAATCCCAGTGTAGTTATGTATGAGTAGGTGAATGCGTGTGTGCGCGTGTGTATGGGTGTTGATGTATGAGTATGTGTGTGTATGTGTGCTGTGTGTACGAAGTGTGTGTGTGTATGAAGTGTGTGTGTGTGTGTGTTGGACAGCTTTAGTCGTCTCTTAGACAGACAGGTCGTACCATGGAGCTATTCTACTCCCGGACCCACACGGGGTAAAGAAAAAGAAAGAAAACCCAACAAACACGGAAGTAAATAAAAAGAAAACTTAATGTCTGGAAATCAAAATATAAGGAGAGCAAAGTCGTATTGAGGATCAGGGACGCGAGAACTAGGTACTGAGCTTAAGACGTTTGCGCCGCCAGAAAGAAAACAGATCAATAACGTCGGCATTAGGATTGTCCGGATGGGCAGGTTTTAGATCTTTAATATGCCAAATGTTGTTTTAAAAAGATCGTTAAAATGAACACCTGCAGGTTTGGAAATGTCATGTTCCCATTATTTGTGTAGATAAAAGACAGTATTCGAGGTATATCGGGTAAACGGTCAGACAGTTTCCTTAAAGCGCAGAAGGAACGGACAATCAATGATATGCTTCGGAATGAGACACGTATAATAGCAGTTCATTTCGAAACGCACGTATTCAGTCCACATGGGTTAGTTTGAAACGCGGACAGTAATATCGATTTTTTACCACTGAAACAAGGTTAGAAGGAAACAGAATATGCATAAGAGAGGAATAGCGTTAATACAGGCAAAGTTTCAAGACGTCACTAAATATCTCATTGGTCTATATAGTTAGTTGTACAACAGATAAACACGGGAAAATTTGAATGCGGGTTTTTCGGAAAATATCAGGACGACGAGCTAAATTTCGGGGATTTCAAAAACGGTTGAACCAAAATTTGAGGAAGTATTATTTTAAATGAAGGATTTCGCGTGAAGAGTGGCCGAGAGGTGGCATTTCGAAGTGTATAAATACTTTAAGAAAATTAATAGGGCTCTCTTAGTATTTTCATCGTTTCAGACTACGTACAGAAATTTACCACGAGCTTGTAAGTATATAAAAATTTTAAATTAAGTAGTACAGTGTTGGCCTCATAATTTGATACGCGGATAGTGTCGAGTCTAAATTTTATTGAGGTGAAACATTTATTTTTAACAAGCTCGTGAAGTGACGTAATGTAACGTAAATTAAATTAAGCAATTATAAAAGAAGTGTAATATATTTGGATTTGGATTTGGATGCATCGTGAATGCAGAGCATGCAGCACAACTTGGAGGGTGTTCATCTACAAATATCTGGCGGCGGCGAGCACAGCAGAACCACGAAACCGAGAGCGAAACAACTTAACCACATCGTAACGGAGTAAGGATTTTTAAGAAATTCCAGGTAACGCTTTAGAATTTGTTGTTTTTGATAAACTATGAAGATTATTGTAATGTGTGAGAGTGAACTATGATGCTATTTTACATTATTTTGCGTATTGAAAATAATACGTATAACTAACTTTTAGTATGGAATTTAAATATAAATCTAAAGGTGTATATAAAGCTTAGTAACGTTCCTCAGGAATTTACATTTTTTTTATTGTTAAGAGTACATGGGTTTTTTTGTGTTTGCAGTAAGCGTATGCAAAGTAAAAAGCATACATTAATCATAAAACAAAACTGGGTTATTATGAGCTCACCATACTCCAGAGTGTCCTAATTAAAATTAATTATAAATAAAGAAAGAGAAATAAGGTATTATTCAGGACCCATTTACTCTGGTTACATTCAATGTGTTTGATATTTCAAGTTAAAATTCTGGACTTTACAAAAATAGAATTTAATGAGGTGTAACTTGACCACCGAAATGTAAATAATCTGGAAGTTTTATTTGTAAATAGTGGTAAATAAATATTGTATGATTGTTGTACTATTTTGTGGTTTTATTGAGAGTGTGCGTGAACGATACAGAGTATGATAGTGAATCTAGGCATCCAAGAGGAGGTCCAACTGAGCTAGCCAGGGAGCTGTTGAAGAAAGCAATTCAACCGAGGAAGCAGGAATCTGGGTAAAAAATTAGTTTTTAAAAAAAATTTTCTATTGTGTGCAATTTTCGATTTGTATTGGGTACACAGCAATTTTATGACGTCCAATTCGTAAGGATCGATTCTTATAAGCAACACAGCAATATACATATATATATATATATATATATATATATATATATATAATTTTCTATAGATATCGGGGAAGCCCGATATATATTACATATATATATATATATATATATATATATATATATATTCCATATATATATATATTCCATATCTCCTACACAAAGAAACACGTATCAATCTGCCTAACGCATGTGTTATCTATCTGGGCGTATATACACGGAGTATTATGTTTCAGAAAACACAGAAGTAATATTTGAAATAAATGAAAACTGGCACAGAATAAATTTTTAATTGGAATTATGACGATATAAGCTTTAGATTTAAATGGCCAGTGAACAAATAAATTACCATAGGACAGTTAAATTAAATATTATACAGGAGGGACAATACTTAAATGAATTATTTTAAATCTAGGCATATTAATTCTCCTAGGAATTAAATACGTTATAACAGTACATATCTGTAACATGAACACTTTTCCTTTAGCAAACGAATTTTTGTTCAAACGTCCCAAAGCTTTTTTTTTTCCTATGATTCGCATTGTAACGTCATCTCTCTCATACGAAAAGTAAGTAGCCTGCGACATCATCACTACTGACTAGGGTTACATCTAGCTCAAAAAAAATCCATTAAAAATAGTCTCGCCTCAGAACAACCAGTCAGAAGTTCGAATTTGATCGTTAAGACAGTCGTGCAAGCAAAACCGCGAAAAGAGCAAAGAAGTGTCCTCAATTGTCTTGTCTGTATGAACTGATTTTCATAGCTCACTCACCAAAGGCTTATTGTTTGTTATAAGTGTAGATGAAGATACAACTTGACTTACGATTCCTAATTATTAATAGCATGAAAAATTATAAACTCACAATTGTATATTATGATAATAAAACCTGCAAGATGTATATCTTCGTGTTTGTTCTGAAACTTTGTTTTCTGTTCAAAAGATTTAGACTGCAACTAGAACTACCCTAGCATGCAACAGCTCTATTTAAACAGCAAGTCATTCTATGCCATTAGTTTTTTATTTAGTCCATTTTATACATTGCATGTTTTTCAGATCAAACAGAAAGTATACAGATTATAATTTACAGTCACGTCTAGTAAATTTAAACACTTCGGAAAAATTCATGGCATTAAAATGTAATTTAAAAGAAGTCATTAAATTGCAGTCGTCCTGTGCATATGTACTAAATTGCTACCTTTTGTTATGGAAAATAAATTTTCACGTGCCCTCAAGAACCTATTAACTTCTTATTCTGCACTGAATTTTTAAACACAAATAAAACAACCCACCTCCTGCAAAGAAATTTAGTGCTGCAGTGTAAACCCCATCTCGTTTGTATTTATTTCTTTTTATTTAAAGACTATTTAGAGCATATTTATGTAATGTGGTGCCCGCAATTGCTTTGTATCAATTCCATAAAATAAGGAATCCAATACGATGAAAGCAATAACCCTAACTGTAGCTTTGTGGAAGGTCTTTGACATCAATGAAGAGTAAATAACTAGAAAGGTTTGCATTAGGGCATTTACCACGAACCTGAAACATCGCCTTACTCAGGCTTGTCTTCCTAGGCAATTAATTGTTGTAGTCACCTGATCGAATCAGGTACTCTGTAATAGGGTGGCGATAATGTTTGTCATATGGTAACGACTGAGAAAAAAGACTTAAATATAATTAAACCTAATTAAATTTACGGACTTCCTGAAGCACTATGTTCACCAATTTAACGGTAATTATAGGTCAAGGGTAAATAAGAAGAGAAATGATAAGGAAATAGAAAATGACCTATTGAAATATTACGACCGTCGCAAGAGAGAAAAACAAAAATTAGCTGTTGGCTTGGTCGCGGTCGTTTCAACCACGCTTTTGTTACCGACTGACTTATATGCGCAGTCAGCAGAACTGACAGAAAAGGCGAGATATTGCATGGCGCGAACAATCGTGCAAAACCTAATCACTTCATCTGTCAAAATTTTCCCTTGTGTAGAACTAAAGTTTGGCAAGAATTTTTTTTGGGGGTGTTACCTTCTTAAGCTGCATTTAACTTTTATGCCAGAAAAATCTAATTTTGAAAATGTTCTTGCTTTTTAGCTTTTCCTAAACCCATGTATCGTCTGAGATTTTTTACTTTTAAACTTGAAATAATTTGCACAGAAATTGATAAAGTGCATTACATTTTAATTCAGGCGGTTCGCGCAGGTCAAATCCCAGCTTTTTTGTAGCGTTTAAATCAAATTCCAACTTGACAACAATTGTTGTTACTTAGCATAATTTCGTTCATTGCCCATTAGGAGTAAATTAATTCAATACAAATTACAATATTTTAGAAATTGGTCTATTGCTATTTATTTTCTGGGATATATGTTTACCAAGGATTAATATTTTCAAAAAGCACTGCGTTTTTCAAGATCGCCATGTGTTTTAGAACTATTACTTCAATTACTAAAATTAAACAACTTATTTTTACTTTCAACAGAAGTCATATCCATATTTATCACGAAAACGTTCTTGTCCATAACAAAAAATTAACTCCATACATTTGTTACCTTTAATTTTTGTACTACTAAATTTTCCTGCAGAATTGTAAATAATTGCTTCAATTACAATTTATGACTAATCTAAATTTGCAGTACTTCTATACTAGGAAACCCACTCCACTCCATATTTTTCACTATTTGAAAACTAGCTTTTATTCATAAACCACATTTGGTTGCTCATTGATAATACAAGTCCTCAATCTAACACTTGTTTTGTATTTAAGTTGGAAAGAAAGCTGTTATCTAAAATTGATAAAAAGTCATTATTGGCATTGTTTTACTTTGTGTTTTAGAACTACATACACAATTATTCTTTAGTAACATTTTCTGAAAAATTTGAAAAGAGCAGGTTAGATGAATGCTTTCTTGAAACATTCCTGCTGGTGTGACTATGGTATGTATGCATGGTGACTCACTAACATATTCTGTTATAGCTCCTTTATCCTAGAATTTCATTTTATCCTATAATTTAATTACACGATTAAGTTTAGGTAGTACATCCTTCTATTTATGAGTCATAATTTGGAAGAGAAATAAAGTGCCTCTATTATTCCTGTCGTAAATGTGGTCAATGGTGATAAAATATGCATCACAAGTCACTTCCCGATTTCTCATAGGCACACCATCACTGGGCTAATACATGCTCTCAGAAATTACGCAAGTATAGATCCCACCTTCTGAGAAATTTACTTATAAAAAATATCTAGAACGTTGAAAACGCTGGCGCCTTATTTTCCTTTCCACTCTCATTATTAAACTAAATCGGTTATTTTTGATTTTTGGTATACTTTGGGTACCTTATAATTTTAGTTTATCTCCGTTAATTTTTCTTTGTATTTAATTTCTTGCTGTTTTGTGTTTGGTATTTCGAACGTACGCCGACATCTAAATATACTATCGCTTAGTACTTTTAGTAGTCTCCTTCATTGGGTTTAAAAATTTTTTTTTGTGATTTTAATTTGTTTTCGGGAAACTTAGTTTTTTGTTGTTTTGGTATATAGTGGTCTATCCTACTAGTGCTTTACTAAATTAAATCATTTTGTTTGCTACACATTTTAAAGACCTTTTTAGTAGGGTAGCTAAGCCGGTTTGGCAACAGAGATCCACAGCAAGATATGTATACGCCGATTCGAGAACAATATGAACAGCTAAGCCGCTTTGGGAAACAAAACGTGCAGCAAGATATGTATACGCCGCTTTGAGAACAAAATTGTCTTTGTGTGTAAATTTGTTGCGTCGGGGGTCGTTAGGTCTTTGGGGTGTGCGTTCGGCGGGGTCGTTAGATTTTGTCGGGTGGTGCGCGTGCGCTGGGGTGGAGATATTTTCTTAGGAAATTTTTAGCAGCGTTCCCGACGTTAAATATTAAATATTAAATTTTAAAAAATGTTGTGTGTGTAGAAAATGGAGTTCACGTGTTGGTTCGTATTTTTCTGGGGTAGGTTAAGCTAAAAATTAAAACGCCGCGGTAAAGAATTTTTAATATTAGGCAAACGCGTGCAAGTGGTAAAGAGTGTTTTAGCTCTCCTCATAAGCTGCGTTTTGTACGAAGTAGATAATAAAATTAGGAAATATACGAAATGTTTTATGATGGAGGTCAAATTTTTAAACGTTTGCAGGTAAAATCTTGTAAAAAGAAGTCGTTCACTTCGCGATTTCAATGTCAAGATAAAATAACAAGAATTTCGCAGTCGAATATAACCTCGTGTTTTTTATTGGGATTATAGATCTCTAGTAATATATATGCAAATCATGCCGACATTCGACTTTTAATATAATGTATTTAATTAACATAAGGTGTGTTGCAAAACTTGTTAAGACAGGTATGCCGTATATTTCCTTCTTGATTAAATCACCCCAAAATAATTTATACAATTACACTGAACTTGCAGTCGGATCTAACGTATAATCTTTTAATTATGAATTTAAAATATATGCAAATTATACCACTTTTATCACGATTTATTTGACTCTCAAATTATTTGATTTGATCTTATATCAAGGATTTCTTGTTTATGTATAAACTTTTACAACTCAAGGTGTAGCATCAAGGTTTTACGTCACTCTCAAACTATAGAACTTAATAAAAATAGCTTTTTAGCACCAATATCATTTAGAAAATATGTGTTTCATTAACATATACTTATTTATTAAATATTTCCTACCAAAATTTATTCAAAAATTTAAAAGTTTTTCATTTTCATTTACATATAGGTAAAATCACCACTTTGCTATGCTCTCGGCTACCTAGTTCCGGCTAATTTTCCAAGGTCGTTGTGACGTCATAGCCCTTTATAAATATAGAGCAATGTAATACTATTCTAAAATTCTAAAAAAAGTCTTTCTTACTAACCACAAATACATACAGCTTGTAGAACGCAATGTATCTAAGTTAGTCCATCGGCACATAAAATAATCTTTTAATTCTTTCCTCTTTCTCTAATAAGATGTTCTTTGTCTAACACATCTTTGTATTGTTTGCGTATTGTCGCAGTGTTTTCCATTTAGTCAAACTTTCGCCTTTTTGCATCTATTTCCTCTAATTCCAGCTGTTTTTTTTCCACTTACAGCGTAAGGCGTGCATAATTGGGCAATTTCCTGCAGCGTCAACGGAGAGAGTTTACTGCTAATATTTACGCGTTGTCGTACAACCTCTGGGCGAATGTTAGGCGTACTTATCAACCCCGATACCGAAATGATTATTTCTTTTGGACATTGTAGAATATGGTGTTACAGATTGTGTAAAATATGTTACCTGCTTTAATGTAGCACTTGTGTAAGGTTTTATTTTATCTTGGCTGTCTTCCTACTCTACTATCTCCAAATAATTTACAGGTAAATAGTTAAAATTAAAAGCTGAAAGCACATACTTTATCAATTTTTCCCTTTCTCTGGTTTTTCTGACAACTTAATTTGCAAGCCTGTCAATTTCTTTGTATTGCCGTTCCCCAATACATGTACTGTAGCAGGTTATTATACACTAAACAGCAGCTATTTTGTAACTTGTCCGATAACTTACTCCACATTTTGGCAAGTGGTACCGAGTACATTGACGCCTTTAGGAAGTATAACTTACTATCTTCCAATAACGTTAAACAGTCTTTTAAGGGATTATACACCCGTTCCGCACTGACATAGCTTCCAATTGTACAGTTGTATATTGTCGCTTCCAATTGCGTAATACCATGTTCTTTGGTCAAAGTAGACGTGAATGTTGCTCTTAAACGTGCATCTGGACAACGTAAAAATCTAGTATAATTTCCAAGTTGTTTATTAACACCAGGATTTGTTATCTGACACACAAATTTGTTGTATATCTTAATTCTTGCATTGGTTGTTAGCCATGTTAAACAATCGAATTTATATTAAAATTAAGTTTAAATGGCTCCATGCTTGACATTAAATATTTTAAATTTTGTTATGTATAATGCCAGAATATAAATTTTAGAATAGTAATTACATTGTTCTTTATTTATAAAAGGCTATGACGTCACAACGACCTTGGAAAAGTAGCCGAAACTAGGTAGAGCATAGCGAAGTGGTGATTTTACCTATATGAAGAATTTTGTTATGTTAAGTAAAAACGTGCAAGTGGTAAAGAATTTTTAGCTTTCCTCAAAAGCTGTACTTTGTATGAAGTAGCGAATAACTTTAGAAAATATACGAAATGTGATATAATGGATCTAATTATAAAGTCTGCATGTAAAATCTTGTAAAACAAGTTGTTCGTTTCTCACAATTTCAATACCAAGATAAAATAACAAGAATTCAGTCGAATATAACCTCGTGTTTTTTATTGAAATTATAGCTCTCTGGTAATATATATGCAAATCATGCCGACATTCAACTTTTAATATAATGGATTTAATTAACATAAGATGTGTTGCAAAAACAAGTTGAGACAGGTATGTCGTATATTTTGTCTTGATTACATCACCCCAAAATAATTTATACAATTACACTGAACTTGCAGTCGGATCTAACATATAATCTAAGCTTTTATTATATTTAATTATACCCGTATGAATTTAAAATATATGCAAATTATATCACCTTTCATCGCGATTTATTTGCCTCTCAAATAAAAATTAATTTGATCTTATATCAAGGTGTTCTTGCTTACATTTATCAATTTCAATATATTTAAATATTTAATATGTGTGTGTATATGTAAAAACATGAAGACAGGTCACTGTTATTTTATTCATGATTGCATCACCAAAATAATTTATACAACCACACTAAACTCGTACCCGGATCTAAAATATAACCTTTAAATGTATGCAAATAATGTCGTTATTTAAAACGTGGTGAAGAATTTGGATGATGTACTCATTCTCAAATGCGGAATGGGATTCCATAAGGCGTTCTGAACGGAGGCTTTGCACGCATTAGGTGATTGAATACTTCGAGATTTTTAGGTTAAGCAAAAACATGCACGTGTTGAAGAATCTCCTGAGAATTTCAAAAATTATTTTGTATTAAATATATAATGTTAAAAGAAACACACAATATTTTAATGTTTTATTTACAAAAATTACATTCTTTAATTGTCCCTATCTTTTGTAGGTGGCGGTAGCAGATTCTTATTTGAATAAAATATAGATAAGACTTCCACATTAAGAAAAATGTATCTTAGTTAAATGTACGGGATTTTATTAATTATAGTTTAGTAAAGTGCATGGTAGTTAATGACCTCGAGGTTGTGATATTTATAACAACATACCGATATATGTAAATTATATATGGAACTGCATAACTTCAAATCATTTTAGTATAATTGTTAATTACCAAAATTCACAATTTCTACTAAAACACATTAAGTAAGTGCATCTTAAAGATTTTAATAACTATAGTAAGTAAGTTTATACATACCGATAATACAATGGTAAAATTCTTCTACAACACATTAAACAGCTTATTTATATTTGCTACCTTAAACATCACGACTGTAAATTCTTTTAAAGATTTGATATTTATAGGTAGTAACAATGTTGGTGCTATGTATATAAACGACTTTTTATGAGCATAGTTTAAATTAAAATAACACCGAAATTTATGTAAATTTAATAGTTCTGGTTTATAGTTGGTTGATTTTTGGAGAATAAATTTTATGAAACTTAGGTTTAAGAAAGTAATCATTTTACAGGTGGGATTAAATAAAAATGTACTACTTTGATGATAAAAAAACCTATCCAATGCCTTTTTTTGTTTACACAACTATAACATACTTTAAAATTTAATACCTCGGTAGTAGAATATAATTTTTAATTGTATTATTGTAACATAAAGTTTGCATAAAATGCAAAATACATATCCGTTAAGAGGAATTTTTCAATATGATACTTACAGATTCGTTAGTAAGTTTTACAATTAAACTTATTTCAAGACATTTTTGAAAAACATCTTACTAGTCTCAAGGAATATGTATGTATGTAGGTATAAAATATACAAATAAAAGCACTACTTAATGTAAACATTATTCTTTATTAAAATGAATAATTGGTTATATGTACAAACCAGTTTTTGAGTACAATTACATCTGTGGTTGCGCAATTGAATGACGTGTGGTAGAAACACTTGTGTGAATTGGTGTAATACTTTAATTTATGTAGAGAGTACACCCTAAATCTTCTAGGTTAATAACATTTAGGTGTGGAAATTCATTGTAAATTGCCATCATCTCAAGATATACCGTGAAAGTTTCGGCTTAACCATATCTTTTGGTATTTGAAGCGAGCTGATAGACAGTTCCAAGAATATGGTGGTTTCAGCACATATGTTATTGCAACTCCATTCGATAGGGATAGTTGTAAAACAGCCATTTCTTTAAACACAAAGTTATTATGTGCAATTTTAAACTTTGAACGTCGACAACTAATGGACTATTAATTTTAGACTTCACTCACAATATTGGTTGCATGATTGTAGCGGACCAAACGATCGTGTAGAATGAGGCAGTACGCTGTAGTGTGAGCTTTAAGCGCTTCTTTCATTTGAAATTCTAATCGTACGTCAACCGCTCCCACTTTCACTATTTCGTTTTGATGGGAACAATCGATGACTACAAGTGGAGCGTGCGTTTGAAATTCATTGGGTGTTAATATCGGCTCGCTGATACCCCCGTAGTACGATTGTTGAAACTGTGCATACATTTCATATAGTATAGAATAGCGATTGGTATCGAAATCAATGTTAAGATTATCGTAAGGATACATAGATGAACCCAGATGTAATTTCATATTGGTCAACTTACAGTGGTCGAACTGACTGCGTCCCTTTTTGCGCGATGTATCGGTTTGAAAGCAGACAATAACAAAACGTGGTTTCTCCACTTGAGAAGCCGTCTTCACAGCCCACGTATGCGTGTGTGTTGTATGTAATTCTGGATATTCGTGTAGTTCCCAACTGCGAAAGCTTATGTCCATGGTGACATTGCGTTGAATATGTTTGAGTAGTTTTAAGCGCTCTGCATCTGCAACGGTTATATGTGGAATCCGCCATGATATATGTGTAATAGTAATTTGATTGACTCTTTGGTTATCAGAATTCGATATAGCTGCATCGTCAGCACTACTTCTAATAAGAATAAGCTCCTGTTTGATATTCAAAAGAATTTTTCGGTAGTTCTCCGCAAATCCTAAAACCATGCGCAAGGGTATGCATACGTTAAAATGACCATTAGCATCAACGAGATCAAGCTTATCGATGGGGACCAACCGGCGTTTCTAAAGCGACGACTTTCGCTATAATCGTAGGATAGGAAATTTTAATAGTCGTAGTTATACCTGGATTACGAACGCGGTCAATAACCTTTCCACCAAGTTCATAACGAATTTCATCAACAAAATAAAACTCCGTTGTTGACAAAATCGGCTGTAGGCGAAACGCCACCATCTGACTTATTCATTGTACCCTCAATATAAATTACGCTGTCCCATGGTAGTGTATAGACATCTTCGTTTTCTATTGGAATCCGTATAACATCGTTCTTCTCATACGTGGTATTGGAGTACGGAGTATGCATATGTTTGTCGGCATTGACGATGGTTGTATCAAATATAGCACGTTGCGTAACATTTAAAATATTACTATCCATTTTAGCTATGTAGCACTTTGAGTCCTAATGTTTGCAGAAATTTAACGTTTTCCGGTGTTAATCGGTGCACTGGTGTCTTGTAACTGGTAAAGGTGCTGACAATGCGTCTATTAATAGGTTTTGGTGGTTTATGCTCATAGCGCAAAACCATTGTTTAAAGACGCTTTAGATAAAGTCTAATCGTGATGGTTTCGACGAAAAGTGATGAGATTACCGTTTTGATCAACTATTTTAACAATGATGCGATCGATGATTCGTGTATTAAGTGGCATATAGGTGACGTTTATGAGGTTTTCAATAATCTTGTACCCTGCAGCAACTGCAGGTAAGAATTGATGCAAAATGTGTACAGGTTTGCTATTGCGATTCGATCCGACCACAAGATTACATTCAATACATATTGAATTGATTGGAAAGATCTGTACCGGATGGTCCGAAATAGCAGTAGTGAGAGCTGGCAGTTTACGGTTCTCAAAACCCAGCAACGAAGCAAGTGAATTTGGTTGTGTAAAATCCACTATACCTGATGCTTTGATTTCTGTATGTAAACTGTTATTATTGGCTCGACTATCAATAAGATAACGTTTGGATGAAGTGTGTTCACGGGGATCGTTCAGATTACGTCGTACGAACTTATTAATATCTGCCACTTCATAAGTTCCTTCTGGTAAAGTAAGCACGATGTCATCAATGTAAAATTTATTGTTCGCTTCCGTTACATTGGGAATTGAAAAATATGTATCAAAGTTTGTAAGACCAATAACGTATTCATGGTCATCATCGAGAACAATTGGTGGGTTGATGATTGCGGTGAGCGTAGATTCAGTTCCAGTTAAAGTAAATGTGTACATGTTCGGTGGTTGACGATAAACCAACAACTAGTCGTATTCGTAGTTGGGATGGGGTTAAAAAAAAATTCCTGAAACACTTGCAATATATGGTTTTTAATTAAACACTTTTATACAAAACAGTTAAAAATACACTAAAATCAAATAATATATAACGTTGTTAGAAACTTAAGGAGGACTATTTTGCAGTAAAAATTTCAATACGAAGTGTCCACAGGTAACAGTGTTAAGCGGTTGAAATTGTTCATAATTATAATAGAGAGTGCATGGTCCTGATGAGGTTAAGTATTTGACAAGTTCCTCGGAGGTCGTAGATTACCAATGCTATCATAATAGACTGCCCTTGAACCATCTTTTTGTACGCGGTCCAATGAGTTCCCACACCACGTGTAGTATCATGATTAAGAATACCACATTCTCGCCAACGAATTGTGTTTGGAAGTGAATTGCGCATGAATATTCCACGAAAGTGGGATATTGGTAAACGTTTTATGTATTTGTTCAAGTCAACATTGGTCAACGCTCGCATAGGTAGGTTTAACGAATGCGTTGAGTTTTTTTTCGTTGTCTTTGTTTACGCAAACCTTGCCCGTGTGTAAGAAAGAGCTTTAAGTACAGTCCATGTCCACGGCGATAAGGTTTCAAATAGAGACCCTTTCCAAGTGTCACTGCCTCTTGTGCCATATTATGTCGTTTCGCTTCATCCAAGTGTTGTTGTCCAAGTTTAGCATTGTTGACAGCTTTTGCAATCCCAGCTGCTCCACACGACAACGCTCCAATTGCGGAAAGGGCTGCAAAAATAGGTATCAAAGGTAGGAAACCACCAGCTTTGGGTACAGGGATTACACGTGGGATGCCACGAATTTCATCCGTTATATCTTTAATCGGTGCCACTGCAAGGTTAGCAGTTTTAATAAGATCGGTCGGACGAACGTTTTTAATGCGTTCCCAAATGGTGCGAATTAAACGCTTGAATGGTATACCACTTCCTGTACGTAGACGCTGACCACGTCGTTTTCCTTTACACCTTATCGTTTTCTTGCGACAACCCATACCAAATTTAACTTTGGCATTCATTGCAGAACCAACAGCAAACGCAGCAAGTTTTTCACCTAACGAAGCGTCGGGTGCAGTACGACGTTTTTGTGCTGTTTCGGCAAGACGTCGATCAGCTTGGTGTCGGGTTGTTAAGTCTGTAGAAAGATCGTAGGCGATGTCGTAGTTTGCAGGCTTCGTCTAAGGGATTACGACCTATATCACCACGCTCGAGGCGTTTCTGAAGCTTAGTACCCGGTCCACAGAAGCGATAGCCTGGTAAATGTAATTCTACCGGTAAACGATTGATAGCACTATTGAGTAACCCGTAGCCACGATAGGATTTCATTAATCTTGTCAGTCGAAAGGTTTAAAGGAGACTGGTCATGCGTGTAGAATTACTCGCTTAAATGCTTACCATACTGCAATTACGTTTTAGTATATGGATAGAATGCGTCTGGTAAAGCAACAATTGGCGTTGCCAATTACGGACCACAACTGCAGCAACAACACTAACGTGCAAAAGCATGGACTACTATTACCATCAACAATACGGTGTATCATTACAGGTCCATCCAATTGTGGTAAAACTAATGTAGTCATCGGTCTCTTGAAACATCCGAATGGTGTACGCTTTGAAAACGTTTATCTCTACTCAAAATCCTTGTATCAACCAAAGTATCAGTACCTAGAGAGGTTATTACAACCAATAAAAGAAATAGGATATTTTGCGTTTAACAAATGGGATGCAATTGTTACTCCAGCGGATGCAAAACCTAATTCGATATTTATTTTCGATGACGTGTCGTGCGATAAACAAAATGTAATGCGAGAATATTTTTCTTTAGGTCGACATAAGGCCATTGATTGTTTTTACCTATGTCAGACCTATTCCAAAATACCTAAACAATTGATTAGAGACAATGCTAATGTCCTAGTGCTATTCAAACAAGACGAACTCAATTTAAAACACGTATACGCTGACCATGTAAACACGGATATGTCGTTTAACCGGTTTAAAGAATTGTGCGGCGTATGCTGGCGAGATCGGTATGGGTTCCTGGTGATCAATAAAGATGGCGATTTGCAGAACGGTCGCTACCGAAAAGGTTTTGACACCTATATATACTTATAAAGCACATAAGTAGTATATCACTTCCTACCCGTTTCTAGAAGATGGCAGACGACGTGAAACCATACGGGAACTCATAAAAGCACGAAAGGCAGTCAAGAGGAAATTACAAGCGTTAAAACCAGATGTGGTCGAAAAGGAGCTTGCATTAAGTAAAGCCTATGCACCTATTACAAAACGTTTACAAACACTACAGACCGGTCTGCTAAAGATATTAAACAGGAGTCCTAGATCGAAAGCCAGCACTGGTTACCACAACAACATGACGTACAATCTACTCCTAAAAGACGCCCTAAATTTCTCGATCAGGTGCGCAGTTCCACACCAATCGCCGCACCACCAATAGAGGAGGCATGGGAACACAATCCTCATAGCCCAGTCCAGTTGTGGAGTCCACCTTCGAAGAATCGGAGAGTAGCGGCAACATTCCAGAGACCCATACAGAGTACGAACGGTACCTAAACAGCGAAGAACATCAGGCCTACTTACAACGATTCTTACCATCGGTAAGATACTATGTCGATAATCTGTTTTCCAACTTTACTGGTATTTATAACAATGACACGGAGCACTTGCGCAGGGATAAAGTACGTTTTAATCCGGAGACAGGAAAATTAATGATTGGTGATTCGGACATTATCTTCGGGATTGGTGAAAAGGGTGTGTAGAACGATTTTGCTACAACGGTAGCAAAGGGTTGTACGAGCAACTGTTCCTTCTCAATCCTTTGGGTAAATTCTCACTTAAAGAAATTAACGATTATGCGGACATTAAAAAAGTAATGCAATGTATAGCTTACGACAGCAAACTATAAACCCGAGTGGTCGTGGTCTACTCATGGATTATAACGAGAAGCCACTAGAGTATGTATACTTTGATGATCCCAACGAACTGTGCGAACGGCTCAAGCTTCTGGTCGCCTCGCAAGATGCAGGTAACACCGGTCACACCAACGAAATTACATCGATTATGGAAGAATTACGCGAATTGCGTATAATAGCGTAGATTGTGCGACTTGTTATTCATTATCACGATGGTTATCGACAAGTTTGGACATGCGTCTGACTGTGCTTCATATATTTCTTATGATGATTACTACGATTTTGACAACATGAGATTAGGCGCGTCGCTACACCACAAGAAGATGATGATGCAGTCACGAAAGCGTACTTAGAATCGCGGTTAGCAACGCTACACCAGCAAGAGGGCGAACCAACGCTTGGAAGTGGTTCCACTATTCAGCAGTATATAGACACGCTTGTGAAGGAGACAACAAACAGTATGATAACACAATTCTCGGCGAGTATGTTACAAGATCAGACTTTAACCATTTTGAAGAGATGATGGAACCTTGTTCCAGCCACTGTGAACGCTAATGTTGCACAAATCGTAACCAAACGGATAGATGATTCTATGAATAGCATATATAAGACATTAGACGCTGCTATTCAACAAGTGAAAGCACAATTTAGAATAGACATTGCACGAATTCAAGCAGATATTCAACAGTTGCAAGAGAAACTTAAAACGCACGCATATAACCGTCAACCATACACACACACACATATATTAGCAATATGTTTGTAAAGGAGCAAATCGTCCACGAGTTACATAAGCCTGCTCGCATTAACTTTCCTAGAAGACATGTAATCACAAAAGGATTAAACGAGCTGTTTCAAGCCGATTTGGTGGAAATGATCCCATATGCAAAGATGAATAAAGGATTTAGATACATTCTAGTTGTTATCGATGTATTTTCTAAATACTTATGGGCCGTACCGGTTAAGCGCAAGACGGGTAAGGCTGTTTCAAACGCTTTTCAATCAATTTTCAACAAAGACCATCGTATTCCACGGTACATTCAAACGGATTTGGGAAAAGAATTTTATAATTCAACATTTAAGGCTTTAATGGAAAAATATGAGATTATACATTATAGTGTGTACAGCAATAAAAAGCTTGCGTAGTAGAACGCGTTAATCGTACCTTAAAGTCAAAAATGTGGAAACAATTTAGTTTGAATGGTTCGTATCGATGGCTGAATATACTATCCTCACTCGTGACTGCATATAACAACACCAAACATCGAACAATCGGCATGCGACCTGTAGATGTGTCAAAACGCAATGAACGCAAACTTTTCAATACAGTGTACAGTACGATCAAAACAGTTAACTTAAAGAGTAAAAATTTTCTGTTGGGGATCATGTTCGCATTAGTAAACATAGAGGTCAATTTACCAAGGGATACACACCAAATTGGTCTAACGAAATTTTACGGTGTACAAAGTGCATTTGACTAATCCTTTAACGTACCTATTGCGCGATAGTCGAGGACAACCAATATTAGGCGGCTTCTATGCAGAAGAACTTCAACGAACACACTATCCGGATGTATATTTAGTGGAAAAAGTATTGAAGAGAGTTAAAATCAAGTATATGTGAAATGGTTAAATTTAGATTCTAGCCATAATAGTTGGATATCCAAAATCATATTTTGTAGATTTGCTGTTACGTGTTTGTTTACCATCATATGTCATTCATCAATAAAATTTTTACTGTTATATGATTTATTATAGCGACACACACACACCACACAAATTACATCTATGTACTACTAATTACTACACTAGTTCTACGTCAAGAAAGTTGTTTATAATTCCTCATGCCCGAAGCGCAAAACGTTGATGTAGGTTGATTTTCGCTGTTTTGGTTGAACTTGAGTATTTCGATGTCCGTGAATATGTGTAAATAACAAGCAGGTAAAACACATTACCTTCTCAGCTAACAATTTCTCCCCGTACTTGACCAACACTCGAGGTATATATATTTATTGTAAAAGGTATGCGACACGTACAATAGCATCCTCCATTATATCTAATAAGTGCTATCTATAGCGCATCAGCTAAGACTACCAAGATGATATGATTTACATACAAAAATAGTATTAAACTAAAACAATAACTTTAATAGCATATACACTTTTTATAATCATCTATACTATTTGATGGCCATTTTCCCGAATCCGGACCACACGTCCATCCTGGTTGCTGTTTTGAACCCTCCATTGCCAAATTCTTGAGGAGCCAGTTATACGTTGTTCTATGAGGGCCAACTTACATTAGGTTGGTATTTATAATTTACCTTATACTTTAAAATTAACTTCAATACTTTTTCTAATACCATAGGTTGTGCAAAATATACAACATCTACAATCATATCGTCAATCGCTGTGACCAGTGATTTATAGTTGCATTTTATATTCATGATAGGATATGCCTTCGTACTCAATACAGCTCGGTTGGTTAGTAATTCTTCAAGGAAATATACATCGCTCAAACTATAATTACTATCTATTGCGTCTAGTACACCGCGCACCTGATGACATTTTAACTCTGTTTTGCCGTTGCAAGCATCAATGAAGTTTGATACAAATTGATCGCACCTACTCTGTTGATTAAACAGCATGTCCATTACATCAATGGATGTATCATTGGTCAGCGTTAGCCATTTGAAGGCTTTAAAGGGAACATGAACACCTACTCTGAACAGTATACGTTTGATTTTGTCCACATCATTCAATACTATGGCATGTTTCAGATGTTGGTGTAAAATGCGTTGTTCACTCTCGAACAAATCGTACAGTACATTGTCCATGTTAACTTGAAAACTTCGCACCACTATCGTCACTATCGTTGTTGTTCCACTCACTGCGAGAACTATCCAAGTACCTAGCTTTTATGGCACATTCATCAAAATAGGTGATGCTAAAGTGTTGTGATACTGAGCATCACCTAGTTATTCGTCTGATAAACCCCCCACTAGTTTTTGTAACAACATCAACAAATCAACAACCTCGAGATGATCTCTGGCAAGGCGACTCTGTTGAATTTGAGCAATATATTTAAGGAAAATCCAATTAGAGGTGTGTTGGTGGTGATAGATTGTTATTCAAATTATCTATGGGAATATCCTTCACTTTTAACGAAGGATGCATGCCCGGTAAATTGCAAATTAATCAAAAGAGCATAACGTTAATCATTACTCTACATACAGCACAAAAAGCTGTCATAGCCATGCGAGAAATATGTTGCCTGATAAATACTCCTGTATGATTGTTGTGGTTTTGACAATTTTGACAACGATCCTAGGTCATGGATCGAAACGTAAAGAAAGATGATTTTAAAAACTATGAGTGGTTTAATTCCCAACGAAGATTAAGGAAAAGGTTGCCTGATGTCGCTAAATCTATATATATACCAATGTTTAATACCTTGAAAGTAATAGGAAAATAAAATTTAAAGTTGTCAACCATGTTCGGGTGGTAATGTTGATTCGGTCATTGATACCTACTGCAAGTTAAAACAAGTCGTATACAATGATGAAAAGTTTTTGAAACTAACTAAATGTGAATCTTGAATACATGCCTTTGTAAAAGCGATATAGTTCAGATTCTGCTACGATTCTTCAACAGACGGCGATAACAATAAAAACTCTGTTTAAATTAATTTTTAATAACGACTTAACATTGCGTAATTCTATTAAAATGATTTGAAATATAACGGTATTATTTTTATTGTTTAGCATCAATTTAATAACATTTGTTGATATAAGATGAAAATTGTGAATTTTGGTAATTGACAATTATGCTAAAATGTTTTGAAGTTACGTAGTTGCCATATGTTCCATTTAACAGAATTAAAACTCAGACATATTATAGACATCTTTGCAATTATTTACCATATGTGTATATATTTCTCCTGACAATAATTATTAATTTAAGAATAACTTATTAAATTAAAGTAGGTTATTTATAAGCACTAAATTCTACAATAATTGAAACGAGTTTGAAAATAAAAATGTATTGACAATATAGCTATACTTGTAATTTATTCTGCCAGGATCAACAAAATATAATGCAAAATAGTTGTTTTAGGTATAAACCAGAACCATATAATTTACATATAGCAATATGTTGTTATAATTATACTATAAATAGCACAATCGCCGAGGTCATTAACTACCATGCATTTTACTGAACGCGGTTGTTAAAGGGCGTTATATGAACGTTTTGCAAAGAAATAAGTAATATTTATCTCAGTTTGCGAGATGTTGAAACGTTTAGATCTGTAAGTTATGCATATCTTTTAGAAAACATATTTACTTTTATGGACAAATTTTTGCTTTACATTCCTTAACTTTAATAATTTCACTAATCATGTTTACAGAGTCTTTTAAATAATAATATCCTTTGAACATACTATCATCTGGAATACAAATTTTGTTATACCTATATCTAGTACTAATAATAATTAGTGTCTCTAGCACTGTAAAATTTAACTAGAATAAATAATTCACAATCTTTTATAGCGTTTAATTAAATCGGTCTTTAACAACAAAAGAGGTATTTTGCACATTGCAAATTATTATTACCATGCTTGCAGCAATAAATATTACATAATAAATTGTTGGTTATTCACCTAACAATAAAATTTTACACTAAGAAGATATAATTGGTGTATGCTGGGTTGCCTGCCTTAGATATGCATATATTTTTTAGAATTCAATTAAATTTAAGTAAACTTAGGTATATGTGTGAAAGTTACTTTACATTTCAGTATTCAGCTGTATTGTAAATAGTTACTGATATTATATTGAAAAAACGACACCCAGTATTGCCAGCTGTGTAAAAAATGTTTTGTTTCGGCAGTGAATCAATCAAACTGTATGAAAATATATGAACTCATTAGCATGTAATTAAAATATGCCGGTAAGTAAAACTAATATAAATAAAACATTCAAATTTTGTGTGTTTCTTTTTAACATTATATATTTAATACAAAAACATTTTTTTAAAAATTTCGGGAGATTCTTCAGCACGTGCACGTTTTTGCTTAACCTAAAAATCTCCGAAGTATTCAATCACCTAATGCGTGCAAAGCCTCCGTTCAGAACACCTTATGTAGTACCATTCCGCATTTGAGAATGATTACATCACTATCCAAATTCTTCACCGTTTTAAATAACGACATGATTTGCATACATTTAAGGTTAAATTATAGATCCGGGTACGAGTTCAGTGTAGTTGTATAAATTTTTTGGTGGTACAATCATGAACAAAATAACGAGTGACCTGTCTTAACATGTTTTTGCACACACACCAATATTTTAAATTAAAACCATTATAAAATACGAGTCGAATAATTTCTCCTATTTTTAATATTTAATACAAAAATAATGGGGTAGAGCCTCGTTTAGGACACGTTTAGAAGCTCCCTTCCCCACCATTCATCATTTTGAGAGTGATTATGTCATCCACCATATTTCCTATTTTTGCTTAACCTAAAAATCTCTTTTAATTAACTAAAGCAACGAGAATAAAACAAAGACGAAGCTCTAAAATCACCGCTAAATTCTTCACTACATGCACGTTTTTGCATAACCTATAAATTTTTATCACGTTTGTAAAATTAAACGAGTTATATATATACAATGTCTAATAGGTCATCTACATACAATCACCAAACCGCTAAAAGTAAAAGAATTTATATTGCCTCATAAATTAAATGTATAATTACATTTAAATATTTAAATATATTCAAATTGCTAAAATGTAAGCAAGAAATCCTTGATATAAGATCAAATTAATTTTTTATTTGAGAGTCAAATAAATCGTGATGAAAGGTGGTATAATTTGCATACCAAGAAGGAAATAGTTTTAACATGTTTTTGCAAACACACACCTTATGTTAATTAAATACATTATATTGAAAGTTGAAAGTCGGCATCATTTGCATATATATTACCAGAGATTTATAATTCCAAACACGTTGTTATATTCGACTGCATGCAAATTCTTAGTATTTTATCGTGACATTGAAATTGCGAGAAGTGAACGACTTCTTTTTTACAAGATTTTACCTGCAAACGTTTAAAATTTGACCTCCATCATACAAACATTTCGTATATTTTCTTAATTTTATTTGCTACTTCGTACAAAACGCAGCTTATGAGGAGAGCTAAAACACTCTTTACCACTTGAACGCGTTTGCCTAATATTAAAAATTCTTCACCGCGGCGTTTTAATTTTTAGCTTAACCTACCCCAGAAAAATACGAACCAACACGTGAACTCCATTTTCTACACACACAACATTTTTTTAAAATTTAATATTTAATATTTAACGTCGGGAACGCTGCTAAAAAATTTCCTAAGAAAATATCTTCACCCCAGCGCACGCGCACCACCCCACGACAAAAATCTAACGACCCCGCCGAACGCACACCCCAAAGACCTAACGACCCCCGACGCAACAAATTTACACACAAAGACAATTTTGTTCTCAAAGCGGCGTATACATATCTTGCTGCACGTTTTGTTTCCCAAAGCGGCTTAGCTGTTCATATTGTTCTCGAATCGGCGTATACATATCTTGCTGTGGATCTCTGTTGCCAAACCGGCTTAGCTACCCTACTCTTTTTCTTTATTCTATGACTCTCATTGATTTTGTATTATTGTAATATTTTGGGTATATCGTAGGTGAAGATGCCAATTTGGCGCGTGGACTTCAACCGTATACAAAGAGCTCTATTACATTACGAATGGGATTCTTGAAGGTTTCGACCTGGTAGCTAATATGGAAGAACGGTGCAGATCCTTGCAAAGCGGAACATTTAAAGGCACCCCATTTCGCGTGAAGCGGACTGTAAATCAAAATGTAAACTTGTTGAAACGGTGATCCAAAAGCTGCCAGACTCTCCTACGATTTTTTAACGAATGGGCCCTGCGGCAGACTTGTTTGAGTAAAAATCGTTACTTTGGTTCATGGTAGCCGCCACTAGTTTTCTGATTGCCAATCGTTGACCAGTTGTTAGTACAACATTTAGAGCCACAATTAAAAACGGATACATTTTGAAACGAAACCAAGGTCCGTTCGAGAGTATATTGTCGCATACTTATCTTGCAAGACTGCAATGTTTTAGTATAATTGTGGTTATACCTGAAGATTAGCAACTGGACGTTGTTTCTAAAAATCAATCCCCTTTTTAACTGGCTCAGTCGCCCACTGTAAACCGGCTGCAAAGGTTAGACAAGGAATTTTTCAGCCTAGAGAAAAAGAAATTCTGCGTAGATAACCATGTGCCTCCTAGTCAAAACAAACACTCATACGTAGAATTGGATTTGCTTTTCAGTTCGCTGCGACCACTAAAAGTATTACTAGTTTCCATGATCGGTTAGTCCTGATTCGTTCTACACCCACTACTAGATTTAAGTTGCTATTCTTACTTCTGTATCCCCTCATCAGGTCATGTGCTTCAATTGTGACCAACCTGAGTACATTTCTCCACATTGTATTCAACACCAAGTACTGCACTGCTATGGTTTAGGTTGTATAGAAGTTGTTCGATGCAACTGCGCTAACTGTGAAAATTCTTTAAACCGACGGTATGGTCTTCGAACCAAAAAGCAGACCCTGTCCTTACGCAGGCCTGAAATTCTTCTTTCATGAGTCTTGATGATCAAACCCGCGTCCTTTTAGAGTTTATTTGTGCTAATATTCGTGGAGGCAAACGCCCTTGGTTGCAAGTCCAAATTTTCAATATTTGATTTACTGCTCATTTTGACTTCGGAGCCATCTGTACAATTTTTGGTGGTCCCGGTTGGGCCCGTTTCCGTTATCTCAACTCTTCAAACTTCTTCTCCCTCTTTCTGTAATGTGACGGATAATTCTAAATGTGCCATTTTAGGTTTTGTTTCCCTTCCTTTCCCTTAAGAATACGCTCTCTTCTTTGAGTGGCCTCATAACTCCAAAGGTTTCCCACTGGTTCATCCTTGGTATCAATTTTTGAAAACCGAAACAATGTGTCCCTACTTTTCGTAATGGCTTAGGATCTTTGCATGCTCTTTCTTTTTAGACACCATCAATTACGATCCCACCCACACTATTTCCGAACTCACTTTTGAACAAGAGCTACTTTTAGATTTCCTGACATTTACCTCTTTTTCTAAACAACCTACTGGTCTTGGCTGCGCCACATTAGTCCAACACTACATTCGGACTTTCGTAGAACCTATCAAATAACAATACTTTTATCTCTCTCCTGTATTCCTTCGGGTTGCTCATATTCAATCTGAACTCAACAAGATACTTCGTCTTGAAGCCGCTGAACCGTCTACCAGCCCACGGTCCAGTTCTATTGTTCTGGTCAACAAGAAAGACAATTATTATAGGTTTTGCAACGGTTTATGCAAAGTAAACCAAGTCACACAAAAGGATGCCGATACTCTTTATTCCATCCCTCTTACTCCATAGCGTTTCCGCGATACTGGTTTCTTTTCTTCCTTAGATATTTGCTTCGCTTACTGGCAAATTCCTTTTGCTACTGAATCTATAGCTAACTCCGCTTTTACCGACTCCCATTAGGACTTGCACCAGTTTTGTCGTCTCACCTTAGACTCCATAATTCCATCGCTGTCTTCAAACGTATAATCGATAAGTCATCAGTCCTGCCCTTAAACACTTCTTTTTTGCATATCTTGACGATATCATCATAGCCAGCCCTCCTTCGACGATCATCTTCGCATCCCTGACTTATTCCTTTCACGTGTTTTCTTTGTAGGCCTTATACTTGTTTAGGATAAGTGTCATTTCCGTCTCCCCGAACTCTGCTATCTTGGTTATGTCGTTAATAGGAATGGTATATTTGTTGACCCTAACAAAGTTTCCGCTATCCTTAATATCCCAGCTCACTTTCTGTTCCAAAAGTTCGATTGACATGGCCGGTTGGTACCGGAGCTCCCTTTCGAATTTTGTCACCCTCACTTCTTGGTTTTCTGATCTTATTTGTGAGATTGTCCCTTTTGATTAGACGATTGTCAGTCCGCTATCCGTTCTTTTAAATAATATTTCGTTTCTGCTGCCATACTTTCCTGCTCCTGTTTTTCCTTCCAAACCAATGCTTTTTATTTAGATTTAGGTGCTATTCCGAGTAGAACTGCTGCGATGGCGAGAAAGTAGCCAGCTTAATTAGTCGCTCACTTTTAAAGACCGAACGCAATTATTTCATTACTGAAAAGGAGTGCTAAACAGTTATGTGAGCAATTGAGAATTTCCGCCCGTATATCGAAGGCACTTACTTACTGTTATCACCGATCACCATTCCCTCATCTAGTTAAATAAACTTCAGAGAACGTCTGAACGCTTAGCTTGCTGGTCTCTTCGTCTCCAGCAATATAATTTCTCCATTCTTCACCGTAAAGGCGAAGATCATGCCGTACCTGATACCCTCTCCTGTTCTGTTCCTATACTCGAGTACGATCCTAAAAATTTTCAAATTTTCCAGACATCGTCCTTCCTGGTCCATAGTGAATGACTTTCTTTTCCGTCGTCACAACACCTTTATCGCTGCCAATTCTCAGGATGGTTGGAAAATCGCGGCACCAGCGTAGATATAGGATCGTTTTTCACCATAATCCTCCTACTTCCAGTGATTGCGGAGTAACCAAAACATCCGCCTGATTTTTAAGCACTGTACTATTGTTCTTGTTTTCGAGCTGACGTCCATCTTTACATCCGACGTTGTCTTGTCCGTGCTACACATAAGGTTAAATAGCTGTCGATCTTTCTTCATTCTTTCAATGTGGCTCACAGAAGAAATGCACGACAAATAAAAAACAGTATTATTAAACGTTATAGATTTTTCTGTTATTCCTCTAATTTGACTAAATTTAACAAATTTATTTACTTTATATGTCGCTTCACGACAAAATTAAACACATCAAGGTCTCGACTAACACTAACAAAAACCAGTAACCAATTTTTGACAGTTTTATACAGGAAAACCATATTGTAGTCATAATGTAAATGCGCCCAATTTTATGTTGAAACAATAGCAGTTCATAAATGTGGTTTCTGAGTTAGTGCGTTTTTAAGACTTATGTTATTGTTACCAGCTACTATCAGGCAACCCCTCAAACACACAAGCGCCGTAAGCAATACATATACTAGAGAGGCCTCGAACCTTCTAGCATATATCGGAGTATGAATCATCCATTTAATTCAGGCTATATATAAGACCGCTGATAAATGTAAAAGTTAGTCTATATCAAAATGTCGTATATAAATCATCTCGTGTATTGTTAGTTGGTTCATTACGTTTTGAAAGTCCTATTAGTAAATATAAGTTTGTGTAATGTGAACGTGTGTATTGTACCGCCAGCCTGTATATAAATAGACAAAAGTGTATTAAATAAATAGTAGTGTTAGTGTTGTTAATAGACCTTTGGTTAAGATTTTAGTTTAAGAAGATATTAGTGCTTGTAAGTAGCATTAGTGTGATAGTGCTTCATTGTTAATTGGACCGAAAACATCTATAAATAAGGTATATACTGATAATTAGACTTGTGAACAGTGAGTAATAGAGACTTTGGTTATTACTTGTTTTAAGTTAGTGAAACGCGTTAATAGTAGTCCGCTACATTATGCTTACTAGTGCCTAAATTCACAAACTGCTTTATACTTTTGAACATTACCAATCTAAATACAAAGTCGTTCATTACAACATTCATGTATTAAAGATTTTGTACTTTGTAGTAAGTATTTAACGGACAATTGTATTCTCTATTTGTGTTTCAAAATTTTCAAAAATGTCAACTATTACGAACTATCGTCTAATCATTGTCAAATTTATAAATGGCCAATCATGGGCAATGCCCATGGTGGCAAATTCTTCAGAGCGGCAAATTTTGAGGCTTATTAAGAAAATATGGAATATAATTTGCAAATAATTCTGTTTTAAAGCAGAAATGCAAAGTTTCGACAATAGTTAACTTAATATTCAGAACTGACGTTGATAACTAATTGATTAAGGGCGCGATCGGATGTATGGTTGGCTGCCTAAAATCCATCAAAAAGCAGGTTATTCTGTTTGGTAAATAACTTTTGTTGGATTAAAAATATGCAAAATGTAACTTCACCATTAGACTCACAAAACTTTGTACTTTCTAACGAAGGTTTGCTTTTTTTTCTAAAGTGCAGTAATAAGCAAGAAATAACTGTTAAATGTAATGGTAAAAATTCACTTACTTTATTTTAGTTACTACATCCAACATAATCAATTTGTATATAAAAAAAAGCATTCGTTGGATAGCAGAATACATATATACTCGTTCTATTAAAAAAAATTTCAAAAATATTGATCATGATAGCCGTAGTGTACTGAATGGATTTTATTGAATTATTACATTAATGGTACGCCATTTTAATAGAAGTTGTTCACGACTTTTTCCGAAGATGGCACTGTTAATGATGTGTAGAATAAGGTTTAAAACCAGAATATTTCAAATTGAATTATTTTGGACTTTGTTTTTGTCGCATTGAAATGAAGTAAACTAATAATATATGGTGAATTACCATTTGATAAGTGTAATATAATAATGATTGGATTAATTGCGAATATTTATGAAGCCAAAAATGATATAACCTCAACATCCATGGTTGTTTATAAACTTCCATGTTTATGTTTTCAAGCGATAAGTAAATTATTACAGCAGTGTTGGAAAACTTATACTATGTTATAATAGTTTTTAAAAAAAGGGTAGTGTGCCGTATCCCAAAACGTAACTAGAAATTCTACAATATTCAATGTAAGCAAAATATTGCTTCAGTTAGCAAAAGTGAAGTTTATTAAAATATCTTAGTGGAACCATCACACGGAATTAGGATACATATTGTTACAAATTAGGCTACACCTTTGGTACTCAGCAAAATGATTTACAAATTTGAACGATCTGGGGGGGAGGACGTTCTCAAAAAACAATAATTATTCCTACATCATTTTACACTTCACTTTGGGGAAGTTCATTGTTTTATGTATCTTACCAGGGGTCTGCAATGGTAATTATATTTTCGATTTGAAAAGTGTCAAAATCAGCTTTAAATACATAGGCAACTTATTAGTCTTTCCAATCTTTACCCTCACATAGCACGTTTCAAAACTCACTAATCATGAAATATATATTAAGCTAAATTAAAAATAAAAGTGTAAAAGTTTGTTTAGGATTAAACGAATTACAAAACTAGACCTATCTTTAGGCGATTAGAAATAAACCATAATAACAAAATGTCACTCTATGAACAATAAACTACACATTCAAGAATAACAATTAGCGAATACAATATGTACATAAATGAAATAATACAATAAATGCTATACAAATTTGTTTCGGAAAACGACCTTGGCTATTATTAGAATGCACTATGTATTTACCTGACGCTTTGCTTGCATTCGAGTTTGCCGAAGGTCATTTATGACAAATAGTTACAGGAATGAGAATTGAGAAAATAGCATCCTGCCGTATTTACTAAAGTTAAAATAAAGTAGTTCCCTCTATCATGCGAAAGCTATACCACAAAGGCGGCTATTTTAAAATTAGTTCGTGTTATGAAAATAGAGGGATGCTATCGCGCCCTTAAGATTAGTTCATATACATATATTACTAGTACTATGCGACATTTTTTTCATGGAAATGATAATCCGTACATTTTCTTAATACCGACATAGAGAAAGCACCCACTTATTTATGCTAATATCGACAAGTACAAATTAAATTTGCATTAAAAATATGATACCTTTCTTTGCAACACTGCAGCATTTGATTAACGAAACTATGGCTTGAAACACAAACACACTATAAATTCACTTCCGCAAATTTACGCGCCTTCTCGACATTAAAATATTATCTTTTTTCTAACTTTCTCAAGACTCGTAATATATTTTATTTTACCTTATTGTAACGTATCAGGACGATCTGGTATAGGCAACATCAAGGATTGTGTTGTTGCATTGCGGATATTGCAGGGGCACGCATTCCTGGATAAATGAGTAATCAAAATTCTAGAATAAACGTTTTACGTAAATTCAGATAAGAATATGACTAATCATAAACACCGGAAGTTCTACGGAGCGAGGTAATTCATGGGGTGATCCATCCCTCTAGATTGGTCTTGATTTTACAAGAACCGCCGGATGGTGGTATTTAAATGAGATCTTTCACATACGGGTGCTAGTTCCTAGTTAGTTTTCTATTTTATAACTTCCTGTTTATTTAATTATTATTATACACAGTGCGTAGCAGTATTCTAGTGTAATCTTTGTTAATAAATTATTTAAGAGTGTTTACACTTTACAATGGTATTCAGTGTTTTTTACACACATAAATATGAACGGTCGATTTAGATCAAGTGGTGCCGGTTATAGAAAATTAGCAGCAAAGAAAGTAGTCGATCAGAAAACGGTTTTGGATAAAACACAAAGGTTAAATACATTTTTGAATATTTGGAGCGCGTGGAAAAGAAAAATGAATATCTCTTCAAACTTCGTGCTTTAGCTTCGTCACCTTTACTTGAATGTCCATTTATTTTAATTTTTGAACAGTTGTGAAAATTTTATTGACATTAGTATTTTAACATCTGAAAATTTTTTTACCATGAAGAAAGACTTGATTGATTAGCCTGCTAATGAGGACGCCTTACTTCCTCCAAGTGCATTATCTACCGCAGTGTCTGTGGATAATGATTTTGAAAAATTGATATTAAATGATTTTACACGCTCATATCTGACAAAAAAACGGCATTTGCAGAATATGGACGCCGATTAAAGTATAATGAAAGATCAGAGTAGTTTTTCTTGAACCTCAACAAGAGATATGTTTGAAAAGAAATTGAAAAATGGAGGAAAAGTAAGAAGTCACCACTGCTGTAGTCTGAAGGAAAAAAGGCTGTAGTTTGCGGTCTTTGCTGTTTATTCTGAACTTTAGTTGACCAACTTGTACAAAATAGCTACAACAATTACAAGCATGCGACGGTCCGCTTCAACACGCGTGAAAATTCTCAACACTGTAAATTCAGTTTGAAAAATTTTAAAGAAGGAGAAAAGAATTGGAAAAATAGACTCTAAACTGACTGTCCAGCTGGATGAAGAAGTGTTGTATTGGAAAACCACTCTAAGAGAAGTTGTGTCAGTTATATAAGAAGTTGCTTCTAGAGCTTTGACTTTAGAGGCGAAGATGAAAAAATTGGTTCACAATACAATGGAAACTTTCTTTTGTGTATGAAGTTGATTGTAAAATGCAAGATATGGTAACGTCGGCTCCTGTACGACATTCTATTTATCACCTACAATGTACGAAGTTTTGTAAATGTTATTAGTTGAACATGTTCAGGGAAGTATAGTTAATGCTGTCAAGAAAAATAAGTATTATCCATTTGTTGTTGACCGAAAACACACCCCATGTGGATAAGTTATATCGAGTTTTGTTCAAAGTGATGGATGTTCCGAAGAACATTTTTTACAGTAGGCCATGAAAGGAAAGCACTTGAAGACACGGTTCTCACTTTTATTGTTCTCTGGGATACCGATATCAGAAACTGCAGACGATAAAGCAACAACGATGCCTTGAATATGTCGAGGAAATATGCTGGGCTTTAAATTCGCATTAAAATTCTATTCCTGGAGCACCTTAGATGCCCTGTACGGCTCATTCATTCAACCTGTAGAAGTTTGCTTAAAAAGCGATTAAATTTTTTAGATTGTTACAAGAACTATACAATTTTCGTTTTGGCAGTACACATCGCTGGAAAATTTTGATATTTCATTTGAAAGATCAACGCAGGGGAAGGAATAAAGCTGCTCTTAAAAACTTAAGTAAAATCAGGTGGTCAAGCGGAAGAAATGCAACAAACATCATAAATAAAAAATGAGCTAGTATTGCAAAAGACTGCATATTTTTAAGAAACTCTGGGTCTGGGATTCCTAAACTAAGCTAAATGCAAAAAGTCGAATGAAAATGTTACAGAGGTTTGAGATGGCGTTAATAATCGTTATCTGGGATTTTTTCTTGGAAAAGATAAATGAAACCAGCAAGAGGTTGCAAACTGCAGAAGTGGATTTAAGTATAGCTATCAACCCCTGATTGATTTTGTAAAAGGAACGGAAGAAAATTTTAAACGTTTTGAAAAAAGAGGCAAACAAAAGACCGATTGCGAATACGAAAAAGATAAGGGAAGAATTCGCATAAAGAAAAGACAAATTGGTGAGCATGAAACAGACGAAGATATTCATTCTACTGGTTCTTATAATTAGAGAATCAATGTATTTGTATGTAATTCTTGACAATTTAAAAGCAAATCTTGAAGATCGACATGCAGTATATGTTGTTCTTAATGACCTATTGATTGTTTTGCCACACTTTTTTACCTTGAACGTAAATGAAGATACATTTCTTGCTGTATTTGAACACCTTATTGCGCCCATATAGAAAGCGTACCCAAATGAATTTGAACAGTTTTCCAAAATAGTGTTTACAGCTACGAGCTTATTTACAGAGTGAAGATAAGAGTTGCGTCCGAAAAACACAATTCAATTGTGTCGATGGATTTGATAAATCGATTTTATAGATTTATATCCTAATATTGATATCTTGTTACGTTTATTTCTGTGCAATGCGATTACTAATTGCGCTGTAGAAAATTATTTTCTAAATTAAAGTTAACAGACACTCCCCATCGAACATCCATGACTCAGGAACACTAAAATGCTTTATGTACTTTATATATTGGAAGTAAACCGGTGGGGGAAGTTCTCGATTGAAGCTGTTGTTCAGGCATTTGCTCAAAATAAGGCTAGACGTAAGATTTTTTGATTCTTTAATAATTCATTAATAGTATATTATTCAACGAAACGAGCTATGATAGCCATTACTAATTCGGAAGGTTTGCGCCCTGAGCCCGTTAGGGCGAGTGGCGTAAGCCGAATGCGTAATGACCATAACCCGCGAGTAGAATATCATCATTTCCCTCGACTACACAGATCTTCATTATCACATATTTTCTAAACGTTTTAACTAATAACGCAAGCACTGACAAGCAAAAATTTATTTGTCAAAGTATAACAGCTTGCTTTGCGTGATACAAAAATGATATCGCGCGGATTATGAAAAATGAAGGTTTGTACTGATTGGTTAAAGGTGTTGGATTATGAATTCATAAATACCTACAGAATATTGAGTACTATTATTAACCCATTCTTTAATGCGTAAGAAGTGTACTATTCGATAGTCGTGGGAAAAAGCACTTATTTTGTAACTGTTACAAAAATAATTGCTAGTCAAACACGGTCTTCCTCTTAGTAACATTAAGTACTTTAATTATTGTTTACTTCTTTATGTTAGACCCAATATTCTTTCACGTTTTATTAATTCTTTGAAAGTACAAGTTTTGTAATACTGATGAAAAAGTTTTCTTTGCATTACAAAAAGCGTTCACTTTTTTATATTATTTATTATTTCTGTTAATTTTAAGAGTATCTATATGTGACGACCAAGGGCAATAGAGTTCTAAAGGGCGGCAAAGCAAGTCTAAATCTGGGACTGATTGTAACTAGGGCTGTGCAATACGGGATTTTGCGTATCGAATATCGATACATATTCTATATCGATATGTATCGATATATCGATATATATCGATACGTATCGATACGTATCGATACCTATCGATGCGTATCGATACATATCGATACGTATCGATGTGTATCGGTGCGTATCGATACATATCGATACGTATCGATTCGTATCGATGCGAATCGATACGTATCGATGCGTATCGGTGCGTATCGATACGTATCGATACGTATCGATTCGTATCGATGTGTATCGATACGTATCGATGCGTATCGGTACGTATCGATACGTATCGATTCGTATCGATGCGTATCGATACCTATCGATACGCATCTATACGTATGTATATATATATATATATATATATAGCGATTTGTATTGGAACGTTTAGATGTGTAGATTAAGTATACATATCGAGACTTAGCGATACGTATCGGTACGAATCGATACGCATCGATAATTTATTTACTCTTTCTTTGAGAATAAAATCACAAGATCGTTTTAAAATAATGTATTTACTAACAATTCGATCTTTCACTTAAGATTGTTTGTTATCAAAATAATTAAAGTTTCAAGTTTAATATTTGTGACATAAATATATATATATATATATATATATATATATATATATATGTATAGGGGTGGGCGATAGGGGATTTTGCGTATCGAATATCGATACATATTCTATATCGAATATCGATACGTATCGATACATATCGAGTATCGATATATCGATATTTATTATTCGCTGTATCGGGGGGGTCGATACGGGGGTCGTATCGATATATCGATATGCCGACCCAGCCCTAATTGTAACTGCATTATTCGTTGCTATTGAAAAATTATTCGACATCTAAACTAAACGGCTACAGGAGTACAGAAGGTTATGAAATAAAAGAGTTTTTGAAAGGAGAAGCTACTAATGTGCAATGTGATTCAAAAAAGATCAAGCATTTACATTTAATAGAAAAATTTCCAGTCAAGCACTAGTGTGTCCGGAAATTTAGATATCAGTTACAATATTGATCACATTATTGGTGACAAGTAAAAAATTAATTAATTTTAATAAGAGGTGGATTCTTGGGCATCTTTTTAAGAAAACTCGTATAAAGCGAAAGTTCAAAAGAGTAATGGCGTTCTAGAAACTGAAGCGCTGGTGTAAAAGTGTTGAGTACGTGGTCAATGGGGCGCTAGTGTAAAATGGATAGCCAGCGTATTAGAATATTCTTTTTATGTAAAATGGGAAACGCATATTGTATGGTTTCCTATTCTAAAGACCTCTACTGAAAGGTTTGCAGCAGATGAAGATTTATTCGTTTTAAGGGACCTTTTAGAGACTTCGGACTAACTCAGAACTCTACTTCCGCGGAGTTTGACGAGACACAAGGGGATTTAAAGCTACGGATAACCCAGGCGCCACTACACGTCGAAGACGTATATAAACTAAAAAATACCGCCAAGTAAAGTGTGGAATAATCGACGTGAGCACACGTTGAAAAAGCACATATGCTTAATGTTAAAACATTAACAAAAAATATATTGATTATAAATAAATCTGAAACAGCAGTTTGCGTCTTAAAATACGCATCAAAATATTGCAAGTTAAGGTAACCTTATTCTGTAAAGGCTCATCTAAAAATTCATATACTTGCTATCCAGTATCAGTAATAACCCATCTTCCTAAATCCCAAGCTGTAGATAACTTAGTTACCTCGTTATATTTCACTTTCTCACTTTAGTAATCAAAGTAATAAACACAATCAATTGAATAGATATATTAATAGTCAGGAATTTTAAATTATATAATCATAGCTATTTACAAAAGATCATTCGTCTTATTAAAGATAAATATTTCAATATTTTTATCTGATTAGTTGTCTCAAGTTGTTAAAAAAACTTGAGATTAAGGATTTATATAAAAAATATAAATTTTATTATACTCGAAATCTATGACTGTGTACAAATATTGAGGCCCGAGGTGTTGATTTACCAAGCCAATTTATAATTAAAATTGTTGTAAGAGCATAATAATAAAATCATAATGAGTTCCGTATCAATAGCACCATTTAGCACAAACATAAGTTGTCAAAAAGGATTTCATTTTCTTTTTAATATCAAAGGTATAACTACATTACGCATACTGTGTGGAGCGCTGGTGAGTAGAGTAGCATCTGGACTAGTTATAACACGTTTAGTTATATTGTAGCTGTCTATGTGCAAAGTTACGCCTCGCTGGTACTGATTGTGTTCTTTCTGTGAGTGTTTATAATGTTCAAAAAAATAGAGAACGCCGCCAGTTGTGAAATTAGTTGTTATTAGATTTCGCAACGCAAGAAATGTGAAACCCTGCAATATTCATCGTCAACTAAAGGAAGTGTATGGAGACAATGTTATGGATGAATCATCAGTTCGGCGTTGGTGTCGTAATTTCAGTTTGGGCAAAGACAATACCCATGATGAAAAGCGTTCCGGACGATCGTCAGTAATTACGGACAAACTGCTGAGTTTAACTAACGAATTCGTGAACGCCGATCGGCGCGTAACAATTGTTGAGATCAGTAAAGATTTCAGCAATGTTTCACGAAATTGTTCATGAAATTGTTAAGGACCACCTTCATTATGCGAAGATTTGTGCAAGGTGGATCCCTCGCATGCTTACTGACGAGCACAAAACCACCCGTATGGCTGCAGCACTGACCTTTTGGACCGTTATTCTCGTGAAGGTGACTCTTTCTTGACTCGCATAGTCACTGGTGACGAGACATGGGTTAGTTATGCAACACCTACAAGTAAAAGGCAATTAATGGAGTGGCATCATGCTCATTCACCAACCAAGCCGAAAAAATTCAAAACGGTCATGTCTACTCGAAAACTCATGGCAACCATTTTCTGGGATCGACGAGGTGTACTGCTCATTGATTTCATGCCCCGTGGGGACACTATAAATGCCGATGCATATAGTGTGACATTAAAAAAATTACGGCAAGCAATTTTCATCTGTTTACAAAACTCAAGGACTTTTTGGCAGGAAAGAAATTTGAAAGTGATGATGAACTGAAAGCAGCTGTGACTACATATCTCAATACATTGGCGGCAGACGAGTACGAAGCTGGCATACAAAAACTCGCCTCACGTTATGATAAATGCTTAAATTTGCGAGGTGACTATGAAAGGTTTGTTCTTTTCAAATAAAATTTGCTAAGATGTACTAGTTTATTTTTTATTCAAAAACGGGTACTACTTTCCGGACGGCCTTCGTAATATCAAAGCTTTGGCAAAAAGGTTCAGCAACCCAAACTCTAAAATCATATGCACCAAGTCCGATAAAGGTAATACGACAGTCATTCTTAATAAAATTGACTGCAAGAGAAGATATTGAATTTGCTAGAATCGAATGATTTCCAAACTATCACTAATGACCCGATGCCAAAATATGTAAGCGAAGTGAAAAAGTTGATTTACGATAAACATTTTACTTTAGAATCTTTTAATATCAACTATCTATGATTAATTCATATCAATACACAAGTACCCAGGATACATGATTTACCAAAAATCCACAAACAGGATACACCCATCTGAGACCAGTGGTTTCTATTAAAAATACACTCGTTTCAAAAATCACTAATTAGCTAAACCTATTTGTTAAGAAAACTTTAAATTATGAACCTAAACATACCTAAAGAATTCTATTGAATTAATAAAACAATTACGACGCATCTCCTTACCGGTTGAATATACAATTTTATCCTTGGACGTCTAAAACCTATTTCCAAGTATTCCACATTATGAACGTGGGAATATTATTAATTCCATGATATCGAATACATCTCTTAATAGGGAACAAATACATTGTTTAATTACTTTACTAAATATTTTCCTTAAACAAAACTTTTTAAGTTTGACAATAAGTTTTTAAAACAACAAACTGAAGCATGTTTATTTTCCAGAATTTATTTATTTGAATACTTTTAACTTAGAATCATTTTTAGTCCCATAAATTTTCGTTAGGTAAAATATTTAATCCCATAATTCTAAAGAAACCTCATGAACAAAGTTCCGCATTCGATTAGTTTTGTGTTCAAGTTCAAATAAGGTTAATCTAGAAATCGTGTAGTTTTCGATACAAGGTCACGCATGGTGTGTATGGTTTCAATACGCGACACCGAGCTGCAACGTTTAAAATTGGTCAATCGTTTCCTATTTGTCGTAGAACGAATATGTCTTTCTCGACTTCTAGGGCAAGCAATTGGAGAATCGCATTGTGTTTACGACTTCCTAAGTTGTACAAAAACCAGGGGTGATATTAATCAATGGTTCGTATAATATTATTTAAATATCCTGTTTAATCCTCCCGTTTTCCTGCAGCGCAGTTATACAAAGTGAAATGAAGTTATTTTAAGCTATATCAAATTAATTTAAATTGTAAAATTTTATAATCTTTACGACTAACAATGTAATAAATTTTTACAACTGGAAGGCACATTTAAAATATACTTCGACTGTAAATAATTGTTTGCCGTATGAAAATTTCTACGATGGCACGTAACTTGGTGGTGATTTGGATTAAAAAATTCCGACCTTACATTTTTTGAAATGGTCATCAATGTTATTGGTTAGCACCGGTCTGAACAACCGTTCTACCCTTTTCGTAAAATTCGAGATTGATGCTAAGAGGCCCTAGTGGGATGCGGTTGTTATTTGTTTGTACATACTTCAAGGTTTGCCACATTTTATGACGTAGAAATACATATGATGAGTGTTGATAATAAAAATCTATTTTGCTGTCCAAGTCCAACGATTTTACTTTTGAAGGTCATTAGAGTATAAAATTTTAATTTAAATAAGAATAATTTAATTAGAGATTCAGCGTATTAGACTAGAGGGTTAAATAAATTCTCAGTAGGAATTAAATAAACATTTAATGTAATTAATCATTGATTACGTCTATTTTATGTATCACATTAATATAAAACCAAATTTTGATGTAAATCGAAGATATCAGATCCGCTCTCTACGATATAATCGAAAAATATAAATGAAATTTCCTTAAAGGTCCAAAATTTAACTAGGGGCGACTACAAAAATAAAAGATCAACTAAAATTGTACCGATAATATTTCAGTTATAATAAATGTAAATATTTTTGTATTAACGCTTCTTAATCGTGTCCTAAACGATACGAGGTATTCATGAGTAAGAAATTATCAATCATAAAATTTTATCTGAAAGGTATTGAACTTAGCATGAAAATATCAATCCAATTTTAACCGTATTTACAGATCAAGTAGGTGTACAAAATTTAGGTTCAGTGCAGCTGCGGACAGTGGTATATTTTTCATATTTTTGTTGTGATATCTAGGGACGCAAATAGCGACCACTTGTGATTTAAATATTTAACCTTTTCTTGCAGATACAAGGTTAGAGATGTGACAACAGAGCTTTTGTGTTCAAATGCGCTAAGTGGTTTCTACTTTTTCCTATTAGTGCTTTCTCGTTAGAAAATATAATTAACCGCGGAAGTTAGAGTTCCAAGTTGGTCCTGAAGATTCCAAAGGTCGTCATTTTAAACCGATTAAATTACAGCTTTTTCGTGGCCTGTGTAAATATAGAGATGAGTTGTATTCTCTTTGACAACCACCCCAGGTTCAGTGTATCGACTTGAAATTTTTAGTTCATCTTAATTTAAAATTATTATAATTACAGTCAAACAGTTTATGGTAACGTTACGCGCAATAAAACTGGTCTTGCGATGGGTTCAAATCTTTCTCATTTTCTTGCGCACATTTTCATGAATAATTAAGAAACCGAACGTATCTCAAAAAACTCATCTTTTAAAGAAAATATAATTCACTATGCTCACTACGTGAACAATATATTAATTATAACCAGGGGTTCAAAAGAAAACAGTATAGATTTTCTAAGTTTCTTAAGTTTCTCATATAACAATATCAACTTCATCATACAATTTTAAAACAATCGTAACCTTTCTTTCCTTCATATTCAACTAAATAACAATCCTCATAAAGCATCTTTCAATATTTACAGATACCCACTACCTCCTACGCTCTAATCCTATGTAATTCACTCCAACCATTTTCTTACAAATGATCATCATTTATTTGGTTTATAAAACGCCTTATCATTACTCCCTTGCTTTTAGAACTTTATATTATTGAGTATAATTTAATCAGACAATTAGCGGTCAATAGTGGATATCCATTATTAAAGGAAATTAAACAATAAAATCCAAAAACAGAGTATTCTCGTGTAAAAATAATATTTTAGTCATAAATATAAAAAATTACAGCAGAGAGCTTTCGGCGTTAGCCATCTTCGGTGCCATGTCCAATTATTTTAAAAACTTAATTCTATCAAACTAATTTAATAAATAGAGATTATTTAAATGATCTCTATTTATTGAATTAGTTTGATGGAATATAAGTTTCTAAAATAATTGGACATGGCACCGAAGATGGCTAACACTGAAAGCGCTCTGCTGTAAATTTTTTTATATTTATTACTATTATATTATTTTTACACGAGAAAACTTTGTTTTTGGATTTTATTGAAAAAATTTCGTGTACACAGCCAGGAAGTTTTCAAAGGAAGTTAAACCCTTCTATCCCTTCAACTCAATGCAAACAAAAAACAAGAATTTTCTATACCTTGCCTTTTTACAACAACATTTCACTTAGTTTAAAAATTTATTCAAAAGACTTAACATTAATATCACTTTCATTATCAGTTCAAATTTGAATCATCACTTAATGAAAAGGGAAAATGTTATCCCTCTTTTAGATAAATCAGGTGTTTGTATGTTATTTTGCTCCTCCTGTAATTGTATTTATATAAGAAAAACGGGCAGGAAATTCATAACATGTTTTCTGGAACACAAAAATGTATTGACAAAAATAATACTACTACAAATTTTAATGTACAAAACAAACCAGCATTTGCCAATCATGTTTTGTCTTGTAATCGCAATTTCGACATTAAAACTGACTATAAGATTATCTGTATTACAAACAACTGTATTACAAACAACGTAATTGTAAACAATGCCACCAACTACTAGTAATAAGAAAGGACGTAAAAGCTTGAGTTTAGAATTGAAATTAAAAGTGTTAAGGAGAATGGGTAATGGAGGCAGAGCTTCAGTTGTAGGTCGTGATTTGGGACTCTCAGAATCGACTGTGAGAACAATTGTTAAAAATTGCGAAAAAATTAAACCTTCTAGTGAATGTGGAACGCATGTTAGTGTAACTAAACTAACTCGTTCTTGGAATTCAATTCTTGAAAAAATGGAGAAGTTACTTAGTGCATGGATAGATAGATAACTTGAATTAAAAGAACACATCTTTAGCCAAGACTTAATATGGAACAAGAAGACAAGGGTGCTTCCATTCCACACTTTGATGCTAGTAGAGGGTGGTTTGATAGATTTAAACGTCGATCAAATCTACACAACATCCGAATAACGGGCGAAGCAGCAAGCGCCGATACTCAGGCTGCTGCAGAATTTCCAGCTACACTTCGATCTTTTATTATGCGTAAAAAGATTCCAGCGTGTCTTATCTTTAACGTTGACGGAACTGGGCTAATTTAAAAGTAACGGCAATGTTCCTTCCACCAAACACCACATCAATTATACAGCCTATGGACCAAGGTGCAATTGCAAACTTCAAAGCTTACTACCATCGCCGCACATTTAGCCAGCTAATCCACGAAACTGATGGAGGACAACAATCAATGAAAGAGTGGTAGAGTCATATAACATCATGAAAGGCATATCTAATATACATAAAGCGTAGAAAGAAGTAAAGATAGCTACATGAATGGTGTGTGGCGTTACATTTGACCTGAGGTAGTGGAAGCTCCCAGCAAAAATGTGCGCGAGTTATAGTAACCCCCATCTATTATATATATATAATACTAATATCCATATTAGGAAATATTAGGAAACTAAGAAATGCTAAAGACAAGTGCAACAATGTCGTTGCAACATTTTAATTACATATTATTATGATTATTTCAGTTCCCACGAGTGGAAACGCTACAAAGTAGCCCAAGGATAAGTGACACTGCAAAAGTCAGGTCACAGACGGTCGACGGATGTCACGTACCGTGATTACGCAGAATAAGCCTGCAACATTGTATTTATGAATAGCTCTTAAGATTGCAACTAAGTATTGTAGAATGTAAGCGGACATTACGTCCGCAGGTTCCCACCAGAAATGTGAGGGGGAGAAAGTTATATAAGGACCAGGAGCTCCACTCCTAGTCAGTTCATCAGACGTTCAGCTTTAACCTTGCAGTTCACTGGTAACTCACTGTACAAATTAATTAAGAACTTCGACTTAAAATAAATTAGTTAAATTGTAAATGTTCACATCTGTTAAATCAAATAAATGTGTTAGAGACCAAAGAAGTCTTTTTAAAAAGGACCGCTCGAAGCCACGAACTCTAACTGGCGCAGTCGTAACGGATGTCAAAAGGGCACTAGCGAATCCAACTTCGAGGAACTGGTGGTCCGGGAATTTCAATTCCGATTTTGGCAGAACAAAAACTGGAGAAGAAACACGCATCGTTCAGATCCAGCCGTTGAAGGAGAAACAAGAATAGTTCAAATTCAACAAAAGAAAAATTGGAGGCGATACAAGAATAGATCAAATCCAAAAGGTCAAAAAGAAAAAAAAGAAAAAACAGAAACAGAAAACAAATCAATGAAAGCAACCAAGCAACTAGTGTAAGTTCATTTTCCTAAACCAATTAAAAAATTATTTTATTATTAACAAAGACAATTGATATTTGCTAGTTTATGATTTATGATTTATGATTTATGATTTATTTATGTATATGTTGACTATTGTTACAAATATTTTATGCCAATTGTTGAAAATAATCAATTTAGCAAGTGCTAGAGATTATCTTCAAGCCTTTATTGAAGTTTTATTATTATTTTATTTGTATATATGAAAAATTTATGAAAACTTGAGACAACAAAAAAAAAATTCTGAGACAAAGAACTGAGAAAAATTATTGTGAAACAAAAACTAGAGACAATTATTAAAAAAATCGCAAAGCGCAAGACACTAGAAAACGTTTTAATTAACGTAAGAAAAATTTTTAGAAAGAAATTCAAACCTCTTAAGATTGCGGAACGAAATCTTAACTGGCGCGAAAAATTTTTTAAAAAAACCTCTAACTCGACAACCTTAACTGATACAAAAAATTTTTAGAATTTTAGAATCAAAACTTAACTAACGCGAGAAATTTTTAGAATTTCTAATCTAACTAACGCAACAAATTTTAGAATTTCTAATTCAATCTTAACTGACTCACAAAATTAATTTAAATACACCAAGAATAAAAACGCGAAAGCAAAACGAGCAATTAAAAAATCAAAATCTTATAACACCACGATTCAAATTCAAATACCACCCGTAAATAGACAAATCGCATTCTATTAATTAAAACCCACATCTTAATACGAGAATTAACAAAGCGCGAACTCAAATTGAACGTAATATCTCATCATACTTCATCAAAGTGAATAGAAACTAACCTTGAATGAACACGCAAAAAATCTAATAATAAATCACCTACAAAAGATATTTAAATACATCGCGAAACCTTTCAGCATTGTTAAATTAAAAACAACATAAAATTACAATCGAAAACTTTCAATCTAAAACTACTCAGAACGAATAAATTATTACGGTACTAAAATTTAAATTACAACCTTATTCAAACGCGAAAACATTTCAGTAAATCTCACAAATTGTATCATATAAAAAACACTGAGAGTAATAATTTACACGCACGCAAAAATTAAATATAACTTATAATAAAGACGCAAATGCAACTAAGTGACTAAGAACATCCTGCAACAGCAGATAACAACATTGTAAGCATTACAGACACCTTACAGTCGCATAAACCAACGAGAGAATTAATACGCATCTAAATAAAATCGACATAACGAAATCGACTTAATTAAAGAAGTAAAGAAGTTTTAACTGACGCAAATAAAGCAAAACATTTACACCCGATAAATTACCACAAAATTAACCCAGCCTATTGAAACTTCGGAAATTAAAATTAAAAATCGGCAATTCAAAGGTAAACTCAACCAAACTAATACCAAGCGTAAAACTCATCAAATAACACCAAAATCTACGAAATAAAACCAAATTTTTTTTTTCAAAAAAATAATTTTTTTTTACATTTTTAAAATTACCCAAATATTACCCCAACCAAGATGACTAATGAAATGAAGCTGTATCTCAAAATGATCCCCAGCTTCGATGGAAATAATACTTGCTTACTTAGTAATTACATTTCGGCAAGCGAAATATTCTTAAAGACATTTTATAAGCCAGGCGATAACGACAGAAACACTCTTCTTATCCGCCTCATAACCAGTAAACTAACCGGAAGGGCACTAACGCTAATAGCCAGTCGCGAAGACGTAGATGAATGGGAAAGCTTTAAACGGATATTAATTTCATATTTCGGCGATCAACGGAACTTAAAATGTTTAATAAGGTACTTAACCGGACTGAGAATGGAACACAACCAGTCACCCTATCAATTTGGAATGAGATGCCAAGATGTAAGAAGCCTAATCTTGACAAAACTCAAAATCGAAGAGACCGACCCAAACGTGAGACTAATAAAAACTAAAATGTACGACGAGATGGCATTAGATACCTATCTAAATGCACTACCCGAGAGACTTTCAGACAAAATTAGATTTCAACATCCCCAAAACTTAGAACAAGCAATGAATATGATAATTGAAGAAGAAAATGTAATGTACTACAGAAACCGACTATATAACCCCAACGCGAATAAAAGCTATACGCCAATGAAAACTATACAACCCGCAAGACAAATAAATCCACAACAAAAATTTAATCAATTCAATGTACAAACAAACCAAACGCGAACAAATAATCCACATTTTAATAATTCAAACTTTAACAACCAATACAAACAATTTACAAAACCAACGTTTTACCCGAACTTTACAAAACCCGCATATCAACCAACATGTAACTCGAACTTTTCAAGACCCGCATTTCAACCGAGATTTAACCCAAATGTAAATCAACAAAGACCAGCATTTAACGCGAACCCTAACAGAAACTCACCGATGATAAACACTAATAATTCAAATAATTATTACAAACCTACACCAATGGATACCTCATCTGGTAACACCAGACCTAACACAAAAATAACGCACATAAGACCAAATCCTAATCAAAAACGAACATTCACTTCAGAAGAGCTATTTCATCAGGAAGTAGAAGAGTATGAAGACGAACAGAATAATAATAATCAACCGTGTACGAATAACGAACAGAATCAATCAAACCATTATGAACGCGAAGAATCACACGAAAATTACGAGGAAGACGACGAAGAGAACACATGTTCAAATTTTCAAATGGACCATTTTATAAACGACCTAACGTAATAAATCTAAATAATATGAATCACCTTGTATTACCCTACATCGAAATACCCCACGCTGAATTTAAATTACTAATCGATACCGGATCTTCTAAAACATTAATAAGCCCGCGAACAGTAAAAAAGCACTATTTAAACTATGTAGAACGAGAACCCTTTAAAATTAAAACCGCCCATCAAACAACCATACACCAATTCGTAGCAAACATACCTTTACCAAAAACCTTTAACGTAAAGATGAAACACAAATTCTGCATATTTGAATTCAATGACAAATATGACGGACTATTAGGAATGGACCTTCTAAGAAAATTAGGAGCCAACATAGATATCAAAAACCGATTATTAAGAACCAAGTATGGACGAATCCCCATTAAATTTCAAAATACCCAAATAGACGAAAAATATACATTAGAACCCCGAACGGAAAAAAAAATAAGAATCCCGTAGATTCAAATAAAAACTTAGGAATAATAAACCACATAACTTTTCAACAAGGAGTAGAAACCCCAACCGCATTAGTAAAAATCAAAAATAATTACGCCACAACAACAATAATAAACTCAAATGATTACCCCGTAGAAATATCTTTAACAAACCCAATAAACGTAGAAGAATTAAACTTTGACGAAATGGAAATAGATGAATCCCCAAACGAAAATTATAACCCCGTAGAAAATGACGAAATGTTAAAACAAAATTTAAATAACATCCGATTTAACCGCGAAATAAATCACGAAGAACAAAAAGCAATACAAAAATTATGTTATGAATACCGCGATATATTCCATTGCGAAGGAATACCCCTAACGTTTACAAACACAGTTAAACACAACATTGAGCTAACGGATAACAAACCCCTATTCACCAAAGCATACAGATTACCCCAGGCAAGTCAGGAAGAAGCTGACAGACAAGTAACCGATCTATTAGATCAAGATATTATACAACACTCCAATTCACCATGGAGCAGCCCCGTACTAATAGTACCAAAGAAACTAGACGCATCAGGAAAACGGAAATACCGAATGGTAATAGATTACCGCAAATTAAACGAAAAAACGGTAGACGACAAATACCCGTTACCGAATATCACAGAAATATTAGACAAGTTAGGCAAATGCCAATATTTTTCGACGCTAGACTTAGCATCAGGATACCATCAAGTAGAAATGGAAGAAGCAGATACACAGAAAACAGCCTTTAGCACACCTAGAGGACACTACGAATATAAACGGATGCCATTTGGACTGAAGAACGCACCCGCAACTTTTCAACGAGTAATGGATAACATACTACGAGGGATACACAACGAAAAATGCCTTGTGTACCTAGACGATATAATAGTGTATTCAACATCATTAGTGGAGCACATTGAAAGATTAAGAGAAGTGTTCGAAAGATTAAGAACCGCAAAATTCAAAGTACAACTAGACAAAAGCGAATTTCTACAGAAAGAAGTAATCTTTTTAGGACACGTAATAACACCCCAAGGAGTGATGCCAAACCCCGATAAAACAAACGCTGTATTAAATTACCCTATACCCAAAACGAATAAAGAGATTAAAGGATTTTAGGCCTTAGCGGATATTACCGAAAATTTATAAAGGTTATGCTCAAATAACAAAGCCCCTAACCAATTGTTTAAAGAAAGGAAACAAAATTGTACATACCCCAGAATTCATAAAAGCAGTAGATAAAATTAAAAGCATTTTAACAAACCACCCCGTATTAGAATACCCAGACTTTTCGAAACCATTCATTTTAACAACAGACGCATCAAATGTAGCCTTAGGCGCAGTACTAAGCCAAGGAACCGTAGGTAACGACAAACCTATCAGTTACGCATCAAGAACCCTCAACGAAACAGAGCAACGATACAGTACGATAGAGAAAGAATTGTTAGCCATAATTTGGGCAACAAAATATTTCAGACCGTACCTATACGGACGGAAATTCTATATATATACCGATCATAGACCATTAGTTTGGCTATGCAAACTCAAAGAACCTAACTCGAAATTACAAAGATGGAGAATCAGACTAGAAGAATATGATTATGAGATCATATACAAAAAGGGAATTTACAACAATAATGCAGACGCCTTAAGTAGAATCCAACTTAATGCACTTGAGACAGAATCATTAGCAGGAAACGTAGACGAAACCGAAGTCAGAGAAGACCCAGAAGAAATGGAAACTATACATTCAACACAAAATGACGAACCGGAAACAGCAATAAAAATTTTAAACGAAGCTATTGACATGAAACCCAATCAATTCATAATCACAGAAGTTTTAAACAACCCCAACCCTGTTAAATACACGAAAGTGGATAATAAGAAAATTTACAAAATTCAAATAACTAAAGACGACAATGAATCACAAATAATTAAAATATTAAAGGAATACACCCCCGAGAAAAAACGATTTTACTTTTATTTAACACGGAAAACCTATACAAACGATTTTCAGAAATATATGTAAAACTATTTAACAATTCTGGCCCCGAACTTATAAGATGCACGAGAAAATTAATAACATTAGACGACCCTGACGAAATAAATTACGTAATAAGAAACCAACACGAAGGTAAGACCAACCATCGAGGAATAAACGAGACCCTAAAACAAATTATGAGACGCTACTATTTCAAGGACATGAAAGAACTAACGACCGACTTTATCAATCAATGCAAATTATGTGATAAAGCCAAATATGACAGAAAACCCCCAAAGATACCCTTAATGTTAACTAAAACACCAGACAAACCTTTCCAAAAATTACATGCAGATACTCTAGTAGTAGAAGCACAAAGTTACCTAACAATCGTGGACGCATTTACGAAAATAGGACAAGCAATTCCAATCACTTCTAAAAATAGTATAGACGTAACTCAAGGATTTCTACACTATTTTACATTTTACGGAACACCCGAAACAATAACATTAGATAACGGAAGCGAATTTAAAAACGCAACGATTCAAAACACTTTAGAATTACACAAAATAAAAATTCACTTTATAACGGAAAACCACCCTGAATCAAACGGACTAATTGAGAGACTACATTCAACCCTATTAGAACAGATCAGACTATTAAGAATAAATTATAAGAAGGAACACATAAGCAACTTAATGTCATACGCATTAATCGCGTATAATAACACGATTCATTCAACTACAAATTTTACACCCTTAGAACTAACTTTAGGACATTCAGATTCACGCAACCCCTACGATATACATTATAACAAAGAAATCTATCAGCAATACGCTAAAGACCACAAGGAGAAACTAAAAATAACCTATAACAAAGTAAAGGACAAACTAGATAACGATAAAGAGCGAATTACCGCGACCCGTAATAAAAACTCAGACATAAACAAATTTTCCATAGGACAAACCGTATTCGAGAAAAATTACCAAAGTAAAAGACACAAAACGGCACCGAGAAATTTAGGACCCTTTAAAATAAAACGAATATCTGACAAAAACGTAGCCGCGATAGACGACGGCAAGATAACAAAATATGTTCACCTCAAAAATTTAAGACACCCTGTACTTTCAGATGGACAATCGTCACCCTTACCGTCAACCTCCACCCAGGTAGAACGGACACAGAAATTATAATTGAAGACATAAAAAACAACCCCGGTATACTACCAATAAAATTAGGCAGTATGCAAAACACCATAGATTATTGGACCTTTGCACAAAAATTCGATTTAACCGAACTAAAACAAGAATTTCAAATAATCAAAAATAATTATTTTCGACTAAAACAATCAATGGACACAACAAAATTCGGAAAAGAATACGCAATAGAAATGATAAACTACGACAGTATAACGGAAAGTATTTTGAAAAATATCGAAGACAAATTTAATCGACTAATACCTACAGAGCAGATGACGAGAAGAAAACGAGGACTAATCAACGGATTAGGAAACGTAATTAAAGCAATTACCGGAAATTTAGATAACCAAGACGCAGAACGCTATGACAACGCGATACAACAATTGATAGAAAATCAAAACGACATTAAAACTATAATCAATAATCAAATATCGTTAACACAATCAACGATCATCAAATTTAATGAAACCCTTAGAAAATTAGTTAGAAATCAAGATAGTATAGCCAATCGAATAGAAACCTTAGAAAATAACATGCGAACTACCATGTTAGGCATGCGAGATTTAATCAGATTCAATACGATATATAACCAAATAATATCAACCCTAACTTTAATTCAACAAATCCTAGCAACATTAGAAGACGCAGTAACCTTTGCAAAATTAAATACCCTACATTCAAGTATAATAGAACCAATAGATTTATTAAAAGAATTATTGAGAATAAAATCTTTTATAACTAATAGTAAATTACCTTTCGATATATTAGAATCAAACATTTTAATATTTGAAAAAATAGCCATAGTTAAAGGCTATGTAAAAAACAACGATATAACATTTTTAATAGAAATACCAATAGTAGAGATTAACAATTACAACTATTATCATTTATTTGCTTTTCCAATGAAAATAACTAGCACATACCAAGTTATTATTCCAAAAACCAAATTCCTATCCTTAAATGAACAAAGATATGGTTATACCAACGACAAATGTAATGAAGTCACACCCAATCAATACTTATGCCAATCATTAACAACCACAACAATTCAAGAAGACAGCCCTTGCGAAGTACAACTACTAAGATTTACCAATCACTATGAAAATTGTGAAGCCAAACCTGTATCAATCAACAACATGAAAATTCAGAAAGTAACGGAAAATAAATGGATAGCCATTTTTCCCACCGAAGTAATCGCAACAATGTATTGTAATCAAGATGAAAGTAATTTAGCATTAACCGGAAGTAAATTAATCACCCTTAAGGAAAATTGTTATTTAAAATTAAAAAATGAAATAATTAGAGTTTACCAAGACCCAGTACAAAGCAAGAAGTTAGCAAATCTACCCGATCTGCAAATCAAGATTACCCAAGAAGAAGATGAAGCAACCCTTCAAAAACCAATGCAATTGGAACACCTGGAATTAGACAACATAAACCACGCCATGAAACTCATGGAAGATTACAAAGAAAAATTAAACGAGATCAAGACGCCCAAAGTGCACTATGATAACATTAGTGTATGGACAATTATATTGATTTTATTGACTATTTTATTGATCATTTATGTAACTTACAAAATATGTATTAGATTTAAGAATAATAAAGAAAACAGTTTTAGAGTTAAGAAACCCAAACAAACAAATGTACCCCTAGAAAATATGAATTTTAAATGAGATTAAACGAAAACGAAAATGATTTAATTAAAAATCAAGAAAAAGGTTAAAACCCTTAATTTTTAATGTACGTTGGGAGGAGTTATAGTAACCCCCATCTATTATATATATATAATACTAATATCCATATTAGGAAATATTAGGAAACTAAGAAATGCTAAAGACAAGTGCAACAATGTCGTTGCAACATTTTAATTACATATTATTATGATTATTTCAGTTCCCACGAGTGGAAACGCTACAAAGTAGCCCAAGGATAAGTGACACTGCAAAAGTCAGGTCACAGACGGTCGACGGATGTCACGTACCGTGATTACGCAGAATAAGCCTGCAACATTGTATTTATGAATAGCTCTTAAGATAGCAACTAAGTATTGTAGAATGTAAGCGGACATTACGTCCGCAGGTTCCCACCAGAAATGTGAGGGGGAGAAAGTTATATAAGGACCAGGAGCTCCACTCCTAGTCAGTTCATCAGACGTTCAGCTTTAACCTTGCAGTTCACTGGTAACTCACTGTACAAATTAATTAAGAACTTCGACTTAGAATAAATTAGTTAAATTGTAAATGTTCACATCTGTTAAATCAAATAAATGTGTTAGAGACCAAAGAAGTCTTTTTAAAAAGGACCGCTCGAAGCCACGAACTCTAACTCGCGTACAAAAGAAAGTGCTTGCAGACGTCGTTGCAATGATTGAAGGTTCTGAATTGAAGAATATCACAGCAGAGGAGCTCGAAGAATTTATATCAGCAAGTGATGAGCCTCTTAGTAATAAAGATTTGATGGAAATGTTCAACAATCCCATCGACAATGTTGAGGAGCAAACAGAAAAAAAAGTTCTTACGTCAAGCGGTATACAAAAAGCACTATCGCAAATCTATTTGAGTTGGAAATTTTAGAAGAATTAGACAGTGACGTTGAACGTATTTCGTCTGTGCGTCAATCGATTCAAAATAGTGTAGCATGTTATGAACATATTTTGTAGGAACGTAAACAATGCGCAACTCAAAAAACTTTAGATGACTTTGTTCATAAAAAATAATTCATACATAAGTGTGAATTGCCACTGTCTTTGTTAAATGGCCAGTGGGTTGAATTATGTAATACATACATACATATGTGTAATGTATGTATGTACATATGTACAAATCTTTCTGTACGATGCTTTTTTTTATAATATGACAGACTAACTATGTATGCATGCACGTTATTTACATACCTTAAGGACTTTTTTTCAATATACATATTAATTTCTTAACATTGTTATAGTTTTTATGCCAAACCCCGTTATACGCGAATTTCGCTTTACACGATATTTCCAAGAACGCATCCCTCGCGAAAACGGGGTATTACTGTATTTCAGTATTATTGTAATCACTCGAAAATGATGTCTAATTGATATTGAAACTAGTTGTGGTTTGTATTATTTTTTTAAAAAGTTTACTACATGGGAAGGTTTAGAATTTTATTTTGGTTTGCGATAACTACAACCCCATTTTGAGAGGGAAAAAAAACGAATTATGATTATTTAAATTAAATCATATTTTTTGAATACTTGAAAATTGGACGATTTTTAATAACTAAAACTCGAACATATCATCTGTCGATCTTAGTTGTAAAATATATTCTTAATTGTTATATGCACCATTAGTTTTATTAATTGTGCTCAGTTGTAATTCTCTTACTAATTTGCCCTAAAATTCAAAAATATATTTTTGTTTTTATTAAAAGAAATTTTATGAATACTTACTTGTCTTGGATACTACAAGGAAATTTAGCAAAATGTAATCCATCTCGCTATTCAATTAGATGAATTGGGATACAAATATCGCCCTTATCCAACAACATCCTCGACAATCTTTCTACTCGGACAAACAAGAACGACTGGTTATTTCTCCAGGTGGCAAATAAGCAAGGTATTCGAATGCGTGTCTATATGCAGAAACAAACGATGTTAACGACAAACTTGAACGTTGACTTTTAAAACATTGCAAGAAATTTATTTTAAGTACTCAAACGTGTTTGCTTACTATAAGATGAGGATTACACAGGGTATTACGATTTTAAGGAAATTTCGTATAAGAAAGATATGCGATAATAAATATCGTAAAATTAAAACGTTGCAAAGGAAGTAATGATCCAAGGTAAAAAAGTACTTAAAATATGGGAATTCCGTGGTAAAATATAATTCAAGATGTTCATATTGTTGGCAAAGTATGCGATATTAACTCAAATGAACCTAGTAAATCAATGAGGAAGAAAGATTTAGAAAGTTTGGAAAAATTATGAATAACTAACTTAAACAAGGAGGTGTGGTGATATTGTCGGAGGCTTTCACGGCCGGAGTCATTATAAATATTTATGGTTCCGGGTTGGAACAGTGTCATTTTATAAACTAAGGTCGACGTTTTGCCCACTTTTGTAAGGGGCTTTATCAGGACAAGAAAAGAAAATAAGTAATAAAGTAAAAAATAATAATAAAGATAAAAATGATAATATTATGTAGACAAGTTAAAATGTAAAAAGTAGAGTTACTCCTAAACTAGCAGACTCACTAGCCCATTCAAAGCCAAAAGATGTCTTGTGGCAAAGTAACTGGTGAAGGTAGGGAAAGTGGTAGTTTATATAGGGCGACAACTTGATGAGTGATCATGAATAGAGAGGAGTGTCGTAGCGAACCAGTGTACGTCCGGTTCCGCTGTTGTAAACATAGGCTTGTTTTCCAAATGGGGAAAAGGTATTAGGCATCGTCTTTGTTTAGATTACTAGAATTTTTATTGATTTCTATGAACTCTCTAATCTTTCTATAGTGGAAAAATGGAATTGTGGCAATTAGTTTCGTCTTATCAAAGTTAATGGTAAGACCTGTTTCATGTTAGTGTTCGGCTACCGCTGAGCGATTGTACTGGCTTGTTATTAAGCATCACTTATGCTCGTTTAGTCTAGTCTGTACTGACCGTCCTGTTCCTCCTATGTATACTAAACCGCAGCTGCAAGGTATACTATATACGCCTGGGGTTTTAAGACTATTTTCGGAATCTTTTGGGGTTTGGAATATTTGTGAAATATTATTAGTGGCTTTATAGATTGTTTTGATGTTGTGTTTACGTAGAACTTATCTAATGACCTGACCCATCTCAAAACTAGTCTTATAAAAACGGATATCGTAACTCAGATATCGGTATAGCAATAAACCGGCATCTGCATCCTACACGAACTCCCAAACCACGCTGCAATCCCGATACACGATCTTTAGCAATCCTTCCATATATACACAGAGTAACAGACCGAATTGGCAAAATTCTACGTAAACACTACATTAAAACAAAGTATAAACCCACTAATAAAATTTCATAAATATTAACAACCCCAAAAGATTCCTAAAATAGTCTTAAAGCCCCAGGCGTATATAGTATACCTTGTAGCTGCGGTTTAGTATACATAGGAGAAACAGGACGGTCAGTACAGACTAGACTAAACAAGCATAAGCGATGTTTAATAATAAGCCAGTACAATCGCTCAATCGTGGCCGAACACCAACATGAAACAGGCCATACATTATATTAACTTTGACAAGACGAAACTAATTGCCAGAATTACATTTTCCTACAATAGAAAAATTAGAGAATCCATAGAAATCAATAAAAATTCTAATAATCTAAACAAAGACCGTGACGTTTGCTGAACCGTTACGACACTCCTATCTATTCATGATCACTCATGCATCAAGTTCTCGCCCTATATAAACTACCACTTTCGCTACTTTCACCAGTTACTTCGCCACAAGACACCTTTTGGCTTTAAAGGGGCTAGTGAGCCTGCTAGTTCAGGAGTAACTCTACTCTTTACACTTTTATTCTATTACTTATTTTCTTTTCTTATCCTGATGAAGCCTCTTACAAGAATGGGCGAAACGCCGACCTTAGTTTATAAAATGACACGGTTCCAACCCGGAATCATAAATATTTAAGGAGGTGTAGACTCTACGTATTTTCTAGTTAAGTTCCTACAAAACATACACCATTTTTCTACATTGTATTGAACTAACTTTTATATGTGCCTAATAAACATAAGTCATACCATGTGCGGTTGTGAAATTTTGTAAACTTTGCATAAGAAAATCTCTTTAAAGTATAAGAACAGGCTATCACGACAAAAACCTATAAGCTATTGGAACGTATGTTAATCGAAATCTTATATTATTTCCATCGTTCGATAGAATTATTACCTTAAAGTTTTGTCGTAGAATTTCACGCTGAGTAAGTATTGACACTCTTTATGCATATATTTCATGGCTTTATCATCGTTTGTGTTATTCCGCAAATTAGAATTTATTCGTTTTTACTGCCACGTAAGCTGAAATGAAATCGTATATGGTGTTGACGGCTCTGGTAGTTAGGAAATTATCAAAAATGAGCAGGAAAGCCATCGCGTCATGATGAATTATTGTTTAAGAGATATGTTTGCGGCGCTTGTAGTGTTTAAGGAATAGCTACTTATTTACAAGGAAAATCAATAGGGGCTGTATACTCCCTATACACTCTTATGACAATAGCTCAAAACATTAAATGAATTGCAATGAATTCTCGTGCGGGGAGGATTTGATGAAATTTCCTCAATATATAAGTATAACAAGATTTCTACAACGATGCATAAGCACTTTATTTACAGCTCTGGAACCGAGAGTTCTAATAATTAATTGGAGTGCAAATACGTTCTTCAATTATTTGCCTTCTAGATTTATCAGAAAACCTGCTGTTACAATATTTCACGTGCTTTCTACCACAGCTGTATAATACACTCAGTTCAATGTAAAAAGTTACATAATTAATGTACTGAAGCACACCTTTAAAACATCTTCAGAAGGTAATTAATGAACAATATCGATGCCCTTAAATAATATGTTGAAGATTTCAAATACATCACATTTTGAAAACCTCCTATAGCTTCTACATTTTCGACAAAACGCAAAACGTGAAATCATGCCTATAGAAAAAAAAATCAGAATAAAAAATTGTCTGCATTATTTTTGCAGAAATTGATAAACATCGACCCTCCGTGTATATATATTTCAGCAGTTTCATGTATTTAAAATTAACTGACCCCGAATTTCATCGTCCTGCGAAAATGGATGTACTATTTAGGCGCTGGTGCCTTTTCTAAGATAATAAATGGCGAATTTCCTGATATGCTTCCCGGTCATTCTCTATGAATAAACTCACTTTTTGTTTATGTGATTATTGGTAATGTTTTTACCTCAGTCGCCGGTAAAGACATTTCTTTGTTTGCAGATTGGCTGGATTACCAACTCATGCAATTTTGGGAATTAAAAGAATCCAATTCGCTAAAGTCAACTCAGACGATATTTATTGCTACACGCATTTTACTGAAACAAATCACCGGATTGGTGATCGCTATGTAGTTGCGCTACCATTTAATCTCTAAGCTGTAGCTTTATCGGAAAACCGTCACACGGTACTTAAAACTTACTGAAATCTAGAAAAACGCTTGTTCGTGCTCCAATTAACCACGCCTTTTATATTGAATTTTTAGTCGAATACGAGCAACTTGATCACATACAATGCGCTTAGACAACCTCGCACTATATTTTACCACATCGCGCTGCTTACAAGGCCGCTATTAGTACAACCAAATCAAGGGTTGCTTTTAACGGTGTCGCTGTCGACAAAAACGGCAATACTTTCAATTAGCAACTGTTAGTTAGTCCAAAATTACAAAGAGGACCTGTTGAAATTATTTTCACTTTTCGAAATCATCAAATTGCCCTTCGTAGAGATTAAAAATTGATGTATTGAATGATTCTTTTAAATCCCGGGATCGCTAATTTCAGGACATTGTTTGACGACCGTCCGGATCTCAAGCCTCAAAGAATACAAATTGAAAACATTCACGTATGGGCTCGTTCATTCTGCTTAGCTAGACATTATAATTTGAATAAGGGCCCTATGCTTGCGACCACGTCCCCAATGCTCCACCCGAAGGTACTAAATTGTGCCTTACGAAACAGCGAGTTTTGCAATTTATTCTGACTTAAAAGCGCTGATGTAACATACGTATGTTAATGACGTCGTTTCCGGTGCACAATGCTAAGAGGAAACTAAAAGGCTACAGCTTAAATTAAGCGAATTATTGAATAGTGCAAGATCTCTTATACGGAATTGGTCCAGCAATTCCCAGGATTTACTCGCACCCTGTACTACTTCCGATTAGGAAGCTTTTGTGCAATTTTTAGATGATGTTTTGCGAATAAAAATCGTCGGATTAAAATTTTTCTACAAGGATTATGGTTGGCTTAACTAGATTCAGATCCTGCTGTTCTCACCACAAATGGCATTTTCTCCTCTTAATTGTGTTACTTATCACAAATCCGAATCCCTAGAAAGCTGTTCACCATGAATGCCACGTATCGCTTACTAGGCCTCTGTGATGGAAGGGTGACAGGATTTTGCGCTGCGGTATATTTTCACATTGCCAGTGCTGCGTGTCAGTTTTGTGCCATGTGATACAAATTAAAAGCAAAGTTGCTCGTCACAGATCTCTAACGATTCGTAAATTAGAGCTCTCCATGGCATTGTAACTTGCTAAATTGGTACATTCTATCGCCGGAAATAATCCCCTTTCGCTTTTTTCAATATTCTCCTGTTCACAGGCTGGCTGGCAACCCCTCTGCATTTACTCAAGAAGACTTGTTGCCAATCGTATAAATCAATTTTTGGAATTATACTTCTCTTCACAATGGCGACATATATCTATTAATCTCAATCCGGCAGATACTGCTGATCGTGGACTATTGCCCAATGAAATAATTCATAATGAATTATGGTAGTGCGGATCTGCAGCATTTCGACTCTTCGTAGATACTGTGTTTTTCGCGCACCTTTCCACGCGCTCTCTAATTTGAAATTACCCGAACTAAAAAAATTTTGTGATGTCTCTGTCAACCGCCGAATTATGTAGTTGTAATCAAATCTTCTCTCGATGTTCTACTTTATCACGACTTCAACGTTTTTGTCAAAAACTGTCGCCTCAAACCTCGGCGTGCTGGTCTCCTTTCAGTCCGTCAAAAACTCAATGATGTTTTGGCGGTTCGCGACAAACTCACTCAAGTCGCAAATTTTACTAAAAAAATCGTTCTTCTAAATAAGGAAAAACCACTCAACAGTTGTCTACGCAAACTAACTCCTTTTCTAAACCAAATAGTATCCTCATGGTGGACGGTAGAGTAAAACATTCTCCATTGCCACATGAATACTAGCATCACCTACTATTGTCCAAGAATGCGCTCTTGACCATTCTTATTTGTGATCATTATCAAAAGGCACCTCTGTATTCTGGCGTTTTGACTTCTCAAGCGCTTATCCAACGCTATTATTGAATTAATGCTCCACGTTCCATTATAAATAAACATATTTTTAATTGCTTCAAGTGTTGCAGATCAAAACTTACACCATTGCCCCTTCTATTGTCCGATTTGCTTTCGGCTCGAGTTCGAATATCTTACACTTTCACTGAAGTCGCCACTGACTTTGCAGAGCCTTTTTTACGACGACTTTTAAAAGAAGGAACACACCTGTTACAGGAACTTACCTAAGTTTTCGTATGCATGTGTACCAAGGCTGTACATTTGGAAATCGTTTCGGAACTAATTACTGGCGCATTCATGGGTTATTTTGCCAGGTGTGTTTCTCGTAGAGGTAACCCGTCTACTTTACTTTTCTACTGCGGTACCAACTTTGTCGGAGCATTTCGCAAATTAAGGGAAGTTAGGACTCTTTGTCGTTGCAAGATAAAGAGCAGTTTTAAAGCAACTTCGCCTTCCTGAAAATTCAATCCTTTCTAAAGCCTAATGTTTGACGGTATTTGAGAGTCTTGTTTAAAACCCTCTGTAAGTTAATTACATCTTCTTGTCGGAAATCAACCCCTCACCTTTGAAGAGTTAAGCACACTTTAAATTAAGATGGAAGCTGTCTTCAATGGCCGACCATGTGCTTTCTTTCCTCGGACCTTAATAATAATAACGATCATTTTTCCTCCAGGCATTTTTAATTGGCGCTAGTTAGGTTTTGGACCTCTTAGAGCGACTTTTTAAAAAGCTTTTCCAAAAAATTTCTAACAAATTTATTTTATACTGAATTACAATGATTAATTTTACAAGTGCGTTATGTTCAGTAACGTTGGAAATCGAAATTATTCTAACTTAACTTTCACTAATTAAATAAATTAAAATTATGGTGAGTATCTGAACTGACAACAATGATAAAGTTGAAAAGCTCTAGACCAACTGACCCTCTTGGGCTCTCGCGGATATTTATGCTATACCTGCGCCTCACATTGCTTGTGGGAATTGCAGAGCTAATGTCGGATTATTTCTGTATTTAATACAATGTAACAATCTTAATTATAATAATCGTTGTCTTATAACCTACAGCGACATGCACCTGCAGTATTACGTTACGTCTGGAATACAATGTCTGTTTCCGTTCTCACTGTCTGGCTTGTTTAACTTTCATTAACGTTTTTATTATGTCCTTCAATATTACATTGTGGCGTCTAACTTAAGTTTTAATAATTCTTAATTCTTAATAGTTCTATTAATTACATACATATTCTATTTTGAGGGATATGTAACTCCTTCCGACGTATATAAAATTAAGGCGTTTTGTTTAATATTTGAACCTCAGTGTCCCTAAGGGTTCATTTATTATCTCTTTAATTCTTTTTGTTTCTTGTTTCTTATTACTAAAATTCGTTTCTTTGTTCCTATATCTAAGATACATTTTGTACAATACATACATAGTTAATAAAATGATCACAATGATTAATAAAATTGTCCAAACACTGATATTGTCATAATGTACTCTAGATACTTTCAATTCACTTAAATGTTTTTTGCAGTTGTCCATTAGCTTTACAGCTTGGATGACATCGTCTAGGTCTAGGTGTTCTAATTGCATAGATTTCTTGCTGATTTCATCGTCTTCGGGCTGCGAAAAGTTGAACTGTAGTTCCGATAAGTTTGCGAATTTCTTCGTTACTGTTGGGTCTTGGTAAACTCGAATAATTTCAATTTTTAATTTTAAGTAGCAATCTTCTTTTATTGTGATTACTTTACTTCCAGTTAATGCTAAGTTATTTTCATCTTGGTTGAACTGGACGGTTGCTATTACTTCTTGCAAAAATACAGCAATCCATTTGTTGTTTGTAACTGTTTGAATTTTCGTATTTGTAATTTGTACTGGTTTTGGATCACAATTTTCAAAGTGATTAAAGAATCTTAACAATTGTACTTCACAGGGGCTATCTGCTTGAACAGCAATTGTCGTTAATGATTGGCATAAGTATTGACTCGGTGCTACTTCTTTGCATTTTTCATTCGTGAAGCCATTCTTAAGTTCATTCCGAGAAAGGCACTTGGTTTTAGGACTAATAACTTGGTAGTTGCTAGTAACTTTCATGGGGAAAGCAAATAAATGATAATAATTATAAGTGTTACTTTCTACTATGGGGATTTCTATTAAAAATGTAATTTCATGATTTTTTACATAACCTTTTACTATGGCTATTTCTTCAAATATGAGTATATTGGATTGTAATACTTCAAAGGGTACTTTACTATTAGTTATAAGTTATTTAATCTTTAATAATTCATTTAATAAATCAATTGGCAAAATGTAAAGTGTTGAAGAATCCTTGGGTTACGTCGACACTATTTTTTGAAGTGATGGATATCGCTTGTCGTACTTTGGTAAATCCGTCTACGATTGTTAGAAAGTTTTGTACTTCTACTACCAGAGCGTCTGCATGTAATTTTTGAAAAGGTTCGTCGGGTTTTTGGTTAATATTAGGAGTACTTTTGGGGGTGACCTGTCGTATTTCGCTTTGGCGCATAATGCACATTGGTTAATAAAATCTGTAGTTAATTCCGTCATGTCTTTAAAGTAATACCTACATATGAGTTGCTTGAATGTTTCTATAATTCCACGATGGTTGGTTTTGCCTCGTGTTGATTTCTAATTACATCATTTATTTCAACAGGGTTATCTAGAGTTAATAATTTTCTTGTACATCGAATAATTTTAGGGCCTGAGTTATTAAATAATCTGATATATAATTCTGAAAATCGTTTGTATAGATGTTTGTTGGTGAAATAAAAGTAAAAGCGTTTTTTCTCGGGGGTATATTCTTCTAGAATTTTAATTATTTGTTCCTCATTATCGTCTTTGGTTATTTGGATTATTATCGGCTTTTGTATATTTTACTGGATTAGGTTTTGTTAAAACTTCGGTAACTATGAATTGATTTGGTTTTATGCCGATAGCTTTATTTAAAATTTTAATCGCGGTTTTTGGTTCTTTGTTATGTGTTATTTCGCCCTCGTTCGGATGAGAGGTTAAATGGAGGTCCCGTGTGTGAGTGTTGTCACGCACGTTAAAGATCCCTACCTTGCCTGAAACGGCAAGGGTTCGGCAAAATTCTAAATTTTCAGGCAACAAAAAACTCGCCTCCTGGCCAATGTAGTACTTTCGGGTGGAGCATTGGAAATGTAAATGAACGGTTATGAAGATCCCTAGTAGCGCTTGAATACCGTCGCAATGCGGAATGCTTTCAAGATAAAGCTTCAGGTCTGAGTTCATGGTTGCTATAGTTTAATGGTTCTTTTCAGTTTAATTTGTATTATTTTTGTATAAATTGAAAGTTATTCTTTAGTTTGTATTGTTGCTTTTCAGTTTGGATTGTATTAGTTATTTAAAGAATCGCTATACGTATATTTGTTTGTTTTGTATGTTATAATTACATTAAAGAATTTCTGCTTGGTAATCGTTTCATCAATTGCTGTCGCGTTGAAGTGCGTATTTTTATACTTTGCAGAGGTAATTGTTGCGAATGATTTCAGGTTTTTTCTGAGTAATTTTATGTTAGTAATAATCTCTTGCAATAAGTGCGTTATAATTGTATGTTTTTATTTCAGACTTCTGAGTAATTAAGTGTCGCAGTGACAAGTTGCTATAATTGTCTCGTTAGGTGTTGGGTTAATAAGTGCATAAAATGCTCCTTTATAATTATACAAGTTTGTTGCCTTGAAAATGTCTAAAGTTTCAGGTTTCCTGAATGATGTTATTTCAGTCTTTGTGATAAGTAAATCGTTCTGTTACAATAATGTGCATAGACGTTTATTATTATTATATACTTATGTCAATTTACTGTACTGAAAGTATTTTATACAGCCTTATAAGATTTGATGATTATTGAATTGTTTCAGTAATAAATTGCTGTAATAAAAGAATTGCATTCTATATATATATATATATATATATATATATATATATATATATATATATTAAAGCTTTAGGCTTTGCTGTATAAATTGTAGTAATTTGTGTACAAAATGCGTCTTTATAATTCCTTTGTTAAATAATAAATCTCCTGAGTAAATTCTTTTCAGAAATGGTAAAAATAATAAATTGTGATAAAAATTGCACATAAAAATTGTTCTTACAAAAAAATTTTCTTACTAGTTGTACATAAAAATTTTACTTACTAATTGTTCATAAAAATTTTTGTTACTAATTGTTTATAAAAATTTTTTGTACTAGTTAGTATCAATATTCAGTTGATAATGGTTAGAAAAATGAACTTTTGGTACTTACAACAGTCTGTTTGCCAATTCCATTCTTTTCCTTTTTGCTTCTGGACTTCGTCTATTTTTGTACTCTGTCCAGTTGTTTCTTGTCCCAGATTATGAATAGAAATTCAAGACCGCCAGCTTCTTCGATTTTGGATACTGCTAATGCCTTTCTGGTGTACTAACGACTGCGCCAGTTAGGTTTTGGTCCTCGCTTTTTCATAAAACTTCTTCTAACAAATTTATTTTATACTGAATTACAATGATTAATTTTACAAGTAGGTTATGTTCAGTAACGTTGGCGATCAAAAATATTCTAACTTGACCTTCATTAATTAAATAAATTAAAATTATGGTGAGTAGCTGAACTGACAACAATGTTAAACTTGAGAAGCTCTAGACTGACCGACCCTTTTGGGCTCTCGCGGGTATTTATGCTATCCCTGCCCCTCACATTGTTTGTGGGAACTGCAGAGCTAATGTCTGCTTATTTCTGTATTTAATACAATGTAACAATCTTAATTCTAATAATCGCTGTCTACTGTGACCTGCACCTGCAGTATCACGTTCAGTTTTGAAAACAATGTCTCTTTCCGTTCTCACTGTCTAGCTTGTTTAACTTTCATTAACCTTTTTATTATGTCCTTCAATATTACATTGTTGCGTCTAACTTAAGTTTTAATAATTCTTAATTCTTAGTGGTTTTATTAATTACATATATATTCTATTTTGGGAGATATGTAACTCGCTCTCTTCTGGATTTCCTGAAATTTCAGTCTCCAAAAATATGTCACTTCGTAATCGTTGGCAACTGCTGCGGCAAATTTTATTCTTAATTTGAAAACACTGAGCCAACAAATATTTAATTTCCCAATTTCATCGTCCAAAATGGAATATCTTCATACTGGATTCACAACCCGGAGAAGGCGTCTTTATATCCGGTTTGGCAACTTCGCCTTTGTCTTGGCCTATTGCTTCGATAGAAAAGGTCTTTCCGAAATTTAACGATGTCATACGCGTTACCTCCGTCCGAATCTCCAGCAAGTATTTATGCATCAGGTCAATAAACTACTTCCTCTCTCCATGGTTGATTAATATCACACGCTGTTTAATTTTTGTTCTCCTTGGAATATATTTCTTGTTCCCCTTATTATTTTTTTATTTCTATAATTTTAATTCGTTTAAATAAAATTACGCCTGTACTCTCCCACATGCTCTTCTAACTTCCGTACACCCTACATTTCATTTTCCAATGCTCCACGCAAAGGTACTGCATTGGCCAGGAAGCGAGTTTTTACCTGGAAATTTTGGATTTTGCCGAACCCTTGCCAGTCCAAGCTAGGGTAGGATCTTTAACGTGCGTCACAACAAACACTCCCTGACCTACATTTTAACTCTTATCCGAACGAGAGCGTGGTTTTGTCAAGAATGGTCACTTAACATACTTCAAGCGGTTCGTGTCAGCAATCGAACCCTGAACTTTGGACTTAGTAATCACGCGTAAACTAACTTGTGTGCACTAGCGAATATTCTGTAGTTCCGGTGTAGAGGAAATACCAAACTTCTCTTTCACCCTTCCTTAAAATATTGCATTTTAGGTGGGCGGTTATGTTCACGCCATATTGGCTTTGATCATGATCTCGCATCGTGAATGTGTAAAAGACTTAATTGTATTAAGAACGAGAGTACAACACACACATTTAGAACATACGGTTCGCCTCCCCAGGGAGATCCGCATCAAGTGAACTAGTGCACATCAATTAATCAAGTAAATTAAAATCTTTTCGAAAAGTGTACAAATTGTGCAAGTGTGAGCCGATCTATTATAGACGTAAGTAAATAACGACTTAATAAAGACACGTTTCTAACATAAATAAAACAGGGCTCTTTTTAATACTGACATGGAAAAATTCTGTTAATTAATTCTTGTAATTACTCTGGTTAATTACTTCTGGTTAATTACTTTTTGGTAATTACTTCTTGTTAAATACTGACATGGTAAATGTTCTATTACTGTCTTGTTAATTACGGACATGGAAAATCTTCTAGTTACTGATATTCTAATTGAATCTTAAATGGGATTTTAATTTATGGAATTGGATTCTAATAACGATTTGGATAGTATTTTGGTTTTGATGTCGACTTCCAAATTCGACTCTAAATATTCAGACTGGGCACGAAAACTCATGGTGGATGCAGAGGAACTACAGAACCATTCCAGGTTAGCGATATTGATATAATTTATTACTGAAAACTGTTTTAATTCAATATTTTCCGTATATGTAAGAGACAACAAAACAGTAGTTTTATTGATCAATTTATGAAAAATAATAGGCATCTCGAAACGTTTCAAAGGTCTCTAAATATAAACAAAAAGGCTAGTTTTGCTGGCTTCAATTTCTTAAATCTGGTATATGTAAATATTCTAAAAGGGGAAGATTTTAAAAGTTGTAAATATTTAATCATTATATTGTGTATTGTAGAATTGCTTTATTTAGTTGACTCAGCTAGTTGAGGCAAAAAAAATCGATAACTTAACATTTCACATCATAGGTGTGTTACGTTAATTCGTGGCAGCCACGTTGGGCGCCAAATTTATGCTACGTTGGCTCGTAGCCGTGCGTAACCCAAAGAAAATCAAAGAAATGACCGGGCTCAATCGAAGATTAGGGGGGTTGTAGAAAGCAGACTGACATATGATGTATGCGGCGATAAGGAGTTAGTAACAGTACCTGCAATAAAAAAAATTAAAATAGCAAACCTGCAATAAAAAAGATTATAAGCATAGCAGCAATGAAAAGTCTAAGTTATTCAGTACTTTGTAGAATGTAAATAAAACTGTTTAGATAAACTATATAATATAATCACGATAAAAGCATTACAAAAATTTTTATCACAAAGTAAGGTAATATTGGGGAGTAGCAGAAACGTTTCCTCACACACCAATTAAACATAAATCAGACAAAATATTAACAAAAGATAAATAGATAGGACACAATTGATATGAGTAATTCAGCAGTATTGATTTTTTTCTTTCTTTTTTTTTCGCAGGCAAGTCTATTGTAAAAGGTATCAGAACGACGAAGAATATTGCAAAACAAACGGATAGATATTTACAGTAATAACAAGTATGAAATAGTTCAACTTACACAACCAGGAGCACCGGAAGAGTTTCTATACAATTGGACTAATTCGGCTACTGATAGCCTTGCAGTTGGAGCTGGTGGAGTGTGGGGTGTCCATGGTTCCATCCCATTATCAACTTGAAACTTGACACTACTATCCACTGCAGATTGTTCTTTTACTTTCTGTAACTGATCGAAAGCCTCCTGATAGCTTGGTAAGCCGGATGCCCTGGTGTAGCTTGGCAAAGATTCACAGTCTATTCGCGGGGGTGGAAGTTGTGGTACAACAGACAGGAACACATGCAACACACGCAACTAAGAACAATTAAAGTTAGTATAATTCCGATCCAACCATCCGCCAAGAATTTTTAGTATTGCGGATCTGCTTCAGCAGAAAGAACTTCGTCAACTTCTGAAGCTAATTTTAGTTGGTACAGGCATTGTTTGAATACGGTGAAACATTTAAAAGCACGATCACTCTCACAATCTCGTCTTTAAAAAAACGCACGTGCAGGTCGGGTAAACACGTTCGCCTATAAAGCATCTTTCCTTCAATGTAATCAGAACTACACTCCCTACAGTTAATATACAGCTTTTACTTCACAAGAAAAACAACTAAAACCGTGTCGTGCTTGTTCATGTTTCAAAGCAACCAGGAAACAGTATTTTTAACGTAATTAATATCTAGGAACCAAGCACGAAACTACAACTGCTCATCTGTTTATATTCAACTCGTTGTTATTACAACCGCGTATCGACTCTTATCTAGACTGGTTAATAACATAAGGAACATCTAATAAATGAATGCAACAACCATATCTGCTAATTAATTACAGCGGTTTATCATATTCGATAAGTCGGAAAGTAATTTACGAATAATCCAATTTACAATTCATTCCTTGCAATTTATTTATTAATGAAAATCAATCTTCAAATTATCTACTTTTGATTAATACACACGAGTTAAATTGCATACAAATCTGAATTATTCTGAAGTATTTCCTTTATACAAACAGCGATCCTAAAGAAACGATGTATTTTTAAGTACTCTAACAGAAAGGGAGCGTAAAAAGGTTCAGCTATAAAAATGCCCGTTACAGGTGCTTGCTTGATCAAAAGGGAATAGTAAAAATAAGACAGTATTTTATGAATGCCCAAACGTGGGACCTAATGTAAAGGGGAGTACCACAGCATTTTATGTACACCCAATCGTGGGGCTAAATATTATTACAATATAAAGGGGAAAATAGAAATATCACAGCATTTTGTGACGCCCAACCTAGGGGCTCGTTGATCCTAATAAAAATAATACAGCAATATATATATATATATATATATATATATATATATATAAAATACTCATATTTAGACCAGGGTAGAAAATTAATTAACGACATCAAATAATTTTAATCACCGTGTATAAGGAAGCTTTGGAAAAAAGTACGCGTAATTAAATGCCTAGTGTGAAGATTAAAATCATTCAATTAGAATGTAGGGTTTGTATAGAATTTTATTAGATAATACGTGTTATTAAAACCGTGGAGCATAAAAATTTATTCATTTCATTAAAAATAAGGGATTTAAATTATTCACTAGACGATTTCTATAAAAAGAAGCAGAATTAAAATGCTCAACGTGTATTTAATTTAATTGTTCCAAGAAACAAATAGAAATTACGTGCGAAATTTATATTGATTAATTCAATTTTTAAGTAACGGGTATTAAACAAAGTGTACAGATAATAATTAGTATTTAATTAGTATTCGCTAAAAATTAAAGGGTAGAAGTCAATGCCATTCATTATTAGTTTAATTAAAGTTAATTGAACCATTAGTAATACATAATATGCATAAAAGCTTTAAAAAAACCCCATAATACCAAATATGAGACGCGTTGCTAGCATACAAATCTATCAAAAAGGTTAAATAAATGAAATATCCAAATCGTAGAAGTATTACGATTGAACACCTGCGTATTTTTAAATATCAAAGTTCTAATAAATTTGAATAGATAAACATGCAGCTTCTACGTATATTGGAAACGGTCGGATAAACCGTAGCTTATATTAACTGGAAGGCTAGATACGGGGTTATTTAACTCAAATAGGAATCCACGTGGATTGAAATAGCCCATAATAAAGAATATCGATTTGTACCACTCAGGCCAGGGTAGAAAGAGACGGATGAAACGCGCAAGGCAGAGACACGAATAATAAAAGGCGGGATTTGAGCAACGTCACGAGGTTTACGATTGGTGAAAATAAGATGTAGATATGAGAGGTAGAAACAACAATTTCGAGATAAAAATTAATTAGTTGTTTGCAGACGCGTTGCGAGCCGTGTGGAAAATTTCTTAAATTTTCAACTGGCGCGTGTGCAAATTTTTAGAATCGCTGTGCCGGACTGTCGAAAAGGGAACATAGAATGCGAAATTCTGAAAACTGTCCGTTGCGGAACAAATCCGACGTGCAAGCGCGCTATTATATAAACCCGTGTTTATAGGAGTTTCGCTCTTTTAGATTTTCGATTTTTATTCAATACTTTAAAACAGTTTGCTTTTTATTTTTTGCTGTTATACCATGCTTCAAGCAGAATACGTGCTACGATAAAAGTTATTAAGTGCATTTAGAGAAGATACAAGGTAATAAAGTCTAGTTATATTTGCGAGTATTACTGTACCAATTATCGAAATTAGTAACGATAAATGAATAAACAAAAGTATGCAGTTTTGGGTATAGCGTGAACGAATTATGAATTGCTTTGCTATTTTTCGGGAGTGAGTAATCAAGGGGTATTTGTAAACGTGATTGGATCCACAAAACAAGATTTAGATATACATAGATGAGTTCCTGAGAAGCCCTGAAACAATTTTAGATGAATGGTGGTGTAGAAAAATTTTAAAAGCGGTCAGAATCTGAGGACGTAAACATAACCCAGTTGGAATGGTGAAATTAGCAAGGACAATGTACATTGAAGCCACAAGTGCAGTAACCTTCAGGTAAATTATGCATTTTGTTCGATCTTTGATGTTTTGGTGTGTGTTGAATATCTTTATAATTTATTTGATAAAAAATGGACAGTAGTGAATTTGTACAAACAACAAATTTTTAATTTTAAGGTGAAATTTTCTTGTTTAAGTAGAAAGGAGTATTTAGCAGTTTATGTTTTTGATTATGATGAAAATTTGGGTCTGTCTTTGAGCTCAATTAGACTAACCTGTTTAATTAACGTAAAGGGGTGGGAGATGCTCCCTTTTATTCAGACTTAAGTCTGCAAATATTGTTAAATTAATTAGTAGGCATCCTACAAGGACTTTAATTCTGGATGCAAATTAAAATGATGACAAATTTAATCTTGAAATTTTATGATACTAAAATTTATGCTACAATTTAATTTTGAAATTTTAATGTATTATGAATATTGATGTAAATAGAGTTAACGTGGATGTTTGTGGTAGGAATGTGTTTTTTTTTTTATGAATGAGGATGAAAGTTTTAACTAGGTGAGCAGCCGAGGCTCGAATATCTTTTTACTCTGGTGAGGCTTTTGTAGGTTTCACAGCAATATATATATATATATATATATATATATATATATATATATATCTATATATGTTTTTGTTTAGCTTGTAATCACTGTATATATTTATGTTCTAGTTTAGCTTATAATCACTGTATATATTATGCTCTATCTTAGCTTGTAATCACTATATATATATATATATATATATATATATATATAAACTAATTGACCTTTTTATATAAATATTGGGATAAATTTCGTTCGATTAAAGTTTGTGGTTTAGTTTAAAACATTTATTCAACTTATATATATATATATATATATATATTGGAATTAATAAGATGAAATAATAACTTAGACTTTTTAAGTAAAGCCCAAATGATCATTTCAAATCGAGCTAGTAATTGAAAGAAGGAAAATATAAGGCCTTGGACAGGACTTGAACCTGCATCTCAGTTTTGCCGGAACTGTGCGTTAACCAATTACGCTACCGAGGCCGATGGTTATAATTGGGAAATTTACAAATCCCAATCGTGTACAGTACCATATATAAACCTAACTTTCAATTATGTTTAGCATTTTTGTCAATCATGTATTATATATATATATATATATATATATATATATATATATAAACGAGGGCCATTTTTTTTCAACCTCCGATCGCTCCGTGCAGACGCTACGCGGGTAGCAGAAAGCGGACATGCGCTGTAGGCGACTGCGCAGCTTTTGCACTACACACTCCGCCATTGTTGACATTCAGGCGTCAGTCGGCGTTGTGCTACAGCCACGTAAACATGTCCGCTGTTATTGATGATCCCGCCAAGTGTGAAGTGCAAAGTGTGATTCGTTTTCTACAGGCTGAAGGCCATAGTGCTGCAGAAATCCATCGAAGAATGAGTCGTGTGTATGTGGAAAACTTCATGAGTTGTTCTGATCCACGACAATGCCCGTCCACACACTGCTAGAGCAACTCAACGGCTTCTCGAACAATTTGGATGGGACATTTTCGATCATCCACCATACAGTTCTGACTTTGCATCAAGCGATTTTCATCTTTTTCCTGACCTGAAGACGTGGCTTGGTGGGAAGCGCTTTCAAACCAATGAGGACCTTCAAACCAACGTCAAGGATTAAATAAATTCAATGGCGGCAGCTTTCTTTGAACAGGGTATTGAAAAGCTTGTCCACAGATATGACAAATGTCAATCTCTTCGGTGATTATGTCGAAAAGTAACCGTAAGTGTACCAATCTTTTGGTAATAAAATTAATGTTTTATATGAACTTGTCTTTTATTTATTGCCTATCGGAGGTTGAAAAAAAATGGCCCTCGTATATATATATTATCTACTTCATTCTAACTGTCAAAATAAAATCAAATTCATTGTTATCCAAATATTGTCGCCTAATAATTTTATTAACAGAAACGCACGCGGATAACAATTCGAATCAGGTTCAGCTTCAGCACTTGCTACTCGCAGTTTAAAATTCCGGTAAGATTTGAATTGCTTTTTTGCAGTTACACTATATTTTCGCCGTACAATGGACTTATACAATGAATAACTTGATTTGAATTTAACACATAATAAAACTTAATTGAAAAAAGGTTCAGATAGTGTGAAATTTAAAGCTTTTAGTCTGTGAAGGTAGTAACTTTGTCGTATTGTTGTAAGTAATGGTCCAAGACAGTGGTAAAGTGTTAAACTGGTAGTTTTATATAGGTGGTTATTTTTCACGATGCACTTAATGAGATTAAAAAGCTCTTTACCGTTGACTTTCATAGTCGTTAAACACAATGTGAACAAATATTGTAACCCTTATACTACAAAAATGGGTTATCACAAATATGATATAAACTGCCATTAAGTAAATTAAAAAGTATTAATTTGAATTTACCACAGAATATAACATTTTAATATTGAATCTGTATCAATGCTATCATCTGTTAATGGTCGAAGTATATGTTCTTCCAAGACGCATTTCAATGCGAATGATATTGCAAGGAATTTTGTAATTGTGGTTTTTGGCTTTTATTTCTATTAAATACAAGTTTAATAATTATTCTTTACAATCACAAATATTCACAAAATCTTGTCTACTTTAACACTAGCTTGTAAGAATTAATTTAATCTTTTAAGTACGATAATTAAGCACCATTGTGACACATATCTACTGGTCATTCATTTATCAAACACATTTGTATTCACGTAAGCAAATTTATCTGTACATTAATTTACGTACATCGAACGTTATTAAGACGTAGTTCAAACTAGTACTGATCTATCGCAACGGGACTTGCGCTTATATAGAATAATCCTTCATTCTAGTAAAAACGAGAAAACATCTAGATCAAGATCAAGATTCAAGATACCCGTTATTTATCCTTCTTAGCGATTGACAGATATGATTGTAATTCGGTACCTACGAATCATTTTTTCTTATCGCTAAACAGATATGGGGCCGATTTAGTAAAACCAATTAAACGTAATTTTCAGTGTTCTATATACTTCTTAATTACTGATACACTGACCCCTCTTAAAACTATCCTGTTTCAAGACATTTCTCGGGACAGAAGCTAGATGTATCTGAGGATAAAACAATCGAAGCCATTCTTACATTCTTCATATTAATGGAAGTAGCAATTGACATTTCTAATAACGGATTGCATAGTAAGATTTGGGCCCTTGTCCTCTGGAATAGTACTACACTGCAGTCCAATCTATCGAGCCCACGACCAATCTTAGATATGGCCACTAATGCCCTCCACAGGTTTTGGTAACTGGGTTTACCGGAGGATAATTGCTTTGTCACTAGGTAATAAATGCGACGACATCAATCTCTAAGGTATATGGTTTTTCCCACCTCTAGTCGGGACCACCAAATTTTCCTTTGAACACCGTAGAAATCCCTTGGATCGTATTGAGATGCGCTGCTACGCAATGCGCAAGAAAATATTTTGATCACACATTAAATAGATCCTAGTTACCCTTTTCGGTAGTCCTAAACCTCACTTTGACGGTACCCATGTATACGGACATGAACTATTCACAATTTAGACTAAAACTTAATCCATTTTTTTGGCTCCCTACTCGCATGTGTTTACCATGTTCTCCGCATTGTCGTAGTCGACACTGTCGCAACATGCTGGCCTGCTAATGTGCACGATTATTGTTCTGCTTTTATGGAGCTTAGAATTCAATATGCGACACCGTTGATTCATTTCAGTACTTCCTAAGAACCATCCTAAATTGTTTTTAACTCTGGCGATAGTCAATGCCTCCATCTGGAATTGTACAATCTTACGTGGTCTTCCGTTTAAAAACCAGACTCTTGCGTCTTGATGTGATATCAGGTCGTCATCCGGTCGCTCGCATCTGAATATTTTTTCTTATATCTCCATGGATGTCTTGCATTTTCCACTTGAGTTTTACAATACAACTTTCGCCTGCATCTTCTTCTTCAAGCTTCATACTGAAATCCAGATCACATGGTAAATGTATCTGATGTCCCAGCATAACACATGCACGAGTCTGTCTAGTATTCTCGTGAAAAGCAGGCAAATAAAACTAGGTGTATGTAGTGCTGCCAGCCCCTTTGGTGTCCAGAGACTTTCTTGGAGAGATACTCTTCAATATTTGATTCTTGCGTTCTACCATACCATCCGATTGAGGGTGCTACGGTGTCGTTCTGGTCTTTCTTATTTTTAGTCACCGGCAAATTTCTTGAATTAGTGCCAACAATTTGTGCCCTGGTTCGCGCCTAGTCCAAAAGATATTTCAAAAAGGATCTTTGACTAATACGTCAGCGACAACTATTATTTCCGAGTTAAGTATGGCATACACCACAGTCTATTTTGTAAAATAGTCTATGGTCATCAAATATAATTATTTCTAGAGTCGGTTTCGGGGAATGGGTCGGCGATGTCAACTGCCACTCTCTCAAACGGCTTTCCTACGTTATATTGCCTCATGGGCGCCTTTCGATTACCCAACGGCGCACATAACTGACACTTCCTGCGTCATTCCTTGACGTTTTCTTGCAGCCTATTCAATAAAATCCTTTCTTGACGCCGAAGTGTTCTTTCGACGTCCCATTATGTACATGTCCTGAAACCTTGGACACCTGGCTTTTGGGAACCACCACCTAAAGCGTGCTCACAGATCCATGATTCCTTTCACAAGATCGCATTAAGAATCCATCCCCTAACTTCAAGGTATCTCACTGTGTCCAGTACATTCAGCATGCAACTTATAGGGCTAAGATTTTTCTACGACGGATGCTCTCCTTTAATTAGCCAATCCATAATGACGGCTAAGTCTGGATCATTCTCTTGTTCGTTTCTCAGCTGCTTTGGGTGCCAAACATCATTAATAACGGTTGTCTGACAAAGAAGATCATATTTCGTCTTTAGGCGTAAACAATGATTACAATCTTCAGGACGAAGATGTTGCTACAACGCAACTACATTACGGTGAGTTGAGCTCGCTCAATGTTCAGTGTCGAAATTGTACTCCTGATCTTGCGACCTGTCCTTCCTGGTTCTTTAACTGCAGTAGCTACTACAGCGCTGCGTGATCTGTTCTCAGGTGAAGCGTTAGGATATAGAGATACCTATAAGAATGATTTTCACTACAGCCAACCGTCCTTTCCTCACAACGCAGTGCTTTCTTTTCGGTTTCGAGAGCACATTGCTGAAATAACCAATCATTTTTTCTTGTCAGTCCTGCATCTGAAACAACACACTTTCAATGACAACACTGCTTTTATCCATGTCCAATACGAATTTGTCTTTCGACCTAGTGTAACTTAAGGATCGGACCTACTCCCAATAAATGTTTTAGCTGCTGGAACACATTTTCACAACCTTTGTCTCACACCCATTCATGGCCTTCTCGTGTTAATTTAATCAACAGCTTGGCAACATTCCCAAATCCACAAACAAATCTTCTGGAATATGTGCGCAGTCCTAGGAAACTGCGTGGTTGGCATTTGTTTTTGGCCGTCGACCATCCTTCCCCGATCCTAACTTTTTCCGGGTATGCCTAAATTCCATTTCGTGAAACTAAATGTCCCAGGTATTTACCTCCTCACCAAGCAGATGGAATTTTTTTGGTCTCAGCTCAAAATTGGCTCCTCTCAATGTTATAAACACATCCTACAATTTGGTCAAGGGTTCGTTGAATGTCTCCCCAATCATGACCCCGTCATCCAAGTAAACGTGACATGTTTCTATAACAGTCTACGTAAAATGTAATCGATTAAACCTTTAAAGGTGACAGGAGCGTTGCAAAGTCCAAATGCCATCACTGTAAATTGCCATATGCCAGTGCCAATAGTGAAAATAGTTTTCTTACGATCTTCGGAATCATATATCTACTTTCCAGTAGTTACTTTTCAAGTCCAAGATTGAGAACCACCGTGACCCAAAATTTCGGGCGTCCGAATGTCGTTGCCGGCCACTTCCTAAACGTGTACCACCGCTGAGTTTGCAATTGTTCTAGTGGCACCTGAATCAACTAAAAACTTAAAAATCCTATAGTTATACTGTCGATGTACGTAGATACTGTCGTCGTATCTAGTTCGCGTAATGCGGATGATGTTCTCCGGTACAAAATCCGCACCGGTCGACTTTTGCCCCGCATCGTCGAACCCTTTAATTTTCCGACTTCTTTTGTTCTTTGGGTTATTTGCACTGTCACTCGATGTTCTTAAATTCTCAGCAATTCCAGCAGTTTGGTCATTTCTCATTTGGGTGCTGGTCACGATAAACCCGTCGAATCGTCTCCTTCATGTTTAATTATTCCTGTTCTTTTCCAGAGCATTCATCTTTGACAATGCAACGATGCGATGAAGAAATCAATTAGCACTTTGTACCCGCTCATGGCCCTTATTTTGGTGCAAGAGGAAATTTAAAGGTTTTGCAAATCCTTTAATTACTGGTGTTTTGACGTACAATTCGTTTAAAAGATTGAGGGATACATTAACTTGATTTGATAGTGTTACCTCGAGTCAGTTGTTACGCTCCAGTAACGTTACAGCCACACCCTGAAACACATCAAATTAATTAACAGATACAAAAACCATTTATGGTCCGTTAATACAGATTGCAGAAATAGCATGGCACAAGGCAAACAACATATATACATATATACAAATACAATAATTTAAACGACATTAATTATTGGTAAATATTTACAAGTACAATATTGATAAAGCAGCTTATTTGGGACTTTTATTAACTGCTAAAAAAGGAACAAAGAAAATCATACAAACACAAACAACTTAAATCTAACAAATGTCTGTCCACTCATAATACACATAAGTCCTTATATACACTATTGTTCAACTTAAAACTAACTAAAACACTCGTGGACGTGATGGCGTTGTTTTCCGTCCCTAAAGTCGAAGAGAAGGCGCCATTTCAACGGTGGTCCCGGAATTCGTGACCTAGGGCTTCGTACAGCTCTTTGAATTCTCGGTTAGAGGCCTTGTGGATGGGGGGGTGGCGAGGGTCGGTCGGCAGGACATTATCGATCCGGGTGTCGTCGTAGAGGATACAGTCGGAGATGTCAATGGTTCTCAGCCACCAGCGGGTGGTGTCGACTGATGATAGCGGTGCTGGTGCAGCTGGCTGCGGCAGCAGAGGTAGTATCTTCTTTTTGGAAGCGTCGTTTGTTACGGCGGTGCTTCCTAAGAGCAACAGCAGAGGATTTTCCCATGGACGATACTGGTACGATACTTTATAGTAGTCTGTACTTAAGGATTAGTGTGCCCGGGATATAAGATCACCGGAGGGTGTAGCGGCTGGAATCGCTATCCACCAGCAGGGTGTAATGTTGGGATGAATATCGACCAACGGTGTGGTGTTGAAGTGTGTTACTCGGATGAAAAACGACGAGTGCCACAATAGTCTCTCTCTTTCGCTCGTCGAGCTTGACCCTCTCAGAGTCAACTTCCCTAAACAGCCTGAATCTTGGGATTTTTGCTGCTTGAATGTAATTGCTTGAATTTTGTTTATTATTTAAGGCTGTATCGTTGGTTTCGGTCTTGGTCTAACTCGTTGTAGAACGCTGTCTGTCGGCGCAATGTTGCGTATGGTCGGATGCTCGGGGTTGTCAATCTTTTCAAATGTGTTCTCTGCCAGCACCGCAAACGTCATGGAATGTCATGAACTGCAAGTCGTTTCGTTTGGTGTCGTTTCTGACATACCATGGAGCTCCTATGATTAGTCGAAGTGCGTTGTTTTGGAAAGCTTCCAGTCTAGATTTGTTTGCTCTTGTTAAGTATGTGTGCCAAGCCTCTGACACATAGCTCAGGATTGGTCGAAGGTACATTTGATATATCTGTAGTCGTAAGTCCAGTGGAATTTTGTTTCTGCTGTTTAAAGTTGGGTGGCGGCTCCGTGGCGTAGTGGTATGTGTGTGACTACTACGCCCAAGGTCCCGTGTTCGAATCCCGACACGGTCCGCTTGAAAAATATTAGGCAAGCATTTTTCACAAAAATACACCCTCGTTCGGATGAGAGGTAAAATGGAGGTCCCGTGTGTGACTGTTGTCACGCGCGTTAAAGATTCCTACCTTGCTTGGAACAGCAAGGGTTCGGCAAAATTCCAAACTTTCCAGGTAAAAAAAACTCGCTTCCTGGCCAATGTAGTACCTTCGGGTGGAGCATTGGAAAATCACATGTAATGTTTAAAGTTGGGTGTAATAGTCCTTTTATCCTCCGTGCTTTGGATGGAATATGTTTTGTGTGTTGGTTGAAGTAGAGTTTTCTGTCGGTGTAGACGTCCAAGTATCGGATGTTGGTTTGCCACCGTAGTCTTCTACCCATTAATGTTGGAGGTTAGTGTAGTGTTGGTTTACGCTTGGAAAATAAAATTGTTTCAGTCTTGTTTGCGTTGAGTTTCATTCTCCAAGTATAGAACCAATGCGACAGAGTCCATTTGTCTTTGAATTTTAGATGTTGCGGTTACAGGGAGAAGGCCATCCGACAGCAGGATGGTGTCGTCAGCCTAGAAGGCGCATCTCACATTCCTCTCAGTTGGGAAATCATAATGGTATGCGTTGAACAGGGCGGGTTATAAGCAACCGCCCTGTGGTACGCCTGCTTGGATTGGTGTGGAGTCTGAAAGTTGGTCTTCCACTTTGACTTGCAGCGACCTTCCACTAAGGTAGCTGGCCAGTAGTCTCTGATAGCTGGATGGAACTCGGTGTATAATTTTTAGTTTGTAAAGCAGTCCAGCATTCCAGATTTTGTCGAAGGCCTTCTCCATTTCTAAGGAAACCGTTACGGTGACTTTCTCCTGTTATAGTTGTCGGATACGTAATCGACTAGCTTGATAATGTGTTGCGTCACCACTTGGTGTTTCCTAAATCCAAACTGTGCCTCTCTTATCTTCAGGTGTGGTTTTAGACGATGTAAAAGTAGCCTTTCGGAGATCTTCGCCATGGAGTTCGGCAAGGATATAGGACGGTAGTTTTTGGCTTCTGTTTCGGTTTTCCCCGTGATTGATTGGGGTTAAGGAGGTTGATATAAATGTGTGATAAAAATATAAATATGCAAATTACAATGAAGGACCAATTGCTTTTATAGCAATAACGATAATGGTGGAGCGGTTATGTAATAACTAAAGACAACTACCAACTAATTAAGGAAGGGTATAAATACCTTAAGTCCTGCGCCGCTGGGGCAATAGACACTTTCACGCACAAAAGCTTTTACGGAGAACCAGAAACACGCACGAAAATGGTGTCGGTCTCGCTTTGAAAGCTCTAACACAATCGTCCTTTTTCAAGGGTTCGAAGGCGACTTGCTTCTTTAAAGGCTCGAGTGCGACTGTCACTTTATGCACTGTTATTGCCGGTATATAAAATGTTTCACTCAAACTGTAGGATGCACGCACAAAGTATTTATTGTCACAAAATACCGAATTGTTCGATGACGACGTAACATACCGCCCACCAAATTCATAGAATTTTGAAAAGGAGGGAAGTAGGTTGGGTGAAGGAAATCACATGGGATTTGACCTTGCTAGGAAAGGAGGTAACGAAAGATAGGGTGGTGCACTACAGCGAGCGATATTACCAACTATGCAAAGAATAAAATATATATGTAAATAAGCAAATATGTAAAATAATATACTACTATACATGTAAAAATGTGTATATACATCTAAACATAAAAATAAAATTAAAATACCGGTAGCGGCGCTAGTTTGACCAAAGGTCGTTTTAGTGTGCCATGTGCCGTTTTGACTTCAGCGACACGTATAATACCGTCCGCACCGGGAAAAGTATTAATAATACGACCAAACTTCCATTGAAGTGGAGAAAGCTGGTCGTCCTTGACGAGGACAATAGTGTCCTTTTCCACTTGTCGGACACCTACCTTAGAGTGCCATTTAACCTTCTGGTTCAGAGTATGTAGTACTCATGGCTCCAGCGAGCCCAAAAATCTTGGTGGAGTTTTTGCAGGAGTTTCCACCTGCTTTTAATGGTACAACGTTGGTTAAATGGTCCTCATCTGGTGGTGCAGAAAGAGGCTCCATAGTTAGGAAATGACCTGGTGTTAGGCAACGCAAGTCATTTGGATCCGAACTCAAAGCGCAGAGTGTCCTTGAATTTAGCAAAGAATTCAATTTGTGTAAGAACTGTGTACAGTTCCTCAAAGGTAAGTTTTGTTCGCCGATTACGCGAGATAGGTGTGTCTTTACCGACTTAACACCGCTTTCCCACAAGCCACCGAAGTGAGAGGCGCTAGGTGGATTAAACGACCACTTTATCCTTTCTGAGGTTACTGCACTATGCAGATAACTCGTAAGCTGACGATAGGCACCTACAAAATGAGTACCGCAATCGCTAAATATTTGAGAACAGCGTCCTCGACGTGCTATAAATCGTCGCAAAGCGGCAAGAAACGCGTCTGCCGACAAATCCGAAACAAGTTCAATATGTGCTGCCTTAGTGGCAAAACAAACAAAAATACAAATATAGGCCTTAAGAGTTTTAGAGCCTCGCAGGCGGTTAGCCTTTATTAAAGAGGGCCAGCAAAATCAACACCAACAATACTGAACGGTTTGATTTGGGTAATACGTGCTGCCGGTAGGTCTCCCATAGGAGGAGTTACCAGGACCGGTTTGGTACGAAAACATCTATGACAGGATGATAAATAATTTCTGATTGAATGTTTAATAGAAAGGATCCAGAAATTCTGTTGGATAAGATACGCTGTGGTATTAACACCGGGATGGCAATACCTTTCATGAGTTGACAGAATGATAAGTTCGGTTAATCGGTGCCGCTGAGGCAATAACGCAGGAAACTTTTCGGAATAGGAAAGCGAAGAATGTGTCAAGCGCCCACCTACTCTTAAGATGTTTTGTGGATCAACAAATGGAGAAAGTTTTCGCAAGCTTTTAGGTAACTTACGGTTTGCCTTGATCGAAGCTATTTCCTTTGAAAATGTAACATTTTGTACATGCCGAACGATAATCATGAGAGCATTGTGTAGTTCAATGTCTGTTAAGGGACCCGTATGACGTTGAGCCATGAGTTTAGAAAATCTATAAATGTAAGCCACGATGCCTTGGATTTTATATAACGATGAAAAGCGACTTAGTAAAATGTCAATGACGTTTGGATCTGTTTGAGCGACAAATGTTAGGATCTTCTTTTCCGTAGTTACCTCAGCAATTGAGGTTGACAATGTTGGTTGAGGCGGCCACGAGTCACTAGGGTATGAAGCCATTCAGGCCCCGCCCACCATAGCGAACATGAAATAACCGCGCTTGGCATTAATCCCGAGATGCAGGATCAGCCGGATTATGCGAAGATTTAATATAAAACCATCGACTAGGTGCAATGATTTCTTGAATGTGGCTAACACGGTTTGCCACAAAAGTTTTCCAACGAAAAGGTGGAGAACGTATCCAAGTGAGAGCGACCGTAGAATCACTCCACGCTGAAACATCGGAGATTTCAATCAAGCCTTGATAAGACCGAATGGTAAAAGAAAGTAAATCGGTTAATAAAACGGCGGCACATAATTCCAAACGTGGAATTGAAATGCGCTTAATTTGAGCTACTTTGTTTTAGCGGTTACAAATTGTACAGTTATTTTTCCAGTAGTTTGATTTATGAACTGAAAATATACTACCGCTGCATACCCTACCTCGCTAGCATCGCAAAACCCATGCAAATGACAAGTAAACGGATCCGAAGGGGGTAAACAACGTGGTAACTTTAATGACGATAATAACGGCAACTCTTCTTGGTATTGCTGCCATTGAGACGAAATGTCTGCTGGTGGGATGTCATCCCAATTTAAACCTAACATCCACAGATGCTGGATTAGGCGTTTTGCAAAAAGTGTTAGTGGGGCTAAAAATCCTAATGGATCATATATTCTGGCAACTTGTGAAAGTATGTTGCGCTTTGTACATATTTGGTTTAATGGTTTAACCCGAAACGAGAAAATATCTTCTGTAGGTGACCATTGAAGACCTAATATTTTTATTGATTCGTCCGAATCGAAATCGAGAGAAGTATATTGGCAAAAATCTGACGGAATGCCTTCCAAAATAGAAACTGAATTAGAACTCCATTTTCGAAGTTCAAAACCAGCCAAATGTAAAAGTCGAATAAGTTGATCTTTAATTTCGCGGGCCGATTGTATAGAATCTCCACCGGCGACAAAATCATCAATATATAGATTTGACCGTATAGCCTCAGCGGCTAACGGAAACCTTTGCCTTCGTCAATGGCTAATTGCTGAAGAGTCTTTAATGCTAGATAAGGCGATGACTTAATACCATAGGTCACTGTATTAAGCTGATAGGTCTGAATGGGTTCTTCTGCGGAGAACCGCCAAACAATTAATTGAAACTTTCGATGTTTTTCGGTAACCAAAATTTGTCGATACATTTGGCGAACATCACAAGTAAAAACGAAACGATGAGAGCGAAATTTAAGTAAGATTGACGAAATGTCATTTTGGAGACTAGGTCCAGCCAATTGAGTGTCATTAAGTGACACGTTGTTTTAGCCTTTGCAGAGGCGTCAAAACCACACGAATTTTAGAAGTATGACCTTCTTCTTTAAACACAGGGTGATGGGGTAAAAATAATTATCGTTCCCAACGGGCGGAGAATCGAGTAATGCCATATGACCCGCATCAAGATAGTCCTGCATGAAATTGTTGTATTGGTGCGCGTAGCTCCGGTTGAGCATGCAATTTGCGCTCCAACGAAAATAGTCGTTTTTAGCCATGTCAAAGGACTTATCAAAACGGGCAAAGTATCGTTGAACGGTAACGCAACAATAAAACGACCGCTAGGGTCACGAGAAAACGTGTTTTCAAAATCAAATCTGCCTTTTCTTCTTCCGGAGAAGTATAAGGCTTGGATGGCAACTCTTCTATCTCCCAAAACCGCCTTAGGGTCTGGTCGATAGGATCTTCTACAGAAGTAAAAATGCTTGGACAGTATCAGACTGCAAGCTTTTGTGGGACCAATAATAGTCCAACCAAAAATTGTATTTATGGCGGCAGGCTGAAGAAATTTGCCATGTATAACACCGCCATTGATGATGAACGGATAAACATCTGCTCCAAGGAGCATGTCAATGGTTCCTGGGAGTTCCAGGTCGGGTCTGCAAAGTGCAGGCCGCATAAGTGTTCCCAATTATTAGGAACTTCAACGCTAGGTAATTTGCCAGATATTGACGAAAGCACAAAAGTTGTGACTTCTAGAGATTTTTCAGAGTCTAACATAGAGCGAATGGTGCAGCTGACGGCACCCTATTGACTGCTGAAGTTGTCTGCCCAAGTCCATAAATCGGAACTTGAGAACGTATGCGTGGAAGCCAAAGTTTGCTCACGCAATCGTCTCGAATAAAGCTAGCTTGGGAGCCAGGGTCTAAAAGTACCCTGATCGGTTTGTATCTACCAGAACGATCTTGAACTTCCACAACAGCAGTGGAGAGTAAGACAGTAACCCCAAGATTTGAATTCGTCTGTGAAGACAAAACATTTGCCGGAATAGGAGAGGCTGACTGCGTCCTATTGGCATTTTTATGCATAGGTGTAGCGATCGGTTCAGCTGAACGGCTAGAAGCAGGTTGCGATTCAAAATGTAGCAAGGTATGATGCGGCTTGGCGCAAGTTCGACAGGAATTATAAGATTTGCATTGCATGGACGCATGGTCTGTTCGTAAGCAATTTAAACAAAGGCGTAAGCGTTTGACAATGTCGAAACGTTCCGTCGGAGTTTTCTTTAGAAACGATTGACATCTATAAATTAAGTGATTGCCTTTGCAGGAAGGACAATGGTGCGAAAATGAATTATTTGAGTCACTGGAGCTACTTGGTGTGTCCAGTGAAACTACGTTAGAAGAAACTCTTGGTTTAAATTGAAACGCTGAGGATTTCTTAGGCACTGATGTGTGAGATGTATGGACAGTCGTCGAATAAGAAACAGGTGCGGTTGAAGAAAAGGTTTCCAACGCTGCACATTGTTGGGTTAAAAAATATCTCAAATCCTCGAAATTAGGTATTTGCTTCGGATCCGATTGGAGTTCGAAGCGTTTTCTAGTGAACGGATCAAGTTTTCTAAAAGCAAATCGACCAGAATAAAGTTCCAATGTTCAGTGGGAAACTTTAAGTTAGTTAGAACAGCAAGGTTCTCCGAAAAACAATCAATAAGTGCCCTAAGTTTCTTAGGGTCTTCTGATTTTAAAGGTGAAAGTCTTTCATTGCTTTCCAATGCAAAGTTGCCAATAAACGCGGATTGCTAAATCTCTCACGCAAGGCGTTATAGGAAATAATAAAATTATCCCCGAAATGGGTACAGATTTAACGATTCTTAAAGACTCCCCGGTACAACAACTGATAAGATAATTTAATTTTTCGATATTGGACAGCGACGCGTTATTATAGACCAGACTGTCAAATAAATCGATGAAAGATGAAAATTCAGTTACCTCATTATTAAAAATTTGGAGCTTTAACGGTAACAATTTTGATACCGTGCTGCTTGGAGCATTTTCTGTAATTTGTGGTGCTTTCATTTCTTGCATCGTATCGAGATGCAGCAGTATGAAAAAATAAGCGGAATCTACTTCCTTCCGTACAGCGTTGTAATTTAATGATTCTACCTCGTCACAGGAGGCCAAGACAGCGACTAAAATTGTATTGAAATTTGCATAAAGGTCAGTTATTCCCCTTGTTTGAATAAGGAACAACGTTCTTAAAGTTGTGTCACTTTGTATAGAATTACAAAGCTCAAATATTTCTAAAATCCGTGTTTTCAGTAATTGGAGTTCTACCACATGTGCCTTCTTCGGAGCCATAGTTATTTTGTTATTTTGAAAGATCTACACTAAATGCTATAAAACCGTAACGCTCAGATGTACGCGAAAAATGTTAAAATATTATGATTGTTCAAAGCACGAAAATGTAAAATAGGGTATAACCAATAAATCACGTTTTATGACTAACGGTTCGTCAATGTGGTCTTAAAACGAGACGTCGAAAACAAGGGTTTGTCAAACAAAGCGCGAGGATAAGATGTACCGCTTTACAACCCGGGCGGTTACGGTCGGCCTTTACATCAAAAGCTCACAGAAACGTTTAAAACATGTGGCTTAACATATTTGCCGAAAGATGCAACTTTACAACCTTATTCCTCTGCAGATGTTTTCAATATTGTAATACAAAACGTGCAATAGCTTTTAAATACAAAGCAAATCCCTTTACCTTTCTTGTTTAAGAAGTATAAAGCGATTTATAGTTTTCAGGTTGCTTTCTGTTTTATGCCGCTAAAATGAATTTAAAACTGAAAACTGACAAATTTTATATTATGAATTTCTTTGTAATTAAAACGCTTGCTGGTTTCAATTACGGCGAAATCGCTTAATTTAATCTAAAGACAGTATAAATAATGTTTACACATTTTAACCCGCTAAATATGGGCTTTAACACAAATTTAAAACTGAAATATTAATTAATTAAAAGCTCGCTTGAATGCAATGTGATATTTAATTTAGGACATGCGTATACCACAGGACTAATGAATCCGGCTCGAAGGACCAATGATTGATTGGGGTTAAGGAGGTTGATATAAATGTGTGATAAAATATAATATGCAAATTACAATGAAGGACCAATTGCTTTTATAGCAATAACGATAATGGTGGAGCGGTTATGTAATAACTAAAAGACAACTACCAACTAATTAAGGAAGGGTATAAATACCTTAAGTCCTGCGCCGCTGGGGCAATAGACACTTTCACGCACAAAAGCTTTTACGGAGAACCAGAAACACGCACGAAAATGGTGTCGGTCTCGCTTTGAAAGCTCTAACACAACCGTCCTTTTCAAGGGTTCGAAGGCGACTTGCTTCTTTAAAGGCTCGAGTGCGACTGTCACTTTATGCACTGTTATTGCCGGTATATAAAATGTTTCACTCAAACTGTAGGATGCACGCACAAAGTATTTATTGTCACAAAATACCGAATTGTTCGATGACGACGTAACACCCCGGCTTGGGGATCATCACAACTGTTGCATGTTACCGTGTCAGTGGAAAGTATTTTAAGTGTAGGATGCTATTGTAGTTCGTGTTAGTCGTGCCAGTGTGGGTGTGGTGATGTTGCGTAGGGCTTCGTTGGTAATGCCGTCTGATCCAGGGGCTTTCTTGCGGTTCTGTGCTGTTATCGTCAGTTTTATTTCCTTTGGGCTGATAAAAGGAATGTCATCGTCGGAGTCTTCCTGCAGGAGTCGAACGATGGTTGTTCGAATAGTTTTTGTTTTGTCTCTGTTTGTTGTGAGATTCGTTGTGAACGTTTCTTGTAGTGTCCTAAATTAGTTTGCCTTTTCGTCACCATATAATCCTGTTTTAAGTGAGGTCGGGAGTCGTTTGTCTCTTTTTGGGCGCCCTGTTCAGTTGGAATAAGTTATGTTCCTTTTCTAAGGTGGTTTTGACGTGTATGGTCCACGATTCTTCGGAGAACTATCGTAGTAAAATTTTTAACGCTTGTTGTTTGTTATTCAGTCTTGTCTTCGTCGCTGGGTCGCTCGTGAATTGCCATCTTCTCAAAAGTTGGCGCTTCTCTTTGATCAAGTCTTTTATGTAGTGTGGCAACTAGTTTTTTTTGTCCTGTGGTGGGATTGTCTTTGTGCTGTGTTGTAGGGCTTCGTTCAGTGTGCTTGTTAGGTCTGTTGCTGCTGAGTCCAGATCTACTATTGGAAAGATGTTGGGGTCTTTGTGTGGAATGTGTCGTTGAAGGAATTCGTTAAATTTTCTACAGTTTGTTGTGTGAATAGTCCAGTTGTCTCGTGTTGTAGGGTTGTATGTAAGGTGGCGATGACTGGAAGATGGTTGGAGCTTAAGTCCTCGATGAATTCTGTGGATATATAGTAAGGGATGTTTTTATTACCATGAAGTCATGTGTCAATGGATCAGTGGCTCTTGTCTATGCGTGTATGATCCGGTTTATGTCGAATCTTTTCGCCGGTGTATTAAGTATGATGTCGTCCTGGGATTCTGGAGATGTATTTTTTAAGTATCAGCGATTAGTGTCTGTGTCATCGTCGAAAATAAGTCTATGTCTTTGGGTTAACATGTGCCCAGGACCTCTGTATCACACCAGTTTTAAATTGAGTGGTTCGTTCTAATTTTTATGCAACAAGGTCCATTTGTTCCGGGATGTCGAATGGTAATTTTTGCGTCGGTTGAGCACTCGTGTCCATATCGCTTGAATCATCATGGCCTTAGTTTCGGTGCTTTATCGATTGGTTCCCTTTCTTTTCGATAATGTCGGTTGGTTTTATGCGTGGAGACGTTGTTCTCTCTTGTGTAATGGAATGTCTGGTTCTTCCATGCGTAACTCTAGTCCAACCTTCTTCGTCTATTTCCGGTGCTGCTGTGGTCATGCTGGGGCTGTTTTGTGTTTCAGTTGGGTTTTCCCTGATACGCCGGGTAGTTTCTATAGTTGGTCAATGCGGCCCGATAGTTAATGCACGTGGGTTGCTTGTCACTCCTCTTTGCATTGCGTTGCTTTGTTGTCGTGCGCTTTTACGCACCGAGGTTAAATCCCTTAAAGCTTGAGTCACCAAATTTTAAGCGAAGCATTTGGAATTTCAACTCTTGTTTCGAAGGCGGCGACGTGAACTTTCAATATAGTAAGTCTGATCTTGTATTTCCTTGGAGATAGGCTCGTTCTTAAATCACGAGGAATATCGGGTTCGGCTTTGTAGTTTTCTCACGTGCGTTACTGGATATCCCCTATCCACAAGCTCGTCTTTAATGTCGTCGGTTGTTAGGTTGCAGGCGAGTCCAGAGGTCGACCGAGTGAAAATTCTTTAGAAAGACAGGTACAGAAGAAGAAGACACGTGATCCGACACAACACGCACCACCACTGGACGTGCGCTTGAACCAAATGGGCCAATGGGTTTCTTGGATTGATACAAGAAGTAGATGTAAACTATCGTATTGTGCTGGATTTTCTCAATCAAAATGCTAAAATCTTGAGTTTTTTTATGTTGTATCAAGAAGAACAACTGTTTCAAAACATATCATACTGCGCAGTAACATATGCAGATATGCAAAATACATTTTTTTTAGTATATTAGTAAAATATGCACTTTTCTTAAATATAACATAATCTAATATGAATAAATGTCCTGAATTTTTCTTAAGAAAAATACAAAATAAACCACAACAAATGTACTGAAATCACATCAGTTTATTTCTTTCACTAAACAAAAAGGCATGCAATAAAGGTCTAATGAAGTCGACACCAAATTAGAGCTAAAATAGATTAAGCAAGATATACTAATTAACAAACAATTTCGAATTTTCAAGCTTACTTGGGCGACGGTTGTTCTTCTTGATACAACATAGACAAACTCAAGATTTTTAGCATTTTGTTTGAGAAAATCCTGCACAATACGATAGTTTACATCTACTTCTTGTATCAACCCAAGAAACCCATTTGCCCATTTGGTCCAAGCGCGCATCCTGTGGTGGTGTGTGTTGTGTCGGATCACGTGTTTTCTTCTTCTGTACCTGTACTTCTACTGAATTTTCACTCGGTCGACCTCTCCTTTGTTGAAAAGCAAATTCAGAAGACATAGAGACACATTTTTTCGAAACTCAGAAAATGTAATTTTAGACTTATCGGGATTTTTCACCTTCATTATTCTTTTATATAAAAGCGAGTGTCATAAATATGGAATGATAAAATATTCGTATGTACCATTTCTTACTTTTGAGGAAAATTTTGTTTCTTACCATGTTAACATCTAAGAGATCAACACCCCCATGTGTTGGTTGTATTCGTTTATAGACGGACACTTTATTTCAACTGTGGTTGTTATAGCTTTATTATACCTCTTGATACTTGATTCTGGCTGCTCTCCGCAGAATATCGACAGGAGGGTGACTAATTTATTGCCTTTCCAAACTATTGAGCTTACATCTATGTTGTCTAAAGTCACTACTAGTTCATACGATGTTTCACATTACTCATTTCTAGATCGGTTGGAAACTTACAATTCATAATTCTCTTGCGACGGCCAAGGCCAAGGCTGTAGAGTACTTCCTGGGCCAGATAGGACAGTAATTTTAGTTTTGTGTAGTAATTGCCAAAGTAGATTCCATAATTTCCATTTCTAGGAATTATACGGCAAAGTCTGACAACAACATCGCCACATGCTCGTAAGTCCGGTTCATTTATGGAGTTTCATTGGTAAGTATTGTTTCATGCAGTATCTTACTTTAGTAGAACATAATTGTTCATCAACTGCTCGGTTTTCGTCAAGAGGAATTTTAGAGAATTCATTATTTAAGTGATCAATCACTGGACGAAGTTTATGAAGTCTGTCATAATTTGGAGACTTTTTGAGTATATGTTTTATATTGTCACTGAATGAAGCGAAGCTCTAATTTTCTCAAACCTGTTGATGGTTGTTCTCTGTTTGATCCTGTCAACACCAACATCAAGAGATCATTAGAATCGTACATTCGATAGACGTGATATGGATGTATAAATAACAGTTCCGATACACACACACGCACGCACGCACGCACAAGACAAGCTGATAATAAATACTATGGTATTATAGTTAATAAAAAGAAACAATAACTTAAACTTTTATGCAAAGCCTAAACGGTCATTTCAAATCGAGCTAGTAATTGAAAGAAGGAAAAAATAAGGTCCAAGACAGGATTCGAACCTACATTTTTAACTCTCGCGGCTGATGTATTTACTAATTACACTACCGGAACTGGTGATGAAATTAGAAAATATTACCAATCTAAATCATGTCTGTCACCATACATCAACCTAACTTTCAATTACGTATCTGACAGTGTGAAGTTTGTAACCTGCGGTTTTTATCTTTGTAAATACATATTAACTATTTCGCATATTTTCATTTTAAAATCCATATTTTAGAAAGGTAAGGAAATTACATTCTAATTCTCAAGGGGAAAACCAAGGGTTGGTAGTTCTAAATTAGTTTAGCGTATTCTTAGTAAGTCCGGTTGTCGAAACCCCATCAGGTTATGAATCATTTTAAAGAACAATTTAAACAGTTATTCGATTTTAATTCCCTTTAAAAGTTTTATAACAAGTTTTGATTTCACATTCCTGTTTATTCCCTACGGCAGATGTTAGGTTCTTAAGGATTCACGGGAACAAAACACGAATCACGTGCCTGATTTATGGCACAGGCATGATAACGTACACTAGGTTATTGGGTTACAGTTCATTTGCTAGAAGGGTAAGGGATGTATGAGATATAAATTATGTTGCGAGTAGTGTTCGTTTTGAAAGGAATAACAATTTTGGTCGGGCGTTTTTTTGGCAATTAACACTTTCTTTTTGAAGAATTTTGGCGGTGACAATATGGTTTTTTATAACCGGAAAGATCCTATTTTATTTTATATAGGACGGATTAGGTAATTCAAATTGATAATTCGTGGAGGCCAAATAATATTGTAAACCTCGACCCAACAAAATGACTTTTAAATACAAAATTTACGTTTAGGTTTAATGTATTATATGGTGAGTTTCAGTGAACCTAGATTTTTGATAAAGGTGGTCGGATTGTGACTCATCCAATTAGAATTCTTATGGGATGAAATATTCTTCTTTATCGTTCCAAATTCAGTTTTGCATATCACTGACTTCATTGCTGAATTAAAAGACCCTTGCTGATGTCGCTATCCTGAAATTCGACGCACCAACCAAAAACATCAGGGAACTGTCTGAATTCCTGTGGTAATACCAGTAAACTGTGAGAAATTTTTTTTTTAAAAACTGTTTTCATTGTTCGACGTTACTTCTTGTAGGTATGAAAAAATTTTAAAGTTAATGATTTAATTTCAATTATCTAGTTAGTCGTGTATAATTCGGTTGGCGAGTATCCTCTAGGGCATAAGTTAAGAATTTTCTCGATGTCAAAATATATATATATATATATATATATATATATATATATATAAAGACAAGTTATTTGCAGTCCGCAATAAAAAATTGTATTGGTGATTTCTGTAAACAACTCTTATGGAAATAATAATAAAGCCATTGACAAATACAAATGGGCTGGTAGTTATATAATTAACAAAAATTATTTTATTACTTCAAGGGGAAAATATGAATTTTTTTAATTCAAGTAATAGTTAAGAAAAATTTAATCGTTTTAATGATAAATTTCAAACAATATTACTATGGCAAAATTAAAAAAAGCCTTCGGTGATAAAACACCCCAAAAACTAAATGTGGGCGAATTCCAATACATAATAAATTTTAAATAAAAGTACTTGTTTGAGATTTGGGAATAATGAAAATTTATTTGCATAAATAAAAATTCTTTTAGCGACAGGGGTTTTAAAAAATGGAAAGAAAAAAAATTAAAATAAAAACAAAAGGTAAAAATTTGGATTTTTTGGGGGTTTCCGCATAAAAAGGAAAATGGTTTGGTGGATGTTTTTAAATAAAAAACTAATGAATAATGGATACCACCCTGTTTTTTTAACTTTTTAAAAAAATTTTTAAATCATTATTATTACAATTTTCCAGGGAAAAAAGGTTCCCAGGGTTGAAAAAATTTTCAGTAAAATTTATTGCAAATTAAAGGCAATTTTTAAGTCATTTATAAAATTTTTAAATGTATTTGGTTCAATTTGCTCCAATTTGTGTTTGTTTTACCTATGGCGGTTTTATTTACTTTGATAGTCAGTGATTTTAAAATTATATGATAATTCGATTACCATGGGTTTTAACTATTCCCTTGACGAAAACTAGCTTGAAAACCAGGGATTTCCTCCCAAAAAAAATGTTTTGTTAATTTTAAACAAGCCCGTTTTATTTTCAATCCTTTATTATTTTATAAGAGTTGTTTAAGATAATTTACATATATATATATTATATATATATATATATATATTACTCAATTTAGACCAGGGTAGAAAATTAATTAATTACATCAAATAATTTTAATCACCGTGTATAAGGTTTTATTAGATAATACGCTTTATTAAAACCGTGGAGAATAAAAATTCATTCGTTTCATTAAAAATAAAGGGTTTAAATTATTTACAAGACGCTTTTTATAAAGAAGCAGTATTAAAATGCTCAACGTGTAATTTAATTATTCCGAGTAAAGAAACAAATGGAAATTACGTGCAAAATTTATATTAATTGATTCAAGTTTGGGTAACGAGTATTAAACAAAATGTGCAGATAATAATTGAGTATTTGATTAGGATTCACTAAAATTAAAGGGTATTATTTTAATTGGAGTTAATTGAACCATTAGTAACATATAATATGCATAAAAGCTTGTAAAACCCAATAATATTCAAATCGTAGAAGTGTTTTAGAAGTGGACTTTAATACTTTAAAACAGTTTGTTCTTTACGTGCTACAATGAAAGTAATTTAGTGCACTTAGAAAAGAAGATGCAAGGTAATAAAGTCTAGTTATAATTCAGTACTGTACCAATTATTCAAATTTGCAACGACAAATGAATAAACAAAAAGTAGGCAGTTTTGGCGTATAGCGTGAAAGAAGTATGAATTTCTTTGCTATTTTTCGGGGTGTTAATAATTAAATGATTCGTAAACGTGACTGGATCCACAAAACAAGATACAGATATACACAGATGAGTTCCGGAAAAGCACTGAAACAACCTTTAGATGAATGGTGGTGTAGAAAATTTTAAAGGCGACCAGTAATCCGAGGACCTAAACATAACCCATTTGGAATGGTGTGATTAACAGAGGACGATGTACATTGGAGCCACGAGTGCATTAACCTTCAGGTAACTTATGCTTTGTTGTTCGATTTTGATGTCTTGTGTGTGTTGAATAACTTTATAATTTATTTACTTAAAATGGACAGTAGTGAAATTGTACTAACAAAAATTTTTAATTTTAAGGTGAAATTTTCTTGTTTAAGTAGAAAGGAGTATTTAGTATTGATGTTCTGGATTATGATGAAAATTTGGGTATGTCTTTGAGCTCAATTAGACGAACCTGGTTAATTAACGTAAAGGGTGGGAGATGCTCCTTTGTACTCAGACTCAGGTCTGCAATATTGTTATATTAATTAGTAGGCATCCTACAAGGACTTTAATTCTGGATGCACATTAAAATGATAACAAATTTAATCTTGAAGTTTTCTGATACTGAAATTTATGCTGAAATTTAATTTTAAAATTTTAATGTATTATGAATATTGATGTAAATAGAGTTAACGTTGATGTTTGTGGTAGGAATGTATTTGTTTTTTTGAATGAGGATGAAAGTTTTAACTAGGTGAGCAGCCGAGACGGAAAAGAGTAAAGAGGCGATTAACAGAAGAAAGTCAACGGACCAGTTAATTTAGAAGGTTTCACAGCATTCTTGACGCCCAATCTGTGGGCTCGATTTGAAAACCAGTTTAAGATTAATGGAGAGGCTTTGAGGTTTCACAGCATTCTTGGCGACCCAAAGTGAGGCTCGAGTTCCAAATAAAATTTTGTGATTTTATTCCAGGAAACTGGCGATCTGAGAAGAGAGTTTCTGTGTGTTAAATTTAGGTATATTTTAGAGTGTGTGAGAGTGATTAGAACGTATGCAGAGAAAAGAGTGGTTAAGGAGTCAAGGGTGGAAATTGGAAGTGACGATAGTGCATTGTGTGAAAAAATTCGAAAATGGAAGAAGCTGGAGGCAGTAGAGATCAGTCGAGGACGGAATCAGGGATCAAGGAAACGAGATGATAATGAGAATGCTAGAGAGGATGAACAAGAATCCAATAGAAAATTAGAACAGCTAAGCGATGAAGCTAATAGAGCTAGGGATGAATCGAATAGAGCGAGAGAGGACTCAAATCGAAAATTGAGAAATGAGGAAGAATCGAAAGGAATTAGAGGAGATAGCAGAAAATAGATAAGACGAATCAAGAAGTTTTAGAATTTAAAAATAGTCTTACCGTGAAACTGGGGGAAGTAGAAAGTAGGGTTGATAGAAATGAGAAAAACATTACAGGTCTTCGACAGGAAATGGGACATTTAAGGTCCGAAGTACGCATTTTTTGTAAAGAAGAAATAAATGTAAAAATGACTGAAGTAACGGATTCATGTAGGGATCAGTTAGGAAGGGTAGAACGCGAAGTTGGTACTATCAAATACAACATGTCAAGTTTAACGGGGGATGGTCCCAGATTTTATACAGGTGGCGTATCATTGGACCAACACATGAAATTTTATGGCGATAACAGGGTAAATCCACAAATTTTTATTAATAGTGTAAGAAATCTAGTGGGAAATTTATTTGACGAACAGACTAAACTGAATACGATAAAGGCTTTATTAAAGGACAATGCGGAAGCATGGTACAATTTAGTAGGGCAGGACATAGACACGTATCAGGACTTTGAAAACAAATTTTTACAACACTACTGGAGTGATCACAAACAGGACCAGATTAGGGACGACTTGATTACAGGAAAATTTAAGGAGAGTTTGCAGGATCTAGGAGCAATATGCCATCCGCAAATACAGTGTGGCCAAACAACTTCATCCACCATTGACGGACAGACAGATAATCAAGTACCTATCACGACATTTTGAACTGGAAATTAGACAACACGTGGCCTTACAAAACATCACAGAACGGGAGACATTTTTGGAGTATTTACAGAGATATGACGATGTATGTGTAGGACGGACAAGAGAGATACGGGAACGGAACATTAACACGGTTAGGTTTGACAACAGAACACAGAATTTTGCGAGACGGCCTGACTATAACAGAAATTTTCGACAGAATTGGGAACGACGAGGACAGGAATACAGAAGCAATAGTGCGACTAGGGGACCGACGCCAAGACCGAGTTACACGAGGCAGTACAGTTTACCGGAAGTAAACAGGACTGGGACGAGCACGCCGAATAGAGACAGGGACACGGATACAAATACAAGGAGGACGTACGCACAGGTTGTAGAAGCACAGCCAGGACCAAGCACAAAAAACAGGACGAGACGGGATTTTTAGAACACGACAGACCACTAGATTTCAGTGTAAATGTATATGAACATCCACGTGAATTTTTCAAAATTGAGGAGGAAATAGAGCCAGAAACTGAGGAAAAATTATGTTTGCCAATTATTAATATAGGGATTTTTGAGAATAATGTAGAAGTATTACTTGATACAGGGGCAGAGGCGAGTTTAATATCGGAGGAATTCGTCAGCAAAATTAGGGATAAGGTTTGTGATAGAATTATGCCTATAAAGCGTAGCCATTTAGTAGCTCCAAATAAAAAGAAGTTTGCTGTAGTAAATAGTGTTGTGGTGCTTAGGATAAATATAGGAGGGTTAAGCTGTGAACAGGAGTTTGTAATTGTACCTGGACTGAAGTTTCAGAGCATTTTAGGTGTTGACTGTATGATGAAGTTAGGGGTTTTGATAGATATGGAAAGGAAGGTAGTAAGGATTAAGGATAGGGTAGTGCCATGGAAGGGCAGTTATGAAGTCACAGAGGATGACACGGGGTTGAGTATTAATGTAGTAGAGGTAGAGGATGATGAAAGTAAACAGATCAACACAATAAGATGTCCAGAGGAGAGGATAGTAGAGGTTCAAGCTTTAGTACAAAAACATGCAGAAGTAGTGGGGGTAGAAGCAACAGCAGCAGATCGGGAGCAGGTGAAGGCAGAATTAATTAAAGATGCACGAAAAATTAATCAACGGACCAAACCGCAATTCCATTGTCCACCATCCATGGACTCATTTTTGACGAGGTTAAATGGCAAGTTTGTTTTTAATAAAGTAGATTTAAGGAATTCATTCTGGCTGATTCCATTACACAAGAATTCTAGAAGGTACATAGGATTTTCCGTAGAGAGAAAAATCGATAATTGTAAGGTAGTATCGTTTGGTTTGTCGGCAGAAAAGAAAATAAGAATAAATAAGAAACAGACAAGTGTAGGGACTAAAGAAGAAGCAGTATTTAAGAGTCAGGATAATAGGGATGATAAGTTTATCTTATGTGAGATAATAGGGATGATAAGTATAGATATAGAAGTAGGAGAAATAGGGATTGTAACACAGTCGGAACAAACAAGAAATTGGAACAATTTTGTAGGGAAGTAGGAACTTTTAAACGAGTATTAGCAGACAATGCTATATATTTTAATAATCAAAGATTTAGGGATTATTGGGAGAGGCAAAACATCAAAGTGGTGTTTTGCAGCATAAGGCATCCTCAAGCTAATCCAGCTGAGCGATATATTCAAGAGACAGTTAAATTCTTGCGTTTGGGTTCACATAGGAATCATTGTTTATGGGAGGACAATTTGTCCAAGGTTGAATCTTTTTATCAATGAAACCCCCTAGTACCGTGACAGAAACCAGTCCTATTATGCTGATCAAGCAACAGTATCCCGAAAGACCATGGCAAATTGTGCCTAGGGACGATGAATTTCAACAACTTTTGGTAGATGTGAGGGAGAGGTTAAGGAAGAGAGCTGAAAAATATACAAGGAAGATGAACGCGAGAATTAGAAAGAGGGTAAAATTTAAAGTGGGAGACCAGGTAGTAGTAAAAAGCTTGAGAGTAGGGAAGAGAGATAGGATGACATGTGCTAAACTTCACTTGCCCTATGAGGGACCTTTTGAGATAGGTGAAGTAGTAGGGGAGTGCACGTATTTATTAAGGGAAGTGGGTACGGGAAATGAGAGGGGACGGTTTCACGTCAACCTACTATTCCCTTATACCGGAGAACCAGCACTACAGGAGACATAGGTGTATAATAGAGTAAAATTTAAATAGGATAGGGATAGAATAGGTGTATATAAAAGAGTAGAAGTAGGTGTCTATAGAAAATAAAGCTAGGTATAGGATAAATATGGGAGATAGTTAGATATAGGTATATAGGATGAGAAGGAAAATTAAATGTAGGAAGAAAATAAGATAGGTTAAGTGTAGATATTTCTTATAAGATTAGTGGAAAGTTAGGAATAGAATAAGAATAAGATAGGTATATAGGATTAGGTTAGAAGTAGTATAGTTAAAAGTTAGGAATAGGATAGGTAGATAGGATGTATATAGGATGTTTATAAAATTAGGTGAGAGTTAAGAATAGGATAGGGATAGAGGATAGGTGTAGATATTTTTTTTGGATTGGATATAAGTTAGGTAAGTTAGATAGATAAGGGTAGAGAGAGAAAGGCAATTTTTTCTGTAAATTTTTTTTTGGCAGTCTAAATGCTTTATATTTGCATTCAAATAAGTGGGATTATTTGTATTCAAATAGGGGGGAAATACTCATATTTAGACCAGGGTAGAAAATTAATTAATTACATCAAATAATTTTAATCACCGTGTATAAGGAATTTTATTAGATAATACGCTTTATTAAAAAACCGTGGAGAATAAAAATTCATTCGTTTCATTAAAAATAAGGGATTTAAATTATTTACAAGACGCTTTCTATAAAAAGAAGCAGTATTAAAATGCTCAACGTGTAATTTAATTATTCCGAGTAAAGAAACAAATGGAAATTACGTGCAAAATTTATATTAATTGATTCAAGTTTGGGTAACGAGTATTAAACAAAATGTGCAGATAATAATTGAATATTTGATTAGGATTCACTAAAAATTAAAGGGTATTATTTTAATTGGAGTTAATTGAACCATTAGTAACATATAATATGCATAAAAGCTTGTAAAAACCCAATAATATTCAAATCGTAGAAGTGTTAGTTAGAAGTAGGACTTTAATACTTTAAAACAGTTTGTTCTTTACGTGCTACAATGAAAGTAATTTAGTGCACTTAGAAAAGAAGATGCAAGGTAATAAAGTCTAGTTATAATTGCGAGTACTGTACCAATTATTCAAATTTGCAACGACAAATGAATAAACAAAAGTAGGCAGTTTTGGCGTATAGCGTGAAAGAAGTATGAATTTCTTTGCTATTTTTCGGGGGTGTTAATAATTAAATGATTCGTAAACGTGACTGGATCCACAAAACAAGATACAGATATACACAGATGAGTTCCGGAAAAGCACTGAAACAACCTTAGATGAATGGTGGTGTAGAAAATTTTAAAGGCGACCAGTAATCCGAGGACCTAAACATAACCCATTTGGAATGGTGTGATTAACAGAGGACGATGTACATTGGAGCCACGAGTGCATTAACCTTCAGGTAACTTATGCTTTGTTGTTCGATTTTTGATGTCTTGGTGTGTGTTGAATAACTTTATAATTTATTTACTTAAAATGGACAGTAGTGAAATTGTACTAACAACAAATTTTTAATTTTAAGGTGAAATTTTCTTGTTTAAGTAGAAAGGAGTATTTAATATTGATGTTCTGGATTATGATGAAAATTTGGGTATGTCTTTGAGCTCAATTAGACGAACCTGGTTAATTAACGTAAAGGGGTGGGAGATGCTCCCTTTGTACTCAGACTCAGGTCTGCATATATTGTTATATTTATTAGTAGGCATCCTACAAGGACTTTAATTCTGGATGCACATTAAAATGATGTAACAAATTTTAATGCTTGAAGTTTTCTGAGACTAACATGAACCATTTATGCTGAAATGTTAATTTTAAAATTTTAATGTATTATGACATATTGATGTAAATAGAGTTAACGTTGATGTTTGTGGTAGGAATGTATTTGTTTTTTTTGAACTGAGGATGTAAAGTTTTAACTAGGTGAGCAGCCGAGGCGGAAAAGAGTAAAGAGGCGATTTAACTAGGAAATTTTTGATAAGTCAACGGACCAGTTAATTTAGAAGGTTTCACAGCATTCTTGACGCCCAATCTATGGGGCTCGATTTAGAAAACCTTAGTTTAAGATTAATGGAGAGCTTTTGTAGGTAGTAGTAAAAGCTTGAGAGTAGGGAAGAGGATAGGATGACATGTGCTAAACTTCACTTGCCCTATGAGGGACCTTTTGAGATAGGTGAAGTAGTAGGGAGTGCACGTATTTAATAAGGGAAGTAGGTATGGGAAATGAGAGGGACGGTTTCACGTCAACCTACTATTCCCTTATACCGGAGAACCAGCACCACAGGAGAAATAGGTGTATAATAGAGTAAAATTTAAATAGGATAGGGATAGAATAGGTGTATATAAAAGAGTAGAAGTAGGTGTCTATAGAAAATAAAGCTAGGTATAGGATAAATATGGGAGATAGTTAGATATAGGTATATAGGATGAGAAGGAAAATTAAATGTAGGAAGAAAATAAGATAGGTTAAGTGTAGATATTTCTTATAAGATTAGTGGAAAGTTAGGAATAGAATAAGAATAAGATAGGTATATAGGATTAGGTAGGGGGAAGTGAGTATAGTTAAAAGTTAGGAATAGGATAGGTAGATAGGATGTATATAGGATGTTTATAAAATTAGGTGAGAGTTAGGAATAGGATAGGGATATAGGATAGGTGTAGATATTTTTTTTGGATTGGATATAAGTTAGGTAAGTTAGATAGATAAGGGTAGAGAGAGATAGGCAATTTTTTTTGTAAATTTTTTTTTGGCAGTCTAAATGCTTTATATTTGCATTCAAATACGTGGGATTATTTGTATTCAAATAGGGGGGAAATACTCATATTTAGACCAGGGTAGAAAATTAATTAATTACATCAAATAATTTTAATCACCGTGTATAAGGAATTTTATTAGATAATACGCTTTATTAAAAACCGTGAGAATAAAAATTCATTCGTTTCATTAAAAATAAGGGATTTAAATTATTTACAAGACGCTTTCTATAAAAAGAAGCAGTATTAAAATGCTCAACGTGTAATTTAATTATTCCGAGTAAAGAAACAAATGGAAATTACGTGCAAAATTTATATTAATTGATTCAAGTTTGGGTAACGAGTATTAAACAAAATGTACAGATAATAATTGAATATTTGATTAGGATTCACTAAAAATTAAAGGGTATTATTTTAATTGGAGTTAATTGAACCATTAGTAACATATAATATGCATAAAAGCTTGTAAAAACCCAATAATATTCAAATCGTAGAAGTGTTAGTTAGAAGTAGGACGATTGAACACCTGTGTATTTTTAAAAGTCTCGTTCTGCGTAAATTTTGCAGATAACAAATAGGTTACAGAAAATGTTGGAGAAACAGTCGCTTAATATTTACGGGAAATGCTAATAAGGTGGGTTATTTCACAGTCCACGTGGATTGAAAATAACCGATACTAAAGAATATCGATTTGGACCACTCAAAACAGGGTAGATAGAGACAGATAATATGCGCAAGACAGAGACACATATAATTAAAGGCGTGGGTTGAGCAACGTCACTGGGTTGCGATTGGTTGAAAATAAGAGGCAAACATGAGAGGTAAAAATAACATTTCTATATAAAAATTAATTAGTTATTCTCAGACGCTGCGAGCCGTGTGGAAATTTCATAGTTTTTAAACTTGGACGTGTGCAAATTTTGGAGAAGCTGTGCCGAGCGATCGAAAAGGGAACATAGAATGACGAAATTCTTGAAACTGTCCATTTTGGGGACAAAAGCGACGTATAGGCTAGCGATTATATATACCCGGGTTAATATGAGTTTCTCTCTCTTAGTTTTTCGATTTTGAATGAATAATTTAAACAGTTTGCTCGTATATTTTGGTGATTATTTAATACTTTAAAACAGTTTGTTCTTTACGTGCTACAATGAAAGTAATTTAGTGCACTTAGAAAAGAAGATGCAAGGTAATAAAGTCTAGTTATAATTGCGAGTACTGTACCAATTATTCAAATTTGCAACGACAAATGAATAAACAAAAGTAGGCAGTTTTGGCGTATAGCGTGTAAGAAGTATGAATTTCTTTGCTATTTTTCGGGGGTGTTAATAATTAAATGATTCGTAAACGTGACTGGATCCACAAAACAAGATACAGATATACACAGATGAGTTCCGGAAAAGCACTGAAACAACTTTAGATGAATGGTGGTGTAGAGAATTTTAAAGGCGAACCAGTAACCCGAGGACCTAAACATAACCCAGTTGGAATGGTGTGATTAACAGAGGACGATGTACATTGGAGCGACGAGTGCATTAACCTTCAGGTAACTTATGATTTGTTGTTCGATTTTTGATGTCTTGATGTGTGTTGAATAACTTTATAATTTATTTACTTAAAATGGACAGTAGTGAAATTGTACTAACAACAAATTTTTAATTTTAAGGTGAAATTTTCTTGTTTAAGTAGAAAGGAGTATTTAGTATTGATGTTCTGGATTATGATGAAAATTTGGGTATGTCTTTGAGCTCAATTAGACGAACCTGGTTAATTAACGTAAAGGGTGGAGATGCTCCTTTGTACTCAGACTCAGGTCTGCATATATTGTTATATTAATTAGTAGGCATCCTACAAGGACTTTAATTCTGGATGCACATTAAAATGATAATAAATTTAATCTTGAAGTTATCTTATACTGAAATTTATGCTGAAATTTAATTTTAAAATTTTAATTATTATGAATATTGATGTAAATAGAGTTAACGTTGGTGTTTGTGGTAGGAATGTATTTGTTTCTTTTTGAATGAGGATGAAAGTTTTAACTAGGTGAGCAGCCGAGGCGGAAAAGAGTAAAGAGGCGATTAACAGAAGAAAGTCAACGGACCAGTTAATTTAGAAGGTTTCACAGCATTCTTGACGCCCAATCTGTGGGGCTGGATTTGAAAACCTTAGTTTAAGATTAATGGAGAGGCTTTTTGTAGGTTTCACAGCAATATATATATATATATATATATATATATATTGCTGTGAAACATCTTGAATTACCTGGTCTGTTGATTTTCTTCTGTTAATCGCCTCGGCTGCTCCTCTAGATAGCTTTCATCCTCATACAAAAAAAAACAAACACATTCCTACCACAAACATCAACGTCAACTCTATTTACATCAATATTCAGAATACATTAAATTTTCAAATTAAATTTCAGCATAAAATTCAGTTTTAAAAAGAATTTCAAGATTAATTTTATTATCACTTTAACGTGCATCCAGAATTAAAGTCCTTGTTGGATGCCTACTAATTAATATAACAATATAAGCAGACCGAGTCTGAGTATAAAGGAGCATCTACCACCCTTTACGTTAATTAACCAGGTTCGTGTAATTGAGCTCAAAGACATACCCAAAGTTTCATCATATTCCGAACATCAATAATAAATACCCTTTCTACTTAAACAAGCAAATTTCATCTTAAAATTAAAATTTTATGGTTAGTACAATTTCACTAATGTCCATTTAAAGTAAATCAATTATAAAGTTATTCAACACACAAAAATGTCAAACAAAATAGTATAATTTACCTGAAGGTTACTGTCCTCGTAGCTTCAATGTACATCGTCCCTTTAGTTAATCACACCATTCCAACAGGATTATATTTACGGCTTCTAATTCTCAACGCTTTTAAAATTTTCTCCATCACCATTTATTTAAAGTTGTTTCTGGGCTTTTCCAGAACTCATCTGTGTATATCTGACCCTTGTTTCGTGGATCCAGACACGTATTTGAACCATTTAATTATTAACACCCCGAAAATAGCAGAGAAATTCATGTCTTTCACCAATATACGCCAAAACTGCCTACTTTTGTGTATACATTTGTCGTTGTAAATTTTGCTAATTGGTACAGTGATACTAAATTTTATTACCTTGTATCTAAGTGCACTGAAGTACATTCATGTTAGCACGTAAATAACAAACTATTTTGAATCACTAAAATATACGAGCAAACTTTAAATTATTTTATCAAACTAAAATGCACTGTTTAACATCTTCAATCAAGTCGCGGATGTAAGAGCTTTTAACGCATCGAATAGTCAAAAGTCTAAGAGGCCGAAATTCATATTACCACCGGTATATATAGCGAATAGCCGGCACGTCGCTTTTGTCCTCAAAACAGACAATTCTTAAGAATTTCTCATTCTATGTTCCCAGTCCGTCGCTCGCGCGTCGGTTTTTACGAATTTTTCACTCGCCCCAGTTAAAATATCAGAAATTCTCACACGGCACGCAAACATGTCCGAGAAAAACTAATTAATTTTGTACAGAAATTGTTGTTTCTACCTCTGATATTTGCATCCTATTTTCAACCAATTGTGACCCTCGTGACGTTGCTTAAATCACGCCTTTACTATATGTGTCTTTGCTTGACGCATTTTCTCTTCCTTTTCTAACCTGTTCGTATTGGTGCAAATTGATATTCTTTATTATCGATTATATTTTAGTCCATGTGGACTATCTGGGTTTAATAACCCCGTATCGCACCTTCTCGTGAATATTAAGCCCCGGTTTCTCCAAGATTCTTTGTAAACATTAATTATCTGCAAAATTTTCGCCGAATGAGCTTTTAAATAAACCTTGTTTTGTATTTCGTGCTAAAGCATCTGACCGTTTCAATATCCTTAGAATCGACATGTTTATCTAAACAAATTAAACTGAAATTGCCTTTTAAAATACGCAGGTGTGTTCAAACATCCTACTTCTAACTAACACTTCTAGGATTTGCATTTTATTGGGTTTTACAAGTTTCTGTAGATATTATCTGTACGTTTTGTTCAATACCGGTTACTTGAAATAGAGTTAATTAAGATAAATTTTGCACGTAATTTCCATTTGTTTAGGAATAATTACATTACACGCAGAGCTTTTTAATACTGCTTCTTTTGATATAAAGCGTCTTGTACATGATTTAAATCTCTTATGTTTAATGAAACTAATAAATTTTTATGCTTCACGGTTTTAATAACGCGTATTATCTAATAATATTCATTATACACGGTGATTAAAATTATCTGATGTGATTATTTAATTTTCTACCCTGGTCTAAATATGAGTATTTTATATATATATTTATTTATCTATACTGTTGACCGTAATTAATTCCAAGATAGTCATTTAATAAATAAGGTATTAAGGAGAAGTGATTTATTAATAATTAACGCATGTGAGTGCTTAAAACAAAAGAACCGTGTTTTGCATAATCTCTGTAAAGTTATAATTAACCCATGAAACTAAATTTTGACAAGTCATATTTATTTGTTAACAGGGATTCAGTTACTTTATTGTTTTCCTTATAAATAGATAGCTTTTGTGGAAACCTTAGTGACCTAAGGAATTTATAGGTAAGACCGACTCACTACCTTAGATATTTCAACCGGAAGTAGAGTGCATATAAAGTACGAAGACCGGGAACTGCAATCAGCTTGGCACAATTGTGGAATTAAACATTTTCACGGCCAGGTAGGACTTATCCGGGTTCTTGTCTGAAGAAGTCGAGTTTTCCCTCATCTTGTAGGCTTCTCTTAAGGACTAGGAATCCGTGCCATTTTAGGCGGAACTCGAATAAGATAAGGGTGGTGCCCTCATATTACCCTGACCTGAGACTAACGGCAATATAATATTATTTCCACTCCCTTCCCCTTCGACCCCCGCCCGTCGTGACTAGCCAGCCGAGCCGCGGTATAGTTTACTCCTAGGAGCAGGCTTACCTCGTTTGTTCATGCCCGTCCCCCCTTACCAACTTTATGACAATTTGGCGTGTAACAAGTTTTTGACTTATATCAGATATACACAGGATGCAACGCCCAAATAAATAGCTTTATGTTTGATTGGATCTGAGTACAGCCAGAAATTTCTTTATCTCTTCCTAGAAAGTGTTGGTTCAAATTATTTTTTGAAGATGAATATACCTAAAAGAAAATTTGGAAGAATCAGTTTTATTTACGAATGAGACTTTAGCAACAATCCTCACATTCGAAGCAGACTTATATGAATGCGTAGATCGGAAAGCTGTGTCAAAACGTTTTATTGAGAGTGTTCGAGTGCTTTTTCAAGCAGAAAATGTAACAGCCCAACCATTCGCATTATTTACACCTCCTCTTCCTATAGGTGCATGGTCAGTAAACTTTTTTAGTGATCCTAAACAAGTTCATTCATACGTAGGTAAAGTAAGTGTAGCAGAGACCCGTAAAGTGGAAATATGTTATAATACGTGTATTTGCTTCGACTCTATTTTAGAGCTAGGCGCATTGTTTGTTAGTTGATTCGGTTTAAATGCAATAAAGAGCATAGAATACGAGAAATTCAAATAGGAATAATCATCTACCTTCAGCAGTCCGTGCTTATCCTGAAAACAAGCAATTTTCAGGAAGGGGAAGAGGAAAGTACTGCCTTTACTGAATACTTTTACAAAGACGTAACCTGAGCAGGTTTAACCGATTGTAAGAGATTCGCTCTAACTACTTATTATTAGAGCAGAAAGAGTATTGTTACGAAAAACTGCCGTTGTTATACTGGCTCGTGGTTAACGTCGCAAAGCGGATAATCGCAAATCAATAAGGAAGAATTAATAAACGCGAACAGTACGGTAGAACTATTTTTGGAAAATGGATTAATTTGTTACAGGAATGTTAAAGTTTTATTAGGGAATTGCGACTCTTTGATGGATCCTTTAAAGGAATATATTTTCTCACAATTTTGAGGATGACGTGCCGGGAAACTATTAAGAACCGTACACAAAATCAGGATAAAGGAATAATTCTTTTTGTAGCGCATCTGCAAAGTTTTTTCAAAAGGTATCCTCAAATCGCAGCTGAAATTACTAAGGTGAAATGTGTAAAAAAATATTACCTAAATACATCTCGCAACTCGCTCTGTTTGATATAGATGGTATAAATACTTTGTTAAAGTTAGGAAAGAAATTTACGCAAGCAGTTTTATTAAAAAATAAATCAAGTTCAGCCTTGTCAAATAACAATTGCTTGAAGAATTACTTGGAATATCATACAACAAAATAATGAATATGTAATCGCTAATCGCTGGTCTCTGGTTTAATACTTAAAAAAAAAACAATCAAAAAAAAAACGAAAAACCATACGGACTGTATCCATAACAAATGAAATGAGCAATAATTTTAAAGTATAACTTACCGAATCTAAAGTGTGGAAGTAGAACTTAACTCTTCGACTCACTTGGGAATAACAGAAAGAGGAATTGAGGCTAACTTTGTTATAAACACTAAGTTCACGTATTAAATTAAAGTTACCACAATAGCACCAAACCACCTTACATGTACAAATACAGAACTCGAATTTATGAATTGTACAAAATGTCCTTTTTAAAAGGTCGACATATCAAAATTAAAAATTAAATTTATTGAAAACAATATGGATAACGATATTTAACTTTAATAGTCGTTATCTATACTGTTAGATCAAATGATGTATCATGCATTACTTAACATAAACACTTACTTTGAATTCCTCTCATGATGATGTGGACTGTAATTAGGTTAACTGTATAGCGAGTTTAACGGCACTATTTTATTGTCAATGAGCACTCACGATACGAAATTTGTTTGTCACTTCCGGTGGTTCATACATGACAACACAACACCCTCGTCGGTTGCCGGTTTTAAGTCCTTCCATGATTTTTAAAAGGAGAGGTTAATAAGAATCAAAAAAAGAGAGGTACACGAGCCCGAACATATACAAATTAAACAATGTATTATTAATTTAGTTTTAAAACCAAATTAGTGATTTAGCCTACTGTATCGTTATCCTGTATGGATAAAATTATTGCATTTATTTGTTCTCTTTAAAGAACTCTAAACACATTTAAGAACACGTAGAGTTCTCTCTTTCTAATCACAATAACTTTATTTCAGAAGTTTCGTTTTTTTTTTATTGAGAATAGGTCTTCACCCAGCAAAGGTTATTTTCTTTCACTGAAGGTTTCCACATTCATTCACGTCCAGAGTGCGCATTGCATATTTTTTTTAGGACTTAGTGACTGACGCTTCTTTCCTGTTTATTTATAAATTTTTTAGTATAATAGTCATAGGAATTCACAGAGGTTAGAGTTCCAGGTAGTCGGAAGATATCTCTTTTCTTAGACCATCATCAATCGAAAAAGAAGGGAGTTCATTTTGTTTCTTTTGGGATTTATCTTTAAAAAGGAAATATGTAACACCTTTTTATGATAAATTTTTAATGTATTCTATTATCCTCTCTATATAAATTCAAATAAAAACGTTTCTCTAAACAGAAGTCTAAAAATCGCGTTGCTAAGCTAATTTTTTTTTAATATATTGTTAACTTTATGAATCTGGTTCAAACAATGGGCTGCAAATTTAATTTGATTTTCCCATTATCAAACCCCTTTTAGTTCTAAAATTCTAAAACAAGTCATCTAAAAATAAAACATTCAACGACTCCAATTCCCTACTATAGAAAATACCCATATTTATTGACCCAGAATCACATTTACGTCTTTGGCAAACCAATTTTCTTGTATGTACATTTCAATACATATATTTTAAATTATTCCGTAATAATAAAATTCCATGCAAACTAATACCAGTATGTGATCTAAATTCTCAAATTTGTAGATAATGGAAGGTAATTTCCTACACCCCCAGTGAAAGTGAATGTTATAGCCAGCAAAGCAATTTATTACAATTCCCCATTTATCGCCCGAATTGAAACTGACAGGGGTCCAATTTATGATCCGGTAAACCGCACGTATAAACGTTACACGTATGTCACAAAGATTAACACCTCAATGATTACTTATTGATTGACACAAACATAGTTGGATGAAGCTTTTTACAGAGCATCGACGTATGGTAGAGATAAAAGGACATGAGCGATAAATAGCGAATATTAGATGTTGCAGCTGTATGTATCATTATATAAAAATATTAAAGTTGTGTCTAGAAAAACAAAGGCTGATCAGAACTTTTCTGAAATTAGTATTAATTATTGATACTTTCTGTGTTTGCATCGACAGAAACTATAATTTTGTAGATGCGTCGATGTCACACGAAGATTTATTTACTCTTTCATAATGTAATACTTGTAGATCAACCTTTGCTAATCAAACGATTCTAAACCTAAGTACCAATTTAACAGTACAGGCAATTAAATTGATTTAATCGACCGACTTTCTTATTGCTGATAACTATTCTTATTTTTAGATTCATGGGTTCATTTCGAAAAGCTGCTATTATGGATTTTTATAATTTTTACGCAGGAGGAATCCCGATCTCAGAGTAAATTATATGATAACGTGCATACGCGCAAATTAAATTTATTTCGTAAAAGTTAATTGGCATTTATTTAACTCTAATTTCCCAAAGAATTCAAACAGATCCAAATTACATTTTATATCCTAGAACTTGTATTATTATTCTTTATCTTGTTTATTATTACATTAGCATGTCCCTACATTTTGCCTAATTTCAAATTACTGCTGGGGAAAACTATTGTTACCAATCAGCACCTCCCAAAAGCCAATGGCGTTCTGACCAGCAACCCTCACGTAATGTTGACTGTATCACCGTGCCCGAGCTGAACACAGAATAAACTAAAGGATTGCAGTTGACTATATCAAAGTACACGAGCTGAACACAGAACAAACTAAGAATCGCGAGAATTTCCAACTCATTTTTTGTGGTACCCAAAAATAAGCACGCTCATTAGTCAAACAACATTTGGATATTCTTTTACACAATAACGTTTTTCAATACAGGAAGTATAACAAATGTAAGTGTATAAACATAATTGCAAATTTTTCGAAAGACATTCGTTAGTCATTCATAGCCTAGGGAATCATCTTGCAGTGCTCCCCAGAGCCTGCAAAACCTTCAACGAGCAGTGCCCTCCATAGTCTGCTATACTTCAGCGCGCAGTACTCTCCATCGCCTGCGTATTCTCCGACGGTGACGCTGTCCGCCGCCGTACCTAAGGCACGTAACTATAATTCATCAATTAATAGTTAACAAACTACGTATGGGCGTTAATCTCCTTTCCATACTTCACCGACAAGTCGTTATTGTGACGACTACGGGACGACAATTCCGTAGAGTTCAACGGCGACGCGCTCGACGAGGCCTAAGGCACCATTACCACGACGCCTTCCGAAGGGTTCTGAAGATCACCGAAGACCTCCCAACCCCTCCATACTTCTTCATACCCTCAAGTTGTCTCACAAGAAAAACACGAAGCCTTCCAAAGACAACCGAAAACTTCTGAACCGCATCGCACTTTAATTTGCGTTTCAACTTCCGAATTAGAAGATTTTACAACGTTGGTCTACAACTGCTATACGAAGAACACTCCCTAGCATTGAATAAACGATACAAAAAGGCAGTATACACTAAAGCTCTGATTTAATGTGCAACGTTTGGTTATTCTTTGCGAAGCAGTTATTTTAGTACAGCTATGAACGAGGAAAATCTTACTACATCCGCATCAGCTTCTGTTACGTGCCAAATTGGCACTATACATTGTCTTAGCTTAATTTTTATGTGCGGAAGTTTTCGCGCCTTAAAATTTAAAAAACTTGGCGTGTATTTTCGTCACGCCAGAGGGCGTTTGCGCGAGATCGCGCGGGAACTTCGCGCCGACGCGTGAAAGAACAAAAGTGGGGAGTTTCCGAAAGACGCTTAGGAAACGAGGCCGTTTGCCTTTGAACATCGAGAAGGGCGGTCGTGTCTGGTATCGTATCTTCATTTTTATTATGTAGATTTCCTTTTGCTTATCTTTGTTTGTCTTTACTTAATTAACCTATTCCTTATCGTTCCGCTACATATGGGAATCTGATACGACCCTGGAGTAACCCACGACCCTAGAACGAGCCGGATGTCCATGCTCCGCTAACAGCTAACCGGAGCAGTCGCCATCTTTAACTATCTTAAAGAGGGCTCTAGCCATTTGGAAGGCGTACCCTCCGTTAATTGCCTTAAAAGAGCCATCAGTAGCCCTGATGGACGTTAATAGAAGCCAACTTTAACTCAACCCCGCAGGACGTCGGATTTCTTATGTAAGTACTTTAATTGCTTAATTTGTTCGCTAATTTAATTTATATTTTTCCGCAAATGGCGTATTTAATTTGTTAATGGTGACGTCATTGACAGATGGGCGCGCCAAAATCTGTACAAAGATTAGCGTTACCAACTGCCCGTGGTGACGCTTATTCCGCGCTTGCGCGATGTAATTATGAACTTTTAAATGTAAGAATTGGCGCTTTCAACGTGTGAAAGTTGCAATTGGAGTTTTTCTTTTGTTTCTATGACTATATAGTGTTTTAACTAATGTTGTTTGAAGCTTTTTCATTTAAAAAAACCTATAAATATAACTATCTATATTCTCTAAGATATCTGTTGACCTTATATTTTAGGTTGGTATCTTGCAAATTTCTCAGAGATTTTTCTGAAATGACGTCAGCTGATTACAATGTATAACATTTGTCCGAAAAACTGTTTATTAAAATAATTATAATTTTCTAATAATTTGAAATGCAGTGTCATGTATAACTTAAATTATTTGAAATGTGTGATTAGTTTGTTTTTAGATGCAGGCATGAGCTTTTAGGAAGGATCAATCCCTTAACCCTACTTTTTACGCGTGAGTACACATAAATAAATAAGCATTCAAGTAATTTCATCCCTTAAACACGGTTTATTATGAAATTATCTACTTTATATTAAATTAAAACATAACCCTTGTCTGTTTTTCGACTTTAAAAGACCGTTTTTGAAACCGTAAATCAATACTGTCTGGTGTGTTAATAGTTTGGGGGTGTCTTAGTGATTTACCTGTTTGATTATGATATTCGAACTTACTTTTAGAGAAACCTTATGTTTATAAACGTTTAATGTAGTGAATTGCCACTTTAGAATATCTTTTTAAAACGCTAGACTAACGGGATCTTGTTTTGTTTGTTAAATAACACATTTTATCTACCCTTTTTATAATTTGGAGTGTCTTTCTGTGACTTAACCGTGATATATTTTTTTTTCTTAAATATTATCTTGCTTCGATATAGTTTTAAAAGTTGTTCCCTTAAATGTTTTAAACAGTATAACCTATAAATGCCTTTTGTAGGGTTTTTTGCTTATATATATAGAAACGAAATTATCTAACCATATCTTTTACCTTTCAAAACGTTGTAATAAACTGCATCTCTTTATATCTGCTCCTTTTAATACTAAAATAAAGGAATTTCCGTTAACGTTTTATTATTTAAACTGATTTACGATAGTTGTTGATAACTCCCGCAATATCGAAAGAATATTCTAATAATTTGGCATACTAACTTTTTGTACATGTATCGTGGAATGTTTCTTTCATGTAGCGAGTATGATTTTGTCTTGATTGCATATTTTTTTAGATATCGATATTTCAACGTAGAACTTTAAGATCCATTAAGCGGAATTTACTGTCGGATTTGGTCGTCTAGCTGTTTATAAGTCTAGAACGAGACCCATAAAAGGGCTGGTCGTTAAGCATCATAAGTCTAGACGAGAATTTGGTTGGTAAGTTTGTCGTTTTAGAATTTGTGAGTCATTTTTTAATAATGATGTTGAAATTTTTCTTTATTGGTTTGGGAGGAACTCAAATGAGAGCTTCCCATCCCAGTAAATATATGCTTTATAAAATATCTTTTTGTTATTCAACAATTTTATTACTGACTCGGGTCTCGATTACTCTTATCTCTTTACATATCGATTCAAACCTCATTAAATGGCTTAAAATTATCTTTAAAATCATTCAACCCTACGTACATCAAAAAGCTTTTTACGTTTTACTTCTTTGTCAATGTATCTGTTGCTTATCAAGTCCCTTTAAACATATGTCTTAGATTATTTTTTTTCGATAACCTTTGTCTTTATTGGTGTTACCACAATGACATTTTTTAACATTCGATTAATTTCCTCCATCACTATCAAATGGCTAACTTTAAACGTGTATCTTATCGCTTTCAATTAATATCGCTTGACTTATTAGGACCTCTCCCCCGATCGAAAAAAGGTAACCAATATCTTTTAGTTGTCACCGATTGGTTTTCTAAATTTGTTATGGTGCAACCTTTACGTAAAGCTACATCTGCTGCTATAATTAAATTCCTAGAACAAAATGTATTTCTTATCTTTGATGTCCCTCAGATTATTCTTTGTGACAATGGGGCACAATTTATCTCTAAAGGTTTTCAGAATTTCGTTAAAAGTTACAAAGTACAAAAAAATTTGGTTTAACGCAAAATACCACCCCCAAGTAAACCCTACCGAAAGAGTAAATAGAGTTTTAGTTACCGCTATTTCTTCCTATATTGATTCAGACCATACTACATGGGATGAACATATTTTTAAAATTGCTCAAGCTTTGCGTACATCTAAACACGAAGCAACCCAATTCACTCCGTCGTTTCTTGTTTTTGGAAGATATACCCCAATCGATGGGAGTTACTATGGTTTAGTACCTGACGATACTAACGTAATTGAATTTGACGATAAAGTACGCTGGGACAAAGACCAACAATCATTACCTTCTATCTTTAACGACGTTAGAAAAAATTTGTTAAAAGCTTACGAAAAGAGTAAGGACTACTATAACTTACGTAAACAAAATATTTCCTTCGCCTTGGGCGAACAAGTTTGGAAAAGGAATTATGTCTTATCGGATGCATCTAAGAAATTTTCTTCAAAATTAGCCCCTAAATTCATCCTTTGTAAGGTCACTCGTGTCATTAGTCCCCTTATCTACGAACTTCAAGATGCTGAAGGAGAACGCCAAGGCAGGTGGCATATTAAAGACCTTAAGCCATTCTCTGCTGACCCTAATGCTACCTAAGTTTTTCACGTTCCATTCCCCTTACGATTTACCTAATATTTTTTTGTTCTCACTATCAATTAGTTACCTTTTATTGCTTATTTCCTCTCTTGTACTGTGTATATTTCTTACACGTTTGTTTAACTTTACTTACCCTAAATTAGCTATCTTTTTCCTCTTGGTTGACTTTTCCTTGACCATACCGTTACTTATATATCACTTCATTCTCTACACCCCCCAATATAACTCTGTCGTTTCATTTAATTAATCCTCGAACTTTTCCTACAGCATATTATTTGGTTTTTAGTATTTTTCTTACGTCATTTAATTTTGTGTGGTAATTGTCGTAACTTTGGTTGAAATAGCTCATTGAATTTTTATGATTGGTTTGAGCTGATGTTAGAGTGGATGCTTTCTTCTTTGGGCTCACATAGGAGCCGCGGCCTATGCCATTGTAAGAAATAGTTCATATTCGCAGTTGCAAAAAACTAGGATTGCCTATTCCATGTGTTTTTCCTCTGAATTATTACAGTCGCCCACATTGTACTATATCATTATTTCTTTCTTTTTCTACTAAATCACCATAACTTATAAACATTTTTTTTCATTGTTTTTTATTGAACTTTGTGGTGAGGTGCTATTGCTTCTTATTGATATCTTATTAAATTCTCGGTTGTTTTAGCATATTGGGACAGTGTACCTGTATTTAACTGCTTATAATTAGGCATCGTTGTGTGTTTAGGGTGCTACCGTTTTAAAAAACTACCTTAAAACAGTTTGTTTTTGTGTGAATGTATCTGTATAGATACTTTTGAGTTGTTGTGTCAACTTTTGTCTGATTTTCTTATCGTAGTGGATGCACTCGTTAGAGCCTAGAATTTTTTTAAATTTATATGTCTTATCTTATCTATATAACGGCTCCACGGAGCCACTCTATCGTTATCTTTATCTATTATCTTTGATCATAACTAGGCTAATATCTTTATCTTATTTATTATCTTAGATAATTACCTTAGTTTAGTATCGTTATCTTACCGACTACCATTAGTAATAACTTCGAGATAATTTCACGTTATCTTACCGATTATATTTAGTAATAACTTTTGTTTAATGTCGCGTTACCTTACCTACTATCTTTAATAATAACTTTAGCTTAATATCGCGTTATCTTACCTGGTATCTCAAACAATAACTAAAGCTTAATACCGTTATCTTATCTATTACCTTTGATGATAACAATTTAAGCTTAATATCGTTATCTTATCTATTATCTTTAACAACAATTTGAGATCTTGTCTTATCTTTTTATCTTCCTAACGTTTGGTATTTATGACCAGACGTGGGAATTATTTCTCTTGAAATTTAAGTGAAAAAGCTAACCTGATGTAGAAATGTAATTTGTTAGGTTAGCCACATAAGGATTTAGTAGGGTGGTGCTTTTGGTAAATTTGTTGATTCACAACCATGTCATGGACAAGTTTTGATGTGTATCGTTAGTAAACCAAAGTACCAGTAACAAAAATTTGCTAGAGTGTAGACTAACGCACTCTCATGAACATTTTTAAATTTGGGCACTTTTTGCCAACAAAGAACAGTTTTGATGCAACGCTCATGTGTGTTTGCACGTAAGAACTTTAATGTTAGCTTTAGTTTAGATAGGTTAGGCGACTTGTCGCATTTGTTTTAATTTAAGTAGTGTTTCATGCTCCTCGACAAATTTGTGCTGTCGATTATTAGTGTAGTCAAAGACAATGGGGCTACATTTTCCGTTTCCTGGTAATTCGGTAGACGTGTTATCGCTCGAAAAAACCAAGTGGCGCCTTATATAAACATTTTGTAGGTTTTAAGTTAGGTTTTATGTCGGGTAGTTAGGACTTAGATTTTAAGCTGTTACTGTGCTAACAGACTTTTTCTTTTTTTAAGTTTTTTCTTTTGTGGCTTTGTCGCGATTGTTACGTGCCAAATTGGCACTAAACATTGTCTTAGCTTAATTTTTATGTGCGAAAGTTTTTGCACCTTAAAATTTAAAAGACTTGGCGTGTATTTTCGTCACGCCAGAGGGCGTTTGCGCGAGATCGCGCGAGAACTTCGCGCCGACGCGTGAAAGAACAAAAGTGGGGAGTTTCCGAAAGACGCTTAGGAAACGAGGCCGTTTGCTTTTGAACATCGAGAAGGGCGGTCGTGTCTGGTATCGTATCTTCATTTTTATTATGTAGATTTCCTTTTGCTTATTTTTGTTTGTCTTTACCTAATTAACCTATTCCTTATCGTTCCGCTACATATAGGAATCTGATACGACCCTGGAGTAACCCACGACCCTAGAACGAGCCGGATGTCCATGCTCCGCTAACAGCTAACCGGAGCAGTCACCATCGTTAACTATCTTAAAGGGGGCTCTAGCCATTTGGAAGGCGTACCCTCCGTTAATTGCCTTGAAAGGGCCATCAGTAGCCCTGATGGACGTTAATAGAAGCCAACTTTAACTCAACCCCGCAGGACGTCGGATTTCTTATGTAAGTACTTTAATTGCTTAATTTGTTCGCTAATTTAATTTATATTTTTCCGCAAATGGCGTATTTAATTTGTTAATGGTGACGTCATTGACAGATGGGCGCACCAAAATCTGTACAAAGATTAGCGTTACCAACTGCCCGTGGTGTCTAGTAAACCGCGCTTGCGGTGTTGTATTTACGACTTTTAAATTGTAAGACTTCTACGACGACGGCCACACCACTGCAAGATACCGACGCCGAAATAGATTTTCAACCCTCAGATACCGCTACGGGCATGATCGCGACCAGCGACAAACCCAGAAAACGAACACGAGCCACAATTTACACATCGAAAAGACAACGTCTTCGATACGAACAAACGATCTTGCCCAGACTTGACCTCACAGACTGTTCCAGCGCTGCAAGATTCTACGACGTCGACGAAAGCCAGCACACTTCAGATCCCGTCTATATACTTGAAGAAGTTTCCTAAATTTTTTAAATCACGCTAAGGTTATCAACGGTCTACTTACGGAACGAGTAGATATACGTGCATTTGCACAAGGAGCACGTATATATGACAGCGACATCACAGAATTTGGAATCCTACAAGACTATCTCAAAAAGACCAAGATGGAATTTCACACGTATACGTATATGTGTTTATAATATTTTTTTAAATATTATAAGACTCATGATTGGGAAATACGGTACATCTCTGAATATTCATTAATATTGGGAAATTAATTATTTGTCTGAATAGACGTTGCAGTGTATAAAATAACTAAACAGTATATGCTTTTATAGGCGTCAAAAAAATTGTTACAAAAGACTCGAATCTCTGACCGTGTTAGCGTGGCATTCGTTTTCTTTCTTTCCTTTTCTTTTCTGTTACCGTAATTCGGGAGAGCATTCCGTTGCTGATTACGTACTTTTCTTACTGACCCACTCGTTTTACGGGTATCATATTATATTATTCTACGATAAGAAGTGTTAATTGAAGACTTTACTTTTTATTTTTTTACTAGAAACCATTGCGATTTTATTGACTAGAGCAGCAACTTAAAAGAACACGAAAGTAAATTAGGCATGTTACATTTTTTTTGCTGAATGTACATTGATTTATTAAGTCTGTAAGCGATATTATTGCTTTCACCAAATTGAAGTCATTTATTAGTGTCACCATAGAAATGCCTGTATTGGTAATTCTGACCAGGAAATGAAATGAACCTACATTAGATTTTATGCATGAGATAACAAATGACAAATTGATCAAAGAGTTTGTATCGAAATATGCCATTATATCCTTTATTTAGGATTATCAACCAATTACATAGACCTAAAGAAAACATATCGTTTGATATCATCAAGTCACTCTAATCCCACAAGCGCGTTTCGTAGCGGAATCGAAAACGTAATGAAATCACATATGCACAGTTCATTGAAACTATGTTAACTTGTTACTAATCTTCTAGATAGATCTTTACTCAGATACGCAGTCGCTAGCTAATACACTGCTTAATGAGAGATAGAAAGCGCGTTGTTTAAGCTTTTGCAGCTTCCATGAACCATCTTAGATATACTGCAAAGATAGTTTATAATCAGTACGATTTATTGCTTCAGTTGCCTTTAATATTGAGGCCTTTCTAGTTTTTAAAATAAAGACAAAATTTAACTGAACTATTAACGGTAAAAATAACTAGGCAGCAAGTTTGTATATATGTATAGTTGATATGAACCTATCATCTATCAAAGTATGGTCCGTATAAATAATAATAAAAAGAATAATACGTAGTACTTTCCGTTTTCAGCTATATTTTAGTAGATACACTATGCTGATTCTACGCCACCTTAAAGTGCAATACGTTACCCTGCAAAGCATTGGATAGTCATTTACAAAGATAATTTATTAAATGTATAGAGTTGTAGTTCGACGATATTGTAACGAAAACCCTTTTGCAATAACATCATCATCATCATCATCATTAGGTCTTCAGTCCTAAAACTGGTTAGAAGCGTACCATCATTGTTCCCTATTCTGAACTAACCTACAGATTTCCCTGAAATATGCACAGTTTGCATCTATAACTGTCTGATCTAGGTCTACATCAACCTCTTTTTTCCTATCTGTGCTTGTAATATATTACATACTATTCCCCAAAAACGCCTTAGAACGTATTCCGTCCTACTATTTTTCTTTTTCCTCAGATATCCTTGTTCCCCTACTATTTCTGTAACTTATTTGTTATTATCTTTGTCTGTCCATGCTATCGTCCTCATACATCTGAAGCACAGCATTTCAAAAGGCTGCTACCGTCTTTCTGTCTGCGTTTCAGACTGCCCGTATTTCATAGGCATACTGTGCTGTGCTCCACAAATATGCTTTCAACAATTTTTTTCTTATTCTATGTTTGTTGTCTTTCCTCATAGTCGCTGTTCTTTCTTGATGCAGTTCGATAACTTTCTATTGTTTTATAGTTATATGCCCTATTTCTCCGACCTTCAATGGTTGTGAAGGGAGGTAAGCAGCCTGTGGCTGCCAAGTTCCCCCAACACTTAACCATTTGGCGATTTAATATATTTTCCAATTTTTCTTTTCGCACAGTCAACATTAGTTGCAGGTATTTCGCAACCAGCAACTAGTTGTTTATACCAATCATCAGATTTATCTGCGCTTATTTTTTCGTCATTAGGTTTTCCGTCTCAAAACTGGTTGGACACGTACCTGCACTTATTTATATTCTGAGCTAGCCTACATAGTTCCCTGAAATTCTCACACAGCATGTGTATTCAGCTCGTTCCCTTTCTATTGTTTTCTAATTTTATACCCTATTTTACCGAGATTCAGTAAAGGAGGTTAAGCAACCTGTGGCTACCAAGATCCCGCAACACTTAGACATTTGCCGAAATAATGGTTTTCCAGTAAATTCTTTCACACACTTAACATTATTCGAAAATATTGCCCAACCAATTCTTGTAGTTACTTATAATAGTCATCATGTTTAAGCACAGTTATCTTATCGTCATTAGTTTATCCATCTTGGGATTGGTTGGATGCGTACCTCCATTGATTTCTATTCTGGGCTAGCCTACACATCTCCCTGAAACCCTTACAGCCTACATCTTTTACTATTTGTGTGCAGTAGTCTAACCTAAGTCTGCCTCTACTTCTCTTTTTTCCTATCTCTGCTTCTAATATTTTCCGCACTATTCCCTCATGCCGTAGTATGTGGCCTATCATCCTATCTCTCCTATTTTTTACCGTTTTCCACATATTTCTTTCTTCCCCTACCATTTTTAGTACCTCTTCGTTCTTAACTTTGTCTGTCCATGATATCTTCATCATACGTCTGTAGCACCACATTTCAAAGGCTTCTACCTTTTTCTTGTCCGCTTCTTCTACTGTCCAGGCTTCACAGCCGTACAGTGCTGTGCTCCACACAAATGTTTTAAGAAATCTTTTCCTTGTTTCTATGTTTGTGGTCTTTGAACACAGTAGTTGCTTTTTCTTGTTAAATGTAGCACGACCTTGTGCTAATCTTTGTTTTATATCTTTTGTGCTTTTCCCATCTTGCGTTATTTGGCTTCCTAGGTAGCAGAAATCCTTAACCTCTTGTAAGTTCGTGTTACATACTTGTATTCTTGTTTTTGATTTATTTTCCCCACCTTTGCAAACTAGAACTTTAGTTTTAGTTTTGTTAATTTTCAAACCGTGTCTCTCTGTTAGAACCGTTTCCATTTCATTAAGAGCAGCTTCTAACTCTTCCTTGTTAGACGCTAATACCGCTATATCATCTGCAAATCTAAGCATATCAATTTTTTGTCCCTGCATAGTAATTCCAAATGTCTTCCTGCATTTGACAGTATTCATTGCCTCTTCTATGTACAAGTTAAAAATCAATGGGGATAGGGCACATCCCTGTCTCACCCCTTTCCTAATGTTTACTTCTCTACGTTCCTGCTCTAATTCTATTACTGCTGTTTGCTCTTTGTATAAGCTATGTACTATTCGTCTATCCCTATAACTCATTCCAATCTTTTTGAGTATTTCGAACATTTTTTTCCAATTTACATTGTCGAATGCTTTTTCCAGATCTACAAACCCTATATACATGCTTTCCCCTTTTTCTATGTTTTCTTCATTATCACTCTCAGAGCTAAAATAGCCTCCCGTGTTCCCCTGTTTCGCCTAAACCCAAATTGGTCTTCTCCTAGTATTTTTTCAGCTCGTTTTTCCATTCGTCTTTGCACAATTCTAGTTAACATTTTTGACACGTGTGCTGTCAAAGTTATTGTTCGAAAATTTTCACATCTATCCGCGCCTTTCTTTTTTGGTATAGTTACTATGATGCTACGTTTAAAATCTTTGGGTATCTCGCCTGTCTCATACATATAGCTTACAAGTTGGAAGAGACGTTTGTTACTGCTTGTCCAGCGGCTTTTAGAGTTTCTGCTTGCACCTTATCTGTACCCGGCGCCTTACCATTTTTCAGACTCTTTAATGCTAATTCAAACTCGTCTCGAAGTATAGGATATCCCAAGTCATCATTTTCAATGTCTGATTCCTGTTCTAATGCAGTTAGTTCCTCTCCTGCATATAAATTCCCTATATAGTCTTGCCATCTACTCACTTTCTCTACGTTTTCTATAATGACGTTTTCTTGTGCGTCCTTTATATTTTTGCTATACGGTTTTATATCCCTAAAATTCATTCTAATTAATTTGTATGCTTCGTTTGTCTTTCCTATTTCCATCTTAGTTTGTACCTCTTTGCACTTTTCATCAATCCATTGTTCTTTAGCTTTCCTGCATTTTCGAATAATTTCCCATTTTATGGCTTTGTATCTCTGTTTTCCTGTTTCGTCAGATTTATTTTTGTATTTTCGTTTTTCTTCTATTAAATTAAGGATATCCTTTGTTATCCATGGTTTCTTATTTTCTTTTTGTGTATACCCCAGAATATCTCTGGCCGCCATGTCTAGGCTGTATTTAACGTTATTCCATTCTGTTTCTACTTCCTTAGTTTCGGATATTTTCCCGATATCATTCAGCAATTCATTTGACTTTTTTTCGAATCTTACTTGAATATCTTTATCTTTAGTTTCTCTAAGTCCAAGTGCCTTTTTCCGTTCCTTTTTTTCAGATTTTTAAATTTAAGTGCGGCCTTCATAATTACGATGTTGTGGTCAGTATCTATATCTGCTTCTGGGTAGCTTCTACAGTCTTTTACTTGATTCCTAAACCGTTGTCTAACAAGAATGTAATCTATTTGATATCTTCCTATATCTCCTGGCATCTTCCACGTATATCGTCTTCTAGCATGATGTTGAAATAATGTGTTTGTGATGATTAAATTGTTCTTGTCGCAAAATTCTACCAGCCTATTTCCCCTGTCGTTTCTCGTGCCTAAACCAAATAAACGTACTACCGCTCCTTCCCTACCCTCACCTACCACGGCATTAAAATCCCCCGTCATTATTAAATTTTCATGTCTTTTTACGAATCCTAATATGTCTTCGATAACTTTGTAGATGGCTTCTACCTCTTCGTCACTGTAGCTAGAGGTGGATGTATACTTGTATTATTACTGTATTATTGTATTACTACTAATCTAACCATGAGTACTCTTTCGTTCTTTTGTAAGTAATATTCTACACAGTATCCTATCTTTTTCCGCATAACTATCCCCACACCCAAATTTCCTTCCTCTGCTCCTGTATGAATTACCCTGAAGTCTCCACTCCAAAAATCCCCCACCTCTGGCCACCGAACTTCGCTGATCCCTACTATGTCTAGTGATAACCTATTCATATCGATTTTTAGGTTCTCTAGTTTACCTACTTGCTTCATACTTCTAACATTCCACGCTCCGACTCGCAGAATGTTCCCGACTCTTATTTTTAACTTTCCGATCGCATCCTCCAAAGTTGTCCCCTCCCGGAGATCCGAATGGGGGACTATTTTAACTCCGGAATCTTTTACCCCAGAAAATGCCATCATGTTTGTAACAATTTAAGTACGCTGTGTACTTGGGAGATAATGTGGTGGTTTCCCGTTGCCTTCCACATCGCGATAGTGTGTCTGAGACTGCCATACCGACCCCTATGGTATCTGCCATTCTAAGTACCGAAAGAGCCGCTGCCCTCTTTCGGGGACCTGTCTTAGTCTGGTTCCTCACTAACGATCCTACTACTTTGGTTGGACCTGTAGTTTGACTGTTTAGCTCATTAGAACACGCAAGCCATTTCACCTGTTCTAGTAATTTAGAACTTCGGCAAGGTGCAGGTCCATTCGAAATGGTTTGCAATAACAACAGTTATTTATTATCAACTCATTATACAAGTCTCTGTAGCTACTCGTAGCTACAGTGAAATTCTAAAGTACTCACGGCAATTTATTTCCAGTTAATCGCTTACAGTACAAATGCTAACTTCTTAAAGTTAGAATGCAATCTTCTTAATTACTATCAAAGCACTATATTTAACTACCAAGCACTAAAAGTTTGAATTGCAACTAAACCAAAACTTCCAAACGGACAATATTTTTGGGGGTTGTATTTAAATGAACTTTGTAAATATGTATTTTGTGTGTACTTTTTATTTCAGTAGCTTGTATTCGGAATAAGCTCGATATACATCAATATAGTAAGTAATTGGGTTTGCGTCAATATAGAATAAGTAGTTAAAATCTTAACGATATTTGTTATACGTGTAAATATCATTAATTAGTTGTTTGCTGTGCCAATACAGATTATTATTATTAGTTTTGTTCTAAATTATGCGGCAATATTTACAGGATATATAATGTAGTAGTTATTCGAATTGCAACACACCTACAGTGTGATTGTTACTTAAATATGTTTAATATTTAATATTAGTACGTGAGGAGTAGAGAATGCAGATGTTTGGCCTTAAACCAGTAACTTAATATTGTTTTGCCATTTAAATTTACGAAATCTATTTATTACACTTATATTTTACATGTTTCTGTGTTTAATTGTCATTTTAAGTACAGTTCGTTCGCTAAATCCCCCACAATCTCCGACTGTGTTTAACACGACATTTGTTTTCTTTATTTTTCTTTGTCTTTCTTTCAAACACATAATTCGGCCGAGGACTCTGTGACTGATTTCGTTCTATTCTTAGTAGCACACTTATCTGACGGGAAACACGCTTTTTAAGAGCGCACCAGAATTACGCAAATAACATCTAGAAGGTTTCTATTGTAAGCTTAAATGCAACTTTTTGTAAAATATTAATCAAGTCCTTTTGAAGATGTCACGCCTCAGGGTAGCAACCAATTATCCTTGATGTACAAATGTTTCGTTACCGTTCAGCTGTATTATTCTGACCAAGTGACGTCGTGTTACAATATGCAAAAAAAACAGTCTTTAGCCAAGGTATTTAATAAACAGGAAAATTTTAGCAACATTAGATGCAAAGTTTAGGTCTTCCATAGCATCTTAACATATAAAGACAACAATAGAAATTTTATTTCTCGCAAAATGTGAACGTAAAAAAGCTTTGACTACCAAATCCATAAAGTAGCAAAAGAAATAAACGCTTAAAATATAAACAAAATAACTATTAGTGTAGAGGGATGGTCGTAAACTGCAGTTATAAAAACAAATTATTAATAATCTTTCTCACCGGCGACATACAAAACTTATATTAATTAATTTATATCATCACATGTTAAAATCTGTATTAAAAGAATGAGCTTTAAATCTATTAAAAATTGCATCCTTTTGCAATTTACAGGAAATTTTCGAGACGAATTAATTTCTTTTTAAAGGCTTAGTGATTTATCATATGATTTCAAACAATGGCTCACCTTTGGTTAATGAGCCAATTTTAGTAAAATAAGTCAATACAGATGCATGGAATAAGTGGGTCATTGTTAATTGTGTCATGAGTCACATCTCGATCTGATTTCGTAGTTCACGGGTGACGTTCTAGTTGATCAATGTGATTCCTCGTTTATATGGATTGGTACTTAATCATTTTATGTTCTGTGGATTAACTATTTTCTGTTCTTTCGTTATGCCGTAGTTAAATAGCATTTGCGACGTTTTTAAATCTCAGTATCGTGTTTAAAGTGATAGGTCTTGTTTGTTTTTTACCGTATTAAGGATATTGTGTTGCTTCTATTCATATTTTCTTTTCACTTGAATACCTCTTTATATTGTTCTGTTTGTTTTGTGCTAAAGGTACATGTCATAATTTTTTTAACACCAGACAAAAATCTCAAACAGTCTACCATTGTATATTAATACGCAGTTTTAAATGCATTTTTTTATATAGACAGATTAAATCTATACACTACCAACAGAGAATAAAGTACATGCTCTTTTTTAAGATCATTTCTAGTTGCTTATGCATTGGTTATCAGATTCTAACAGGCGTCTAGATTACTATCTTTGAAGCATTTTATGTTTACTATGGCAATTCAATATTAATAATACACCCAACTAGCTTTTCGGTATTATCTGGAAATTATTTCCATTCTAGCAAAGGCTTTTACTTTTGCTTGTGTCTCGTTGAACACACACTCCAAAGTCAACGCTAGGGATGCCATTATTTAAACCCCAATTTGAATTTTAGTTTATACATTTTATTCATGATTAATTAATTTTGAAGTCAGATTTGTTTGAAGCATTTTTTTCGCGTTTAAATTCAATGTAGTACCTTCGGGTAGAGCATTGGGGATGTTTCTACAAGTGTAATGACCCTTACTTATATTGTACTTACTATATTGTACTACAATCCACTATATACGATTGTTCTTGATGCTGTTATTCAATTACATTTTGCAACGTTTGGTCTTTAATGATACGCGATGACAGTACAATATAAGTAAGGGTCACTACACTTGTAGAAACATCCCCAATGCTCTACCCGAAGGTACTACATTGTGTTTAAACGCGAAAATAAAAATGCTTCAAACAAATCTGACCTCAAAATTAATTAATCATGAATAAAATGTATAAACTAAAATTTAAATTGTGGGTTTAAATAATGGCATCCTTAGCGTTGACTTTGGAGTGTGCGTTCAACGAGACACAAGCAAAAGTAAAAGAGATGAGATCCGTAATACCGAATAACAACCGCCAGTTCTGCTTTCCGGTGCGATCTAAAGGGTCGACTTAAAAATTTCCACATCTAACTAAACTAATACGTAACGACACCTGTTACTTCGCGGTGTCAAATATCAATTATATATTGTTCCTGGGCAGTCGTTTGTCATAACTGAGATAGTAAAGTTGAAGCCTGAGGTGAGGATAATGAGCGATCGGCGTATAACAGTCAACCGTAGTAAGTAATGTGCCTGATGTGTTTTATCGATTGTTTAACGCGCTTGTATATCGACCATATAAGTTGGTCCAAGAATTTGTCTTTAGTAACAGATTGTCTGAAGAAAATCGTTTGCAAAGATGTAGAAAAATCCACGCAATTTACTGTAAAGAAGCAATCCTAATCATGCAGTAATTGTCTTTTACTCAAATTCTGGTGTAATAAGACTAGAAAACAATTTTCGTTATGATGTCTTTTTATACAAGTATTTAGTAATGACTAGTTAGAATTAATAAGGTCTGAGTTTACACCTTTGTATAAGGTAAGCGATAGTTAAATAAGATTGCACGTTTAACTTTTGTTTGCCATTCGTATGCACCCTCACGTAGTTGGAAAACAAAAACATGTTTTATACACTTACAATCTTGGTAGAAAGTTAATCACTAATCACTAATAAAATATTTTGTATACACATGTTTCATACCGTAAATTTTCTTTCTTACAGATAAATCCTAAAAGAAAGGAAAACTGTCTTCTTTCTTTGACCGATGGCCTAAAAAAAGGAATATCTTTCAACTAACTAGAACTCTAACCTCTGCGGTGGCCTCTGAGGCGTGACTGCAGGTTGCTATGACTGTATTACACAAAAAATGTATGAATAAATAAAAAAAGAGGTGCCAACAAGTCCTGAAAAAGATGCAATAGGTACCCTGGAAGCGGACTTGGAAACCTTCTGTGTAAGAAAATAGCCTGTGCTGGGTGAAGCCCGTCAGATGAGTGTGCTAGTAAGAATAGAACGAAATCAGTCACAGAGTCTTCAATTTGATGAAAGCAATAATATCGCTTACAGACTTAATAAATCAATGTACATTCGACAAAAAAAATTTAACATGCGCTGCCTAATTTACTTTCGTGTTCTTTTAAGTTGCTGCTCTAGTCAATAAAATCGCAATGGTTTCTAGTAAAAAAATAAAACGTAAAGTCTTCAATTAACACTTTTTATCGTAGAATAATATAATATGATACCCGTAAAACGAGTGGGCCAGTAAGAAAAGTACGTAATCAGCAACCGAATGCTCTCCCGAATTACGGTAACAGAAAAGAAAAGGAAAGAAAAGAAACGAATGCCACGCTAACACGGTCAGAGATTCGGGTCTTTTGTAACAATTTTTTTGACGCCTATAAAAGCATATACTGTTTAGTTATTTTATACACTGCAACGTCTATTCAGACAAATAATTAATTTCCCAATATTAATGAATATTCAGAGATGTACCGTATTTCCCAATCATGAGTCGTATAATATTTAAAAAAATATTATTGACATATTCTTTAAACGATGGTTGTTTGAATAATACTTCCGATGACAGACGACTTTGTTCGTCGAGTTAATTTTGTCGACCGAGTACCGGTCGCTCTCGGCCTTTAGCTGCGATAAAAATCAACATGGGTTTTGCAAGGGTTCGAGCCAGCGATTTGCGAGTAGCCAAAAACGTGGCAGTGCTTTTTAGTGCTAAAAGCACTTGAGTTTTTTGTTTCTGTTAACGCGCTCACTTTATTATCTCACTTTATGATATCACTTAATATCAACTTGATATCTCACTCTGTTAAATAAATTAGCAATAAAACTTAAAGATGTCAATTTAATAGCTCGCTTTATAGCTTTGTTAAATAATCCATTTTATGGATAAATTTACTTTAATTGGTTTACTTCGTCGGATCACTTTATCAGTTCATGAAAATGTAGTTCAGTTTAATAGCTCCCTTCGATAGCTCACTTAAATTTTTAATTCGTCAAGATTTTAAGGAAAGAAGCTCAATTTTAAATTTAGAGGGTTTTACGTAGCCTCATCTGTGAAGAAATTTAGTGTAAGAATATTTATACTTTCGCAGGATGCAGGTGTGGAAAATCCAGTGACGTAAGTGTTTGTTCAAGAATCGAAAGCTGGAACATGTGTTAACATCGATCTATTGTTTGTAATGACGTTTCCATGTACAATCAACTAGCAAGGTAAGCGATTAGCTTAAGGATATTACCTGTGAGCAGCTGTTTCCAAATAACTTGTCTACGAAGCAAATGCTTGAATTTAAAATGGTAAAATTGGACTTAAGATTGTATTACGAGGAATTGGGAAAATTTTACTGTTTGAATATAGTTATATTACTTAATTATTGCTTATGTTAAAAGTCACTACGTTATTTCTTAGGATTATTATTTTCATTAAGTAAACTTTAAAAGGGAATATTCATTCAAGTCATGTAATACCAAAAATTAATGATGAAAATTATTTTTATTTTGCATCGATTTCAAAATAAATAATTGTAAACCAAGGTAAGCAGATCTGTGAAAAAACTTTGAGGTTATGTTGAAATCATTACCGTGATTATTAAATATTTTTATATTTACGTATTGGAGTCTAAAAGATTAGACCACACCATACATCTTTGTATATAAATTTTAGAACAAAAACGATAAATTCAATTAAAGAACAATTGTTTGAGTTAGTGAAACAACTGTTTTATTTTGGACAAGTGCGTCCAAATGTAAGGAAAACAAGCTAAAAGAGTATAGATTTTCTTTTATTAAGAGTAAGGTTATTGGCTGTGACTCAATTATGAAGTACTGAAACAGTGCTCCTAAGAAGCATGATATTTAAATTTTCTTTTAATAAATATGTTTAAGTTTCAGAAATTAATAGTAACTCCTTTTCTCTTTACTGTATAAGGTAGCAAGAGTGCATCTCTTGTGTCCTTCATTTGTTCTAATTACATTATTATCTTTCAGATCCTGCGTTCTCGCAATAAAAGGGATATTCCCCACTGAGGATTCCAAGTTCTCCTTGGGGTTCCCCTTGCTTTATTAAACCTAGGACTTGGTGACGCCCCCCTGCTTCTCTTAATTATTGTAGTAATGAGACAGTTCTAAAAGTCGTTGTTATAAAACCTACGGCCATTCCTCATTAACTCTACCTGATGAATAAACCTCTAGCTTGGCCAGAAGACTGTCGAATTCCCTTCATTATAAGGGGATCAAAAACCAAGATACAAATAAAGTAGCAAGGTGAGTTACGTTTCGGGCCTTGGAAGCCGTCTTTTTAAAAACTTCTTCCAAAATCTTCGTAACAAAATTTATTTGGTTAAACAGAAATTACAATTCAATTATGACAAACTGATTTAAAATACTCTAAGTCGAAAATTAAATAATAATTAGAATTTAATAAGGGTGAGTAGCCTAAGCAAACGGCAATGTTAAAGTTGAAATACTCAAGACTGACTGATGGTCTTGGGGCTCCCGGGTTATTTATGTTGTCCCTGCCCCTCACATGTCTGTGGGAACTTGCAGAGTTCATGTCTGCTTATTTCTTAATTCTATTATACAATGTAACAATTTTAATTTCTACGTAATCGCGGTTTCTTAACCGTCTGTGACCTGCAGCTGCAGTATCACTTACTGTCTGGAATACAATGTATTGCATCCGTTCTCACAACTTGCTTGTGAACTGTTAATAACCTTTCTGTATTTAGCCTTGAAATACAATGTTGCATATACTTAAGCTTCTTTAACAATTTCTAATAATTCCTATTAAATTCTATTTTATTGTACATATATAGATTGGGGGATACATAACTGGTGCTGCACTTTAACGAACGAAACAAAAGAACACACAACCTAATTTGATAGGAAAGAATGATTAATATGTATGCATCTTATATATGGGGACAGAACAATAGTCTGTCAGATACAATAAAATGCAATACTTAACGAATAAAACTGAATATTTAAAAGTTCATTAAAGCATCTTTTTACATATTTATCTCCGTATAGTTTACCCCATAATACATAACAATAAACAAAATATTTCCTGTAAATACCCATAGATATATCCCATATAATTGTCGACTTAAATATGCTTAAATCTTATCTACTTATTTTTACGTTTGCGATGACAACCCACCCCACTTTCGATAGAATCTAAAAAACAAAGCACATATTTACAATGTATTTGGGCGCAATCAACACCAACAGCTAATAAAATACAACAACTGATGGATAATTATCAAGTCTAAATATAATTTCAAAACCAATTCACTCGGTTATCCATCAAAATAGAAAAACTATATCACATAAAACCTGTACTAATATTTATATTCTAGTAGATAACAGATTAAGTAATCAAATTATAGTTTGCTCATCAATTTCTTAATATTTCTGTGATACAAATAAAACGCACGTATCATAAATAAGAAGAGCTATTCGCTACCAGTTGCTTTTGATAACATTCGCTCACGTAGGCCGTTGTAACCACCCGATTGGGTCTACAATACTTTATCACAGAATAAATCACGCGAGCCAACATTTGGAATATAGAAAACTCGTTCAACGAACGTATTTATAGAATTGCTTTCTGAAAAATATTTCACGGAAAGCACAATATATACTCAGCGACATGGAAATTTCATCATCAGGAAGGGTTGGTAATTTTTTGACCAAACTTGACAAGATATGTTTAACTACTCAAAGGTAATAATTGATTGAAATTTTAAAGAAAAAAACAAAAAAATTAACATAATTTTTATTAATAATGTGTCCTTCCCCTATTTGTTACACACTCGCTCACTCTTCGTAGTATCGAAACTAGTAGGTGGTCGATGTCCTATTGGGATATTGTGTTCCAAGCAACCTGCACTTCAATCCGTAGTGCTTCAAGTGTATTTTATTCTTTATTTATTTGTTCCAACGTTTCAGTAGTCTGCTACCTGAAATTTAAGCAGACCTGGCTTTCCCCTTGAAAGCAACAGTGAGTAAGGTGTGTGTGTGTGTGCGCGCGCGCTTGAAAGCATGTGTTATGTAGTGAATGTATGTGGTTAAGGTTGTGTATGTGTATGTGTGTTGTGTGTGTAGTGTGATATCCGCGTTACGTTCCCCTTCTAGGACCAGGACCATCGGCAGCCGGAAATCCGAGTCGTCAAGGAGGAATGCTCAATGGATATTGCCATATCAATCTAGACCACCGGCAGGCAGAAATCCAGATGTTGAAAAGGCAATGTACATGTATAAATAGGAATTTGTGTTTGTACAGCGTTTGTGAAAGTAACCGTGAGTAAGATGTGTGTGTGTGTATGTGTGTGCGCGGGCTTGAGAACGTGTGTAATGCTTGTGTGTGTGTGTGTATGTGAGGGTTGTGTGTGTGTGTGTGTGTGTGTTGTGTGTGATGTGTGATGTTGATATCCGTGATACGTGTGCTTCAAGTGTATGCGGAGCATTTGCTAATTTCCCCATAGTATGCCACACATGTTCAATTGGCGAAATATCGGGAGATTAGTGTGGCTTTTGGCACCATTTCGCTCTCCCAACGTTGTATTCGTTATCAAGCCAGACAATTAAAGATAAGGAATAACATAATTAAAAGAGAGTCGATAAACAACCATCCGCGAACTCGAACGTGTTTCGCTCGTTTTTCAATATTAACTTCTTATAATGTCTTTCATACCATAATTATTTCCTTACTCCGCTCCTATTTACCTCTGGCCAGAAACAGTAGTGAAAGGTGCCGCGTTAGTGCTCCAGACGTTGTGCTTCGTCCATGCTCTACCTTACAACCTCTGGTTTACTGCCTACTGCACTCCAGGTAATTTCTATTTGTGTTCCTTAACGTTCCAAGAGGCGCATACATGAAGTTTTTTGATCCGTACGAGCCGCATTAAGAACTACGTTAAATCTCTTTCTTCGTCCCGCATCCTCAATTCAAACACATAAATACGTATGTCCATAATTAACTGTAATTTCGAATAATCATAACACTTTAATTCTAAAGACAATTAAATTGCTATCAAATTTCCAGTTTGTATTGCACGTGTGTACTTTTAAATATACTGCATTTATACATCAGTCAGATAACTTCGTTATCGCGTGGTCATTCAACACGTTTCAAAACAATAACATTTGTATTTGTATACAAACAATAAACTCTTCTTTGAAAATTCTCTTATTCTAAAATTCGTGCAAGTATTATTTGTGCGTAAGAAACATTTAATCATGACTACCAGAAACATTTTAGAAAAGAAATTAGAGGATTATTTTTCTCAAGACTATGTCAGAACAGCTACTCGCTTTTCAGCAGTCGAAGCGAAATATGTTCGAATGCAAAGTATTGAGCAACAACTCGATACTCTGTATGATAAAATTTTAAGCTATAATTCCACCGTAGAAGAAAAGGATGAGATAATTCTCAAAGCTCTTCATTCAATAATTTAATCGATGTTATTCGTTTGCGATTTTTTGATATGAAGTAGAAGGCTTCTAGTTCTGCTGGCGATACTGCAGTCATCGCAAGTACATCTCAACCTGTTATCAGTTATTTTAAACCTCTTAGTATAAATCCGTTTGATGGTTGTTTAGACAATTGGCAAAATTTCATTACATTATACAAAAGTTTAGTCCATGAAAACGATCACATTCCCGTAATTCAGAAGTATCATTACATGAGAATGCTTCTTAAAGGAGAAGCATTGGCTTTAATTTTGGATTTAGCTCTAGATGCCAATTTATACGAACAAGCGTTTACGAAACTTCAGGATCGCTACAATTTACCTTGTAGAATTACGAGCTACTACTTAAATAAAATACTTCAATTTAAAAACTCTGGATCGCTCCCAAATTTTATTAATATTCATGTTAATGCTGTTAACACGTTGAAGGTAGCAAAAAAAGTTGAAGACTTGGCTGATTTTTTATTGTTTTCTTTATGCTATCGCAACCTACAGTTCAAAACTCAAAACGCATTAGATTCAAACGTAGGTTCGGCAGTTTCTACTTGTACTCAACTGTTCGATTTTCTAACCTTGCAAAGCAAAGCTTCAGAGCTTTATCAAGATATTAAAAAAGAAAGAGCGCCAAAGCCAGGTGCACCACTTTGCTGTAAATTTAGTTTAAACCAATCCTTCTTGGTTAAAAATTCGCAGATTTTAGTGGCGACTAAAACCGCTAGTATAATTTATCCCTATTGCGGTGAGGTCCATAAAATCTATGGATGTTTGGCATTTAAAAAACTTAGCATTGCCGATCGTCAAGTTGCTATTAAAACTTTAAAGCGAGGTTTTAAATGCCTCGCCAGTCATACTCGTGATTGTAATTCTGATGGTAAATGCAAGATGTGCCATTCCTCTTCTCACCATACTCTGTTGCATAAACCACTTGCTAGGGAACACATTACTGAATCTAATGATTTAAAAGCCACACTTACAATTGAAGTTGTTTTGACATGCAACGTCACAAATTCACTAGAAAATTACACTGTTTTATTAGGTACTGTAGAAGCTCGTGTTTTAGATATAAACAGTAAGTTACAATCTATGATATGCATTTTAGATTCCGGATCTCAAATCAACGCAATTTCAAGTTCTTGTATCCAACGCTTAGGGTTGGAGCGTCAACATGATTTCCGCCAAGTTGGTGGCATTTCAGGTTCTGCAATTAAATTCAAAGGAGATGTAATATGCACTTTGTTTTTTAATCACTCGGAGCATCAATTTTAATTCTGTGTTTCAATCGTCCCTGAAATAACGGGAAACGTTCTCGGTTGCTCACTGTCTTCTCGTATTTACCATAAATTTAAAGGTTTTCAGCTTGCCGATGAAAATTTTAATACAACATTGCCTGTAGATATACTACTGGGTGCTGAAATATGTTTCGAAGTGCTATTTTCTGATCGCACTAGAATCATTCCTGGCCAACCACTAGCGATTGAAACAATATTCGGTAATGTGCTATTGGAACAGGTTCCTAATATTAACACTGCAGTTCTCTTGAAAAACAAAATTCTTATAATATGTTTTTAAAAAAATATTTTGATCTTGGTCATATGATTTTAGCCGAAAATCCATCCAATTATATTCTACCACATCATGCCATCTCGAAAATAACAAGTAGTACTACCAAACTACGCGTTGTTTTTAATAGATCTGCCGTGGATTCATTAGGTCTTTCTCTCAACAATAGATTATATGCTGGTTCCAAATTACAGCGCAATTTACCAGATATAATAAATACATTTAGATCGTATAAAATTGCTGTTTGTGCGGACATTCGCATGACGTACCGGCAGATCTTACTTCGTAAGCAAGATTGTCAATTTCAGCATATATTTTGGAGACCAACTCCACAAGACAAAATTTCTGAGTACGAACTTAGAACTCTTACATTTGGGTTAGCTCCTTGGGCCTTTTTAGCTCAAACAGTTCTTCGGCAATTGGTTATAGACGAAGAAAACTCTTACCCCATGGCTTCTGAAGCTATTATGTATCATACCTATATACATGACGTAATTAGTGGTGCTGAAAATATTGCTGAAGCGAAGCAACTACAGCACGAGCTAGTAAAACTTCTTTCTTTAGGCCAGTTTGATTTGCTCAAATGGTTGAATAACCTTGAGGAATTGTTACAGGATTTTGAACAAACTGATTTAGAAACTCTAATTCCTTTTTCTGATCACGCTAGTGGTATAAAGATACTAGGTTTAGTCTGGAATCCTGAAATAGACGTGTTCACTTATAACGTGATACCCTTTGAAAGTGAATTTACAAAACGCTCTGTACTTTCTTATATGGCCCGCATATTTGACCCTTTAGGGTGGTTAACTCCAGTAATATTTGTAGTAAAGCATATGTTACAACGACTGTGGGTTCAACAAATTGATTGGGATGATACCCCTGATCATAAATGGTGTCAGGAATGGCAAAGCTTTTGTAACCAAATTACTATGTTATCCCAGCTAAAAATTCCTCGTATTTTGTCTCAATTCCAAGACACTTATCGATTACTAGGATTTTGCGATGCAAGCGAAAGGGGATAGGCGCTTGTGTCTACTTGTATGTTGTTAGTAGTAAATCGGTAAATTCTAATCTTTTACAAGCCAACAGCAAGGTTGCTCCTCTAAAGCATCTTACTATCATCTCACGGTTAGAACTTTCTGGAGCTTTTTTATTAGCCAAATTAATTCATTCTATGCGTTTAAATGAATTTCTATACCCTATTTCGGAAACTAAACTTTATTCAGACTCTCAAGTCGTACTTACATGGTTGCGTACGCCTACATAGTTGTTAAAACCTTTTGTAGCAAATCGAGTAAGCCAAATTCTAGAATATACCTCCATTGATCAATGGAGCCATGTTTCCGGAGAATTTAACTCTGCTAACGTCGCTTCTCGTAGACTCACACCTCTTCAATTATTACACCACGATTTGTGATGGAAAGATGCATCTAATTTAAATGATGTTTGTTTTAACCTCAAATACTCTTTTGTTCCTTTAAGTGAAGTACCGAATTAAAATCAATTACTGCATTACGCGAGTTAAGGTTCGTGGCTTCGAGCGGTCTTTTTTAAAAAAGACTCGTTGAACTTTAACAAATTTATTTTTGATTATACAGAAATTAATTGGAATTTTGACATACTTGAATAATTAGTCTAAGTCGAAATACATTAATTAATTGTGCAATATGAGCTATCTACGAACTGCAATGTAAAAGCTGAACGTTTGATGAACTGACTACGAGTGGAGCTCCCGGGCCTTATATAATCTCCCTACCCCCTCACAGTTCTGTGGGAACTTGCAGACCTAATGTCTCCTTACACTTGACTCTATTCATGATACATAGTTGCTATCTTAAAAGCTATTCATAATTACCTTGTTGCAGGCTTACTTCTGCGTAATCTCGGTACGTGACTTCCTACGACCGTCTATGACTTGACATCTGCAGTGTCACTTATCCTTGTGCTACTTTGTAGCGCTTCTGTTCCCATGAACGTTTATAAACTGAAATAAATTGTAATTATTTGTCTTTTATGACATTGCTGCACATTTCCTAATATTTCCTAATATTTTCTAATAACTTTCTTAAGTAATAGTTTTATATTTATAACAAATGGGGGATCACATAACTCGCGTTGCATTAGAGCAGTGCAATTTTGCTGAATTCATGGGAAATTTTTCTTCTTTAAGTCGCTTGCAATATGCAGTGGCATATATTATTCGTTTTATTTATGATTGCCGTCACCCCATGGAAAAAATTCTAGGTCCTATTTCTAGTGATGAATTACATAATGCATCAAAAACATGCGTGAAACTTGTTCAACAACAATTTTTTGCAGTAGAATTGTTGCAAATAAAAAATAAAAAACCTCTCTCCGCCTCTTTTAGAAAATTATCGTCGTTTATCGATACTCTATGTTTGCTTAGGATGGGCGGTCGCTTACAGCATTCACAATTGAACTATGATCGCAAACACCCTCTGTTATTGCCCAAAAAGGCAGCTTTATCTAAACTTATTTGCGACCACTATCATGCGTTATCTTTGCATTCCGGACCTCTAACCACACAAGCTCTTATTCTAAGAAAATACTGGATTTTAGGATCACGATCGTTAATACGACGACGAATACATCAATGCATACCATGTTTCCGATTTAATTCCAAGCCTTCTCAACCCATTATGTCTAATTTGCCTCCGTCCCGTGTACAATTAACTCGTGCCTTTACTCATGTTGGAGTTGACTTTGCTGGACCGTTGCTTGTTAAGTCTTCTATTCGGCGTAATGCTTCTTCTTTCAAATCATATCTTTGTGTTTTCGTGTGCATGTGCACGAGAGCTGTTCACTTGGAATTAGTTTCCGAACTTTCTACTAATGCTTTTATGGCGTGTTTTGATCGATTTACTTCTCGGAGAGGTGCTCCTGATACTATCTATTCAGATTGTGGGAAGAATTTTATTGGTGCAGCCCGTATGTTAAAGGAAGCTAGTGCGTTTCTTCATCAAAACCAAGATGAGATATTTTCCGCATTGGTTTCTCGCCAACTTAAATGGCAGTTTCATCCGCCCTATGCTCCTAATTTTGGGGGTATGTGGGAAGCATCTGTAAAATCCGCAAAATTTCTATTTCTACGCACTCTTGGCAAACAAACAACCTCTTACTTTTGAAGAGTTGTCTACTGTTTTCACTCGCATAGAGGCCGTTCATTTACATTTCCAATGCTCCACCCGAAGGTACTACATTGGCTAGGAGGCGAGTTTTTTGTTGCCTGGAAATTTAGAATTTTGCCGAACCCTTGCCGTTCCAGGCAAGGTAGAGATCTTTAACGTGCGTGACAACACTCACACACGGGACCGCTATTTAACCTCTCATACGAACGAGAGCGTAATTTTTGTGAAAAATGCTCACCTGCCATTTTTCAAGCAGCCGGCCGTGTCGTCGCATAGAAGCCGTATTAAATAGCCGACCTTTGTGTTTCTTTTCCTTGGACACTAAAGACAATCCTGATTATTTGACTCCCAGTCATTTCCTTATTGGAGGCCTTATATTAAGTATGCCAAAGATAACTCTACCAGAAAAGATAAATTTGCATTCGCGCTGGCAACAATTGCGCCAAATTACCCAGTCATTCTGGCGGCGATGCTCGAATGAATATTTACTCACGCTATCTCAACGACCCAAATGAAATCGTTCTTCCGATGTACCCAAAGTGGGTCAAGTTGTTTTTCTTCCCGGAATTAAAACTTCTTCTTTATCGTGGCCGTTAGGACGCATCGAACAATTATTTCCCGGTAGCGATGGTGTTGTTCACGTCAGGTCAGCGGAGACAATGACCGCAGAGTGGGGTCTTTGATGTAGGCGTCGCCGTGGATCAATGTAGTAAGCGTAAGACTACGGATCCCAAGGTCCCGGGTTCAAATCCCGACACGGCCGACTGCTTGAAAAATGGCAGGTGAGCATTTTTCACAAAAATTACGCCCTCGTTCGGATGAGAGGTTAAATGGAGGTCCCGTGTGTGAGTGTTGTCACGCACGTTAAGGGCGCGATCGGATGTATGGTTGGCTGCCTAAAATCCATCAAAAAACAGGTTATTCTGTTTGGTAAATAACTTTTGTTGGATTGAAAATATGCAAAATGTAACTTCACCATTAGAATCACAAAACTTTGTACTTTCTAACGAAGGTTTTTTTTTTTTTCTAAAGTGGAGTAATACGCAAGAAATAGCTGTTAAAAGTAATAGTAAAAATTCACTTACTTTATTTTAGTTACTACATCTAACAGAATCAATTTGTATATAAAAAAAAGCATTCGTTGGATAGCAAAATACATATATAATCGTTCTGTTAAAAAAAATTTCAAAAATATTGATCATGATAGCCGTAGTGTACTGAATGGATTTTATTGAATTATTATATTAATTGTACGCCATTTCAATAGAAGTTGTTCACGACTTTTTCCGAAGATGGCACTGTTAATGATGTGTAGAATAAGGTTTAAAACCAGAATATTTCAAATTAAATTATTTTGGACTTTGTTTTTGTCGCATTGAAATACCATTTGATAAGTGTAATATAATAATGATTGGATTAATTGCGAATATTTATGAAGCCAAAAATGATATAACCTCAACATCCATGGTTGTTTATAACAGTTTATAAACTTACATGTTTATGTTTACAAGCGTTACAGCAGTGTTACTTTGGGAAACTTATACTATGTTATAATAGTTTTTAAAAAAAGGGTAGTGTGCCGTATCCCAAAACGTAACTAGAAATTCTACAATATTCAATGTAAGCAAAATATTGCTTCAGTTAGCAAAAGTGAAGTTTATTAAAATATCTTAGTGGAACCATCACACGGAATTAGGATACATATTGTTACAAATTAGGCTACACCTTTGGTACTCAGCAAAATGATTTACAAATTTGAACGATCTGGGGGGAGAACGTTCTCAAAAAACAATAATTATTCCTACATCATTTTACACTTCACTTTGGGGAAGTTCATTGTCTTGTGTATCTTACCAGGGGTTTGCAATGGTAATTATATTTTCGATTTGAAAAGTGTCAAAATCAGCTTTAAATACATAGGCAACTTATTAGTCTTTCCATTCTTTACTCCCACATAGCAGGCTTCAAAACTCCCACTAATCGTGAAATATATATTAAGCTAAATTAAAAATAAAAGCGTAAAAGTTTGTTTAGGATTAAATGTATTACAAAACTAGACCTATCTTTAGGTGATTAGAAATAAACCATAAAAGAATTCCTTTTTGGTTTATTCTGTCAAAAAATAGATATTTTGTTACATTATATTGCTTTGTCAAAAACGAGTAAACGTTTATTTCAATAAATATTTCATAACTAATAGAATATTTGGGATCTTCGGTTATCTTTCATCAAATGCTAATATCGAAGAAAGTATTTCCAATACAAAAAACTTTGACTTGTTACCTGTAAAGTGTGCTTTATTAAAACAAAGTTATTACAAATGTTTTATTTTTAATGAATAACTAACAAAATAAAAATAGGTTCAATTGTTGTAATATTTACACTAATGTGTATATAGGTATTTTAACCGTTAAATCATTACCAACCAAAATTTAAAAGGAACACTGTTTTACACCATACGTAGCAATGTAAATGATATAAAACTATCCGTAAGAAGAGGGAATAACAGGCATTTCTAAATATTTGTTAAACCCCATATTTTAAGGTCAATACCTAAATGTTTAATAATAAATATACTAACAGCTTTCGAATTGAAATTGACTTTATTGTTTTTAATATTACATTCAATATTAGTATATAAGACATATTTGCAGGTCCATGTAGGCGAAGTTTAGTCATAGACTACTTTTACACCACTACATATTTCTACAAGAAAAATTAGTGTTCCTGCTTATCCAAATGATTTGTTTACAAGAGTAACACATTCACACGTCTTACTGCTTCGACATATTCGCGATATTGCAAAACGAGTCATTAAATATCTTCCAACCACAAATGCATTAGTTTCAGAATTAATAATATATTGTGTATTTGAACGATAGTATTATCGTTCATCATAAAGTACGAGTCAGAATACAATATGAACAAATAATGAATGTATAGCCTTTGCAAATAATTTTTTGAATTGGGAGCAGGTAGACCACTCACGTAGTAATGGACCAGAATAATGAATATATATGAATTGTGAATGATCATCAGATGAACAGTTGGTAGTACTTGCAGTATTAATTTCTTCTACAGAACACCTGTTGTAATGGCTTATGTGGACATGTTATTTATTGAGTAGTATGAGTTTTTAACAAAGTTTTGCAGTCCAGAGGTCGGATAAATGATATGCAGACACAATTCGCAGCAACTTGGTAGTAGCCGAGTGGGATTTGTTACGATCAGTTACCCAATTGCTTAATTTCATCGATAAATTAGTTTCAGAGACATTAAGAGTATGTTAGCAATCCTGGGTAAGGCTATTTGGGAAACTAGATTCATCGTTCGACTCACTATTATATACAAACTCTTGTAGTGTAACCGACCTGAAGGTTGACCCAAACGCTCTCTATAAACGGTACACCGGGCTCCATGATCTAACATCTAGTGGCAGTGGCGGGAAGGTTTGAAATAAAACTACAGTATTTTCCTAACTTTACGTTTAATCAAAAGAATAACCACTAAATAGGCCATTCGCATGGAAAAAAATGACATACAAAGCAAACAGTGCCGTACTCAACCTGGGTGATTGGGGAAAGAGCACGGCAGAGAAAACCCCAAACTGCCCTCACACTTCCAACTGCATTTAGCACATCTCGACAAGGACGGGTAACGTACAAGTACCCAGATCACCAACATTGAATTTAATGGGATGTTAACTGTTACCCAGACATACCACACATGACAACTGAAGAAACGTTACTGTAAACCAGCTAGTCTTTTCTGGTAGGTACCGAGGTTGGATAACCAATACTACCCCAGCTAAAGTTGAAGAGGGGACACCAGGAAGATAAAATCAGAGGTTCAATTCAATTACATCACAACAATTATCACAAATGTTAAATACTAGTTAATTATATAGGAAGATCGGCTAGATAATAGGATATACAAAACAACAAACAATATAATTAACTTTAAACCGAGATATGAGCGATGCAGTGGAATATGTGGTTAATAAGCTGAAATAAAACAATTACACATGATAAAATGACAAATGAAACATAAAAATATCAAACATTATTAAATAAGTTGACAGCAAATACATGCCAAAATTCTATAGCACAAATACAGTCCCAGAGTCAGACACTAAATGTTTATATAAATGCATGTTAGTTAAATATATGAAACCTAGTAAGCGAACGTTAAAAAATATTCATTCTGATAGCATCAGTTAAAACGTACCTTTTAAAATTTAAACACATCCTAGCATTACAAGTTCTATCTAAAAAAAAATACACAACAATTTTGTAGTGAATTCAAGTTCTATCTTAAAACCACAATAAATATAACATAGAAATATAACACTGTTCATATTCAAACTTGCCTAATAATTTGGTTCAATACAATGTCAGTATTAATCATTAATTGTCGTAAAATTACAGTAATTATTATTATTTATTATTATTACGTACTCAACAGGAATAATCCAATTATAGAGTAACGATACATACAGATATTTTATAATAAATATCTATAGTACTAACTAGAATATTACAACAAGTTAATTAACATGCTACTTAACTCCTTGTAAGACAGCCCAAAAATATCACACTGATTTGCTATATTATTGTACAACCTACACATTGTGTATAGTGGTGAATTAATCAAAAGATTTGTCCTAGGGGTTTCTGCTAGATAAAAGGTACTAGGTAACCGAGTGGGGCAAGTCGGAACATATATGCTAATGTACTGCAAAACATGTGAGTTATCTACCTTCCCATGTACTAGTTTATGCAGGTAAAATACGGCGTTTACATTTTCTCTGAATTCCAATGTTTGTAAGTTAAACAATCCCAGTAAGTTCTTTTTTGACATATTCCAGTCATAATGCTCTTTTGATTTATAGTAAAAAAAAGTACCTCTGCAATAAGTGCAATGCAATTGTAGTTTCAACTCTAAATCTAAAATCACACTCATTTATACATAAAACAACCGGCATCAAATTCTAAGCCAAAAGCAACAGGTAACACATAAATATTCCCTTCAATGATTAAATAACTAATGGTTTTACAATAAATACCAACATCATATTCAAAACAATGCTCCGACTGTCGACTCGATCGACCGTCTCGACACATGCACCTTCTGATACTGTAAATTCTGACGTCATGGAATGCATTCAGAAGCCTGCAAGTGATTACTAAGCTACTCTAACAAATACCTTCGAATATCGAAATGTACACTAAAATATTTGTAATAATTATCGACCAATGAGAAATCACTTAGAAACAGTACAGATTACTTCATTCGCCCCTTTGAAAAAGTTTCGAACGAAAATCATGAGGCTGGACATCTTCAGCACTCCTTTAAATAGAAATATATTAGCATGCCCCTTAACGTCAAACCAACCAATAGCTAACTGGGAGTTCTCTATAAAAACCCAACGAAGTTATAACTGACAGTGTAAGGATATCAGAATTGAAACACCAAGATCTATCATAGGCAGATCTCCTTCCAATGTGGCAACCAAGAGTCGGTATGATAGCTACCGTACCTTTCACTAACTGTCAATAATGGTAACAGGTTCAAATATTGAAATAAATTAGCAACCCACAAAAGACGTTAGGATACGGCAACCTAATTGCGCGATGTACGCTTCGGTGTAGAGACGTATTGGTGTTGCTCTGTGCTAATATCAATTTTAATACCTTGCAATAATTTTATGTGTGTGTATTATTACCGTTATCTTACTATGCCTTTTACTCGTGAACAGGTGAATGATATTACTGATAACATTAAACAATCCATAACTAACTTAATGCAAGATGTCAAATTTATGGAGGTTAACACTGAAAAAGTGCCCGATAGAATAATGCAACCGTTAGAAGATAAGTTGGCTGGTTTACACAAAATTATAAATGAACTTAAAAAAAAAAGTCGATTTAAAAATAAAGCTAGATGACCTAGAAAACTACACTCGTCGAATTAATATAAGAATTTTTGGTATGGAAGAAAAGGTTGATGAGGAACTGTTAACTATGATTCCTAAATTGTATACGGAGAAGTTAGGTATTAGAATTACAGAATCTAATATAGATGTGTGTCACAGGGTTGGAAAAATAATCAGTGGAAAGGCACGGGCTGTTATTGTGAAGTTCACGGCTCACAGAAGTAAATATAAGGTTTTAAGTAATAAAAAATTGTTAAAGGGTTCCAGTATTCGAATAGTAGAAGATTTATCTAGGCATAAATATTTGCTTTACCAGGAATGCTTAAAAACATATCAAACAGGTGAGGTATGGTCAATGAATGGAAATATATGTTATCAAAAATGGTCAACGAACTAAGGTCACTGATATCACACAAATAAACTAGAATAGATTTACGTCCAGTTTGTGTGTTCCTTGTTTATTGGTTTTATATAGTAATTTAGTTTGTAATGTTTAAGAAAAATCATTGTTTATTACTTGTGTAGGGTAGGCAGGTTATATAGTGTAATCAATTTATTTAGCATGTGATTGACGGCAAGTAGTTTTTACAGCAATCCCAATTTTAGCAAGTGATTATTCCTGTTGTTCAGTATTTACACTCAATTAACAAATTTAATTTAAGCAGTTACTGTAATTATGCAACAACTTAAGTTAGCACATTTAAACGTTCGCTCATTGCAGCCACATTTTCAGCAAGTTAAAGAGGTGATTTTGTTGAATGATTTTGACATATTCGGAACTAGCGCAACTTAGCTTCAGCAACATATTACATCTGGACAAAGTTAGTATTGTGCATACCATCTGGTGTTGCTCCCAAATATCCTCTTGCTAAGTCTACAAATAGGCCACATTCTCTTACCAAAATTTTCCTCTCCATCGAAAATCTTTCCTTGACCATTGGTTCCTTCATTTTACCATATTCTATAGCCCGACTATTGGAAAAGTTTTTATATAGAATAGTTTTGACAAGGCCATGGCAAGAGGTATGGTCCAGTCTTAACAACTGACCCAAAGTGAGACGCCGTCAGCCTATTTCTTCTATTTAATAAAAAATAGGATTTTCAAATTGCCCAATTGTTTTACACTGTATTTCTTCCTGCATTGTTTTTGTTATCTGTTAAAAGCAATGATACTTACACAATACATGTTTTTCAAAAATGCTTACCTGCATGGCGTTTAATAATCTTTTTCTTTCTGACTCCATTTCTGTCGATGATAACTCTGCTTGCTCTGATTTTGGTCCATATGAATTGTTTACAATTTTTGGTAACTTGATCTTTGTTTTTTTCTCGGTCATTTGTGTTACAATATGTCTTCTTGCAGCAATCAACTGCGCTATATGTGTTTGTTCAGCTAGATACTTTTTAAAATAGTTACCCGGACTTACATTGAGAGCAGTCTTCCATGGTGTAGAATGCCAATCGAAGCCCTTGTCATATCGCAATCCTGATAGATGTGATCTAATCTCAAAGGATCCTCTTTGGGTAAGATTAAGCCTCTTCCCAGCATTAAATCGTGCTAAGATACCCATAAACAGTTCTGCTCGATTATTTGTTTCAACGTCCAACAACTTATGTGCTTTTTGTACAACTGAATCGAGTACCCCTAAAAAATGACACAATTTAGAATTAATCATTCAAAATCTGTAATAATATACCATTTATATGCAATAACAGACCAGTGGCTTGAATATTTGTGACTTGGCTCTGTGTGCTTTCGCCAACATTGACACAATATGAATCTTTGCAGTTCCGATGATAATTAAAAACATGGTTGGGTGTATTTAAAATATCTTCTTTAGCACCTCCACATCCCCATTTGCATTACTGTAAATCACACTTTGAACAGAATTTTCCAGCTCTGCAATTATGTTTTTGTCAATTGGTTTCTAGCAGGCAAATTTACACTAGTATCCTTTTGATGCACCTTAATGCTTTTCCATAATTTTTAAAACATGGTTAACACATTCTATTTTTGTACAGCCGTACCATATTCCACATTTCGTCTAATACTAGCAAACACGTTAGAATCTCCATCGGCAATGAAGGTTTTGTATCGAAGTCCATGCATTTCGATTGATGTTTTAAAACCTTCGGTTATTATGTCAGCTTCCATTGCTGATGAACTTTCAGACCAGTTTCGATAACAAATGTGTTTACTTGGAGGAAGTTTTTTGTTGGTGGCTCTAGCACAAATCGAACAATATTTGTTACGAACTCCTAAAAACAATAACTCTTTGGTGCGCCTTCCAATGATAGCAGCCTAAAAAATATAAAACATTACTGCAATATTCGAACAACGCAATGGAAATTTTTATATGTAATTATTATATTTGTAAATAGAGTTTTACATCTGTTATGTTATTACTTGTATTATTAATTAAACGTAATTAATACTAAAACACAGTTTGTAATAACCTTTATTTTGATAAAGGTTATTACAAATTGTGTTTATGTAGTGAACAACTGCTCAACAGAGCAAAACCGTTTTGGCAATAAATACTATACAAATTTGTTTCGGAAAACGACCTTGGCTATTATTAGAATGCACTATTCTACCTGACGCTTTGCTTGCGTTCGAGTTTGCCGAGGGTCATTTACGACAAATACGTACAGGAATGAGAATTGAGAAAATAGCATCCTGCCGTATTTACTAAAGTTAAAATAAAGTAGTTTCCTCTATCATGCGATAGGTATACCACAAACGCGGCTATTTTAAAATTAGTTCGTGTTATGAAAATAGAGGGATGCGATCGCGCCCTTAAAGATCCCTACCTTGCCTGGAACGGCAAGGGTTCGGCAAAATTCTAAATTTCCAGGCAACAAAAAACTCGCCTCCTGGCCAATGTAGTACCTAAAGATGGAGCATTGGAAATGTGAATGAACTGTTGTTCACGTTGTAACTATTTTTGCTAGGCCTTACGTTGGATGGGTGCCACTGAAACGACTTCTGTTTTAAAAAAAAGACTGAAACGTCTTTTTCTTTTTTTTTATATTAAGGCGCTAGAGAACAAAGTCTTCCGACATAGCTAGGGGTATATTCCTGGGTAGAGCAATGAGAAGTAGGGGGGTAAGTCGAATTCTGTTTACAAAACAAAGTTAAGCTAAATCAAATAGGCGTCACCATGTCCTGAGATAATTACGATAATTGCAAAGCACAGTTCTAAGGGCGGACGTGGAAACCCAAAGATAAAATGATCGCCTTCGTTAACAAAAACCTGTCTTATTAAGAAAAGACGCAGCTCCTGTAAGAAATTGCTAAGATTAAATAAATAAAAAAGGAGAACACCATCTGTGTCCTATAAAAAAATATAAAGAAATAATTAAAAAAATATTTCCAATATAATATTGGCATCAAATTATTACTTTGAAAAATTTTAGCTTAATGTAATTAGATTTGATCGCATTTGACCAAAATGAAAGTCTTAGATTTTGAACTAAACGTTTACTAAAAAAACTCTTTTAAAATATCGGAACTTGTAACAAAAAATTGTCATAATCAACTGCATCAAAGTTAAAGTTTTAACTTTCCCTTTTTTCTTTCATTAATCAACCAACTTTACTTTAAACATGAACTTAAAGTGATAATGATTTGTAAGCATAACACAGTGAATTAAATTCTAACCTGGGCAAATCTTTTCAGGTAGATAACAAATTACTAGAACCTAACATAATGAGAATTTGAATTTTCATATTTACGTTTAATAATCTATGTATAGATAAAGCTGATCACAAAAATAGGCATGTTTGTTTAAATTGCATTACAACTGCTCAAAGCATTTGCTTTCAAGACAACATCTGTCAACTGTGCAAAACAGAAAAATATGACGTCGAAAACATACGTTGAACTTATCGAAGATTCATATGGAACAAAGCATGTTATTTTAGAAAGCTAATTCGACAAAATTTCGTTTTACAACTTGTAAAACCAGCTCAACAATTAATTGAAATTTACACAATTTACGTGTACTAAACATAAAAGCAAGTTTACGTGTTCTAAACTTTAAAAATATTACAGCTAATAACGAACCAAAAACTGCATTAGCCGTTTCACAACAAATTGAGACGAGATTTCCGTTCTTCAAGCAAAGTTACCAGCGATTCTAATTTGAAACGACTGCATCCAAATTATCTTCCATAATTTCTTATCAGACAAATTTCTTATGAGGCAAATTTCAAATCAACTGTTCCTAAATAACGGTAATTCTTTGGATCCTAGATGACAAATTATATTTGTTCCATTCTTTATAGTTGCATTCTACATTGTCGAATTATATTTTGTCGCATTCTACAGGTCGCATTCTACAGGTCGAATTCTACAGGTCGCATTCTACAGGTCGCGTTCTATAGGTCGCATTCTACAGGTCGCGCGTTATTAGAAGATATCCCAACGATTAATAGCTGATGCGAAGGTTGCCAGCCTCCAGCCGAAAATACATCTTAACACAGCTGTTGCAGACGGCCGATTGTTCGTCGAAACCAGAGCCGAGCGGTCGCGCCGTCAGAAGGGGGATCACGAAACAATTAAATAGAGATGTACTTGGAAATAGCTTTATGAGACACAGATATATTAATATAATTAGATCCCTAAGGAACAATGCACGCTTAGCGCATTATTTTCGTAATTCAATGCAATTAAATTACGACTGAAAAATAAAAATGTTACACTGTGGTGTCTGTAAAAACCACCCACGGTTCTCTCACTCGTTCGGTAAATAAAATAATACCCCTTTCTTTAGAAAACTATTTTTTTTCTTATTTCTTTCTCAAACTTAGATTTAGTTTTTAAAAAATTTCGCGTTTTATTTTGCTTCTTTTCTATCCCGAACATTGGCGGGTAAGCCGTATCCACTTACTGGGAGAAATCCCCAGTTATAATAAAACTTTCTTTTCAAGTTGTATATATTTTTTAAAAATGCTCATTTTTGGTGGACGGTTATGTTCGCGCCATTTCGCTTTCCCAACGTTGTATTCGTTATCAAGCCAGAAAATTAAAGATAAGAAATAACATAATTAAAAGAGAGTCGATAAACAACCATCCGCGAACTCGAACGTGTATCATTAATTTTTCAATATTAACGTCTTATAATGTATAATGTCTTTCCTACCATAATCATTTCCTTACTCCGTTCCTATTTACCTCTGGCCAGAAACAGTAATGAAAGGTGCCGCGTTAGTGCTTTAGATGTTGTGCTTCGGTAAGTGTTTTTAAGTATTTATGTGACTTTGTATTTATAATCTATGGTTCCCTCTTTTTTACTCCATACAGTCCATGCTCTACCTTACAACCCCTGGTTTACTGCCTACTGCACCCCAGCTAATTTCTATTTGCATCCCTTGACGTTCGAAGAGGCGCATAAAGTGGCCACGGTAGAATATTAAGATAGGCGTCTTCAAATTGGTTGAAAGTACTTCTCGCTGCGTGAAGACAGGCATTATCCTGCTGGAAAAGTGGGACTTTGAGCTATTAGAGATAAGGAAGGATATAGGGTTCCACAATTAAATTAGCACTCAGCGTTCATATTGACTCGGGCGAACACCAAATGAGACATACTTCCATATGTTATAGCAGCGCATACCATAACCTCCACGGATCGGTGCACATGCCATTCAACAGAAAATTTTACATTGGCACGTTTCCCACGTCTTCGTTTGACTCTCGTGCGGCTATCATGCAAATTTAAACAGAATGGGGATTCATCACTAAATACTACCGTATGCCACTCTAGGTTCCAGTGTAATCGCAAACTGCACCACTTTAAATACTGCAGTCGGTGTTTAGCCATAAGCGGTAACACAAGATGTGGTTGATAAGATTGGAAATCGAACGTCATAATTCGGCGACAAACCGTTTCAAGGGTTACAGAACGATCTCCATTACCTAACAAGTAATCAGCAATTGACCTCATAAAAAAAATTCCAACCATAAATATACTTATACTTCAAATACTTATTTAAAATAAATTGTACACTTACTTAGTAGATTTTCACATCATATAAACCTTGTCTCAACCTGATGGTAGTCCAAAGCAATGTATACAGGGTGATTCACAATTTTATAAAAATATTTTAACTGATATTTAAGAAAGGGAGGTAGATGATATTTACGCATGAAGAAATTATTTTTTAAAAAATAGTGACTTAAAATTTAAATGAATGCTTCTAAAAATGTCTTTACGAATATATGTAAAGTAAAGAGGCAACACACCACAGAAAGTGTTTTTGTGAGGAACGGACTTTATTTTTTCTGATCAGCAGGTCATTGTACTCAATGAAGAAGTAAATCACGCTTAATATTCTCAACCTTGTGGGAATACCTACCTTAACTGTTGTATAAAAGCGAGATTATAGTAATATTTAAGCAAAAAAAAAATGTTTAAGGAAATAAACAAATGACCTGTTACCTACTTAACACCCGTGGACCTTCTAAGAAGATATTGCACCCAGTGCTAAACGAGGAAGTTGTCGATTGAAACCAATTCGTTTCTAATTAAATGTTAATAAATAATTTTATTTATTTTATTTATTATTCATTAATATTTAATTGGAAACGTATTGGTTTCCTACGACCAACTTCCTTGTTTAGCACTGGGTGCAGTATTTCTTAGAAGGTCTGCCAGTGTTAAGTAGGTAACAGGTCATTTGTTTATTTCCTTTTTCATCGTGTCTTTTGACTCACTATTAAAATTTTGTCTGGCAATGCCATCTACAATATCATGTCGGAGACTTGAAACAGTCGTCGGTAGTTAGTTGCTTAGATTCGAGTATAGAGGGCGCATGAAAAGCATTTTGCATTATAAATACACCTTGATTTATGTATTATTTCAAAACTTAGTTGGTTGTTTTGCTAAAAGAGGTGCGCCCGTCTGATGAGCTGCAAGAACAACAAAATCGGTCACGGACTTTTCTTTTTGCAAATTAACCAACCATTTATATTGATTTTCGTTCGAATTACTTTCCCCATGCCAGGCAAAGTTATTCATTTAAAAAATGTTTTCTGTAAAATTAAATCTTTAAACAAATGTTTATAGATATGTGTCTACCTACATAGTATTAATTAAAATAGCTCTACTGACAAATTTTGACTACTTGCAAAAGATCTTCAAAAAGCTCTACATTTGGTTGAGTTCTCAAACGTGCTTTTCTAAACAGGTATTGTAAAAGAGTTTAATAAATATTTGCGTCATAATTTCCTTTTAGTTACAGTAAAGAAGCAATTTACCGTAGGCTTTAGGTGTTCAAATGCTAAAAGTGATACTGGGCCAGTTCTGCTGACGAACAATCGAAAGAAGTGGCATATTAACTACTGCAATAAGTTATGACTGATGCAGAGAAATGCATTGAGAATAGCTTAATTACATAGATGACTTACCTAGCGTATTATTACAGCCGTCCTATCGCTGGAATTGCTTATAACAACACGTGTTAGTTATTAGCATTATTTTGTGTCCCTTAAAGCACAACGTTTACAGTAGTATTATGTGATCTTAAGCCAACGACATGCATAACTGCAGTGGTTGAATATTTTTAAAATAGTGTTTCTGAAATGCTGTGCAAGTTTTTCTAGTGTAATTATTTCAAATTATTGGTATTAATGGGCTAAGGGTTTAGTTTTTTTTTGTGATGTGCCTTAGATGATAAAGTGCATGGTGTTAATGCAAACATTGATAATGTGAGGCAGGTATTTCAACTTATTGGTGATGCAGTGAAACTAATACAAAATTATGCTGTTTGTGTTTATCAAACTACTCTACAAAACTGGCACAGACAATCACATTTGTGTATTTAACAAAATGGAAGACATTTTGAACACCTTTTGTAAGCAGTCTAAATTGGAAAGTAACTATCTAAATTTAAGTACATGAGTACATACATTTCTATAAACATTTCTTAAGTTTTTAGTTTTTACAAAATCATATTTTTTTGATATAAATAAATAATACTCTACTCCAGTTTTTAACAGGGTTAGAAAAGTTTAAAGTTTTTAACTAATTCAGAATTTTTGAATTTTTTACAAAAGACGTTAATTATGTACATAAAACTACATAACATTGATTACAATTAAATACGTTCATCTATTTAGGTATATACTCAAACTTAAACAAATGTCAACAAATAAAAAAAAATCATTCTAAAAAATGACATAAGATATTCTCGGTTAACTAAAACCTAAAACAGTTCATTAGATTTTTATTAATATAATACATTAGAGAATAGGTGTATATTAATTGATTAAGAATTACGAAGTTGTTACGGTCATTCGTGCGGACAGGAGAAAAGTAAAGTACAGAAAGTCGAGCAACAGCAGATCGCACCGAGTACCCTAATAAAATAAAGGGGAGAATTGAAAGAATATATGCAGTGCTTGCTAAAAGCGTCGTAAAGTGGAGCGGGTCATAAGAATGAAAAAGGAAGCCTCGATAAAGAGAATTTATTTACAAAACCTTTATTTAAAACCGAACATGCACAATAAAACTTAAACGAGAATTTAAAAAAGAATTTATCCCGAACGTCCCGAAGGACTTACATAGTAACACAAAATCTCCACACAAAGAAAAATAATTAACCCTTTTTAATTACCTAACACTAGTCCTTACCTTCAATCCTACTACATACATACAAGAATTAGGCAAATATGTACTGGAGGGTTTTCGATCATTTGTTTTATATCAGTTGAGATATTTGATCTCAAAACTGCCATGCACTAAAATTTAATATCTCTATCTATACTTAGTGTCCACAAGCAATAAGGAAACATAAGAATTAGTGTTTGTGGATACAGCAATTAAAATCTCTTAAAGCCATTAGGCGAAGATGACGGTTTTGCACCTCATGCGTTTGTCTTCGTCCACCCGTTCTTTTTTTTACGACATTCTTGACCCTCCCTAGTCCATAATTGATAACAAGGCATAGATGTGCATTGGTTCGGATAAGGCGATTTGTAATTTCCTTAAACGAAAAACCACCTTTATGCAACCCAAGAATCCGACCTCTGTTGAACTCGTTCACAACTGGCGGTAATTTCCGCGTAGTCGCACTCAAGGCATAATCACGCTCCACGCCCTCAAAACACGAAAATCAACTAAACTTTAACAGAATAACACAAAATTCAACCGAAACTTACAAGAAACACATCGGAAAATAATGGCAAAAAGAAATGACAGAATTGTCAGATATACCAATACCACTTGATTAATCGCAACGAAATTTTAATCAGTTATTACCTTTCAGTAGTTAAACATATCAGTCAAGTTTGGCCAAAAAAATTTCCAACCATTCTTGGTGTTGCATTTTCTATGTCGCTGAGTATTTAACCGCAACAACTTTTAAACATATTTCTAGCATTCAAAGATAACACGATTGGTTTATCTAATCACAATTAAACTAGGTAATTTAATTACAATATATCGAGTACTACCGTATCATAGACGACTTGTAGAATTGAGCAATTTATCAAACATGAAAGCAAATATTTATTAAAATAGGATATAGACAGTGTAAAATGCAGAAAGTATTCCAAGTACAATATGAAACGTAACTAATGCTCTACCACTTATCAATTCAAGTTTTGTGTGCCCAACTAGTGGTACTAGTTATTTATCCTGAACTTTACTTGAAGTGGACTTATCTTAACGAATGGTCTGCCATGAAGGAGGAAACATTTTAAAAGACAAGTTTTTACATTTAATTTTCAAACTGCCTTTATCAACTCATAATTAATTTAAAAAATTGTTTAACTGTAAGTTATATTTATAGATCTAAGGGTTTCTCCATTTATTTTAAAAATGAAATAAGTTTTATGTTAATCTAAGTTAATGGTTATGCCTCAACTGCACGCACTTGACCCATAACCTGATTCAATTTATTTGAAATTTAAAGTATTGCAAATCAGTATTGTTTTGGTAATAAATTTAAAAGAACAGGTCAATAGCCAACTTAATTAAATAGTTCTATTTTCTTAATACGATTAGTTTAAAAAACCAGCTACGTGGCTCAGGGATCCGCCTGGGAAATCATAGTTAAGCCTGATGTATATAAATTAGATAGGATTAGAGCAGCTTGTAAGTTTCCTTTTCTTCAATTAAAGCGATTGTATAGTATAATCATAAAAGGTAATTGTGAGTGACGGTACAATTCTGAGATTACATGCAAGATTTGTAAGGGTAGCGAGTTCCTATAATGTTTTACTATTTGTGGTGTATAATTGTAATTTTCTGATAACTTTATATGTTTATACAGATATCTATCTCAACACGTAATGCTGTTATTTGAAATGGGAACTTAGCTTCTTTTTCTCTTCCCATCTTTCCCAACATAAATTCGACGATTTCTGTGCTTCACATGTCAAACATTGTAGGCAAAATTTTAAAACCCCCATTTACATTTTGGCCAATAATATTTTTTCTGAATATGCGTAATGGTTTTATAAAATCCGAAATGAACTGCCACTGATGCGTTATGACATGACTTAATGACCTCTACTCTGTAGCAAAGGTACTTCATATTTCCGTTAAACAAAATTAAACTCAAGAGATAGATTCGATAAAATAAACTTAAAAACAAAATCGTATTCAACCTTCGACTAGAGATAGTCATCGAACGAGAATAAAATCCTCTCAAAAGAAAAAATACCATAAGTACAATTCGCCAGGCTCAATCTGTATCGAATTTATTACGGCATTCTCTTCTCTGGAAGAGCTCGATTAAGTCAGTCTGGCACAATGTTGAATTTAGCCTAACGATGTACTAACTCAAATGAACGCTAACATAAACGGACTGCCCGTAGTCAACTTACCTGTAGAGTTTTTTGATGTTATTGAGCTACAACAACGAAAAGTGTTCAGTAACGATTGTGAAGTGGGTACCTTTAACCCCAGCACTAAATCTCTCTATGGCAAATAAAACTTCTGGCCATTTTTTTCTGTAATTGAATGGTTTCGCTCAGTACGAGTGAGGGATTTACTTGCATATAAAATAACTCTTTCTTCACCGTCAGAGTTCTGAATCAAAACAGCACCAGGACCTGCGTTGCTAGCATTACATTCTGCTGTAAAAGGTATTGAATAAGTTGACAGAGAAAGAAGAGACACAGAAACCAATGCCTCCTTAATTTGAACAAATAATGTTTCGGCTTCCTGATTCCAAACAACAGAATTTCCTTCTTTTCTTTTTAATTAGATCATTGATCGTAGGAACAATGATGAAAAATTCATAATAAACGGCGTTACTACGAACACATCCTTACAAAGTGTTTAACCTCTTTCATATTCCTAGTACGTGGATAACCTGTCATAGCCGATACCTCTTCAGAATCTGTTCTCAGAGTATTAGACCCAACAAGAAAACCAAGAAACTTAAGTGACTCTTAGAAAATTGATACCCCTAAATTTATAGTAAGACCGGCGTCTCTCACACGTTTCTCAACGACTGGTAACAACTTTAAATATTCTTCAAATGATGCAGAAGGTAAAATTATGTCACCCAAGTAACAGAATACACTCAGCTCAAACTGCGAACCAAAAATAGCATTAACAAGACGCGGTTGCGTTTTGGGTAGCGTTTGTTACGCCAAACGCAACTGCAATGAATCTAAACTGAGCTCTACCTATAACTCTTAAGGCGATTTTATCTATACATGACTAAAAAAGGAATTTGGCAAAAAGACTTTTGAAGATCAATATTTGATATATAATTAGAGTTCTTTATAGTGTTTAATATCCTATCAATCGATGACATAGGATACGAGTCGTGTACGATCACGTCATTCAGCATCCTGCCGTCAGAACATAACCGGTGTTCTCAGGTATTCTTCTTTTCGACTAACAAAATGAAACTACACCACTGGCTCATGCATGGCTCTATAACTCCTAATTCTAACATGACATCAATTTCATCGTTTAAAATCTTACTTATAAATGACGACAAAACGTACGATGTTTTCCGAAACTGCTTGCCTCTCCTGTGTTTATACCCATTGCGATCTTTGTCGTTCGGCCTAATCTATCAGAACTGCTTATATCTTTGAAACTATTAGTTACTTCTTGTGCACGTGAACTTTGAATCTTTGTAAGACAATCTATACTAAACAAACTATAGGGATTGATGAAAATTCCACATACGACACATCTTAATGTATTAATGTCATACCAAGAATTGTTTTTAAAATCTGCTGTTAAACCAAACAATTCAGCAAAATCGCTTCCGAAAATAAATGTGTATGGTTAGAAACTACCAACCCGTTTAAAATTCTACACTAATTCGCATTACAGATTGTCAAATTAACCAAACTAAAACAGACTTCATCGAACCATCTGCTATAACTATCCCTTGTATTAGGACCCAAAAATATTTAACTGCAACTCTCCAATCAGTGACGTTTTTTGTTTTATTTATTTATTTATTTATTGTTGTACACTGTTCTGGGCCAAAAGGCCTAACCTAGTGAATATGAACAGAAGTTTTATAAATAATATAAATTACAATTTCCGATGTAGTACGTTGATAACCTTGAGTTTCTTTTTTTTTATTGTTGAGTTAATTTAAAGCGATTGACAGAGAAGTTGGTGTGTAGTATAGTGTTGTAGAGGAGGGAATATTATTATTGGATAGGGGGTTTTGTGATAAGAATTTCATTTAGGAAATGGTCAAATTGGAGGAAATTGATGCTAGGTAGTAAGGTAAAAGGATCAAGTTGTATTGTGTGTTTTATGTGGGTTTGGTGAGGAATGGAGTTGAGGCATAGGTATATCAAGTGGTGGGGGGTTTCAGTAATGTTTTAGTTCGAGGAGGGACAATAGGAAGAGGAGATTAGTTTGAAAGAGTGTAATTTTTGTCAGAATTTGCCGTGTCCGGTCAGGAATTGAATAGCGGAACGGTTGAAGTAGGGGATATGTTCAGGAATGTTTGTTATATCTGGGAAAATGTCGTGTGTACATCTACCTGCGACTTCGTTCTTCCATTGGTCTTACCAGCTGTGCATTAAAGATTTAGTAATTAGATTTTTATGTTTATCATTGTCATTATTTTGTAGTCTGTGGGTTGTAGGGTGCGGTCATATAATTGTATTGGTCTTCTTTTTTTTAGATTTCGAACTTTAATTTTGGAGTGGAGCAGGATATTTAAGAGTGGTTATTTCAGAATTATGTATAGTGCTGAGGTGGGGGTTGTTTTGAAGGTTTTTGTGGAAATAGTAGGAAAGGTCTTATGATTGGATTCAGAATTTTGCGAGAATGAGGTGTTGTAATGAGTCTGTAGCATAACTTATGATGGGAATTATTATTTGTTGTAAGATTAGTTTACGGGTGGGGCGAATCAGTTTAGTGGATTTTGGTAGTGAATGGTGTATATTGTTAAGGCTTGATTTTGCTTTGGATCGGAGATATGATAGATGTGCGTGCATTTTAAGTCTTGTTTCGATTTGAATTCCGAGGTATGTGGTAGATTTGGATAAGGTGAAAGGTGTGTTAAATATGTGGATAGTGGAGGTACGTTAAAGATGTCCTTTAAGTAATAGGATTTTGGATTTAGTGGGTGATAGGGGTTGTTTATTTAGTAAGGACTAGGATTCGATTCTTTTGATCAAGAGGCGGGCAGTATTTTCTAAAGATTTGCGGGAGTTTTCATGTATGAGGTAAGTTAGATCATTAGCATAGGCAAAGGTACAAGTATTAGGGATGCCAAGGTCTAGGAGGGGGTTTATAGAAAGGTTCCATAGTATGAGTGAGAGGACTAGGATTCGATTCTTTTGATCAAGAGGCGGGCAGTATTTTCTAAAGATTTGCCGGAGTTTTCATGTATGAGGTAAGTTAGATCATCAGCATAGGCAAAGGTACAAGTATTAGGGATGTCAAGGTCTAGGAGGGGGTTTATAGAAAGGTTCCATAGTATGAGTGAGAGGATTGATCCTTGCGGATAGCCCTGTGATAGGGGTTTGGTGATGGAAAAGTAGTTAGAGTTTAGGTTTGTAGAACGTGACTGTAGGTAGGATTTTAGGACTTTGTACATATTTTGAAGAAAGTTGACTTTTTAATTTGTGAGAGGACATTGGGCCACCATAGGAGATCAAAGGCGGATTGGAAGTCTAGGAAAATTGCTATTGCATATTTAGAGGGAGATGTTTGGACGGTGGTGATTAGGGATCGGATGGTGTCCTCGGCACTGTCTGGGACGGAATCCATGTTGGTTTTCAGAGAGGAGGGAGTGTTTATTTATATGGGAGTTGATCTTCTGACGTTGCTAGAGATCCCAAAACAGAAGTCGTACAACCTGAATCCAATAGACTTGTGAGTTTACTATCAAAGAATTTGATAATTATGTACGGCCGCTTGTTACATTTCTTTTCACAAACAAGGGGCCCGAACAACTAGGCGCGACCGACCGGGCGCGTCCCATTGGGCGGGCGCATGGCGGCTGGGCGCCGAGCCAACTGAGCTAATGGACGGCTGGGCGCCGGAATAACTAGATGCTAGACACTGCACTAACTGGGCGTCAAAACGTTTAATACTATAGCAGTTGCAATATACGTCGTTATTAGAATACAGTATTAGTGATTAATTTTTATTTAAGAAAATTAAACATTTTTTATAATTAACTTATAGTAATACTTTTTATAAACTGGCATATCCTATATAATGTCTTCTTATAACATGTTTAATTTTTATTACTTTTTCTATTACTTTTTTTAAATTTAGCACACGTAAACTAATGCACTTTGCAGTTGTATGCAACACCGTTCATTTACATTTCCAATGCTCCACCCGTAGGTACTACAATGGCCAGGAGGCGAGTTTGTTGTTGCCTGGAAATTTAGAATTTTGCCGAACCCTTGCCGTTCCAGGCAAGGTAGGAATCTTTAACGTGCGTGACAACACTTACACACGGGACCTCCATTTAACCTCTCATCCGAACGAGGGCGTAATTTTTGTGAAAAATGCTTACCTGCCATTTTTCAAGCAGTCGACCGTGTCGGGATTTGAACCCAGGACCTTGGGATCCGTAGTCTTAAGCTTACTACATTGATCCACGGCGACGCCTCGTATGCAACACCACGTAAATATGCTACATTATATCTATTATTGTAGTCATTCACGATTCTACTAATTCTAGCATCGGATTTTTTTTCTGTAGCGCTTGTCCTGCGACTAGCTGTTCATAATAGATAACACGAGCAACCTGTACCTTACGTAGTACAGTAATAAATTTCCATATTGTTGGATAATACATTCTTAATTTGGTCTTTAATCTGCGGTGTACTGCTTCTGCAAAATTATTAGTTCGATCAGTACCATTCAGCACCCTTTCATAAAGGTTTCACATTTGGAACGAAATCAAGGGTATTCGTCTTCCACTATCACTACGATTTCTACGACCTAAATAATTATCCTCGAACCAGTTGAGAAGGGGTTGCAGTACTTGTGGTAGTTCTTCAGCTAAAACTTCCACAGCATTGTCCAAATCGTCCACCGGAACAAAGCCAAGAGCAGGTATCATTTTTGCCTCTGTTTGAATCTGTGTTATATGTTGCAATCAGTTCCATTTGACATATTTTCTTCCATATGTTGTGGGTAAGAGGATAAAAGCGGCCATTTATACGTGCATCAGGAAAACAGTCACAGAATGAATTAAAGATGGCGATTTCAAAATCGCAAAAAAATGATGTAGGTGCAAATGCAGATTGCAGTTGACGTAGTTGTTGGAACAGTCGTAGATACGTCGGTTGTTGTTTATTAGGTGGAAGCGCATATATAATCGGATGAATTCCGTCATACAATTTTCCAAATACTGTATAAATTTGGGAAAACAGTACTGCGACTGTGTTAAACGTGCCGTTACAGTAAAATACATGGTTATTACAAAATGTTTCTAGGTTACGACGACGTCAAAAAACTAAAATTCTGCCATCATTGGGGCCGCTCTCCCCAAGCATAAAATTTTCTTGAGTTCCTCTTTCAAACGTATACATTTTATATTCATCTGGAACTGCGAGCTGGCTAAGGTTTTGAGGGGATGGAAATACTGCATTAACTACAGTTCTTTTACGTCGTACCAAATTTTTCAGAGCACCTGGGTCAGGTAATACTTCCTACAAAGATTGTTATTATTATAGTGATATTGAATAGAAAAAATTGAATATAGTTATTTATTTAAGTGCATTATTCAGTTTACTAATTTACAGTATAAAAAGATATAAATAAAATCTACTGTTGCTGCCTAAGATATTCCGATCGTGCATTCATTTATAACTAGTAAAGTGCATTGACTAGCCACAACACGTTGCTTTTGCTTTATTCGCGTGATAATCTTAACACCTTCAATTTTTGGCGTTGAGGCATCATGACTATGTACCTTCACTGTTTTTACAACATCTTCGCCAATTGTGTGTAACTTTGCTATGCACAGATTATTATTTGTCTGTACATCTCCAGTATTTCATTGTTCTATCACTATTGTACTTATCAACTATGTAAGTAAAACGTTCATACACAAACTTTTTTCTTTCCATATTGAGAAATAATGTCTAGTTCCATCTCAGGCTGACAACAAACACAGAATGAATTGTAAATCGAATCAGGGGTGGACAGGACACCTAAACGATTCCAGGTAACTGGCTACATATTGCGCTGGTCTTACCGCTCTGACCAGAAATTATCCATCTTTTAAATTCTTAAGATAAACAAACCAACTTGCTTAGAAATTCTTTAAAATATTGTTACCCTTTACCTTGGGTTCAGGAAATATTATACACCTATCTTGCCCACCAGGCGCAAGAGTAATTAAACGAGGATTTCCTGTTGAGGCAAGAAGCTCGAGGTAAGTTTAGATGAAAAACAGCTTATGAGAAAGGAAACTTCTAAAGGTAATGTGGTTAGTAGAATATTTTGCTCTGGGTAGATCATGAGCTTGGGTCGGGGTTGAATTACGAGCAAAATTAAAGTGAATAGGGCGCCAGCAAATTTTTGAATACAAATAATGACTAACATCAGCCCATTTGTATCAGGACAATGCGGAAACCTAAGTCCTATGCCGCTATACAAATATTTTGCATGAATACAACTCCTTACGAAATACTTACCCACTTCCACGTTCTAGCTGATAAAGATGCACTGCTACTCCTGTATTTAAGCAAAACCAATACTAGCACAGTTTGTGCGTTTTGTTAATTGTCGCCATTAAAATTTATCGATATTAAGAACTAGACCTGATCGAATTCCAAATAATAATCATTGACATGACCAAAATAGGTTTCCATTCTCTCAGTTTACCAATTAACGAAAATATCTATTTACAAAGAACTTCTGAACAAGTGCACATCATTATTAATTTGATTTAGTAGTATCGTTTCCTACATCTTAAAAATTTTTCAATCATTTTTCATACTAGTATTTAAAAACTTGCATTTTAAGAATGACTAATGATATACTAACAAGATTCTATTTAGTCTTGAGTAGTACTATGATACACTTCACATATAGGTGTTAATTCACATTAACTTCCTCGTTATTTCTAAGTTTCAATTAAGCATACATAATCTGACCAGTGAATGTCAGTTTATTATTATTAACAACTAATACTATTTAAAATAAAATAATTTAATTTCCTAGACCTAAATAATTTTTACTTTTCCTAGTTGGGATATTTTAAATTTATTATTTCTAAAAGCTTAACCATTTTTGCATAATGCCCTCTCTGAATTTCAACGGCACTTATCAAAAAAATAAAAATGGAGTCTGTGTAACGTTTTCTTTAAAATCACAAGGATACTATAAGGTCAAACGACATAGCATAACTTAGAAATTTCCAACTTGTACTAAACTTAATAAACACTTACTTGAATAGAATCCAGAAGTTATCAAGACTTGAGCGTCCCTTTAGAACAAACAACATGCCAGATGTTCTATAACTTACGGAAATATCTGCGATGCACTTAAACCATTCCCTGAATTTAATATGAACCTTGTAGCCTTCTGATACCTTTACAAATTAGATCGTTATTTAACAAATCACCTACTATGAGACATAACCAAAAAGCTTATCGTAGCTTAATTTACTAACTCCGAATTAAGTTCTAAAATTTCTCACATTTTGATATTCAAGTTAAAACCCGTAAATTCCTATTTCTAACCACGTACTTGGTTGCACTACAAAAAGAATCAACAAAATGCCATGAGGTTGATTGATACTCACTGTGTTTCTGGTACTTTATAATCTTAACATCGAGTCTTAGACATCTTTCTGCCGGTATACTATCGCCAGGAATGATCTCTTACACGATGTATTCACTTCTTTCACTTTTTTCTAACGCGGCACCAAGCATAATTGCTAAGGTCATTGTTCTTATCAGCACTCGACCTTCACAACCAACAGCCAACGTGAAAGTGCACGTATTTTCAATTTGACAGCTGATTGTCAGTTCAATCCATAGAGTAACCAGAGAGTCAACTTAATGCTAATTTTTTATCCGCTGCAAGAGAGACAGAAATATCAATTTTTATATACTTTTTTTTTCTTATACAGTTTTAAAGTGTAGTGAGGGGGCGCCACAAACGTCGGTAGGAGGAAATGGCGGGAAACGCTTTAATTCAAATTATTACGCGCGAAATTTCGCGAGAATTTCAAATAAGCTGTGAGAAAAAATTTATTTGAAACTTCAAATACAACTCAAGATCAAATCACTATGCAATATAAAATTTTAATTTCCTTTTTATATTAACGTTTCAACAACTTGTTATTTTCAACTTTCCTCAGTCAATTTTAACACTACAAATGATAAACTCTAGCTTTGAATAAACTTAATGAAAAATAATTCTACGTGGTCTTCATTATATATTTTAATTCAAAACTATTTTTTAAAAGACAATTTGCAAAACATATAGTGAATGATATAATATAATTCTACATTTTATAATATAGATTACATGCTTAGAAAACAGTTGGTCACTCCCTTACGTTTCTTAATATATTTTAGCTTTAGCGTCATAGATAACTAATAAAAGAGCACAGTTTCTACACAGAAATGAATCAATGTTTAAATCACAAATGCTGGAATTTGTTTATTTACGTGTTAGCGCTGTGGAATTTTTCTGTGCATGTTGATGTGAACGATTGCGTCGAGTACAGAACCAAGGTCAAAATATAACAACTTGCAGTTAAATTTAAATGCATTTTTCTAGCAAAAATATTAAGGCGCTGTTATTTAGTTCAATACAACAAACTACACTAAAGAATAACATATACATAAACAAAACAATAACATAAACATAAACGAAAAAATTAACATAAACATTAAATATAAACACAAAAACGTAATAAACAGCACGAACAACTTTGTTTATAAGCTGGTTTAACTTTCTAAACACCGATAGCTGTCAACCTGACAGTTGCGCCTCGAAAATCATCTTGAAATTTGTCAAATTAATGATTACGTTTTGCGCCCTCTCAATACACTTTACATATTGATGGATAAAGACAGTATCATCCTTCTATCTATATAATGAAGTGAGATCGATTTTCATAGAGTCCGGACAAATTTTCCTATTAAGATAACACTCTGAAAGTTACTCTATGGTTCAATCGTTATAACGATTATTCTATTTATAGGAGGAGGGAGCTCTTACAATAACTTTTATAAGAGTTATTTTTTGACACCGCGCAATTTCAAATGATGCTCCCAGTTTTGAAGCATAAAGTTAGATTAACACAACAACTAATGAATACAAGAAGTAAACAGAATCGTAAAGTTAATTACTACTTAGAAATTTACAGAGATATAAGACTTGAACTAACCTTCTATCAAAATAATAGCACAAATATCCATCAAAATACTGCTGGAAAATAAACTTGTTACAATATTATAAAAACACATTACATAACAAATAACTACTACTTTATATTTTTATTTATTTATATTTATATTTTTCATTTGCACAAATGAACAATATAAAACTAGCTTACAAGTGTTAAGCTGCAGAAGTATCAATAAATAAACTTAAAATTTAAGATCCTTTAACAACAAAATTATTGTTAATTAAAATATAGTGTGTAACAAAAATGTAGCTAAACATTTCACCGGTGAGACGCCCAGGCGTTCCGGCACCCAGTTAGTCCAGCGCCCAGTTACGCCGTCGTGCAGCTGTCCTACCGTCCACTTGGCGAAGCCCAGATCTCCTAGACTCCACAAAGAATGCGTCAGTTTTGACTTCTCTAAAATTTTTGACTACTTGAATCCAGTCCGACCATTCCATTTTACACAATTATATATGTCCTTCTTAATAATAATAGTAGCCCTAGCGCACTAAACTGCTAGCCAATCACCAGATTGCTGTTTCTTTATTGTCTTTTTAACACTTTGTGCATGTTGGAAGGATACCATCGTTCTGACCACAACCATAACAAAAAGGTTTCTTTTGGAGTTCGACAAAATCTATAAACATGATCAGGACGTGAGCAATTTCAACACACAAATTTATTCACTTGGTTTACTTTAGAAGACTCAGTAACCAACCGTTGCTGTTCTTTCTTGCTAATAACTTTAATCTGACGAAAAGGTGGTCTTCTTCTCGAAACATTATCTCTCGGCTTAGATATGTTCCTAAAGGAAATTTAATGTTTAATGTCGACATACAATTTTGAAGAGATTTTTATTTTACAATTACTACTTGTCGAAACTAAAGTCAACGGATTACTCAATACTGCTGCATTTTCTAACTTATTTCCTAATTTTGATAATGTTGCAACATCTTCAATATCATGTAAAGCAAGCTGTGAAATGTAATCCGGTAACAAATTTGTCCTCAATATCTTAATCTTGATGATTTCTGCAGGTGATTCTTATAATCGTTTAAACATCTATTCCATGTATGCAACAAATAGAACAATACTCATATTTTTTTTGTCTACTTTCCCATAATTCATCTTCTAAACATTGCGGCAAAAAATTATCTTTCAGATGTCTAACCAAACCACCCCAATGCTGTAACGGTTTCTTTTTACATCTATACCAGACTAAAGCATTATTTTGAAACAACGCGACCGCACTGTGAAAAAATTCCGCCGAGGCTACTCTGCTAACTGACATTCCCTATTCAAAAATAAAAGTAATTGCTTGGGATCATCTGTAGACCTAACAGACCACAAACATTTAGATGGGATGCGGTAATAAATGCCACACTCTGTGCTGATGCACTTTTCCTTTGAACAGGAACACGAACGGTCACATTCAAGTTATAGGAACCTGTCTTTCTATCTACACACCCATGCAATTCTGCCTCCAAAATAGGTATCGTGGCAAGTGTCTTATTTTTAAACAATACGGCTTCCTATTTCTTGTCTGCTAGAAGTTCCATTCCCTTAAAGCGACCTGTAAGATGTATCAATTTCGATTGAACTTTTTGAAAATAGGATCTGATGGATCCCCATTGAATTCTGGGAGAAGCTCTAACTGCATCTAAGGTTGTCATTCATTTCTTCTCGTTCTCTAGAAAACTCTAAACTGTACTCTGACTTATCCATAAGAAAATCAGGTTTCACTGCTTCTTTCGCTATCAATCTCGCTAATATTTTTCTTTTATTGGTAGCTGGCTTGCTACTATAAGTTCCTCTAATATTAAGTACATGTTCCAACTCTACTTGATTTAAGCAAAGGATAGAATACTTCTGAACCATTTCAAATTTATTTCTGCAATTTCAAAATTAATTAAGGAAACGAATGCAATTAGATTATAATTTTTGCTGCTACTCCTACATACATCTTGACCTAAAATTAATTTTTAGCTAAATTTTAATTTTTTTAAATATATTTTAATGAACGCGATTGAACGAATACGAAAACAAAAATCGAGTCTTAGACGTTGTCACGATTATATAATTATTTCTACTATTCAGAATACCATAAAATCTACTGAAATGTCAAATACCCTTCTTGGGCAGAAGCGGGTGCAAGCGAATTATATCTTTGAAAATAATCTAAAACCAAACCGAGTCAACCAATAACAAATTTGAGCAACTAGAAGGAAAATAAAGCTAGTAATTTTAATTAAACGAATTGAGGTAAAATAAAAACTCTATACAAACTTCTAAAATTTTAATAATTTGCACTCTAACACGTAGTACCGCAGTGTACTCCTCGAGTCCTTAACCCTTCCGTTGTTGTGTCAGAGACTTATATGTTAACAGCAGCAAAAAACTGAATCAAGCTGTACGTTAGGCGTCAGTGAATAGTATTCTTCCTTTTAGAGTAAAAGGGTAGAACGGGTCTGACCTTTTCCCAAGACTGCAGGTCAAAGAAACGGGATTTCCTCCAGCTTGACTCGGGGTCTATTTGTGCAGTAGGCAATATGCTACCTAGACGTAGCCGAAAGAAAAGTAACTACCAGACTAACTATCAAACGCGGAGGGTGGGGGATTCACCTACATACCAAGAAAACCAAAAAACACGTCGCCCACGATTATCTATTAACAAATAAAAATAAATAAAAGATTCTGTACAAACAAGCAAAAGCAATAAATTAAGTGTTATTACTTCACAGTAAGCAATTTAATTGTACGGACAATTTAGGAATTTAGATACGAAATGCGCATCTCGTATTTCACACAAAATAAAATTAATCAGTAGTAAATAAATCTGTGAGAGCTTTTGCCAAGCGTTCTTTTTTTCTAAATTTCACCTAATACTTTTTGTAAAATAACTAATTAGTAGGAAAGAATTAACGTGTGGGAGCTTTTGTCAGACATCTTTTAAATCGTACATAGTACCATTAGTAAAATAAACCAATCGGTATAAAGCAATAAGCGTGTGTCTGTCCACCATTTTTAACAATGGTACATTACACCTGTAGAACGATAATATCGATTAGCAGCAACGAACAATAGTTCTATAATGTCACGTTTCTTGTCACGTAACTACACGAAACGTAGATACGGAATATGCCATTGATATACACAAAAGAAAACAAGTTGTATACCTGTATGTGTCTGGATACTTTGCTTGCAATCTGTCGGGGGTGAGTCAGCACCGCATTGCCATGGTAGTCAGGACCCTTTCACCCTGCCACCGTAACTGCAGCAGGGGGTTTTCGGACAAAAGCAGTTGGTCTACAGACAAAAACAATTGGTCTACATAAAGAAAAAACCAACTTGGCCTCCAGCTAAGAGCGAATACACGCAAGATACCTCTTACTTGTCAAACAACAAAACTTGCACCACTGTAGAAAATATTTCAACGCACAAGCTGTAGAATCAAATTAAAAATTGGTTCAAAAAACACGAATTCGAACTGCAAAATTCTCGCTTATCGAAGCGCGATTGACTCTGGAAAACCCAAGTTTTATCGGATAGTGCGCGACCTTATTTCAACAAGTCTTTACATTGAAACAATAGAAAAAACCATTATACGCGATCGTAATGTATACCAAGATAGCGGGTACCTAAAACAGGATATAAACTATTTAATTGTAGCATAAATTTGTCGTTTCAAAGCAACTAGATTTAAGTTGAGGAATTTATTCGAAAGCGTGTTTATTATTAATTATGTTGAAGGATTTAACAGTAGAAACGGAATTTATGCGAGGGAACAAATAGGAATGCACGGATGAGTCTATACACGAAAATACTCCATATAAATAAAAAAAATTTATAATAACTTGGGCGCCATTCCATCTAATTTAGACAATAGAAAAAAATGAAAGAAGAACGTAGAAAACTATTATATGCAACTCTTGTATTTGATACTATTCGATGTTTAGTTTACGCTAAACTCTGCTCCAAAATCACTACCTTAAATAAATGCACATAAATCATTAATAATTATGATGGCAATAGGGCACGAATTGTGTCTCAAAAAATTTATCATTAACTTGACAGCACTCAAAGTTCTCTTAGGCATCGCCATTAAAAAGATTTCTTTTTGTTTAAAGTTTAATATATTTGAAATTATTTAATAATGTCTTGTGTTTTAGCTTATTTTACAAATTACAGAATGTGTATAAATCAGATAAGGAAAATGTTTTAGCTTTTTAATTCATCACAAATCTGTATTAGCGTCATTTTTAAATTTGAAGGTATATGCAATATTGATACAATAAATATGTACACTTACATTATCCTTAACGTTTTCTGAAATTCCTAAGCAATAACCAAAGATCTTTGACTTGCCTCTACATAAGTATTAATTGAAGTCCAAGATATTAGTGTAATCATACTAGTCTAATCACTCCGTTTGCGTTGTTAGATAATCTTCGTTTAACATGAATAAGAATATAGTTTGCCTTCTTACAATAAAATCAAAAAATAGAATGTCTGTGTCTCTGAAATTGCATTTAACATAATTTCTCGTTTTAAACACTGTAGGTAATTAATGAATCTATTTATAGATTTCTATCTTAATAAAATTTGAAAAAATGCTATTACCTCAATAACCACTAAAATATTTAATTTTAGTAATTCAGATTTTATATTCACAATACACGAAAAAATTCATCACCTAAATACTCTGAATTCTTTATTGAAAGGAATTTTGCATGCATAATAACAAAGTACTCATCAAACATTTAAACGACAAAAATTAACCACTAATTACTATCTATCTCACCTGCACAAAGATTTTCAACACCTCTTTGCTAATTTCTAGTACAAACAGCTATTTACCAAACCATTACTACAAGATGAATATTGCACTTGGCTGTACTGCTTATGGGAAATCATATTTTCTTATTTTCAACGAACTTCGTTCGTTTATGAAATCGATTTGTCGTCCGTCTGTCCGTCCGAGGCCTTTCTAATGGTCGGACATCAATGTGTGATACATCAATCGATTCAGCTCGGTGTCCTGAGCTTAAGTTTTGATGTCAGTTGAAATCGGGCCACGGGGACGCCGTGCCCCCGCGATATTACGTCGGGAAAATTAAAATTTCAAATAGGTCCAAAATTAATGTGTGATACATATTTGGACTCCCCTAACATAGCTGAGTCGAAATATGGTACCCCCCACAAAATCTGACCACGGATACCCGACCCCTCCGGGGAATTAATTTTTATCAAAAATTTCAAATAGGTCCAAAATTAATGTGCGATACATATTTAGAATCCTCTGAAAAAACTGAATCGAAATATGATGCCCCTTATTTACACACACACACACACACACACATACATACATACATACATACACACACACATATATAGCTTTTAAAATATTTATTCATTAAAATAAAATATATTAAAATGTCTCTTTTGTTGTTTATAAATTTTTGTATTTTATCTGAATACTTATAATTATTACAACATAATAATTTTAATTTCTTTAAATTGTTTTAAAGTAAGTCTGCATTTGGAAGTTCGTTGCGACAATGCCTTGCATTTTCAACTTGTTGCAGTTGAATTTTGACTTCTTCAATATGTAAGAACTCCAAAATATCCATACACAAGAGACTGTTTATTATTTTTTTAAAAGATTCACTGACTTAATGGACAATTTACGAAGCCACCATTTTTGTCTTTTGATCATCACATTTTAAAATTGCGTTTTAATTCGTAACAGGGACATGCATTTATTTTCAATCAAGATGTTGGATGAACTTCATATCTTCGAATCTCGGAATTCTCAATTTCTGTGTCTCAAAAGACGTAGTTGAGCTTAATCTCACAATCACCTGTTCTTGCATCTAGATTAAGACATTGCGCATGAATATTCGTTACTTAGAGTAACACCTGTACTTGTATTACGAGAACGTCATCACGCCCGGAATGTAGGCTGCACATCAATCAACTCATGTGATAGGAGTTTTGCGTATACTGAGACATCGAACTCATATCTTTTATTTAATTAGCTATATGGTGCTGTACAGTGCAGTATTCTGAATACACTTTAGTATGTGCGATAGACTGCAATAGTTTTACTGCTGCCGCTGTTACACTAGTTGATATTTCGTTTGCGTAAGAAAGTGATTCTTCCCCCAATCGTATGGAAAACATCACGTTCTCGTTAACTGTGCTTCTGACACACACACACACACACACACACACACACACACACACACACACACACACACACACACACACACACACAAACACACATACACACGCACGCACACACACGCGCACGCACCCACGCATGCACGCACGCACGCACGCACGCACGCACGCACACACACACGTGTTTTGATTTTAGCTTGATCAACAACAAGCACATGTGCTACATACTCCAAGAATTTTACAGCTATCCATGTTAAACTGGTTAGCGAGTGTCTTTTTGTCAAGATTGGGCAGTGGTATTAGTCTCTTTGGGATTTGTCCCATCAAGCACAGACACTTGTGCGACAGAATACAATAGCTTTGCGGTTATTGCTTTATAATCAGGGCAGCATCAGTTAACCAGGTCAGAAATAGGACTCATAAAACAGTCAATTAGACACCAGAAACAACTGAAGCAACTGAAGCATGTCATATTTGTTCATTCCTGATTAGGCAAATCCGAAGCAGTTCACTACTAAACCATACAGTTCTCAATACAGTATTAATAAAAACTACTATTGCCAACTTTACCCCAATTTAGTCTACGTATTTTATATTATATACTGTGTGCCAGCGGTATACATTAAATTTGAAACAACTTTCACATCGATTTTCAAACGTGAACAAGAAATAATAATTTCAATATTTATAATAAAATAAGATTATTAAGAATACTTCTTTTGGAATAATTGAAGTTTCTTACTTTCCAACTTACTAAAGCACCTGATATTAGTTGCAAAATGTTTAATAAGTGAAGTTAAACTCTAGTGTTAGTTTAGTAGACATTCGTCACTCCCTAATTACTTCGTCGTAAATGATGAAGCCTTACCAATGTCTCAGATTCCCTTTGGGAAATTACTGTGTTGGTATTATTTTATCCGAGACTAATAGAACACAAGCTACATGAGCCATTTAATACGATCCATTAAATCTTGAACATTCATTTTAAAAGCTAGCTGTACGATTTTGGGTAAAGCTAATTCGGCAGTGATTTGACAGGAGATGTATGGGGCTATTACAACTTTTAAAACAAGTTTAGTAGTGATTATTAGTAAACTTGCAACCTCTTTAGTTCTACAATAAAATAATTTGTGAAATAAGAAAGCTTTAAAATATATGTCGACTTAGTATACAACAAAATGCTATTGTAGTATACAGACGAGTTATTTTACAGTAAAATATGTCACTAATTTTCAAAGATAATTACGTACTATGCATTTAAATATCACAATCCTCTGACATCAAATTTTGAAATGTATAGGGCACTAATTATGAGTTTTCTAAATTACAAAACTTTACATCAGAAGGTTCTAGTATTCAGAAGCATTAAGCATAACCAATCATATTGTAACGAAAACTTCATTGGCATAAACAACAGCTCTTTATTATCAAACTCATTATACGAGCCTCTTTAACAACTTGTAACTACAATGAAGTTCTAAAAGCTCTCACAACAATTTCTTTACAGCTAATCACCAACAGTACAAATACTAATCTGTAAACACTACGGTAATATCGTCTTAATTACTTATCGATGCACTATAATGAATTTACACGATCACAGCAACAATAATTTATATCTATTATAATTTGTATCACGACGGCTTGAGTAAAAACGCAAAATTAGAACTAAACTAACTAATCCTCTCCACGGCAATTTATATTTTATCTCATTGTTCTAATTATTTCGAAAACGTACCAGAAACTACGTAAATAACAATCTAAAGATTACGTATTGTGGGGTTAGAAAAGCACCTGTAACCTATTAATTGAGTCCATCTGAAAAAAGACGCACCGCCGAGCCTATAATCATCTCTTGTGTAAGATGCTTTGTTCACATTCTGACGCACCATACTATTTAAAGGTATACCAAACGGTGCACCGTTACAATATAATTTCATTACGTTGATTAAAATTTTTTAATATTTTTATTTACGTTGTTTTTGATATTTTGATTATTATGATAAATTATATTTACAATAAACCTTAAATACTAAATTGAATTTATAAATTTATCCGTCGTCTGCTTGTAATTCCTAATTCTAATTAATATACAAATTTTTTTGAGTTTTTCTAGCCCTTGTGATTTTCGCGTAAAATCTTTTTCAAATTACCACTTTTTAGTTCGAGCCCCGGGCTTCGGTAGCCAGTTTTATTTGCTCTCGATTTTCTAGTCCCACATTCGGTGTCAAATTTAATTTGCAATGTTCTGGCCCCAACGTAGAGTCGTCAATTTTTATTTTGCTTTGATGTTCTAGCTTCAAAGTCGGGTCGCCAAATTTATTTGATATGATAACGCTGCACGCCGATGTAATTATACGTTCAATCTCCTGCTGCCTGCCACTGCTCTGTGTCTTTTAATATCTTAAAATTTAAATATGCCTAGGCTAGCTCAGTCTAATTCCCACAGAGTGCACAACGTTACGATAACAAATAATTTACCCCCCTTTTATTTAATACTTTTTCTGCTTTGAATGAAAAAAACGAAATCGACTAATACTTGTATAATGAGAAAGAAAAAAATCATATCCACTTCACAGCTTAATGTGTTTTACTGCATGACAAAATATACCCCTGAATCAAATAATAATAATTTTTAAATTGTTTATCCCCAAAATTATAGCTACCTTTCCTTATTTTAAAGCCAGCAAAAATGACACTGTACTCTACTAAAAAATCTTGAACGTTTAAGACTTTTCTCCTTTTTACGTAACTTTTCACGTATAAAAGAAATTTTTGTTGACTTTTTACATAAAATATTCAGGTATAATAAATATAGTCAATGCTCAAAGTAAAGAGAAAAATAATGCCTTATGCTAGATAGTTCTGACCTGTAGTTTTCCTTGTGCGTTTTTCTTTGTTCTCCCTAGATCTGCTACTGCGGTCTGTGGATCAGTACCCCTGGCTTACTTTCAATTGAGTTGCTCCATTCAAAGCTTAAAACAATCCTCTGTTTTGTGCTCTTTTGCGTAGATTTAAACCAATATTTTTACTCGGATATTTTCCTAGTATTATCAATTTATTTGTTTTCCTAATTTGACCACGTTTAATCAATAACCTAATATTTTCTTAGTTCACTTAGTATTACTCAATAATATCGTAATCTTTTCTTAGATTTGCCCCGTTTTTCTTAGACTTAATTAGAGCCCTAAATTATAAATATTTAAAATTAAATAATTAATACACGTTTACTAACGTTTTACAGCAAACGGCGAAACTTGTCTCGTTTATTTATCACTATTATTTACTTTAAAATTTTCTAACACCACTTTCACAAATATTTAATTATTTTAATTTTAATATTTACTCGTTGCGTAAATTCTCGATAGAGATGATGTAAACTATGTTCAGTTTGAATGAAGACTGCCTGCTTTTCAGATTCGCATGTTATATAAAGCAACGCCCCTATCCAAATTCATTGGTTATCGGCGTTGTTTGTTCAAAGTTTAGAACCAGCCTATGATATTTTGAATACTTTGGGCTTTTATAGGTATAAATATGATAATAATTCGCCAGAACAATGTTCTTGGTCACGTAGGATAACAGTGGTTTTCTATTATGTATTTATTCTTGATCGTCTGTTTTGTTGTTGTTACAGGAATTTCTAATTCGCCTCGGCACGTAATTTAATTTATGGCTTTTGTTTGTTTAGCTAATACTTTGGGATTTGTATTAACTTCATGAAAAAAAAAACGTAGATGAAATGACGTAAATTAACATATTTCTGTTTACATCCTAAGTTTCCAAAACGTATTTATTTCGAAAGATGCGTTTATTATCCGCACGCTATGCTATCTCCTTCCACTATCGCATGTTTAGCTTTAATAGAAATTGCATCATGATTTCCTAGCTTTTACTGCATTTATTGCGTATCTATTTACAATTAATGGATGCTTTTTTCGGTTTAAAACAAGTTTGATTGCGTGTAGAGTTATTTCTCTTGCTGAATGTGTTTTTATTGTTGAAGGATATGCTTCCCGGCATTACTTAAAGTCAATTGCGATCCTTATACAGGGTGTTAAATGTTTGCTCTTTGTATAATATGCAAGTTACGTGTTTTTCATGATAAATAAATGTAGTTTTCTAACTTCTAGTACTACTTACTTGTATTGTGTGACCATTATGACTCAATATACCTCTAAATAACCCTCTTATCATAGCAATATATATATATATATATAAATATATATATATATAATACTCATATTTAGACCAGGGTAGAAAATTAAATAATCACATCAAATAATTTTAATCACCGTGTATAAGGAATTTTATTAAATAATACGCTTTATTAAAACCTTGAAGCATAAATAAATGCGGTCGTTTCAGTAAAAATAAGAAATTTAAATTATGTACAAGACGCTTTATATCAAAAGAAACAGTATTAAAAAGCTCTGCGTGTAATTTAATTATTCCTAATAAAGAAACAAATGGAAATTACGTGCAAAATTTATATTAATTAACCCTATTTTAAGTAACAAGTAGTAGACAAAGCGTACAGATAATAATTAATATTTAGTTAGGATTCACTAAAATGAAAGGATAGAAGTCAATTTTAATTGGAGTTAATTAAACCATTATTAATAATAAGCATAAAAGTCTGTGAAAATCCAAGATTATAATACCAGAAAATAAAGCTCTGAGAATTAATATTATTTTGAACACCTGCGTAGTTTAAATATCACGTACGGCGAAAATTGTGTAGATAACAAATGGTTTCAAAGAATCTTGGAGAAACCGGGGCTTAATATTCACGAGAATGTGCGATACGGGGTTATTTAACCCAGATAGTCCACATGGACTAAAATATAATCGATAATAAAGAATATCAATTTGCACCAATACGAACAGGTTAGAAAAGGAAGAGAAAATGCGTCAAGCAAAGACACATATAGTAAAAGGCGTGATTTAAGCAACGTCACGAGGGTCACAATTGGTTGAAAATAGGATGCAAATATCAGAGGTAGAAACAACAATTTCTGTACAAAATTAATTAGTTTTTCTCGGACATGTTTGCGTGCCGTGTGAGAATTTCTGAGATTTAAATGGGGCGAGTGAAAATTCGTAAAACCGACGCGCGAGCGACGGACTGGGAACATAGAATGAGAAATTCTTAAGAATTGTCTGTTTTGGGGAACAGACCGACAGACAGGCTTTTGCTATATATACCGGTGGTAATATGAATTTCGGCCTCTTAGACTTTTGACTATTCGATGCGTTAAAAGCTCTTACATCCGCGACTTGATTGAAGATGTTAAACAGTGCATTTTAATTTGATAAAATAATTTAAAGTTTGCTCGTATATTTTAGTGATTCAAAATAGTTTGTTATTTACGTGCTAATATGAATGTACTTCAGTGCACTTAGATACAAGGTAATAAAATTTAGTATCACTGCACCAATTAGCAAAATTTACAACGACAAATGTATACACAAAAGTAGGCAGTTTTGGCGTATATTGGTGAAAGACGCATGAATTTCTTTGCTATTTTCGGGGTGTTAATAATTAAATGGTTCAAATACGTGTCTGGATCCACGAAACAAGGGTCAGATATACACAGATGAGTTCCGGAAAAGCCCAGAAACAACTTTAAATAAATGGTGATGGAGAAAATTTTAAAAGCGTTGAGAATTAGAAGCCGTAAATATAATCCTGTTGGAATGGTGTGATTAACTAAAGGGACGATGTACGTTGAAGCTACGAGGACAGTAACCTTCAGGTAAATTATACTATTTTGTTTGACATTTTGTGTGTGTTGAATTACTTTATAATTGATTTACTTTAAATGGACATTAGTGAAATTGTACTAACCATAAAATTTTAATGTTAAGATGAAATTTGCTTGTTTAAGTAGAAAGGGTATTTAGTATTGATATTCTGGATTATGATGAAATTTTAGGTATGTCTTTGAGCTCAATTAGACGAACCTGGTTAATTAACGTAAAGGGGTGGTAGATGCTCCCTTTTTACTCTGCATATATTGTTATATTAATTAGTAGGCATCCAACAAGGACTTTAATTCTGGATGCACATTAAAATGATAATAAAATTAATCTTGAAATTCTTTTTAAAACTGAATTTTATGCTGAAATTTAATTTGAAAATTTAATGTATTCTGAATATTGATGTAAATAGAGTTAACGTTGATGTTTGTGGTAGGAATGTGTTTGTTTTTTATGTATGAGGATGAAAGCTATCTAGAGGAGCAGCCGAGGCGATTAACAGAAGAAAATCAACAGACCAGGTAATTCAAGAGGTTTCACAGCATTTCTTGACGCCCAATCTGTGGGGCTCGAATGTTTTTTTTTAAGGGCCAGTTCCAACATTCCAAGGAGCATTTCACAGCATTCTTGACGCCCAATTCGTGAGGCTCGATTAGAAAGAGGAGTACCCGAAAGATGGAGGTGTCACAGCAATATATATATATATATATATATATATATATATATATATCAAGGTTCAAACGTACAACAATCTAAGTGATATAATAATAACTCGTTTGTTTGTGGATCTTATACAAGACACCTGAGGAGTGATAGTACAATAATATACCTATAAATAAACTAAAATACAACATCTACACTTTATAAAAATAATAATCCCGCCCAAAGAAACGCCCTATAAAAGTAATAGAAAAGTAAACTCTAATTATAAACATACTGTAGGTTTAAAAATATACATATTTCCTTCATAAATAAAGACCCTAAAAATTATGAGCACACTGTAAGTTAATCATGTTGTTACTTTTCCCTCCCGACTAAATGATATATTAAATTTTACTTTTAATTTCAAAAGTGTAATATAAATCTGTTATAACTGCACAACTGAATTTAGTTGTAATAAAAACGCGGCTAATTTCCACTGATAACGTGAGCTAAATTGATCGGAGAAGGATGAAAAGCATATATCGAAATTAATAAATATACTACCTTAAAGATCCAGATGTCTGATGTATCCTTACTAGCAGTAACACATTACTGGATTTTGTAAACGGTTAGGTGACTATTGTTTCTTCCAGGTTTAAACGGGTAGGGGTCCAACAGTAAATAAAAGTAAGGTATAAGCAGGTAAGTATGAGTAAGAAAAGAAGTAAAAGCAATAGGCAAGAAAAAGAAGAAAAACGAAAAACCGCTAAAGCAAAAAGGAAAATTAGAATACAAATACTGTACCTAATAAATACGTACGTTGGTCGGCCTTATTGAAGTAGAAAAGAATCGGTGACTCAAAAAGTTTCGCAAACAGAAGTGGACAAACACCACTAACTAAAGTTGTTTTACCATAAATCCTCCCAAGAAGTTACTAATAATATTGAAAGCACCAAACGCACTTCAAGGGTCATACAAAATTCTTCGTTTAATAACACATCACTCAATAAGTCCGTAGGATAACTAAGAAAAACACATTTTTTTGGCGAAATTCGATTTTATTCATCAACATACATTCCTTCAAGAGTGATACAATCAGTCCAACGCCGTTCTAGCATTTCGATACCTTTTTTGTAAAACAATTCATCTTTGGCCTCAAAATAAGCTTCAGTTTCAGCGATCACCTCTTCATCCGAGCCAAATTTTTTCCCGGCGAGCATTTTTTTCAGGTCTGCGAACAGGTAGTAGTCGCTGGGGGCCAAATCTGGAGAATACGGTGGGTGCGGAAGCAATTCGAAGCCCAATTGGTGCAATTTGGCCATCGTTGCGATCGACTTGTGACACGGTGCATTGTCTTGGTGAAAGAGAATTTTTTTCTTCTTCATGTGTGGCCGTTTTTTTGGCAATTTCTTCCTTCAAACGCACTAATAATGCCATATAGTATTCGCTGTTGATTCTTCTTCCTTTCTCAAGATAGTCGATGTACAAAATTCCGTGCGCATCCCAAAATACAGACGCCAAAACCTTACCAGCCGACTTTTGCGGTTTTGGCCGCTTTGGACGTGGTTCTCCGGCTGCAGTCCACTCAGCTGACTGCCGATTAGATTCTGGAGTGTGGTGGTGCATCCATGTTTCATCCATTGTCACATACCGACGCAAAAAGTCCTTTTTATTCCGGTTGAACAGCTCCAAACAGCTCTCAGAATCATCGACACATTGTTGTTTTTGGTCCACTGTGAGCAAACGCGGCACCCACTTTGAGAACAGCTTTCTCATGGACAAATGTTCATGCAAAATAGTGTGCACACTGCCTTCTGATATCTTCAAGGTGTCAGCTATCTCACGCAATTTCACTTTTCTGTTTTCCAAAACGATTCGGTGGACTTTTTTGATGTTTTCCGGTGTAACCACCTCAATTGGCCTTCCAGAGCGTTCAGCATCGTCAGTGTCTGTACGGCCACGTTTAAAATCAGCAAACCACTTCTCCACCGTTTGCCTCGATGGAGCAGAGCCCGGATAACACTTATCAAGCCATGCTTTGGCTGCGATGGTATTTTTACCCATCAAAAAGCAATGATAAATCAACACGCGAAATTGCTTGGAATTCATTTTTTTGAAAAACTCAAAAGTATCGTCACTTGAACCTCTGTAACTTGTAAACTAATCGTCGGATTGTCATGAAATTTTGACAGATATCTTTTTAAGGTTAGTACTTCCTACAAATCATATGGATTATTACATAGCAACGCCATCTATGTATCATCCTACGGACTTATTGAGTGATGTATTAGCTACAAACAGAATGACGTTCATCATATTGAATCAACTACACCTGCCAGGCGTGATAAACGGCCCATTAAGAAACGTACATAAACAATGAATTAAAGCAGAATGGAGATTAATTTTGATAATGGACTAAAATATCTCCGGGAACAACGAATAAATTTTTTACAGAAAACTACATGTAGCACACTTACAGAAACATTTGAAGCTGGCGCTATCGAATATAGTAAAGTTCAACTTCAGCAACACTTGGGCAAACGAGGTTGAGAAAAATATAGACAAAAGCACGCTATTTACAAAGAAGAAAGATTTGCATAAAAGGAAAAATTCAATGAATCAAAAAGTGACAAAAAACAAAAAATTGACAAATTGCACGATAACTATTTTATCATGGTCCCATGTAATCAGATGCAAGAAACAGTGCTTCACACAAATTGACGAAGAACGAAAACAACAACTTAATAAAGAATATTGGAACTTGTAAAGGAAAGAAAGGCATTTGTTTGTAAATGTAAGCATTGTCGTACACTTTTGTTAGCAACTCTTGACTATAACAAAAATAATAACACAATTATTAAGACTTCCATATATCCCAAGAGTTGCGTATTATCTTCAACTATACTTAATAATAACCTAAGAAAACGTTTCAATAGAAAAAGTATTGATTGAGCATTGCTAGAGAGACATGTCAACTCATTGTCTCCATGCGTCTCCCATTATCGTAGGGAACCATATCGAAGGGAACCATATCGAAAGTATCTGCCTTCGGATATCATTATTACAAAGATGCACAGAGATTATATGGAAAAGCATAAAAATATCGGTTGTTCATATTACACCTACAGGGCATTGTAGGCGATGATATAAAGATTTCGTTTACAAAGTTGGGCCCTAAAGAATGCGAACAGTGCGAGATATTTAGGCAACATAATAAAAGTAATTCCAAAAACAACATGGACTTAAACCATTACAATGTCTGTAAAAAATGGAACGGTACTATCAAAAAGACAGAAGAAGCAAGAAAAAGTATAGAGAACGTGCGGAGTCTACAGAATGAACAAATATAAAAATATGTGTATCAGCAGACCTTCATAAGGTAATCATGCTACCCCGCATAGATACTTTTAACCAGGTAATTAAAATTAAAAATCGTATGGAATAGAATAACTATATGTTCACTACCAATAATTAGACACTTTTTAGGTTGAGTTTACTCAAAGAATTATTGCATTTAACGAAAGTTATGTAGATGTTGGGAAACCGCAAAAAGATTTGGGCCCAGCAGCGATAATATTGCATGGAGCATTAGCTGAGCAGAAAAAGGAAGAAATAATTAGCGCGTTCCATAAATATTTGCTCAACCAACGTGATGTAGTGTCTATTACAATCTGGCTAGGCAATTGTGCTTCGCAGAATAACAAACTGGGCATTGTTTTCTTTTTTGCTCACACAATTAACACTATAGAAATTGCTGCAAACCTTATAAAAATTTACTATTTTAAACCTGACATTCATTTAGGTCTGCTGACAGTTTCCACCATCACTTGGAACTATCGTTAAATTCATATAATGGCTCACATTTAGGAAATGGTGGTAGTGGAAAAATTTACGACTCCAATGATTTCCAACGCGTCATCGAAGAAGTCAAGACGAATAATGTAAAAATTTTAGCAGTGGAGTTAAAAGACATTAAAGATTGGAAAGATAACTGTTCCATGCTAAAAATTAAAAAGCATTTGCTAAGACCATATCTAAGTAATATTGTAACAGTGCAATTCGAAGGATGTAGTTTTAATAGGTGCTTTTCTAAGGAATATGATTTGCCTTAGTCCAAACTAAATGTTTTAGCTGCCAAGTATCGTAAAGCCAAAACTGGGACAAACTCGAGATTATTCTACAGGGGCATCACTAAATTTAAGAAGGATGTTATCTTAAAAAATGTATGTTCTTTAATGCCTGGCAATCGAAACCGCTTTTGAGAGGAACTACCCTTTCCGATGATGCGGTAGACTTAACTAAAAATATTGATTAATAAATCTTGACAAAACATATTTTTCTTTTAGAGCAATTAAAATGTGTAACGTTTTTAATATTTTGAAATATTATAGTTGATTAACTTTTATAATCTATTTCACTAAAATATTGTTAAAGTCATTTTCATGCGTTATTAAAATTCAAAAATGTATTCCTTATTATAACAATTAAAACTTCAACACACTGGTATTAGGTTTTATATGGTAGATAAGGTGTTTTAAACCAGCATAAGTTTCCAGGTATTTACTTATAAGATATAAAAATAGCTCGCGTGTAAGTAAGGTGTTATAAACTAACATATAAAAGTTGCAAAAGTACCTTAACTACAATTGTTACATTAAATAGAAAAATATATTTTAAACGGCCCTAATTTAAACATGCCTTAAAGAAAACGTTTATAATATAATAGCTTCAAATAAATCGCATCAAAATTACAGATGCTATGAACATTCGAATATATATGGGGATTCTGAAAGTATAACCTTCAATCAGAGAGGGCATTTATCGTTAACAAGGCAGCATAAAACCACAATGTATTCTATACCACAGCCTTTAGTTCAAATTAACTATTAGTACTTAGAATCGTTGAGTTCTTTCTGAATTCATGCATTCTTACTGCCGACCTACTTATAAGTCGCATCACAAAAGTGAACAGGTATAAGGTTGAAACCAGCCTCCATATATTTTGCACCTAACCTACTTTTTTAACTTCTCGCATAAGCAGAACCTAAGACGGGTTTAAAACTGCTGAACTTTTTTGCGATTGACTGACTTTTTACGTGGCACAAGCTGTTTGGCTTGAAACCGGCCTGTGTATTTTGCCTACGCCAGTTTAGATTGAAACCGGACATACTCACATACTGACTTAAGCACTGTTAGCTTTGAAAAAGAAATAAATAATTGTAAACATTTAATCTTCAGAGCACTTTCTTTAAGGATGCTCGTAGAAACCTCATAGACCACTGCGTTTTATTTGAACCTATTTATACTTGCCATTAGATGTTTAAAGCGACTTTCAGTAATTTAACTCTTGTATTTAACTGCAACGGGTACATATACTGATTGCACGTGCAACTGCAAGCATGTTTACACGCAAACACATTTTGCTATAAATTTCAGGATTAAATCAGTATTATATTTTGCCAGTCAAGCTAAAGCTAACAGACTGGGAAATGTATTGATAAAGATTGATGTTATTTACTGTCGAAAGACACGATATATGCGATGCAGTGTATAATCAGAATGGCTATTGATTTCGCTATCATAGTGAGATTATAATCCAGCAGTACGTTGGTCCAGAAATTTCTCTAATACTTTCTGTTTAATATGGATTTAATAATTGTTATTTGATGTAGGTTACTATTAATCATTATTTAACCACGGTAATTTATACAACAGCTTGTGAAGCCAAATTGGGGCTTTTGTTCAATAGAGTTTTAAGGAAAAACATGTGCACTGCTTAAATAATTTTCCGTTTTGTATTTTAGTGTGTATTTTCAACCCATACACGAGATTCCTAAATTTTTTTCATTTTACTTTGTCGTTCTCCGAACTACCTTAGAACACTTATTAAAATTTTAGTTCAATTAAATAAAATTGAATAATTAATTGCCTTCCAAGTGCGATACCATTACTGGAATAGCTGGATATGTTTGCTTACCTATTTTTTTAAATAAATTTTAAAAATTCAATCCAAGCTTAAGCTCTTTTACTATTAAATAATTTCAACAAAAATATAATTATATTTTCTTTAAGAAAAACCTACAATCCTTAAGCTCAATCTCACCAGGTACCGCTAAAGAAATTCTAAAAAGAACATTAATTCTACTACTAATTCATCATACACTAATTTATCAATAATCCTATCACCCCAATGTTTTTCCATTTACTAAATTAAATTACATTACATCTATAAATTCCAATTTTTGGAAATTTCGTTAATAACAGTCATAGAAAATAATTAAATACCAACTTTTTCAATTGTCCATTCCAAAGTTCTCATACTTTATGCTTTAACTAACCCAAAATTCTACCAATAGAATTTACATTTAAATTTCGTTAAGCACATTTTTCTTAATATTTTCAAATGTTCCAAATTTTCTTGTACGATAACGTTATGCTTAAACTCAACCGACACTCGTTCCGTCACAAAATCAGCGTTCAAAAAAATAATCACCGCCGTGTACGATTAATTTCCTTGTTATAACTGTTTACATTAACTGTCCATACGTACATAATTAGTAAAATAAACATAAAAGCTTATAGTTGCTCACGGTTTATTTAATATGTTAAAAGAATTAAGAATATCCAGAACACAACGCCACCGTTGACCCAACGCAACAAAGAATTGCAAATTAATAGAGGAAAGAACTGTCCAAGTCCTAACCGCGTGAGCTCAACAATTAGTTGCACGCCGCGTTTGTCATCCCTGCAGGAACATCTGTATTTATCTTTTTTCTTAAAACTGTGTTTAGTTCAACTTACTCCTATTTGCTCGTATTAGTACAGTTTATGTTATAAATTAATTGTTCTGAATTCTACTTTCTATGCTTTATTTTTCAAAACATAACTTCTCGCCATACCCAACGCGCGGGTCTACCGCTGTATTACGCGCTCGAGTATTACAGTTTGACCTGTTCTTATTGCCTGCTCGCGAATAATTAATTTGCTCTTTCTGTTGGATGTAATTATTGTTACTTAATCCCCCCCTTCCTACGTTTAGTCAGGTGGATTTTGTAATGGTACAGTATTCCTGTTAAGTTTATGAGATGAATTATGGGAAAGTATTAGTGATATTTGTGATTTACTTAGGTACAGGTTTGTGTTTCCTTTTGCCTTCAGCAATATAAATACATTATATTTTATTGAAGTCATTAAATTATATCTGTAACTTGATATTCGTGAATTTCACAACTTAGCGTCTGCATTTTTTCATTGCAGAACCTGTTTAAAGTATGACTGGGGGTTTCCTTGTATAGCAACCGTGTAATATTAATTCTACATCATCTTATTAAAATTTGTAAAAAGCTATCCTATACTTAATAATTTCACGATTATTTCTTCATTTTAAAAGCTTCTTTCAATCGCCATGATTCCATTAGGAAAGTTTACTGAAATAAATATTTTGTATATCCTTTTGTGGTTTAAAATAGTTTATGAACTTGATTTCCGTCCTAATATGTATTTTACCATATATAAGACATGGCTTTTATGATTTTTAAGTTTATGATTTTAATAAAACAACAGTTTATTATAATGTCTGGCTTACTATTCAAGGAATCAGAAATATACAGGGTGCTTCAAGATTAGTTTTGTCCGTTTAAGTCCGTTTCAGTATCCGGTTTATATTTACCGTAACACCCACGCATTACAAGTACTGCATATGATTATATGTGCCAGTTATATCAATTAGTATTAACAAATTCATTTGTGTTTTTTTTATTACAAAATTACCCTAAAAATAACATTAATGGATTTCACCTCTTTTCTAAGTAAAAGATGAATGCTTGAGCATTTCGATTCATAACCTAAGCCAGATTAAATGAGATGGAGATGTTTTCAAAGTTGGATTGAAGAATTATCGTTTAGTCAATGGAATTAAAACATAGTTCAATATGCTGTAAAGTATTTTCTGTTAGAGTGCAAATCTTTTAATTTGAAATGGTTCCAGGTTCCACTCGGCTTACTGTCTACATCATTCGCAGCTCTTGACAAACCTTTGCAGCAGAAACTGCGACCATACATAATAGACAAGGGTGTTTGCAAAATAATGTAAACAAAATTTAGTTTAAGTTATTCGACTTTACTATCAGCATTTGATAATGGTATATTAAACTTTCTTCGAAATCAAGCAAAGATATCTTTGTTTCACTGGTACATACTTACTTATCAATAATGTAGTTCAAAAATAATACTCAAATTTTATAGGTCAAAATATCAATTTTATGCTAATCGCATGAATCGACATTATTTTTAACAAAACCATACTTGAACTTAAAGGGCGTTAGAATTAATCATAATAGTTAAATGTTATTTAATAATTTTTATTAATGCCATCAAAAGAATTTTTAAACGAAATTTCTTAAGATATTTATACTTATCCTTCTAACTTATTCCTGCTGTTAAATACGTCAACAACAAGATGTTTTCCTGAATATCTGTTATCAGCACGTCACGAAACTACATCATGGAGTCCAAAATGAACTTTAGAGATAATTTTCAAACTATTTATAAAACTTCCGTATCACAACAAAATAATGGATTTTTATAAATGTCATCTAAATTATTATTCATACCAAATACACGACCTCCATCTAAATTAAGCCAATTAGGCAAATTACAAAATCATTACTGGAAAGATTCTTTACTGTTTCTCGGAACCTACTGTAATTACAAATTTTTATTATCCAAGAAATTTAGTTAGAGACTAACCGTTTTATTACATATCAAAATTTAAACAACTAAACACATTGCTTTGGAGGATTAGCAATTATCCATTGCTATCCGTAACTGCTACGTTATTAAAAACAATAGACTCATACCGAGGTGGAAGGTGCTTCATTACCGAGACGAAGTTTGATGGCCAAGGCACGTAGCGCCACGGTCATCAATGAACCGAGGAATGTGAAGCAACGAACACCGAGGTTTGTATACTACTTTATTTACAATCGTTCCTATTAAGTAACGAAAAACCAATACGAAATTGGAATAATTAATTTTCAAAAGCGTATTTTATGTTTTATCAAGTAGGCAAAAATTAAAGATTCTTATGTCAAAAAGCAAACGTCACAGTAGCGTCTACGGTATGTGTTTGTATCAGAAATGTCTCAAACTAGCGATTCTAAGATGGAATGTACTCCTCCTGAATTGAAGAAAGCTGCGGAACAAGTAACAAAGAATTTGTTGCCAGAAAAAGCAGGATAAGGTATGAAACGGCTTATAAACTGTACTAGTCCTGGTGTCCGGAAGAGGAAGCTTACAATATCTGCTCGGAAAGTGTTGTTCTAGCTTATTTTAGTCACTTCCATGTATTAAATTATTTTCTGAAAATAATTCAAAATAGAATAATTCCTTTTGGGTAATAGAAAGTTGCTAAAGTGAAAATTTAAATGAATTAGATTAGAAAAAGAGGTCGGATTAGTAGTCACTTTCCGACCTACTGTTGGAGGTCGGAAAGTGGCCACGTTTCGACCTGAAATATTATTACACTTCAATCATTATATGGCGTTTGAAATGTCAAACCTTCGAACTAATGACATATACAGTAATCATGAATATTGTTTGATGATTGTAAATAAACATCTCTAACGGCCCAAAGTCGGTGCTTACAAGACGTGTGCTACGCCATATCTTTACCACGTATCTCAATTCTCAACCAACGCGCATGATTATCACTTCAAAGTTCCCTTTCAACTAAACAAATGTACAGTGACGGTAAAATCTCCTGCAAGGCAGACAACTAACTCATCGCATGTATGCGATGCAGGATATACATAAGAAAATATTTATCTGCACTTTTCTCATGTTACGTAAGTAATTTGCAAAAATCGTAAAAGTGCTGTGCCCGTATTTTGAAGACGAGTTCACCATTACTATCAACACTTAAAGCTATATATTTTCAATAATCTTTAGTAACCAAGATTAATTAAAAAGATATAGATGAATTTTAAATAATTGGTTTTATGCGTCACTTTGATCTATTTTACAATTCAGTGTTTATAGTTGACAAGAATATAGAATAATTAACAATTTAGCAAGCATTATCAGATAATGTGAAACTTTAAAGCAATAAACACGTATTAAACCTAAACATTTTATAATTAATTAAATTCACATTACATAAAAGGTTAAATAAAGCCAAAAGATGCATTTGGGTATTTAACTTCACATCGAATAATGATTTTAGATTGCGTAAATCCATTGGATTTATTAAAAATCCAAAAGTATCAAATTCGTTCAATAACATTCATTTTCCAAGCATTAAATGGCTTCATAATCGTGAGCAGTAACTCATTCCGTGATGTTATAGTAACCTATAATTGTCCTAGTTGAGTTAGATTTTTACGTATGACGCATATTTCTCGCTAATATTTTGCCGGCAAATATAATGGAAGGACGACGCCAAATGAAATCAAAAACTAGAAATACCTGAATAATATTGTTTCCTAGACTACTTGCGTATGTAAGAACATGATTACATTAAAGATATACATACAGAGACGAAAGAGGAGTATTTTTTTATTCGTTTATATCAAAATCTAATTGTTTAATTTGTTCTGAGTTTAACACGCACAATAATTATTGTATCACAAATTAAGTGAGTATAGTCATGTTTGAAAGTTCAATGAATAGTACTTGTGTGAGAAAATTTTCAAATGTCAAACGTCTGATCACATTAAGTGCAGTAACTGTTTATTTTAATGTAACTAATTTATTTGAAACAAGTACAGCTAATATCAGTACTCTTTTGACTACCATAAAAGAATAATATTTGTTTGGCTACCGCAATAAAAAAAAACAATAACTTGCTTGTATACCACACACACATAAATTGTTTGGCTAATGCAAAAGTCAACATTTCTCTGACTACTGCAATTAACAATATACTTTGACTACCATAAATAACATAACTATTTTGGCTAATGCGTGCAATAATATTCTTTGCTTTTCGCGTACGTTGCCACATTATGAATTTCGTTATACAACCAATGATAAACTCATAATTCACTATATTATATAAGAAGTGTATACATAGTAGCAATATATAGAGGTGATATTTACTTTTGGGTCAACAGCTACGTATAATTGTTTCCAACATTTGTTTAAGATTAGTTTATGTTTGTACTAAAAAGACAGATTGTGAACACAGCGCACAAAACTTGTGGAATGATATAATTTTAAAAACTGTAATTATTATTCGGAATTTATTTTATTTCAATTTATATTTCAACAACGTTTAGTTCTACATATGAAATTTTAACATTGAGTGTGATTATCTCAACATTTATATGATTGCTTGGTATCAATTAATTAAAATTCGAACTGTTCATAAAAAAAAATCAATCGGGGTGCGCCCTTCTAAGATTTAGGATTGAACATACAGTGTTGATATAATAGATTAATAATTAGATTCTTATTTGTTCTATAATTTAAAAGGAGAATTAGTTGAAGCAGAAGATATTATTGACAAACTAGAAAATCTTTGAATATAGGTTTAATTTGAAAGACATCATAGTCTGTTAGTAGTTACAAATAATACGTAATTTAACTAATTGGTTTGTATTTTGTAATTATTAGCAAAACTAAGCTTTCTCAATTAGTAAATGCTTTAATCTACAAATTCTGTAACTATAGGTTATTGCACTATCGGAAAGTCATTCGAGTCGGCATTTTATTTGATTTACACCTGTTTGTGTTAAAGCCAACATGCAACATCATAGAAATATATATTGGCCGACCTTTATGGCAAGAGCTTGATTCATCCTTCGTTTTTATGGCATTTTTAAGTTTTTTATTTATCTTGTTTTCTATGACCAGAACTTTATTTTACTAAACAAACAATATCTAGTTAGTTCTTGGACACTACTTAATTTAATGATCAATAAGGCACTCTTGTCCAAAATCAACTTGTAGTTAATACAGTTAATATATTAGCGAGCATGCAAGTGAAGCATCAGTGAAGCATCCATCACATAGTTGTTTATCAAACAACTAATTTCAGTTTAATTACACAAACTTTCCTAATTTCTGAACTATGTTGGATTATTCCCAAACACAACATCAGCGTTTACATCGAAAACTGTTTTCGATAAATAGTTTCGCTAAACTTCTAATTTATAGCTTTTGAATAATTTTGGAATTATTTTAATTTATGATTTCTGTGCACTGGTTTTGTTAAATATTAGGATTGAATACATTTCTAAGTTAATATTTCTGAAGATAGCTGAAAGAGCAAATTTATTAAAAAATATTTACTTACCGCTGTGTGGAAATGGCATCCACCTAGATACCGCTTTAAATAACAAAATGACATTCGTTTTGGATTGACCATTATATTGATTTTATTATGGTTCTAATTTAAAAAAGAAAAAGTAACACTTTATTCAACCACATTGACGCAATTTAACGACTAAAATGTACAGTTCAGTTGTAATACTGTTGGGCTTGATTCATATAGTGGTTAAGTGTAAGAATAGCTAGTAGCTAAACTTCGCCACTTATGAATTCAGACCTATTGCATATGTATGCGGTTTTTATCTATCTATATTATTTATTTATACTTATATATTATATTATATCTTTTAGAATATGTATTTTTTTAGAATACATATACTACTTGGTAGTTCATTATATAATCTTATTCCTTCAAAATAATAAAGACATATATTATTATAATCCGATGTTCTCCATTGTGTAACGATGGCAGGTCTTCATATTGTGTTCTAGTGATGATAGATACACATGAAACACCACTGTCGCCATTCAGAGACGTTAAACAGTCTTCCAATTACTAGAAAATAGAACAGAACCGGCAGAAAAGGAAGATGCAGATGCAGGGTGCAGGTGGTGTTCATTTTTTATTGTTTATTTTACTTATTATTCTTTGTTTTTGTATTTCAGCAGTTGTTAGTAATGGAAAACCTTTCGCTAACCTGGCTCTTGAATATGAATTGTCTGCAGCTTTTTTTTGACCATTTCTTGCACGTTAAATTTTGATTCGTTGAAGTTGAACAAATTGAGCTTCTTACCGTTTAGGCCGCTTTAAACTTGAGTCCCCAGCATTGCGGAAGCTGGCGGGGGTGTATTTACGCAATTGATACGGTCATTATAGAACGCTGACAACTATTAACTACTACATAAATGACTTTGTAGTTTATGGTATTGTAATTAGATTGTGCATGACAATATTTACATGAGATAACGGTGTATGGTCCCTTAAAATAACTGTCGAGTTTTGATCGACTCTCCATTTGCTAACAGGACTTCGATGGGTTTGTTTCTGACATACATAATCTTTCTGTCCTTCTTTGTTTTTCTATACTCTTTGGCTTTGGAAATAGTATTACACATATTTTGCTCAATATTTAGGACGCTGACTACTTGAGTTCATTACTTGTATGTACAATCCGTAGAATGCTCCCCAATTGTATAATTTAGTATTTCAGTATCCTGATTCACCAGCTGTCTCTTGCAACTGCAGTAGAAGTTTTTTAAGTGGAAAACTAGACTTAACAAAATGGATTATCTACTCTGCTTTACATTTTCCATTCTTTTGCACAAACGCATACTTATATAGTTTGACGCTACCATATAACTTACCCATGGGTTGATTAACGTCGCTTCGTTACATTCTTGATAATCTTTATTTTATACGAAGCATTACAATCATCATTGGCTTGCCTCGTCCAATTCCGCATATTAGTGAGGTTACTCATTCCACTGGATTCCATAATTTTTCGATCCGTTTTTGACTTAGTCAATATTCAAAACTTTTGCTTCGATTTCTAATACATAAAAATATTTATCTAAATCTTAAGTTAATTAAATTTGACCTCGGTAAATTATTAAAATTTACACCGATTTCGCGTTTTGACAACCCAATTAGTGTCAATTGTCGTGGTTTAGTAGCAACCGTATTTTTGTTGATTTTTTACACATCTGCAAATTTTAAGCTCTTTTCTGAATACACAAATTATGTAAAATCGCAAAATGCAACGTGCTATAGGTTGAATAAATAGTCCTGATCTTATAATTCTCGTGTTAATTTTTTCTTGCTGAAACTTCCTGGCCCAAATTTCCACTTCTTCTGGAACTTCTCGCTTAGAAATCACTCTTGATTGTTGTCCAGTAACTGAGAGTCGCGTTTACTAGTGACTTAGCTTCTTTAATAGTAATTGGGTTTCTTTGCGAGTGACTTAGTGTCTTTACCAGTAATTTAGTTTTTTACGAGTGACTTGGTGTTTACCAACCACTTAGTGTTTACCAGCGACTTTGAGCACTAAATTAATAAAATTGCAAAGATTTTTATTTATTTTAATTATTTCTACACTTACGTTTATATCAGCGGCAAAAATTCTATATATATTTATTTCAACAGGCACGGTATTGTTTATATAACTTTACGTTTAAATTTTGTTAAGTTCAACTTTTAAAATTAGCAATTTTCACTAAAACTTTCTATTCACGTAATAGTCTTCTTTCAAAGTAGCACATTCGGCGCGTGGATTATAAAATGATCCTCCTTTATGTGCTTCGTTAGTTTTATGTAATCAAATTCCTTCTCGAATATTTCACGCACTCTCATTGTTTGACGGAATGCTATTGCTTTTCGTACGTGGGAAAAGACGTTTCAATTATGGCTATACCTGCAACGTGTTGAATTTTGGATGATCTAATATGTACGTTCTAAATTGCACGTACATCGGACTTTCTAGAGGGACTTGATTAGCAAATGGTATTGAATATGGCATTTTATGTACGTTCTAAATTGCACGTAATACAGTCGCCTCAAACATCTTTACTTTATGAGATATGCTTATTTTCAACATAATTTGACTGCGACTAAAGACAATCCACTGTATATTTTTGTTGCTTTGATTAATTTTGTTGTATATAGATATTAGAATTGAGACTAAAGATCAGTTTAAGGTAACTAATTACTTCTACTAAGTTTTTTGTATCGTGTAAATCCTCCAGGATATGTTGAATATTGTTTTCTTTGCGGGTTGGATTTCTTTTTTTTGTAACTTGTTTTTTTTTAGAAATGTGTAAATAAATTTTTTTTTGTGAGGTTTTCTTTTCCTCTTGTGACCCACCCCACTCTGTGACATTCTTTGGATTCCATTTTTCCTGCAGTACTCGGTGCGGCATATTTTCTTTGTTTACTTTATTTTTCTTTCTTGTCCTCACGGAATACCTTAACACAACTATAACCGGTTTAAGTCCAACTTTTAAAAAATATTAGATATGGGTTATATGATTTAGTGTTATGTTTCGTTCTTCTTTGTGAGCAAAATACAATATTAATATTAATATTGTAACGAGCGTCGTTTAGTGTACCTTTGATCAGAGTAATACAGCAGAACGCAAACGAGAAATCTGCACACAAAAAGTAATTGGTAGGCATCCTGTAGCATGAAATCTTCATCTGGAATCGATTGACAGGTTACAAAAGTTTGCATTTAAGAACCTCAGTAACCTAACAATAGGAATTTTGTAGATGTTATTTGCATAATTCTGGTACCTTCTGCAAATAATATAAAACAATCGTGTAAGACATAAATTGACGTTAACGAGTTTTAATGTTAAATTCTAATTCTATCTTTGATTATAATAAAAGCTATAAAATCGTAATATGAAATAAATTACTGGTAACATACTGTTAAAATAAATTGCCATGTGTGCTATAAATTATTATAGTGATCGATATAAATTAATAATTAAGAAGGTTGAGTAGGATAGATTTTGTGTAGTCTACAGACTATTATATGAGGTTACCAAAAGGAATAGCTATCCACTTCTAAGGATTGACCCCATTCTAGATACACTATCAGGGTCGCGATGGTTCGCAACCTTGGATTTAAAAAATGGCTATTGCCAAGTGGATATGTAACTTATATATCGAGAAAAACCTGCTTTCACTATTGGTAGTGACCTATGGCAATTTACAGCCACGCATTTGGGCTTGCAATGCTCCTGCCACCTTTGCGGGTTTAATGGATAACATCGTGCTCGGGCTATGTAATAAAAGCGTCTGTATATTTATATAACGCGATCGTGATTGGGAGGCCTTTTGGGGAATACTTGGGAAATTTAAAAGAAGTGTTTCAAAGGACTCAAAGGAATCAATATGAAGCTGAGTCCAAAAAAGTATCACTTGCTAGCTGAAGAGGTGAAATGCATGGGGCATGTAGCTACGCAATGGAGTCAAGCCAGACCCGGATAAGGATAAGGCGGTAAAAGAGTGCCGACGCCAAAAGAAAAACATCAAGTACGCAGCTTTCTCAGGTTGTGTATTAATTATAGAAAATTCGTTTCAGGATTTGCTAACATTGTAAAACCCTTTATCAAGCTATCAAGAAAGGCGTGATTACGTATGGTATGATAATTGCCAAAAAGAATTTCAACAACTAAGGAACTTATTGACAACAGCTACGATTTCAAGCCATCCTAGAGCAAAAGGCAAATTTATTTTGGATACAGACGCAAGCAATGTTGCCATCAGAAGTGTAGTGCTCCATATTAAAGACGGTCAAGAGCATCTTCGTTATGTAGTAGTTTAAATATTTAAATTTCAAATTTTCTGCCAATTCTTAGACACTTAGGTTGGTACTTATGAAGTAACTACGCGGCAGGAGGCGTATTTAGTCAAAGATAGATTATGATAGATGTGGTGAACAGACATTGGGAGGGTTTGCAAGAGTACGTGATGTTGACTCTACTAAAACAACTTTAATTTCTAAGGGTTGCCAAATAAATAACGTTCAAACAGCTTGAGACGTTTATTAATCAAAAATAAACAATTTATGAGTTTGCCGAAACTACTAAACGGGTAATTTTCTTTGAATGTCAATAATATCTCTTAATTCTAAGCCAGGATTCTTAGGTACTATAATCAGTAATAATAAAATGAAAATAAATACAAGTTCTGAGTTATACCAGTTATACCACAAGACACTTCACGCTAACACTAATAGAGCGCCTTAAACGAACCTTAATTCTTACAATTTAGCTGTTAACATCACCCTATAATAAGGGAAAAAGAATACTACTATAGAAGTCTATTTATCGTAAAAGGCAATTAGAAGGCGCAGCAAGGGGCATCAGTCTTGCTGGCTAAAAGATATTGGAGGAGAGTCGGTTGGTCTCAGGCAATCCTCAATAATTTACAAGGTTGTTGGGGGTTGACCGTGACAGATTCGGCTTATTGCTTAAATTTTTAAAAACTACTTTGTGGAAAGATCTGGGAACATACCATAATATTCCCCAGGTATGCGTAACCTAAATGATGGAAAGTATAATTCTTGTCTGGAGGTAAATACCCCCTCATTCGTATATCTGGGAGGGGGTACTTGGAGCTCGTCATCGTAAGAATTTAAAAGAACGGTTTGATTTAGTGATAGGGACTTGGAATGTAAGGTCATTACTTAGAGTAGATAAGTTAACGAATTTATTAGTCGAAATAAAAAAAAGGAAAGCTGTATAATTTAGGTATTAGTAAGGCGAGTTGACCAGATAGTAATGACTTTTGGAGAGATAATTATAGAATAATTACAACTTCTTCAACTAATGGACAGGCAGGGATAGGAATAGTAGTAGAAAAAAATTAGGACGTAAAGTTAAAGAGTACTTACAATTTAGTGATAGAATAATTATGGTTAGATTGAGTACGAAACCAACAGACACTGTTTTAGTACAGGTTTACATGCCAACAACTCAGTACGAGGATGAGGAAGTAGAAAAGGTATACGAAAATATAAATAGTATAGTGAGAAAAGTAAAGGGAGATGAGAATTTAATAGTTATGGGCAATTATAATGCGTTAGGTAGTGAGGGAAAAATGGTAAGAAAATTTTGGTATGGTAGACGAAATGATAGAGGAGAAAGATTAGTTGAGTTTTGCCTGTAACATATATTAGTAACTGTAAACACCCTATTCGAACAACACGATTGAAGAAGATATACATGGAAAGCATCAGGTGATAGGGCTAGATACCAAATAGATTACATTTTAGTTAAACAAAGATTTAGAAACCAAGTTAAAAACTGTCGTAGTTATCCAAGGGTTGACAGCGATCATAACTTAGTTAAAATGAAGTGTAACCTAAAATTCAAAAATTAAAAGGGATGGGATCTAGGTAAGCTTAATGATAGTGAGGTAAAAAAGGAATATAAATAAGTATTTGATAATAAGATCAAAAAGATAGCTATAGGAGGGAACGTAGAAAACAGATGGAAAAAAATAAAAAGGGCTGTACATGATACAGCAACACAGACTACAGGTAAGAAAAAAGTACAAGCGCGAAAACTTTGAGTAACAAAGGAGATATTAGATTTAATAGAGAATAGAAGAAAGCTTAAACCTTTCAGAGAATTGGATAGTGAAAGTAAGCAAAAATACAATAGAGTTAGGACTTGAGTGCAGAAAAGTTAGAAATAAATGGATGGAGAGAATGGTAAGGGAATACAAGATGATTTGAGAGTAGGTAAGACAGACAGGGCTTACAGCGCAGTTAAAAAGCTTTTTGGGGAAGATACGAAAAAATATAATAGTATTAAAAACGAGAATAATGAGCTTCTAATAAATAAAGTTGAGATAGTAGATAGATGGAAAAGATATTTCGAAGATTTATATAAAAAAGAGACGATATGGATGAGTTAGAGAACGAGCAAGAAGAGGATGTAGAAATAGGGTTCTTAATATTAACAGAGGAATTTGATAGAGCTGTTAGGGATCTTAAACTAAATACAGCGTCAAGGATAGACGATACACCCGCAGAAAACTATAGACAGATTATATGAAATAGTAAAAGTAATATATGACACAGGTGAGGTCCCAATAGATTTCGAAAAAAATATTATTAACCCAATCCCAAAAAAGTCAGGAGCTGATAGATGTGAGAATTTTAGAACGGTTAGTTTATCTTCCCACGCTTATAAAATACTAACAATAATAATTAAAAATAGAGTAGAAGCTTTGACTGAGAATTATTTAGGAGAAGACTAATATGGTTTTTGTAAAGACAGAGGGACTAGAAAACCGGTACTAATGATTAGTGTAATTATCGAAAAAAGGTTACAAAAAAATAAAGAGACTCATTTGGCGTTTGTAGATTTAGAAAAAACATGATAGGGTCAATTGGATTGTTATGTTTAGGGTTTTGCGAAAAATAGGAATTTCTCAGAGGGATAGAAAAATTATTTACAGTTTATACAAAAACCAAAGCGTAGTAATTAGATTTAAAAAAATAAAAAAGGAATCTAAGATTATAAATGGTGTTAGAAAGGACTGTATACTATCTCCCTTGATTTTTAATGTTTATATTGAGGAAGCTTTAAACTAAGCTAGAGAGAGGAAAGAGATAGGTATTAGTGTACAGGGACAGAAAATAGACATGTTACGTTTTGCAGATGATATAGCCATTATAGCAGAGTCTAGAAAACAGTTAGGAGAGTTTTTAAAAATTTTAGATGAGATACTACAGAGTAAGTATAGTATGAGAATCAACTCAGGACAAACCAAGATAATGACAAGTGAGTTACAGCCTAGTTCTAAACCAAAATTAAAAATAGGCAATACCGAGTTAAGGAGGTAGACGAATTTTGCTATTTAGGTAGTATAATTTAATTACAAAGGACGGATTTATTTATGATTGTATGAATCCGATATCTTATCGATAGCAGGCAGGCACATTTATTATTCACAAGAACAGATTGTCTGTTCAAGATCATACCGGACAAGCGAGTCTGGAGCGCATTGAAATCCTCGGTATAGAAAAAGAACAAAGTATATGACGTTCTAACTGTTCAGAAGAATGCAAATTAAATGTCTATTTAAAGTTTTTGGTCTCTAACTGCAAATCATAATTCACGAGCAGTCTCATCTGCTGATTGTTTTTATAATTGCGTCTAACTTTATTTAACGATCTCTTGATAGTAAAATTTTGTATCAAGCTTTATGCAATATCTTCAACGTACATGCAAATCTAACGGAGAGTTCGTTTTATTTAAAAGGCAAGCGACCTTTGATTGTTTTCAGATATCCCTTTAAATTATAAATGAAGTAGACAAGATATTAAATCTTGAATTTAATATTCAAAAATTTCTGAAACCTAATTAAAACAGAGCTTCAATAAGAGGTGAAAATTCTCTGCCTTCAATGAGTAGTACAACAATAACGACGACCTAAAATGTCTTCGAAAGGTTTTATGGATCAATACACAAATGACAAAAGCAACATAATACAATTTTCAGCAATAATAGGATTCTCAGTTTAAAACAAATTCTCTTGAAAGGCGATTAAGGTATGCTTTTCATTTTATTATAACATCCTTTGCTATTAAAATTCTGCTAATAAAAATTGAAAGATGTAAACGCTTCAGTAGTAATTATGATCAGGAGTTGACGTATTGTAAAATAATTTATTGGTGTATAAACAAAAGCGGCAAAAGTGGCTACGTGTAAAATTAACGGTACGGTTCGATTTGCCCCGAACGAGCAAGATTCCCATAAAAGTTTAAGGGTGCAACGGCGAACTAGAGTGGTGCGGGAGTAGGTTCTTGTGAAAAAAATAATAAAAATACTAAAAATAATACATATTTGAAATTGCTAAAATACAAACAAACTACGTAGCCATATTCACTTATCTTGAGATACTTTTTCTTTTTGAATTGAAGGGCACCAAATGGTCTTGTTTCAGCAATCCGTTCGGTAATATCCCTAAGCGAAAAACGGTTACTCCGAAGAGGTCTCTTTTGCTATGGGTTTCCTAGATTTATCACGTTATACGAAACTTTTTTCTACAATCTCTTAAAAACACTCATTAAATTTTTGGTCAAATTAAAGCAAATTGTAAAATAAATGCTTCTTTCAAATACAATTCCATCGATGAGGCGACAGGATATCCTTTTAGAATAACCTAATTGCTATCTAGTTCACAATTAAACGCAACTTCTATTAATATTAAATAATTGCAATATAAATACAAATATACTTAAAAATTCAATTTCTTAACTTCAAACGTGAAATCAAATTTATCAATAATACTATTCGTTTAATTTTCCCATTTTCTATAATGAATTTCATGACACTAAATTCCGTTGTTTAGAAATGCCCTTAATAACAAGTAGAAACAGTTAAATACCAACCTTTCCTTGTCCATTCAAAATTCTCAAGTTTTATACTTTAAGTATCACCGAATTCCATTAATAAAACTTATATCTAAAGCCAATACATACATGTTTCTTAATATTTTAAGATGTTACCCACCTCCCTGCATGATAACATCATGTGTAAATTTACCCAACACCTAGTTCCGTGGATAATTCATCGTTCAACAAAATAATAACCTTCATGTTTGATTAATTTTCTAGTACATCAATACAAACCTATTTACATTTAGACTTATCTCTCTCACACACGCACGCACGCACGCATGCAAGCACGCACGCACCCACGCACGCACACACACATATAGACACGCACACACCTACACCCATATCCACATATACACACACACACACACAGATAGTACAAAAATTTCTTCGAAATTATATCTGTATAATAGCTTCAATTACTTTATAGGGTTGTTGGAAACTAATTCGCTCTGACGAAGCTTAAGGAAGCTGAAACCGGCCGGTCAGTGGATGTTTACTCCCCTTGTGAAATAATGATGTTATTGTTTTGTTAATGGCTATACAAGTAATAGCTCAATTTGTATAGGTGAAAAAGTTTGTATTATTTTCGTAAGAGTGTATTCATAGATATATCTTATGTTTTATTTTGTTGCACCCAAATTCCTTATTGCAGAGTGCAAATAACTTGTCCTTATATTTATTTATATATATATATATATATATATATATATATATATATATATATACATATATATATATATATATATATATATATATCCGAATACAGCTGCCCTTTCTAATGTAAGAATGCAATTGATGCTTGTTTAATTGTAAATGTGAATTCTTTCCTTACTGGGCCCATTTTCCTCTCTTGCTAGCTTAGTGACAAATCAACTGTGGATTTTAAGAAAATGAAATAAAACAAAAATCTCAAGAAACATTTATGAACATTCCTTTAAACATTCAGAAAACATTTTTCTTTTAAACACATTATCTAAGGAATCTACTTACACACACAGATATAAATAACGTTTACAGATGCAGTTTACAGCTTAAGTTTAGAAAGAAATAGTATTTTATTATTACTTACGTATTACATAATATTCTGTCTAAAATTTTGTTTTTGTTACTTTTAATATTCTCGTATTACACAGTGTCAATGTAGTTGATCAGCGACGTTAAGCAGAAATTTTTGTAAGGGTTAAAACGTCTTGAGAACTGACATCAAAATTGCTAAAATTAAACTATTCACCTATAAATAACTTGTATACCTTACATGTGATTTTCTAATGCTCCACCCGAAGGTACTACATTGGCCAGGAAGCGAGTTTTTTTACCTGGAAAATTTGGAATTTTGCCGAGCCCTTGCTGTTCCAATCAAGGTAGGGGTCTTTAACGTGCGTGACAACACTCACACACGGGACCTCCATTTTACCTCTCATCCGAACGAGGGTGTATTTTTGTGAAAAATGCTCGCCTAACTTTTTCAAGCGGACCGTGTCGGGATTCGAACCTGGGACCTTGGGCGTAGTAGTCACACACATACCAACTACACCACAGAGCCGCCTAATAACTTTTATACGCAGAATAAAAACTTGTCTTAGTTTAACCTAATTAATAATACACAAATGTTTTTTTCAACATTAAAACAAAGTTGCACTTGCCCTTAACATCGTCAAATTCCTTCTGATATACTTAGCTTTAAAACCACCTATTTTTGGCTTTTTAACAGATCGTTTCAATTGAAATTAACTGCATCGAAGCTTTTCTGAGTTCAGATTTTTAGATTTCCATTTGTAATTAATCTTCGTACGTTGAAAATCTCGCATCGGTTTTGGAATGTACTTTTTGCAGAATAAAATACCAATGACTTTGCAACAAGGTACATTATTATTCATATTGAAGTAATTAAACATCGCAGCATTCCATAAAATATTTATCTATCAATGATCGTACTTATGTTCAAAGAAAAAACCTCAATGTTAAATCTTGAATACTGGAAGAATGAATAAATCCGCTCCAATTACTTCTGTCTTTATATAATTGAATATTCTTAATACGTCATTGTTTGATTACATTTTAGAAGTATAACACATTTACATAACGCAACATTTACCCACAATTCTGCGTTCTTATCTCTTTGGTAAACTGTCAGTTTTTAAATTTATAGCGACCATAAAGCCATTAAACTTGTTATCTTATCTGGTTTTATAGTGTTCTGGGTATTATCGAGTTCATTGAATCGACATATACTCACTGATGAAAAATAATTGGTTGTTCTTTAGTTTTTAATTTATGGTTTTTATGAACACTCTCGAAGAAGGGCAGTAATTTTCGGAAATATAACGAATTCGAAGATTCTGGAATATCTATCTGTCTTTCAATAAATGCAGTGTATTACGTTTATTAACTAACTTTTTTTTAAAAGTATGGATACATTATGGGACTTGTATTTTAAAGAAGAACTAATGTTTGTATTTTCTCCGTCTGGAATTTCTTTTGAATAATGTATCTTAAAGAAGATGGTTTGATCTGCTGTTATTTAGTGATATTGAAGCAGTTAGAATCTTTGACTCGTTATGCGGTCTTTATAAATGCAATAAAACTTTTTTTTGAGAAGATATTTTTTCGGAGAATAATTATCTACATAAGTATTTAAAAGTTCGGCTTTGTTCATAAATGATGTGTATCAACGCCGTATCTACTTAACAGCGTTTTATTTTACATGGGAATACATTTATATGTTTATGCAAAGTAAAAATTAAATATTGGAAAATTTTACTTTCTTAGCTTTTGGGTTTATTTTTTCACAGAATGTGCTGCTCAATGACCTATTTGTGACCCCAATATCACATCAATATATATATATATATATATATATATATATATATAATATAAATATATATATATATATATATATATATATATATATATACATATAAAAATATGTGTCATATATTATTTCTTCTATTTTATTCATATTTTCCACAGATATCTTTCCTCCCCTACTATTTCTAGAACCGTTATGTTCTTACACTTTGTCTGTCCAATATATCTTCACCACACATCTGTAGCACCACATTCCACAGCCTTCCACCATTTTCTTGCCTTCTTCTCTTACTGTGCAGGTTTTACAGTCGTACAACGTTCCACATATATGCTTTCAGTAATTTTTTTTCTTTGTTTCTATGTCGGTTGTCTTTAAACATATTGGTGTGCGTGTGACTATTACGCCCAAGGTTTCGGGTTCAAATCCCTAAACGGTCCGCTTGAAAAATGGTAGGCGAGCATTTTTCACAAAATACGCCCTCGTTTGGATGAAAGGTAAGATGAAGGTCCCGTGTGTGAGTGTTGTCACGCACGTTAAAGATCCCTACGTTGCATGGAACAGCAAGGGCTCGACGGAATTCAAAATTTCTCAGGGTAAACTCGCTTCTGGCCAATGTAGTACCTTCGGGTGGAGCATTGGCAAAAAATCAAATGTAGTGTCTTTGAACATAGTACTTACTTTTTCCTGTTAGATGCTGCACGATCTTGTGCTCATCTTTGTTCTATAACTTTTGCACTTTTCCCATCTTGCGCTATTTGACTTCCTAGGCAGCAGAAATCTATACACTCTGTTACAGGCGGAAAAGCTACTAAGTATATATTTTTCAGTAAAATTATAAAATGGGGGCGGCCTGTAAAACAAAAATTAAAGGCGGGTCACTGGCACTAGCCAGCGGAAGGTCGTGGATCATATAGAGGGTTAAAATTTTGCAGAAAGGGCTAAATTAATAAATAATATACTACAAAAAAATTTGGCACTTACCTTCCACAAATATTGTGGCTTAATGACAATTACCAAGAGCGCCAGACAAGTTGAGAATGTCCAAATGTTCATTCAAAACCTTGAGAGACTTGTCATCCTAAAGAGGACAATTGTTTCTTTTAATCAATTTTTACCTTTTTGACTATTTATGCAACTTCCATGATCAAAAATAAAAAAACTATTGACCTAATCAACGGTAAACAAAAACTATTTAATTAACAGAGCAATATACGTGAACCTCTTACATTAGGAAATTCATTGATTTTAATTTAGAAATTTGATTGAAGGATGGATATGCAATTTTGATAATTTTATGTACAAAATTGTACGGAAATTCATTGATTTTGATTTAGAAATTTAGATTAAATGGTTGATATGGAATTCTGATAATTTTATGTACATGAGTAATTCTTAAATACTTTATATAGAAGAAACTTATCTTATAAATCTTACACTAAATTAATCCTATGGTTTATGGCCAAAACGTCCTAACAAATAAATTAACTAAAAATGCTAGCTTAACTATAAAAACTTTCTTACTAAAAATCGTCAATTGGTTGATGGCTTGCCTTCTAACGCAGAACAGCTCTTAAATTGGTGGAGAAAATCTCGCTTGTTACTCTTGTGCTTAGCAATTATTAAATAATTCAACGGCACACGAACCCGGCAGAATCTTGTTGAGCTTAGCTTCACTTGTGCATCACACGCATACAAGCTTTTTATTATATACTTTATATCACTTATAAATCCGCGAACACACGGGTGTAACCCTCGCAAACTGGAAGAGTTAATTACTCCTTTCCAATTTCACTATCCTGATACTAAGTGCAATATCATATCTGTGATGCCGGAGAACGCTACCAGCGAACTTCTGTGCCTACGTTTCTTTTTACCTTTTGACAACGGACCACCCCATTGGAATCCTCTCTTTTCGCTAAAGCTTTAAGTTATATATTAATCCCTACTCTAACCATTATTTACGTCATATTTCTGTTATCCAATGACTATTAACAGAACCTCCCTAAAACAAGATTTTAGAAACCAAATTCAACCCCTTTCAAGATGAGGGTCACGGATAGCAATTGTTTTTCTAAGGGTTTAACTATGTTGTATCTTTTTGGAATTTTAATTACTGAATTGTGGACCTTACCTATTGGCGACAGTTGTGCGCCATTGACAAAAGACCGGAAAACCAACTTGAACCGAAATGGATTTTAATACAATGAATGTCTCCAGACTACTTAAAATTACTTGCAATCTTTGAACAAATCAAATTGGAAAATAGTTTGGCTATTTGTAATGTTTCGTTTTCTGTAACCCGCTGTCAATCACGAAAATATTAAGAAGATTAAGTTTTACTACTAAAAATTGCTTCTCTTTGTTTACGTTTAAAAGGTACTATTCCATTTAAATTTATCAGATTTGTCAATCTATAACCGACATAAGCTTTAAAAGGGTTATTGTATTCGGATTTGCATGGTAGGACCATTAAATTATTATGACAGCCGCTGGAATTTATAATATTTATGCCTAAAGCTATTTCTAATTCTGGTCTTTATTATAAGGGATGCTAACTAAAATATAAAAGTAATTTATTATGGAATTCTTGCCTATAAGTTATACAAGTTAATAAAATTTAATTAATCAATTAATCTGTTTATAAGTTAAGATTTCAAAATAATGTTACAATTCTTTTAAATTTTGGTTTCTTGCTTTTACTCTGGTTGTTCTTCCTACTTTTACATACTAATACCTTATTTTTATTTTTGTTAATTTTCATACCGTATCCTTCTATTAGTATTGTTACCATTTCATTAAGAGCTGCTTCTAACTCTTCTTTGCTAGATGCCAATATCTCTATATCATCTGGAAATCTAAGCAAATCAATCGTTTGTCCCTGCATTATAAATCCATATGTATTTCTGCATTTGATAGTATTCTTCGCCTCTTCGATTTACAAGCTAAAAATTAAGGGGAAGGAGCACTCTGTCTCACTCCTCTGCTAATATTTATTTCTCTACGTTCGTGTTCTAATTCTATTACTACTGTTTTTTCTTTGTATATGATATGAACCATCCGTCTATCCCTATAACTCACTCCAATTTTTTTTAGTATTTCGAACATTCTTTCCCATGTTTTCCAATGACTTTATTGGATCTAACAATTGTATACACACTCTTAAGCTTTTTCTATTGTTTTTTCTCTTAGAGGTAAAATTGCCCCATCTTTTAATATTTCTTCAGTCCGTTTTCACATCTTTATACAATTCTAGCTAATATTTTTGACACGTGTGCTGTCAAACTCAGTGTTCGAAGTTTTCACATCTATCCGTATGTATCTTTTTGGTATAGTTGCTATGATATTACGATTGTAACATATACCTTACAATTTGAAAGTGAAGTATTGTTACTGCTTGTGCTGCAGCTTTTAGAATTTCTACTTTCAGCCTATCCACACAGTGCTTTATTATTTTTCGGACCCTATATTTCTAATTCAAACTCATCTCTAAGTATAGGATATCCCAAGCCATCCCTTTCAATCTTTGATTCCTGTTCTAGTGCTTCTAGTTCTTTTCTGCACATAAATTTTCTATATATGTTTGCCATCTAATCACTTTCTCTACATTTTCTATAGTGATGATTTCTCCCACGCCCCTTATATTTTTGCTATACGTTTTAATTTCCCTAAAATTCATTCTAATTAGTTTGTATGCTTCGCCTGTCTCTCCTATTTCCATCTTAGTTTGTTCCTCTTTGCACTGTTCATCAATCCATTGTTCTCTAGCGTTCTTGCATTTGCGAAAAATTTTCGATTTTGCGGCTTTGTATCTCTGTTTTCATGCTTCGTTTGTTCTGTTTTTGTATTTTTGCCTTTCTTCTATTCATTTAAGAATATCCTTTGTTATTCATGATGTTATTTTACTTTGATTTATAGCCGAAAATACATGTGGCCGCCGTATTTAAGCTGGATTCAATGTCATTCCACTCTGTTCCTACCTCCTTACTATCCGAAATATTATGGATATCTTTCTCTTTAGTTTATCAGTCAAAGTAACTTTCTGTTCGTTTTTTTTAAATATTTTAAATTTAAGCGCCGTTTTCATAATGACTATGTCGTGGTCATTTTACAACCTCATAAATTATAAAATGTTCAACCCCATCAATAAATTCCCGGCAAATGAATGAAGGTTACTACAAACACTTACCCTGGTGCATTAACATATATTAAGCGTCTCAGGGAGAGTGGTCCATTCTGCTTTGGCCCGTAGGGAGGCTGGAGTTGTTGCAGTTACCGGTAGGGCTTCCTCGACGAGACGATAGGAAAGAAAAAACGGGGAGAACGACAGCACTCGCATTAGCAGTACCCGGTAACGGTACGACAAGTTTACCGATAAGGTAGATGTGGTGGTACGATAGAATCTGCCCGATTAATCGGTGATGCTCGCTTTTATGCCGTTTCCCACCAACCGAGATCTCCGCACTTCCGCCTATATTCGTGGGAAGATAACTTCTTCTCACGCCAGAACCTTGCGTTGGCGCTTACGTTTGCAATAATAAGCCACTGTCCGTGAAATCCGTGTGAACGTTACTAATCCCGGGGTTTCACAACATCAATGAAATGACACTAATTAAACGGAGATTTTTACAAATATTAAATTGTAAATTAATAATTCTAATACCTGAAATCTTTAAAATAAAACTTACCAATCCCCAAAAAGCTTCAAAAAGGACACAAAAAAAGAAAAAGCCTTTTTATACGAGAGCTTACATATTCACGGGGATCTAAGCTACTTTTGTCTATAGGCGCCATTTGGTTTTTTAAACCGTAGCAAAAGTTGCAATATCAGTAAACGGAATTAAACAGCCACTCAATGTTAAGGCTTACTTGAGCTAAGTGCGCACAGATCTTGCTTGTTGCACCCCGACCGCACAAATTTTATCGAACACACGAGACTAGCATACTTATGACTACATTATAAATGTAATTACAAAAGTTTTTCTTGCACCTTTAATTATGAATGGGTGCAAATATTATCTGTCTCGTTACAGACATTTTCGAATGCTAAACCAATTTAAAACAGCTTCAGAAAAATAAAGCAAGTATAATGCAGCAGCTGCAACGCTACGTTGACAAATTAGACGTGCCACCGCAGTTATAGTACCTAATTCTATAAAGTATCCTATTAAATACAATACTTAAGTGCGAGTTTACTCCATTACACAATAATAATAAATCCCACCCTTGGTCATGATTACCAAGGATTCAGAACAATAAATTAATAAGTGATTTCTCAAATATTTTATTTTAAAAAGAGATATCGGTAATTGATATATTGGTAACGGCACGGTAAAGGTAACATCTCAGAGATAAAGACAGAGATAACGATAAACACCTAATCATCTATGGGTTCAAGCATTAGATAAGCTATGATAATGTCTCCAAGATATTTTCGAGAAAAGCTAATTAACCAATCATGGTTACATAATAAATCGGTAAAATAAAATTTTTAAGACATTCTTTAATAAACGAAAGATACTAGACATTTAGAATTTAATCCAAAACTTTAGGTACGATAAAATGTTACGATAAAAGAAAATTTTTTTGAGACGTTAAACCTAATTTTAGTTCGGGGCCCTCTTTCTCCAAGCACACCGCACGTTTACACCCCGAACAAAGGCGTCCCTTTGGTAGTTTTCTGGCACCTTATGAGGGTTTCCACAACCATAAAAAAAAATTTTTTTGCATTCTGTACAGTTAGTGTAATTGTGGTTACTTTTTCGACAATTCCAACAAAAAAATGAACTAGCTTCTGTAGCAATAGATATAGGTGAGGTGAGGTTAGGTGAGCATATAGGTGAGGAAAAATGAACTTTACGTAAAGACTCGTTATGGTAAGATACATTTGGTGACGAAGATTTTGATGGGGGTCTTGTTGAAGGGCGGTATTTTTCTAAACGGAATTCCACCTCTTGTAGGGATCGGCAAGGTCTTTAAGTTGAGAATTGATTCAATTTTTTGTAAAGCAAGGTGTTCCGAATAATAAGCGTTTAAATTTCAAATAAGTTGATTTAAGATTTCTGGTTCATTACATTTTGTATCTAGTATATTAAACAAGGTTTGCATATCGATAATACATAATGAAACATTTTCATCAGTGCCTTAAAAACGAGCAGATATTTGCGATCTAATTTCATAATCATTGTCGAAGGTGGAAAAATTCTGTTTCAAAAGGTTAACTAATTCAAGCTAAGAGTGAACTTGGTGTTTAATATTTCAAAACCAATTTAAAGCACTATTCGAAAAAATTCCACCGCACTAAGAAATAATTGTTGGTCTGTACAGTTCCAAGAAACTTTTAAATCCTCTATGCGTTACAGAAACGAAGTTTAAAAAATTTTTGAGTTATATCCGAAAACTAAGATTCCACTTATAGATCGGAACAGATTTGGAAACGTCTATGCTTTTTATAGGTAACGGTAAGTTATTTACATTAGGACTTGTAACAAAAGGTTCTGAAATAACATCTAATCTTTCCAAAACGTAACTTTCAGTAAGAAATAGGTCAGACATATGTTCATTTCGTATTTTATCAAATTTATCAGGTTTAATATTTGCAAATAAATTTAACCGCTATTTTACTTGAAATAAATGAGATTGGATTCTCAGTAGCCAGGGGATCGCTAGAGTAAATGATCGTTCTTAGATCTTCATTGGTATCTTGTATTTCAATCAAATCTGTACCAGGATCTATAGAATAAGCGTTAGGATAAAACTGGGTATCTAAACTTTGCGAAATGGAACGGAACTGTAAGTGTCTTTCGTTCTGCGTAGGGGCAAGAATTATATTACCAGTAAAATGTCCCAGGTATGTTCCTTAGATTTTAAATGGATATGATTCATAGTTATTAGTACTTTAAACGACACGCAGTCACATGTGATTAATTTGTTAAGTTAAGGGTAGATAAATTTTATACTATTAGCAAAAAAGCTCACTAAAACCAGTTATTTCGATAGATAAGGAAATCTCTACTACAGCCCTAATATAACGAGATTAATATAGTTAAAAAGGAAATATATAAATTTGCACCCTAAATGAGATCGTAATTTTTTTTGCTTTTAAAGGAATTTTAATTAACAGCTAAAAAGCGCGAAATATATTTCTTTTAATATAACGCAAATTGCAGAACACATTCTGTTTAATTATAGGAGAAATTGTAGATAGCACATGGTAGTATGTGAGGTTAGGTAAACAAATTTTAATAAATGATTTTAGAAACACTTGCTAAAGGTAAAAGTGCCCTTTTGTACACGCTTCCTCAACAAAACACAAAATTAATTTCAAACAAACCACTTTCTTTTAATACCGCAAAAATTCCAAATGGTGTCCTACTGATTTTTAAAGGTCAACTGCCATATTTATGGTGTCTAATCATTCAAGGAAATGACTTTATCACATTATATATTAAAAAAATATAAAAAAATATTATTTATTCTATGGGAAATACGATAAAAGGCGATATATTCAAAATGCGGCTACATTAGTTAAATATATTAACTTAGATAATAAATAAACTAAAACCTTCGGTCAGACAATTTTAAATTAATGCTTTTCTTAATTTTTAAGCAACAAACTCATTGTTTTCAAAAAACGACCGCTAGACTAGGCGCCGCATTATAACACTCATAAATTATAGAATGCTGAACCCTATCAATTAATCCTCGAATGAAAGTTATTACAAACACTTACCTTGGAGTATTAACATAAGTTGAGCGTCTCAGAGAGCGCGATTCATTCTACTTTGTCCCATGGCGAGGCTGAAGTTGCTGCAGCTACCGGTAGGGCTTCCTAGACGAGACGATAGGAAAGGAGAAAGGGGGAACGACAGCACTCGCGTCACACTACCCGGTAACGGTACGACAACTTCATCGATAAAGTAGATGTGGCGGTACGATAGAATCTGCTTGATTAATTGGTGGTCCTCGCTTTTTGTGTCTTCTCCCATCAAACAAGGTCGACACACTTCCGCCTGTGTTCGTGTTCGTTAATAACTTTTCTCACGCTAGAACCCTGCGTCAGCGCTCACATTTGCATTGCTAAGCAACTGTCGCCGAGATCGTGTTAACGTTACTAATTCCGGGGTTTCACTAGATGAACGGAATTGCTATAATGAAACGGGAATTTTACAAATATTAAAATAAAGTCCCTCACTTGTAAATTAATAATTCTAATTTCTGAAAGCTTTAAAATAAAACGTAATAGGTTTTTATATCTGCTTCTGGGTAGCTTCTGGTCTTTTGCTTGATTCTTAAACCGTTGTCAAACCAGAATGCAATCTATTTGATATCTCTCTATGTCTCTTGGCATGTTCCATATGTATCAAATCTTGCATGATGTAGAAACAATGTCTTTGTGACGGTTGAATTGTTTTTGTCGCAAAATTCAGTTAGCCTGTTTCCCCTGTCGTTCTCATGCTTAATCAAATAAACCTATTCTCATACTTCTCTATCCCTCATCAACCACTGTATTAATATCTCCTTTATATGTCCTTAATATCTTATATCTCCTTAATATCGCCTTTCACATGAACTCGTCGTTGTGCCCACCACCATGAAACGATTTTTATTGAGTACGACTACAGGTTCTTTCGACCCGGAAAAATGCGTTTTTTAAAACAATACATCGATAAATTACGGGTTCTCGACCTCAGTTTGAGTGAAACCAAAAATCACAAACGTTACACGTAGTAACTTAATTAAATTAGTGATACGAAAATAAGTTTCTCTTTTTTTGATTATGTAAGATCTCGATACCTAATATTAAAGTGAAAACTATGTGCAGCCAAAAGGCGTAACAATATTTAATTCTGTTGTTTTATATTATTTTGAGAATGTACCAAAGTTATGCACATTACATCTAGAGAGTTTCTGTTAATAGGTTAGTAAAACTCTCACAGGCAAACTTTTGTTACCTGTCAATCAAGCTCACCTAAAGGTGTTTCGTCACAGGGTGCCTAATTATCGTTTGTGTAGAAATGCTTCGTTTATAATTTATGTGGTCTAGTTTATAGTTAATAGTATTATTCTAGTCAAAGTTAGACTAAACGACGAGACTTTGCAGAAGTTTTCCATAAGGAAATTTAAAAAAAATGTATAAATCAGCTATTAGCTAGAGATTAGGTCATTATTCAACCGCTAATTATTCAGTTGTTGATTAAGACTGTTAACTAAAGTTAATAGTTCTTAATTAGTTCAGCCAAACATTTATATACAACCTCGTTTGAATATTGTTATTAGATTTTTAAGGCTTTAATTATTCAACTTTTTATTTGCAAATAGAATACGAGGGGTGGAGCTCACGTATGCTTCAGTGCCCATGTGCTGTGAATTAGTAAGATTTAGTAACTATTAAAACTAAATATCGTTTACACTTCAGCTGTATTAGTTGTTGTTTACCAAAGCACTTCGAAGGATTGAGTGAACTATAGTCTGATTTTCGTAATAACATAAAATATTTTTGAACATACTCCTATTATGAGTACAAAAAGATTATTTTTTTTAGTCATGGAAACAAACGCACTACTTGTTTATACATATGTCACTTTTAATAAAAAAGGAGAGTTGATAGTTTACATTTCTTGCAATGAAGCAATTTTGTTCGGGGACTATAATCATACCGTCTGTCGTTTAGTGGTTACCGCACCTGTGCGTGCCTAGAAATACTTACAACTTAAAAGAACGCTCTTAATGATAAATTCAATTCAACTTTCAAATACATTGAACCGTTTAAGTACATCTTGAATAACTTGCTACTACAAATGAAAAGTTCATCTTAGGTCCAGGATGAATAAGGTTCGAGGATAATCAAAAATCGTTTTAAATGTTAAACAAGAAAAGCGCTAAATGAGATATTAAAATGCCCCCAGTTTGATGATGAAAGATTATTTGAACTTATTTGAAATAAAGCTTTCCATTTAAGTAGGGATTGTTTCCGCTTCCAATGATTAAGTCGGTGACGACGACCTATAATTCCGTTGATGGATTTTATGGATCCGTGCTCCATTGCCAACTGCGGTAAAGTGCAAATTTCGCTAGAATGATTTTTAGTTTAAAACTAATTTGTAAGTAAGCTGATTAAGATGCAGCTCCTCTTTTATTGCGATTATCGATGGGTATTAGGTTACGTTAAATTATTTAAACCTTATTATAAGGATATGATGTTGACACAGCATTATAAAAAGATTGGAATGTACCGTTACTGAAAGGAGAATAAAAATTGTTAATATTAATAAATGCTGGTCATTAGCTTTACATAATAGCAAGAAGAAAGAAATGGGCGCCAGAATTTTCACAACCTGTCCTATTGATGATACTAGGATTGTTGGTGAAAATTCAAGTCCAATAATACGGGCTATAACTAATAAATCTACGAGATTAAAATGTTAAGATAAAATTTAAAAGAACTAAGATACTAAAACTAAAGTGACCGGAGTAGAATTGACAACTCTATAAGGGGAAAGGTACAACGAATAAACAAAAATATTAGTGCTCAATTAGTTGAATAACCAAATTAGGTGACACGCGTGCTGTTAAACTACTTGTTCAAAAATTTTCACATCTATTGCACCTATCTTTTTTGCAATAATGACTATGGTGTTAGGTGCGTTTGATATCTTTAGGTATGTCACCTGTCTCATACATATAACTTACTGCTTGTCCAACGGCTGAGTTTATGTCTGCACGTTATCTGTACTCGGTCGTTTATTATTTTTCAGGCCCTTTAATGCTAGTTTAAGCTCGTCTTGGGGTATAGGATATAACAGTTCATCCTTTTCAATGTCTATTTCCTGTCCTAACGCGTCTAGTTCCGATCTTGCATATAAATTTCTTACATATTCTTGCAACTATCCACTTTCACTACATTTTCTACAACGATATCTCCTACCATGCCCCTTATATTTTTGCAATACGGATTTATATCCCTAAAATTCTTTCTAATTAGTTTGTATGCTTTGCCTGTTTTTCTAATTTCTATCTTAGTTTGTACCTCTTTGCATTTTTTCTCAATCAATTGTTCTTTAGCTTTCCTACATTTGCGAATAAGTTCCCATTTTATGAATTTGTACCTCCGTTTCACTGATTTGTGTGGTCCGCTTTAGTATTGTCGCCTTTCTTCTATTAAATTCAGAATATCTTTTGCCACCCACAGTTTTTTATTTTCTTTTTGTTTTGCCCTACAATATATCTGGCCACAATGACTAAGCTAGATTTGATGTTATTCCTCTACATCCTCATTATCAGGAATTTTCCTAAAGTCTTTTAGCAATCCGTTTGACTTTTTCTCATATCTTTTGTGGGTAGCTCTATCTTTTAGATTTTCAATGCCTCCTTACATCTTTCACGTGTAACGGCTTCTAGGATGATGTTAAAATTGTATTTGCGAAGGTTAGACTGTTTTATTGCAAAATTCTCGTCTATTTGTGGTGTGTAGTTCCCAAAAAAATACACCTACTACCGCTCCTTTCCTACTTTCACCTGGTACTGCATTCAAATTCCCTGTGATAATTAAATTTTCATGCTCTTTTACGAATCTTACTGTCTTCGTTATTTTTGTACATGGCTTTATCGATGTAGCTAGAAATGGGAACGCAAACTAGTATTACTACCGTATTTACCGATTTAGGTTATAATCCAACCATGAGTACCCTTTCTATCTTTTGTAAGAGGTTTTCTACACAGTGTCCTATCTATTTTCGCATAACTATCCCCACATCCGAATTTCCTTCCTTTGGTCCTGTATGAACTACTCTAAAGTCTCCGCTCCAAAAATCCCCCGCCTCTGGCCACTGAACTTCAAAAATCCCTACTATGTCTAATGCTAACCTAACCATTTCAATTTTCAGATTTTCTAGCTTACCTACTTGTTTATGCTTCTAACATTTCTCGTTTCGACTCGCAAAATGTTCCTGGTTCTACTTTTAAACTTGTCGATAACATTCTAAGAAGTAGTTCCCTCCCGGAGATCAATATTGGAGACTATTTTAACTCCGGAATCTTTTATCTCATGGCGTTCCGCCATTTTTAAAAACATTTTTGGTACGCTGTATACCTGGAAAATAATGCGATGGTTTCCTGTTGTCTTCCACATTGCAATACTGTGTCTTACAGTGACATATCGACTCGTATGGTCCCTGGATTAGTGATCGATGCGGAGCGGTTAGTATTGGGGCGCACCAGACTTGGCTGAGACTTTGCTATATGTGGATTGCTTCACACGACTGAACATTCACGATAGCGGCCTAGGACCAGCGTAACAGTGGTGCTTTTGAACTAGGCGGCTCCGTGGTGTAGTTGGTATGCGTGTGACTACTATGCCCTAGGTACCGGGTTCAAATCCAGACACAGTCCGCTTGAAAAATGTTAGGCGAACAATTTTCACAAAAATACGCCCTCGTTCGGATGAGAGGTGAAATGGAGGTCTTGTGTTGAATGTTATCACGTACGTTAAAGATCTCTACCTTGCTTGCAACAGCAAGGGTTCGGCAAAATTCAACATTTCCAAATAAAATAACTCGCTTCCTGGCCAATGTAGTACCTTCGGGTGGAGCATTGGAAAATCAAATGTACGGTGCTTTGAACTGGAGACAGATCCGTGGCTTAGTTGGTTCGCGTGTGACTACTAAGCGCAAGGTTCTAAAAAAATGTTAGGCAAACATTTTCACAAAAATACGCTTTCGTTCAGATGAGAGGTAAATTATAAGGCTTGTGTGTGAGTGTTGTCACGCACGTTAAAGATCTGTACCTTGCTTGGAACAGCAAGGGTTCGGCAAAATTCAGAATTTCCAGATAATAAAACTCGCTCCCTGGCCAATATAGTACCTTCGAGTGGAGCATTAAAAAGTTAAATGTGGGGGGTAATTTGAACTGTACTTATAGTTTTTCTATCTGCAAGTATTCTTGCAATCGTTTGTCCTCGGGATTATGGGATGTATTAGCATTGAATAAACCGCCAAAAACAGTTATCGAATTAAGTCCCACTAAACAAGCTAGAAGTGTCCTTAAATAGGAGGATTATTAATTTTAAGATGTTTCCAAGCTGCACACAGGAAGACAAAGTTAAGGAAGAATTTGTGTAACTTGTTCTTCGAAGATTTCAAAACATTTTGCAAATTAATGGTATCTATAGGATGCACAAAATTATAACCAGGCTTAAAGTACGATGCTATAATTGGTTCCGATAGCCCAGTCAAGAAGCGACCTTCCAAACTTCAGCTAAGAAAATATTTAAGGAAATTTTTAGCATAAATTCTACTATCAATCACATCGCGATAAAATAGAAGAAACCGCACTTTTTAATTTACCGAGTAATAATAAATGTAAAGACTATGAAAAATTAAGAATAATGAATAGAATAATGAAAAATGTTGAAAATTCAAGGAATGTCGAAATACAGAAGTAGTAATCAAAACGTAACTATCTTTAAAAGACATGTTATAAGTAAATTCTGCAATTGCGCATGTTAAGAAGCTTGTCCTTATTCTCAAGTGGTTTGCGATAAAATGACGTGTGATCGACCGCAGACCGCAGTATCTGGACACGACGCTCTCAGCGTCGTTAAAAATGCTTTGTAACTCGAGAGTTTTTCGGCTTGTAGATATTAATGTTTCTTGAGTTATTGTGATGTTTCTATAGGTTGATCTTCTTAATTAATAAATAAATATATAAATTTGTAGGACTGGATCCCAAAAGACCTGCTTCTGGAATCCTCTTGATTTTCTGCAGTGGGCAGTTTCCCGGATCTTCCCCTTAGTTGTCCCCCAACTACACAGTATTCCGGATCCTGGGTCCACTGGCCTGTGGTTTTCGCCTAACAGGACTGGCTACTCGCCACAGGCCGCTCCATCGTCAGGTAGCTCGTCTAAACAGGACTGACGGATGTGCATCCCCGACGACTTCACTTGTGTACCCATTCCTCGGCACTCCGCATAGCTGGAGAACTCCCTCAGGACGTCACGGTTCCGCTGCCCACCTTTGATTGCCCGAAGACGGTGGTCGGAATACGTGAAGTGCTACCTCATCGGCGTCTGGGCAGCAACTGATGACGTGTGATTGTAGTATTGCTGTATTTATGGGCGTGCTTTGGCCTGTCGTAGTTACTCTTTGTTCAACATGAGTGGTTGTTTTATTGTTGACATGTGTAGGACGGATCTTTGCGTATAGATTGTTGAAAATTGCGAAGAAGCTGTCCGATTGGTTATTCACCGGGATGTTTATTTTGTAGCTGCGAATTTATCTTTTGTATGTCACGATCTTTATAAGTATATTCGGTTTCTTATTTTGTAATAACTATGTGTGATTTTTTAGGTTTCCATTTACTGTTCCAATATCGTCTGTTTAGTCGATTGTATGACATGTATTGCATGTGTAACGAAAATTTTATTTGCAAAAACAGTTCTTTATAGTCGCCACAGCAAACAGTTCCCTTTTTGTAACGCAGTAATTCCGTTCCGGCATCTGGCAATATCCGTAATCCCGAAAACGAATTTTCTATAGTAAGTGTACAACCCTAGGAAACTGTGTTTCTGATGTTTGTCTTTTGGCGTCGACCCCTCTTGTACTACATGCCCCAATATTTCATCTCCTTGCTTAGTAGGTGACATTTCTTTAAACTCAACTTGATTGGCTTCTCTGAGTCTCCGAAGCACTTGTTTTAAATGTGGCCAGTGTTCCCTAAACGACTTCTCAATCAAGATTACCTCATCCAAATATACAAAACATGTTTTCCACGATAACTCACGCAAGATGTTATCCATTAAACGCTCGAAGGTGACTGAGCGTTGCAGAACCAAAATGACACGGCCGTAAATTACCATAGACCAGTTCCAATAGTGAAAGCAGTCTATTCCCGATCTGTGGCTTCAATGTCCACTTGCCAGTAGCCACTCTTCAAATCCAAGGTTAAAAACATCACGATCGATAAAGTGTATATAGGATATTGTCAATCTTCGGAGATGCGTAGCTAATCTTTTTGGCCACATTATTCAATTGTCTGCAGTCCACACAAAGTTTTGTTAACTCACATTGCTTTCCAAAAAGCACAACTGGTAATGACCAAGTGCTATCAAAGTGCTCAATCACTCTTTGTTCCTACACATCTCTAACAATTTTTTCGGCATTCTCGTGTATGGCCAATATGAGTCTTCTTGGATGCTGTTTTATTAGATGTGCATCTCCTGTATCGAGTCTATGCTTAATTGCTGCGGTTTTTCCTAATAGACCGACGACGACTGCGAACACGTCCAAGTACCGTCGTATTAAGTTTTTAACTCCTGCCAGTTGTTGTTGTTCAAAATGCTGGCATGGTTTCGTCAACTGGTCTAATAACGTCATGGAGCATTCTTTGATAGACGGTTCCTTTTTAACGCCGGCACAATCCGCTACATAGACAACTGAAAGGTACCGCCCAACCATTGCATTTCTTTTCAACGCGATATCGTGGTATTTCACGTTAGAATCCTAAAAGGTACACCATCCATGACTTTGATCAGTCTTCCCCTAAGTACGCTTTTCCGAGGGATTCGACAGTAATCGGTTTAAAGCCCTCCCGGAGAGCACCATCTAAGGATCCCATCATCATACTTTTTGTCATTCCAGGCAGAATAACGTTGTCCGTCAGACAAACTCACGCAGGCACGTTAAGTCGTCTGCTTACAAAACGGCACTTTCTCCCACTTCCAAGATATCCTATTCAATATCTAAGTGGAATACAACTTGTTCAGGATATGTATCCCCAAGTTAACTTCTTCGGCGATGTTCCTTATTCCTCCCACATTTTTCCTCACAGCTACGATTTTAACATGTAGCATTCCGTGTGTTTGAATTTCCTCATCAGCCACGGTTCGAAGACACACTGTCGCGGATGTCACTTTACAACGGTCGCAAAATACATCCGGATCAGCATTGTTCTAAGGGCTCCGGTATCAAGCAGTCTTGTCGTTGAACTGACTGTCCGTCCATATATGTAGATGCTGTATGCATGCTTAGATCGTGCGATGCGAATATTGGTTCCCGGGCAAAATCTTTGCTAATTGACTTTCGCCCCCTACTATAAACCCCGTTTTAGTTTTTCGGCTTCTCTACTACCTTCTTGACTGTTTACGATCAACTTCCAGATTAACGCGCTCTGTCATATTTACCCTAATAATATAAGCGCTGCTTTTATTCCTCATTACTCTAAAGAATCACTCTGGCTAGTTGGCTGTGAGATGCAATCTATACAACAATCAAATCACTCATTTGAATGAATTGCATCTGTCAGTTGGTTTAATTTCATTTAGTTCAGGGTTTTCAACGAACTTCGTTCGTTTATGAAATCGATTTGTCGTCCGTCTGTCCGTCCGTCCGAGGCCTTTCTAATGGTCGGACATCAATGTGTGATACATCAATCGATTCAGCTCGGTGTCCAGAGCTTAAGTTTTGATGTCAGTTAAAATCGGGCCACGGGGGCGCCGTGCCCCCGCGATATTCCGTCGGGAAAATTAAAATTTCAAATAGGTCCAAAATTAATGTGCGATACATATTTGGACTCCCCTAACATAGCTGAGTCGAAATATGGTACCCTCCACAAAATGTGACCACGGATACCCGACCCCCCCCCCGGAATTAATTTTATCAAAAATTTCAAATAGGTCCAAAATTAATGTGCGATACATATTTGGACTCCCCTAACATAGCTAAGTCGAAATATGGTACCCCCACAAAATCTGACCACGGATACCCGACCCCCGGGAATTAATTTTTATCAAAATTTCAAATAGGTCCAAAATTAATGTGCGATACATATTTGGACTCCCTAACATAGCTGAGTCGAAATATGGTACCCCCACAAAATCTGACCACGGATACCGACCCCCGGAATTAATTTTTATCAAAATTTCAAATAGGTCCAAAATTAATGTGCGATACATAAATTGTTTTAAAGTAAGTCTACATTTGGAAGTTCGTTGCGACAATGCCTTGCATTTTCAACTTGTTTGTACTGTCTTTAAGACAAACGAACATGACACCTTCAAAATGAACCGATTCTTTGAAAGAGGTCTTGTAATAATTGTACAACATTTTTGCGCCAGCTATCTAGTGCAAAACAATCCACGTTACACAGTGAGCGCTTGCCGACACTTCATGGTATTTGTTAGAAATCAGTCAAAGCCACTGGTATTCTACTTTCGTTGTTCCTCAGAGACACTCAACATACAGCTAATTAAAAAACACGTTTTTCGAATAAAGCCATTTAATCGTCTGCGTAGTGTTCAAATTACTATGGTGTTGGCTGTTTAAAGTTCCAGTATGTTCTCAGCTATGGACCTAAAATCTTGCAAAAAAGCTACCATACAGCAGTCCTGATACTTTAGTGACATTTATAGCTGGAAGCTTGTAAAGCATCCGGAGTTATATGCAGTTAGCAAACCGGGACATAGTGTCCAAACAAGCAAGAACTTGGTGACACGTAGGAAATATAACAGAGAACGTGTAGTCAGCTAACGGTGAGTTCTAGGTGTATTCGACACAACAATTAAGGCTTACGTCGTATATGTTGAGGTAAAATATGCGGCTACGTTAGTTCTGATCATAGAATCGCATGTGCTACCTGGTTCCACTATATGGACAGATGAATGGTGTGCTTGTACAACCTTGGAGAGACTTGTAGGAGTTCCACAGTACATACACCAGGCAGTGAACCACCAAAGAAATTTTGTTGATCCTGATACTGCTGTATATACCAACAAAATTGAAGGCTTCTAAAGCTGCCTCAAACGTTTTTGTCAAAGGGTAGACGTACTATCATCAACATTTCTACCAGAATGCATAGATGAATATGTGTAGAGGCAGTGTTTTAACCAAAGTTCGGCAGCAACTACATTCACTATCTATCTCGATCATCTTCGAGAGGGATACCCCTTGTAAAATAATACTGGCTACTGTTATTAGTGAGAACCACTTTAAACTTCTTAACCTCAAAAAAGTATGTTTTCCATCCAATGCAATATTGCAACTGTATTAACACGGTTACGCGGATACAATTTTACTAACTTGCTAAAAGCAACGATTATCACCTATTCCCGACTATCCTTGCTTCCAAACAGCCGCCCTATAATGTCCAAACATGCAGTTTTAGTAGGTGTATGGACCAAGATACTATGATATTTACCTTCAGCTGATAGTTTTGATTTGTGACACATCGCATGGCGCAATTATTTTGCAAAGAGCATGCTCCCCATTCTAGGAAAGTAGTAATACTCCTTTGCATTTTAAAATTTTTTTGAAACACAGTGCTCATTTTCCTTGGGTGTCTGCAACGCTCACGGTACAATCTTTGAAGCACTATTAAACAAACGAAATCACCGCAAGACTTCACTACTACGATTGAACAAAACGCTTTCACATATAAAAAGTCATTCTGAATATCAACGCGATATCCTAGTCTTTACAATTTATTAAAATTTGATCTACCTTCAACCAATATCATCGTCTGTAAGTTTCAGTTAGTGTTAGTGCTGCTGATAAACAAGTCAACCCGCAGGAGTTAGAAACACCGTCATCACAAAGTATGACTAATGAAAATTGCAATAACGGTATTGTTGAAACTACTCAAGAAGTTGATTTTCCAAAAATATTACCTGTAGATGATGGATGGAAAAAGCGACAATAACATAAGTCTCAATACTAATTGTGAAGCATTTGAATTGGATCAAAGTAAATGGCATTTTACAACTGATTCTGATATGGATGTAATTATTAAAATTTACCATCGGCACAAAAGTTTGAAGAATTAAATATAACCAATTCTAAGCGAGTTATGTATCCCCCAATCTATATATGTATAACAAAATAGAATTTATTAGGAATTATTAAAGAAACTTAAGTTATATGCAACATATTAAATTCAAGGATAAATCAGAAAGGTTATTAAAAGTTCACAAGCAAGTTGTGAGAACGGATGTAATACATTGTATTCCAGTAAGTGATACTGCAGGTGCAGGTCACAAACGGTTAAGAAACCGCGATTACTTAGAAAGTAAGATTGTTACATTGTATAATGAATAGAACTAAGAAATAAGTAGACATGAGCTCTGCAATTTCCCACAGACATGTGAGGGGCAGGGACAACATAAATACCCCGGGAGCCCCAAGACCATCAGTCAGTCTTGACTATTTCAGCTTTAACATTGCCGTTTGCTTAGGCTACTCGCCCATATTAAACTCCAATTATTATTTAACTTTCGACTTAGTATAAATCAATCAAGTTTGTTAAAATTCAATTGTAATTTTTGTTTAACCAAATACATTGTTACAAGAAGTTTTGGAAAAAGTTTTTAAAAAGACTGCTGTCAAGGTCCGAAAGAACTAATCGGTTCATTACGAGAAATATATTTTATAAAAGTCATATCAGACGAGAATGGATTATTTATTCAAATTCTAAGGGAATAATTTATTGTGTACCTTCTTTGTTATTTTCAAAAGCTACAAATGCTTTCACAAGTGGCTTTAGTGATTGGAAAAATCGGTTTAGAGTGAGTTATCATCAACCTTCCATTGATATTTTATTTCAAGAAGCACTGTTCTTGGTAAAATAGATACAGTCCTAATCAGTGCTATTTAAATAAATGCGAATACTGGAAATTAGTTGTACATAGAGTTGTTGAAGTAGTTAAATTTCTTTCTAGTCATGGACTAGTTTTTCGGGGACATCATGAAGTTTTTTGGAGTAGCAATGGAAGTGATTTAGGCATTCTTGATTTTTTGGTTCAGTATGATCCATTCCTAAGGGAACATTATTACTTGTTGTGCCAACAAAAGAAGTGGCAATACTTCTGATTTATCAAAGATATATACAATGAAGTGTTAAATCTGATGGAAAAAATGTGCTAGAAATTGTTATAGAGCAAATTAAGATCACTAAATCTTATTCTATAATAATAGATTCCATTCCAGTTATTAGTGATGTTGACCAATTAACGGTGGTTATTCGGTAAATGCTTCTAAATGGTACACCTGTAGAGAGATTTATTAAATTTATTGCTAAATCATTTAGCTTATTTGTGGTTTTTGTGCTACACATTCACTAAACTTGGTAGGATTGCTTTGTATTTTTATTAATCTTTCTTGGGTATTAAACCACTCAGAGTTCTTAAAATGCCTTTCTTTACGTTTCGATCCAAGACCTAGCATCGTTGTCAAAATAATAAAAATTTTATTTTGACAACGATCCTAGGTCATGGATCGAAACGTAAATAAAGACAATTTTAAAAACTCTGAATGGTTTAATACCCAAGAAAGATTAAGAAAAATTTAGTAGGAGTTTCAGCAGCAGAATGCTACTTAAATGCAATTTCGTATTTCATGTTTCTGAAACGGATATATGTATTTCTTTCGAGTTCAACAGGCAGGTGAGAAACACTCAAAAATAAGATTGAGGAAAGTGGTGGCAGTAAAACTTTACCTAAATCATTATCTGCGACAAGATGGTCAACACGAACAAGTACGTGCAAAGCTTTTAAGGAAAATTGTTCAAATTCTCGAAATACACTGGAGCAAATTGTAACTGATACATGTGACAAAAACATGACGAAGGTGAAAGCAAATGGTTAGCTGGAGAAATTCAAGAGCATAGAAATATATTTCATATTTTTTGGGAAAAAATAATGAATAGGTGTGACAAGACCAGCAAAATTCTACAAACTGTCGTTGTAGATTTGCAAACAGCAGTAGAGATGCTAGAAGGTTTCAAATCTTTTGTAGGAAGTCTTTGAGAAAATTTTGACTTCTACGAAGAAATGGGAAAGATTCTTTCGGAGGTAAGTAATTACAATGTTACACATAATTTTTGTATATAACTACTCTACTTTATAGGCGGCAGAGTCACCACACAACAGAGGAGGGGCTCCTGTTTAAAGTTTAAGCCCAGGGTAAAATGTATGGAAAGCGGCTTTTCGTACAAAAGGACCCTCGAATAAGATCTTCAGGCCAGCTAAGTTTTTTCAACTTAGGACAGAGCTATGAACAGGGGTCGTAGGTTCGTATACAATAAAAAAGAAAATTGTGGACGCCACCGTATCTTACTAATAACTGTAATGTCTAACAATCCGAATATAAGAATCGGAAAACTTCGAAAAGTAAAAAAAAAACCTTTGGACAACCAAAACGTATAAACATAGTACTTATTTACCTTTAACACTGCAAGCTTGAAATGGAACGATGATCACGTACTGTCTGAAAATATAACCACCTCAAGAAATTCATAGCACTAGGGCTTCATTAGGGCCTAGCCAATTTATCACAAAAGATTTCAAAAATTAGCAATTCAAAAATATAACTCTAAAATATTTTACCGAGAGAATGCTGATGGCCTTTCTCTCTACACTCATGAATTTTGCATTTGCTTGTACCAATTGTGAGAAACTATGATCAACTTCAATAAAAATAAGATTTAGAATAACATTATCCATTTTCTATTTGGTTAAAGAAATAAATATACATCTTTTATGCAAGTTTATATACACTTTTTTTTTTGTAATTAAGCTATCAAAGTTTGTTTACGTTATCTCTAATTTCTTAAGTGCACTTCACAGATCTTTAATATTTATTAAAGTCCTTTAAGGAAAATATTGTGTAATTGTCACCGAACAAGGAACCTGTTTTGGTTTACAAACAAGTGTGTATACGATGTGAACTTATTTTATGTAAAATTGAATTTGGATATTTATAAAATTTGAACTTTGAACGAAAAGTCAAATAGGTTTATGGTACAACGTAATTACCTGTGTATTATTATACTTTCGTGTAAAAAAACTGGATCATAAAATGTGACAAACAAGCGATAAAATGTCACCTGCTAAGTTACAAACAAATTCTCTTTTAACCTTTTAGATTCTCTAAAGTTTATCTTTAAATTTTCAACGTTCTTATGTACATTTATACAAATCAAACTGTTAAATATTGAACAAAAAAATATTTACTCCAATTTAAACTACTGTATAGATTTACAAAAAAAAAACAACCGCTACGCTTCCTGTAGTTTCTTAGTTTAACGAGTACTGAATAAAGAAATCACTTACCACTGTAGTTTGTATAACTTTTATGTAACTCATGTAGCAACTATTTACCAATTTACTTGAGAATGAACTTTGTGCTCTCGCCCATCAATTTTCGTGTACAACTCCAACAACAGAAGCGAGTCCTTCACATATTCCAAGGACTACGAACTTGATTTCCATTTGAAAATGAACGCTTAAATTTTTGTTTGTTCATGATCAGGGGCACCTTAACATTTCAACTTCAAATACTTAATAATAAAAACTTGCACGTCATGACGTTACATCCACAACATATAAATCATCTCGAGGGTCGGTTAATCAAAGAAGAATACTGAACAAAAATTTCTTCTCAACTCTCTAGCATCTACCCTAGTGATGGTTTTTACTTCAAATTCTAAAGGAATTCTCCTTCTCCAATCCACGTGCCTGTTGGACTCCAGGACTTCAAAAAAACTCTAATCGACCACATCCTCAAATTAAAATAGACTGAAGCGTTTTACTACGCGAGTAAGCGCAGTGAACCGAATTCTTGCATCTACACATTCACAAGTATCAAGGGAACCAAAATGCTACATTGAATTTATCAACACAGATGGAGTTCTATATGATAACGAACAAATATTATATTAATGAAATAGAAATTAACGCTTTCAATACCGTAAGGGATATTTGTAAATTAATAATTATAAAAAGGCGTAAATTAACTGGAAACGAAATTGTATTCGTTACAACAGTTAAAGTGAAAAAAGAAACAAAAGAAGAAAGCTTCACTTTGACGATGGAAGGAGTGCTGAGAAGATGTTTGGCGCAAAGACTGATATGCAAGTTAATACATTCAATGTAATTATAGATCAATTAGTTCAGGAACTGAACCATCGAGCCTACAAGGATATTGAAGACAAGTTTGAATTTTTAAAAAACTAAAAGCTTTGGCAGGCAGAGGTTTAAAAAAAGCAAGAAATCTTCAATCAATTTATGTAAAAATCTCGAGGAAGATTTTCCTACTAAATGTTGCCATGTTAAGAAATTTTTAGCAGTTGACATTCCATTAAATTCTATAATAAACACATTATAGTACATTCGCAAAAAAGGGCTATTTTCTACTTTTCTCAATATAGATATTGCCTTCAGAATTTTTTGAGTATTGCTGTAAGGAATTGCAGTGCTGAAAGGTCATTTTCGTTATTAAAGGGAATAGAAAATACTCTTGGAAATTCAGTGAGAGACGAAAGGCTTGGCTCGTTGGCTGTTTTAAACTTTAATAACGACTTAGTGGCACCGTTTTCGTTTGATAGCGTCATTAAAAAGTTTGCAGTTCTCAAATCTCGAAAGCAAGATTTCTAATTTACTTATTGATTTATTGCAATATTTTTGGCAGTAGGTTTAGGTTTTATATTATTTCGTTTAGAATTTCTATTTTATTTGTTTATTCTTATTTTTCTTTATGAGATGAAGAAAAAGTTAACCATGATTTTCATTTATAATCTTATTGTGTCTATAGAGGGTTACACTAAAATATTGTCTAGGGGTGAATGGATTCTAAAACCGGCACTGGCTGTCAGTCGAAATAATATGTAACCACCATGCTTATATTTTTGCCCAGGGAATATTTTTAATGAGAGTAAAATCTTTGACCAGCAGAGCTTTAACTAGAGTCCTAGTAGCCTTCGTTATGGGTACTTTTATTAGTTTTCATAAAATCTACGTTCAGTAACGGATAATAGCTTTTAAAACTCATTAGGTACGTCGATTTGTTTTTAGTTGCAGAACGATCCGAATTACTAATTCTTTGGTTGAAATAATTCATATTTCAGATCAACAACATATAATTTACTGCCTCCATATTTACTAATTAATATAATCAACGATTTGTCGCAATTTTATTAAAAGCGATTGCATTTTTACCACTTTATCTATTTAATAATATCTTTTTATAATTATGTTAAGTTTCATAAATTATACTAACATAGAGTTGTGCACTAATTAAAGAACAATGTACATTAAATTGCTCGATAACCGCAGCTACCCCTTAAATACTTCTGAACAGGAAATAGTTTATTAAGGGAGACGGAAGCAGCGTGACATGTTAGAAAATTTCATAAACCAAGACACTGTCTGTTAGTGTGATGGCTGCAAGTTCATCCAATATTTAAAAACGACAAAGCTGTATGCTCTTCTCGGAATTACTAAACTTTCAAAACTAATTTAAATTCCTAAAGTCACAACTTAAAAGCTAATCACAGCAGGTTACCCACCATCTGCTGTAAAAGCGTGGGTTGGGGTGCGGTAGCATAGGGCGGGACAAAATGTCGAGATGCAGATATTTATTAGAAAAAGATATGAAGTTTAATACTCCGCCTACTTGGTTTATGAAGTGCCAGGGCGCACATATAGATGGCAGTGTTGTAGAACTTATTAGTTCAGTTATAAACCTCACAGATATTTTAATGATACATACACAGTAAACATCCCTTTAGTAGAACAAAAATGTATGTCTTGCATTTTTAATAGGGATGGATTCGGGCCGGGCCGGGCCGGGCTTTTAGACGCGGCCCGGCTCGGCCCGAAATAATTTGCTCCGGTCCGGCCCGGTGGCCCGGCCCGAACCAAAACGCATCGGCCCGGCTTGAGGCCCGGCTTGAATTTCAGGCCGGGTTTCGGGCCGGGCCGGGCCGATTCGGGCCGGAATGTAACTAAAACCTTAAGTGAAATGATAAATCCAAATTTACACGGCTTTTGTTGAAGCACGCTGGAATCAGGTACATTCCTTGCTAGTTCGCAAAATTTGAGGAAAATAAGTCCTAATAGGATTAAGTTCGATGGAGCAAAAACCTCTAAAATTGAACTAAAACCGCATGTACCAACTACTACAGCTGTTTAAAATATGCGACCTAAAAAGCAAATTATAAATTTTCTGGATATCCATTATTGGCCTAAGCTCTGCAGATAGCAGCAGCTAGAGACGCCTCTGTTAAAATAATATTTACTCTATTCCGTTATTTTTGTATATACTATTTATAATATCAAGATTTTTCTTTATACTGTTTTAGGAGCCGCAACATAGAATATTATTTAGTATTTACATTTTAATTTTCTATATCCATGTTATTTAAAGCTATAAAAACCTAATCACATTGTATTCGGTATATTTTTCAACAAAAGATACATTCAAATAATTAAATATAATTGAGCTGGTTTTTTGTAATCGTGAGTTTTTAAAATTTTTTCATATACAGAGTGGTTTCGATTTATTCATAAATAATCTTCAGTGCGGGGCCACAATATTAAGTTAATTAATAAGTATAATTAAATAAACCAGCTCAATTAACAATACGTTGCAATATTCCTTCAAATAATTAAATATAACACGAACAATTTCTATTTCAAATTTCTTGAAAAGTGGAAAGAAGTGAATATTACTTATCGAAAAAAAAATCGAAATTCACAAATCGGTTTAAATCAAATCATTTTCGTTTTCGATTTACTTCCATTATCACACACTTACCAATATGTGTGTAACTGTATCTGGGTGATATATTAAGAGGAGCGTTAATTATAATTTTGCTTAAGAGGCAACTAAAGAAATCATTAAATGGAATCTTTTACTAAATCAATAAATTTTATACATAAACTTCGGGCCGGCCGAAATAGCCCGAAAAGCCGAAAAGCTTGAGGAGTCTGGCCCGCCCGGCCCGGGCCCGAGACGTGCTTGGCCCGGCAGGCCGAAAAAATTTGTCGGCCCGGCCCGAAGCCCGGCCCGAATATCAAGCCGGGCTTCGGGCCGGGCCGGGCCAATGCCCGGGCCCGTGGCCATCCCTAATTTTTAAGTAGTCCAAAGTTTGTTTTGCTTTTATTTATTTACGTTTTGCATGCAGCTTGTCATATTTTGTTCCATCACAATTGCGTATGGGAGTTTGTGAATGGTGAATTTGTATCATAATGAACAAAAGTCTTTTACGTGTATTAGAGAAGTTTCATGGTAAAAACCTTAACTAAACATGGTTTGTAAATTTTAATTAACCTTAAGAATTTTTATCACATTACTCCTTATTACTACACAAGCCTAAATATGAGCGAAATATTACTGGTGGCTTTTTAAATACGACCGTCTCACGCCAGTAATGCCGTGGCTGCAATGACAAGTTAGGTTACTGTTAGAAATAGATATTATTATTAAAAAACACAAATTAGATATGATGAGACGGTTGTTTTTAAATTAATTCAACTTCGGCATAAAAATTAAACAATTCTGTGTTTATTCTTTTTTACAAGTCTTACACTACACCCATTCTTTCACCATATTTCAAGCCAGTTTTTCATCAACTATATAGTATATTATTTCAAAATTTAAAAAAAAATATAGAACACTATTGCAATGCAGTCTTTCATTATTATTTACCTCTAAACTGGGGGAATACCAATTACTTACCTCACTAAATAGGAAGCCCAACAAAAATTTATATAAATCCAAGGTTATGAAGAACAACTCACTTCAATAATTGCTGAGGCCTAAATAATATCCATAATAAAAGTTATAAATAGATTTGCGAGCAATTACGACTATAATCGAAAACTCTCATAATAATAGTTTGATCTTAATAGTATAGCGTTTCCTGTATGTTTGTTGTGTTTTGTTTTGTATAGCATGTATTCAAACAATTTCTGTTTTACAATAGTGTGTGACATGGAAGTTTTGAATTTTTCCACGGCAGCACATTGCAGGTGCACTTTTCTAAAAAATACTAATATTTGATTTATTCAATAAATAAAGTGAATTGTAGTGTGCAATTTTGATGAAAATTCATAAAAATTATTGACAGATTTGGGAAAGTTACTGGTTTTGTTTAAATCGCTCGATTATCAGCAAAAAAAAATTTCTTTTCAGTTAAAAAAAAAGGTAAATGACTTTCCCACATAAACAATTATTTAATAAGTAATTTTTATTAAAACCGTTTTTAATTTGGGTGCCTAATAGGAAAGAAATTTGGATCTTTAGAAATTTCAAGATGACCGCTACCGTGATGAGCTCTTAATGAATGGAAATATTAAACAAAGCTTTATTTTAGATAATACTACACTTACCCACTCACTGCATTAAAATATGAGAAATAAATAATATACAGAGTTTCCTAAATAATCAGGTATGGAATTTAATATTTAATGAAATTAATTTTAAATAACAAGGCGTTTAGATATGAAAATGGTGTGCAATAGCACTATGCTACCTTTAACGACTTTTCTGAAAAATTAGGCTGGCATACCACCTATCCTAGCTTCAATAAACGAAAGTAGTAGATTGGATGTTTGCATGCCACATTTATAGTACAGCAAGCAATTTAATACGAGTGTGAAACCAAGGGTCCTCATCTATGCTAATAATGCATATAACACGAAACATCAATTTATTGAAGTCCACTGTACGAACTTTAGTAAATATGGCGTCGTGAGTTTAATATACTATAAATGCAATCAGGCACTCGATTTTGCATATTCTAAAAGTAGAAAATGTAAATAGAACCTTGTTATGCGTTTTTCATACACGATTAATAGAGGTTACTTTAAAATTATACTGCCAAAGAATGCGGTTGCTTAGAAAAAGAAAAAAGCTATAATTTATCATTACTTGAACTACGAGCTTGCTGACAAATATTCATGTTTGCAACAAATAATGTGATGAGTATATGATGCGATCAATTCTACAATTGGAGAAAGCATTTGTTTCTCAGTACATAAGCTTTGACGTTGCTGGAGCCTACTATTAACTAGTTACAAATACAAGCTTTGGTTATAGTTCAAAACTAACTTTACTTTACTAATAGAATTGTCATAACTTCTAAAGTAATTATTTTAACGAATGTAGAAGAATATATTAAAAATACTCGATTTATGACCACATACCTGAAGTTTATAAAAATTGTTTTTCAAAATTCTGTAAATTACTTCTAACTCTACATAAAAAAACCGGTACAGACACTGCGTGATTCCTAATTTGGTCTACAGTGGTTCTCTAACCCTTAACTATTTACGGGCGAATAAAGCGTTAAATTATTAAATTTGTATTTGCCCAAAAGTATCAATTGATTCGTTCTGTTTTGAACCCTTTTATAAAACTTATAGCGCTGAACTATTGTAGATGGTTTCAGAGATAAAAGTTAAGTTACTCTTTTGGGAGCACAAATAATCGTAGAATAGCATTTTAAACCACAAACAGTTAATAAAGTTACACGTTTAAGTTTGTCCTCTTTAATATTATTAGCCTGCATGAAGAACTCTAATTTTTCGGCATAGGATTTCCATGCTTTAGGTTGAGTAGTATTAAATCTTTCAATTTTTCTAATATTAGCCATAACTTTATTCTTGTCGTCAATTGTGTAAAGTATGCCTTATAAATATATTAAACAATTCTGGAAGTATTAGAAGTATTTAACTTGAGAAATCTTTAAAAGTTGTATGTTATATGAATTGACATTACATGACGAGACTATTTTCAGGATGTCTAGCCAATAAAAATCTTGTCTAACTATTTCATGAACACAAACATAACAACAGTCAAGCTGGATGTTATATATAACCTTATCTCTTTAGTAGCATATGGTTGTTGGCATTCTTTGCCGATTACTAAATATTTATTTTATCCTTGTTTCCAGGGTAAGTTTATAGTAAAGTAAATTACAAATGCGACACCGATTAATATTTTAGATTTTTGTTCATTATATGAAAATAGAGTTTGTGTGTTTGTATGTGTACTTTGTTTTGTCTTGGTCATTGGGTTCAAGACGAAAATATTTTTCAATGAAGTTTCAAGGTTTTAAACTCTGGTTACAGAGATGTCCTAAGGCTGTCGTTGACGTTCATTCAGAAGTTTTACTCGACAAGTATAATATTTAAATAAGTATGATTAGAATTATATTCTAATTTGGGAATTTTTTTTTTGAATTAAAACTATAAGTTTTGATAGCCCGTCTCTGTGCTAAAGTTGATAGGCGCGAATCGATCGCTTTTCGGGATTTGCGTCCGAGGGTTTCGGAGTTGAGGGCGCGGGCGTGTCGTGGTCCATTGGAGAATTTTTACGTGCGTTGCATAGGCTGGTATTTATTGCGAAAAAACCATAAATAAGGGGAAAATAAGGGGGTTTCCCGGAAAAGATTAATTTGCGGCGACGTATTTGCTAACGTGTTAAAAAAGCTACGATTCCACGAAATTTCCGATCTCAAAAGCCGAACTAGCCGTGCAACAAAGCCAACGACGGGTCGGTTAGCGTTGGTTCGAGAGAGGAGAAAGATTGAGTTGGTTTCCAAAATTTGTTTCGGGCCTCTAAAAAATTTCTAATAAATACCAAAAAAAACTGTCCGTATTCTAAAACCTGAATTACAAACGATTTGCAAGCTTGTACTGTGTTATTTTCTTAAAACATTTATTAAAATTTGTTTAATTAATTCGAGAAACGTTCAAAACAGGTAATGAATATCGCCGTAAACATACGAGTGCGTACCTTCAAAATCTATGAAGATATACTTTTTTCAAATTTGTTAAATTTAACATTATAAATTATCTAATATTTCTTAAAAGTGCCGATAGTCTTGAAAGTACCGATAATTGATTATAATTATACAAAAGCATCGCTTTTTGCTATACACAGGCTATTTCTTTCAGAAATAATTAATTATTGCATTCACATTTCTTTACTATAATAGCCGAACGATTACAATACAGCGTGGTTTAGTCATAAATCGGTGTATTTCGTAAGTGTCCCTTATAATGCAGGCATACAACCAACACAATTCGAATAAGCGTCACCTCGGTAGCGTAATGCTAGGACCTCTGGCCATCATTCGTAAGTTTAATGCCCAGTAAAATTTGTTTCTTTTTATATCTTTGTGTCGACTTTTTAAACAACCAACGGCATTTATTTAATAATATGCATGAAGAAGAACCAAATCCGGTCTATAATTTTAAATTGTAAACTATATTTACTGCAAACCATTTACCAGCCTTTACTTTTCCTAAAATTGTACAAATTGTACAGGCATGTTCGCTTCTGTATTAAAAAAAAGTATAAACGTTTATAATTTTCCGATCTAAAAACATGAAGGCGCGGTGCGACAAAGCCAACAAGAGGTCTATATTGCGTTGGTGCGAGAAGAAAGAAAATCCACTTGGTTTCCAAAATTTGTATCCGGTCTCTAAAAAATATCTAATATATATAAAGAAACCCCATTCGTATCCCTAAACCTGAATTATTAACGGTTTGCCCGCAGGTAGTATAGTTTTCTTTAAAACTTTTATTGCAGTTTGTGTAATTTATTCAAGAAATGTCAAACGCAGGTTAGGAACAAAGGCGCAGAAACACAAGTAGGTATTATCTTGATCACTGTTGGCACATTTATTTTACTAATTCCTAAAATTATAAATTATGTAATATTTCTTTATAATACTGATTATTAATTCTGATAATTAATTCATTCTGATTATGAAAAAGTATCCCATATGCATATATATGGTTTATTTTTAAGAAATACATTCCGATTGGGCGTTTCACAATCCAAACATAAAACAAACCATACTCCTATAAACGTCAGTCCCCGTGACGCAACGTTAAGATATACGCTTACGACTTTCATAGTCCCGGGTTCGATTCCCAATTCAAAACTTTTTTTTTAATTTTTTTTATATTTTAAACAAATATTTCACAACCAATAGGATCTAATATACGCAAAAATATTCAATCACAATTTATATACGCTCTGATAGATAAAAAACACGGGTTTTTAATTTTATGTATTGAAACTTTTTATTATATGCAATTTATTCTTAAATGAAAAACTGCTAAACTTCCTGCATTCATTTTATATTTATTTCTTTTGAAGACATTTCATTACATTCACTTTAAATACATAAAGTGTCAAGAATATAAAACAATACATTAAAAACAAATATTCAAATTTAGTATTTGCAATGACAAATAAAAATATTTCCTTATTTGATCATTAACGTAACGAATAAAAAAACCTTAACATCATGGCCATTTTGATTGCCAAACTCTAGAATAATTAAATCAATTCCAGTAATAAAGGTTACATACTACTAAAGTTGTTTTTTAAGTATCAACTGATGCTTTCTCAAACGACGGCCTAAAGCACTTATTTCCCTTTTTAAAGCTGATATTAAAAAAAAAAAAAATACCCAGGATCTACATCATTCTACATCATTCTATATAATTTTACAAAATTCTACATCATTCTACATCTTTCTACACCATTCCACATCATTTCACATCATTCCACATCATTTCACATCATTTCACATCATTCTACATCATTCTACATCATTCTACATCATTCTACATCATACTATATCATTCTACATTATTCTACATCATTCCATGTCATTCTACATCATTCAACATCATTCCACATCATTTGACATCATTCTACATCATTCTACATCATTCCACATCATTTGAAATCATTCTAGATCATTTTACATCATACTAAGTAATTCTACATCATTCTACATCATTCTACATCATTCTACATCATTCTACATCATTCTACATCATTCTACATCATTCTACATCATTCTACATCATTCCACATTATTCGGCATCATTCAACTTCATTCTACATCATTCTACATCATCCTACATCATTCTAAATCATTCTACATCATTCTACATCATTCTGCATCATTCAACATCGTTCCCTATCATTCCACATCATTCCACATCAATCCACACCATTCCACATCATTCCAATCATTCCACTTTATTCTGCATCATTCTACACCGTTCCACATCAATCCACACCATTCCAATCTTTCCACTTCATTTCACATCATTCCACACCATTCCACATCACTCCAAACATTCCACTTCATTCTACATCATTGTACATCATTCCATATCATTCTACATCATTCCACACCATTGCACGTTATTTCACGTCATTCCACTTCATTTCACATAATTCCACATCATTCCACATCGTTTTACATCGTTCTAAAACGTTCTACATCATTCTACATCGTTCTACATCACTCTGAATCATCCTAAATCACTCTAAATCACTCTAAATCACTCTAAATCACTCTAAATCACTCTAAATCACTCTAAATCACTCTAAATCACTCTAAATCACTCTAAATCACTCTAAATCGCTATAAATCATTCTAAATTACTCTAAATCATTCGAAATCATTTTGAATCGTTCTAAATCATTCTAAATCATCCTAAATTATTATAAATCATTCTAAATCATTCTAAACTATTCCACATCATTCTACATCATTCTACATCATTCTACATCATTCTACATCATTCTACATCATTCTACATCATTCTACATCATTCTACATCATTCTACATCATTCTACATCATTCTACATCATTCTACATCATTCTACATCATTCTACATCATTCTACATTATTCTACATCTTTCTACATCGTTCTACATCATTCTACATCATTCTACATCATTCTACATCATTCTACATCATTCCACATCATTCGGCATCATTCTACATCATTCTACATTATTCTACATCATTCTACATCATTCTACATCATTCTACATCATTCTACATCATTCTACATCATTCTACATCATTCTACATCATTCTACATCATTCTACATGATTCTACATCATTCTACATCATTCTACATTATTCTACATCAGTCTACATCATTCCACATTATTCTACATAATTCTACATTATTCTACATCATTCTACATCATTCCACATCGTTCCACATCATTCCACATCAATCCACACCATTCCACATCATTCCAATCATTTCACTTCATTCTACATCGTTCCACATCAATCCACACCATTTCACATCATTCCAATCATTCTACATCATTTCACACCACTCCACACCATTCCACATCTTCCAAACATTACACTTCATTCCACATTATTGTACATCATTCTACATCATTCCATATCATTCTACATAATTCCACATCATTCCACGTTATTTCACGTCATTCCACATCATTCCACATCGTTCTACATCGTTCTACAACGTTCTACATCATTGTACATCGTTCTACATCACTTTGAATCATTCTAACTCACTCTAAGTCACTCTAAATCACTCTAAATCACTCTAGACCACTATAAATCATTCTAAATTACTCTTGATCATTCTAAATCATTCTAAGTCATTCTAAATTATTCTAAATCATTCTGAATCATTCTAAATCGTTCTAAATCGTTCTAAATCATTCTAAATCATTCTAGATCATTCTAAATCATTCTAAATCATTCTATATCATTCTAAATCATTCTAAATCATTCTAAATCATTCTAAGTTATTCTAAATTATTCTAAATCGTTCTACATTATTCTAAAAAGAACTAAAGGAATATAAATAATCAGATATTGTGTTTTTATATCGATATATTTATTGCTTTTTTCATTCTAGAGCCCTATATTTAAAAATAAATTTGAAAATAACATTTTGAATGGTGATTAGAATTTAAACTGGCGATAGCGTACATATACAATACATTATTGTGTACAACCATCTCAATGGCGTTGCTATAACAATACCAGCTATCGTGCGCTAAGACCAAAATCTCTTGCTCCTATAAATATATTTTTAAACATTTCAAAAAAATTCACGGGTCTCCGATTTTAGTTTTTCAAACTTATTCAATGAACACTACTATGAAGAAGTGGTCTTGGTCGTTTTAGTGAATTTTGCTAGGGCGAAGAAAGGGCAGAGCGAAGACAGGGCGGAACGAAGGGAAAGCGGGGCAAAGATAAGGCGGAGCAAAGGTAGGGCGGGGCGAAAAGGGGGCGGGGCGAAGAGAGAAACGGGGTAAAGGGAGGTAGAACGGAAAAAGGGCGGGACGAAGAGAAGGCAGGCGAAGATAGGGCGAAACGAAAATAGGGTGGAGCAAAAAGAGGGTGAAGCGAAGAGAGGGCAGGACGAGGAAATGGCGGGGCGAAGAGAGAGCGGAGCGAAGAGAAGGCGGAACAAAGAGAGGGAGGGGCGAAGATAGGGCGGGACAAAGATAGGGTGGAACGAAGAGAGCGCGGGACGAAAAGAGCGCGGGACGAAGAGAGGGCTTGGCGAGGAGAGAGCGGAGCAAGGGGAGGACGGGGCGAGGAGATGCCCGGACGAGGAGAGGACGGGGCGAGGAGAGGGCGGGGCGCTCAAAGTAGTCCTGTAGGGAGAACAAGCCACTTCTAGTCTAATCTATAACTTATGTTTCATGTGTTAAATTAAAATTAGAGTCAGGGGAATATTAACTTATATTTATCCGTGTAGATATCATGTATTTATAGATATTATTAATTTTTTTTATTAAAGAGTGAATTGATTTATAATTGAGCTTATTATGAGAAATTGGTAAGCTTCGAGCAATTGCTTAAAGTGAAACGAAAGGGGCTTTATTTTAAATTTGTTACTACGAGTTGATAAATCATATTAATAATTCATGCTATTACTTGTTTAGCTGTATAAACTTTATATGAAAATATACTATAATAGAGATCATTAGGTATAATTAGTTTCATTGTGGAAGGTTATCTTACCTAAAGTCTTGGATTGTAGTTATGTCGTTATATTCAATGGTTGAGAATATTGGCTTCACAAACCATCGGGTTTATTACTAAACATTATTTGATCATAAAACGCTTTCCTGCAACGGTTAAATTTGCTGGATTCGTTCCATACTCTGTGGTGGCATGGTAAGTCTAATTCCACATATACTTGGTACGAACAGTAAAATAACGCTATTGAGTTTCATGCTTCGATCCATAAATATTTTAGCGTAATAAATAGCGTTACACCCTATCGTCGATTTAAAGAACTTCTACAGTTAAAGCAGTTGCGTTAAGTAACCCTCTTACGACCGCACCCATAACAGTGTAGCACTTGAACTCTGATACAATATAGGGAAACATGCTCAGGTTGGTCACAATTAAAGCAGGTGACCTGATGAGTAGAAGGGGTTGCAGAAGTAGGAGTAGCAGCGTGGAAACGGGTGGGTCTAGTAACGGGTGCTGGGCGAATCTAGACTGACCGATCATGCAAACTTGTAGTATTTTTAGCAGTAACGGCGTACTCGAAAGCAAAGTTCGGTTTCACATGCGAGTGTTTGTCTTGACTAGGAGGGATATAGTTATTAACGCGGAATTTCTTTTGCTCTAGCCTCAAATATTCATTTTCTAAAGCTTGCGGCGAGTTCACATAGGATAACTGAGCTAGCTAGAAAGAGGATGGACTTCTAGAAACAACGTCCAGTGCAGTTCTGCAAGATAAGTATGCGACAATATACTCTTGGACAGAGCTTGGTTTTTTTTTCAAAAAGTCGGTAAATAGTCTCTGTTTGTAATAATGGGCTAAAAATTTTATATCAACAAGCTGGTCAACGATTGGCAATCAGAAAACTAGTGGTGGTTACCGTGAACCAAAGTAATAATTTCTACTTAAACAAGTCCACCGCGGACTCTCCCGTTAAAAAATCGTAAGAGACTCTCGCAGCTTTTGAATCGCAGTCTCAACAATTAAATATTCATACTCAACGTTCACTTCTACCAGGGGAGAAGGTGGTCTTTTGACGTTCCATACGGAAACACTTTTTTTCCAAGCGCCTACGCGCCATTGGTGCGCATATCTAAAAAGGAATGGAAACTCGGAGTCGATCTAGAATAGCTGAGATATTAGGAAGAGAGTAGGCAGCTTTTTGGATGGCTTGGCTAACTTTTCGGAAGTCGATACAGAACATATTGGAATCATCTTTTTTCTTTACGAAGACAGTAGGACTAGATCAGGGTATAAAGTGTAAAATGCAGAAAAATATTCAAACTACGAAATGGAACGGAACAGACTAGATGGTCCTTTTGTGTATGATGCGGCCGCGCATCAGGCGGGTTATGTTGTTTCGACTGTATAAAAATGTCATAAACAGGTCGGAAAACTTGCTCCCTGATTGTTTCTTCGTGTAATTATGGCAAGCTGTTATATGTTATACTTATGTGCACTTTTTAAGACCCACAATATGTTGTTATACCACGGGTCTGTGTCTGAAAGGCGTTTTTATTTTATGTAAGTCCAGATAGTATTCAATCTAAGTTAATCTTTTTCATCGAATAAAGACATCAAGATTTATAAGATTTGATTCTGCTCTCTTAGCTTTATGAGTGGGTTTGTAACAGTACCAAAGACAACGATGTCTTAAAAATAATAACAGTTGCAGTTGCAGAATACAATGTTTATTAAATATACTTTAAAAACTTTAATAGATTTGTTGTTTTAAAAATAACGTTTCCGTTTACGTATTGCATCCTAAAATTAATTAGAAAATTAAAGTTTGTCTAGAAAATACGGACTGAATCTATTTTTTGTAGTTAGAACTAAGCAAATGACACGATGCTGTTCATTAAGGCCTGCTATGCTGAATAACGATTCAACACTGCCTACAAGGTACAACCTTCTTAAGCATGCCAAGTAATATAATTTTTCAGCAAAATATTTTAAGCAAATGAAAATTAACTGCATTATGTAAGAAACTTTGGTTAACTTTAAGGACTTATATATACTTAAAGCTCCGAAATACCATCTGCTCCTTGTATGCACTATAAATTGGGCACCTTTAAATAATCAATGAAGGTATAAGAATTCTCTAATGCACCCACATAACATGGGGTAAATTCAATGTTCATGTTAATCAAATTCTTAATCCTTCCTGAAAAGAGTATGAAATTTACTTTTAATCAAGATTGCAAAAAGGGTAATAGAACAGCCAATCTTTTATATCAAACTGCTAGCTTATTACAAAGTAAATATTCTTTTATAAATTATCATGTCACTGGCAGTATACAGGAACTAAAAAGAAACTGTCCCCAGCACGCTATTCTCATTTTCAAAGAATCCACGCTAATGCATGCTTTTAATAAAGTAAAACGTCTAATCAGGGTATCTACGACTTTTAGACGCCCACCAAAAATTTTTGTATGGGTTACCTTTGGGATTTATTGTTGGTCTATGTTTTTTCGTTGTAACTGTAGTATCTATAGAGAAGAATTAAATACATTGTATATTAATCAAGTAATTTATTATACAACCAAATTACATACATTGAAAACGACATTAAAACTACAATGCACAAAATAATATACGAGCTGCTATCAAAAATTTCCCGAACTTCTTGGTATATTCATTTTTTTGCTTGCCTAGGCCACTAAGAGCTTTAAAGTAGCCTCTCTGAGAATCGATACAACGCATCCAGCGTTTGTTCCATGCTTGAAAAGTGTCAAAGAGTCCTTTTCCTGAAGGCTGACAAGCACTTGCTGCGCTTTCTTTTGAATGTCTTCTACTGTGTCTAAATAATAACTTTTCATGTGTATTTTCACTTTCGGGAACAGACCAAAGTCGCAAGGTGCTAAATCTGGTGAATATGAAGGGTATGGGATGGTGGTTATATCGTTTGAGCTAAAGACTGTTGCTTTTAGTGAAGCGTCAGCAAGCGCACTGTCATGATGCAACAGTCAGTTTTGATGTTTCAATAGTTTGCCCCTTTTTCGTCATACATTATCTCTAAACCGCCTCAAAACGCCACAATAAAAATGTGACTTTACTGTAACACAAACTGGCACCAATTCACAAAATGTAATACTTGTGGAAGGTCGTCCTGAACGACAATCATCTTCAAGTGAAGTTTTTCCGGCCTTAAAACGCGCGCGCCATTCAAAAATCTGTATTCTGTTTAGGAAATGTTGTTCAAAAGTTACCCGACGCATTTGCAGTTGGCGATTTACCAAATTTACAGGAAAACCTCTCAATGCAACGCAACTCCCATCTCTGATTTATATGGTATTACGTTCATGGTCGCTTGCGCGCTAGGTTGTACAGACCTGTCCAACAGCCGTACTGAGTACAATCCGTAAACATTCTTATAACACCTCTTACACCTCAAAAATCTGACCCTCCAAAAAAAGCATAGCTCACTCAGAATCTAATTTAAAAATCTGTTTATGGCAGCTTTTTCTGCAGATTTAGTTATTGCATCATTAATTTGTTTGGCGGTGTCATATTCTGTTGCCGAAAACTGTCTTTCCGCAATTTTATTACAACGTTGATATTATTATTGTGTTTGGAAAACTGTAGACTTAGACGGTACTACACATTCTAAGATCTGTAAAATATCGCTTTAGGTTTGTTAAGTGTTTAATTGATGATAATGACCTGAATGAAATTAACTTTATCACGGAGGCGTTACACTAATGATGCACCAGTTAGCTTTCAGCGGCGAGGTGGAATTCTAAGGAAATGCAGAGCTTTTAGGGGTTTACAAACTTTAACACTTTCAACTATCTGGAAAGGCCTCTGAACTTTCAGTTCAATAAAAATGTTGGGCGACAACCCACTTAGAATTTGGTCTCGATATACCGTGGGTAAAAAAATTTTTGTGTCAGTAATTCACATATCCAAGCTTTTTTGATAGAAAGTATACAACATAGAAACTTTCGCATTGTAACGGCACTTAATTCCGCCAGTACTTTTGCGCTTGCAGCATGTTTCTCGAACCCGATTTCAATTTACCATTACTCGAAATGCGTTGAACTGGTTTATCCGCCTGACAAGCTAAAAGCTTTTATTCAAAGATTTAAATAAAACTGAATGATTGCTCTTTCCATTATGCTATGGCAGTATTAATAAGCTGTATTATGTTAGGGAATTCCCCATTTCCTGTGGTCACACGATTTGTACGATTTGAACCGGAATTATGATTGAGGTCAAGAGTTGTTTGGTACACGAGAATATTATGTACTCCCACAGTTGCTATTTAATATTGACATCTGCGTCATTGCGTCACCGAGTGGATGAAAACGTTTCCAATATAATACTATTTTTATGCATTTTCTGTCAACTTGAGTAATTTGCAATGATTTAGGAGCCCTTCAATGCGTGAGAATGTTTTCAAATACACGTTCATAAGATAATTAGTCACGGAAAAATATCTTGGTGTTTTTCTAATTTGATATTCAACATGTGAAGTCCCTTTTATTGCTGGTTGTAGAAGAAGGTACTGAGTACTTTTCATGTTTATTTCTATCATTTATTTTAATAATAAAATTGAACAGCTTTTTTATAAACCAAATACTACCCAGCTTTTGTAAATTTTCATGCAAAAGCTCTAGCCACCAACTTAAATTAATAAATGTTTTTCTATTTACAAATGTGTGCTTAATCAATTAGCGCTATATATTCTAATTCATCGCAAATAGATCTACTATTTCTGAGTGTAGCACACTCTAAACTTATCGCATCATTTAAATTTTTATAATAGAATTCTTGTAAACATTTCGCTTTAGCTAAAGTATCGTCTGCAATTAAATTTAAAAAAATATTAGGTTTAAAAAATCGATAATCTTCCTATAATTCATCATAACCCGTTTTTATTTTTGCCTGCCTTTCTTTTACAAATTTTGGTTTAATATTCCTTGATCTGCAATTTCCTCTGCTTCCTTCTCAATGGCGTAATAGGTATTTCTTGATTCTTTTCAAAGTGTTGTAACGAATACGATTACATGCTTCATCAATATACGCCTTCGTTATAATTATTTAATTAACAAAGATCCTTTACTGTATAGAAAACACCAATTTCTATTTTGATAAATAATATTCATTTGTTACTTAGAACTCCATCTATGTTTATGAACTTGAGGTAGAATCACGGTTTCCTTCTTATCCGCGTATGTGTTGATGCAATAATTCGGTCCTCTGCGCGTGCTCGAGTAATAAATTACTTTGATGCAAAATTTCTCCATTTAACGTACGGATGTGATCGCATAAACAAGTTTGAGGCGTGGGCCAGCAGGTTTTTTGCAAACATGCAGTCCCAAAGGCAGGTGGAATGATCCTAGAGAACACGATTAGTATCGATCATTAGTTGAATCGACCTATAAGATGAGTTATGTAGTTTTAGAGTAAACATCATCACGGTAGGTTAATAGTTTCAATTTTGCATTTAAATTATTTCTTCGAGTCTTTTTAGCGCAAGTTTTATTTAGTTACGTAATATATAAAGTATTTTTAATTATGGAATATAGCACATTTTAATTGTTGTGGAACATTGTAAAGTTTAGCGGACGAGAGAAACGCAAATCTTTTTTTTTGGTATGCAGTATTGGAAGTATTGTGAAACTTTCGGTAGACTTTTTTTTTGAATAGAGGTCAAGCTGTAATCCCAAGCACGTGCGAAGGTCGCACACCTGTTGTTGTTGTAATTGCACACGAAGATTAACGAACGATGGTATAAGATTTAGACCCCACTAAATTGGTTAGTAAGTACTACTGAAATCATTTAGATGTCTGGAGGATTAGTTAGGGTGAGTGCTTTCCAATTCTATTCTTGTTTCACCAAACCATTACTGGAAATGTAATAATTTTTTTCTCTCAGATAGCTTTCTAGGAATTTAAAAGGTTAAACTAAAATGTGCTTGTAACTAAGCAGGTGACATATTCGTGTTTGTTTGTCACATTATAAAATCTAGTTTTTTTGACAGTACAATCAGAATACAGATTAGTTCATACCATAAGGATATTTGACCTTTTGTTCAAGAAATAAATTAATTAAAAATGTAAGTTCTACAGTTTATAAAAAGTCAATACATTTAATTAATAATATGTAAACCAAAACAGGATCCTTTTTCGGTAATAAGTACAAATTGTAGAACATTATTAAAAACACAATATTTTTCCTAAAGAATTCTAATAAATCAAAACTTGCAAAATTCATGAAATTAATATGAAACAACTTTTAGATATTTTTAAATATAGATGGATAAAAAGTATTAATACATGTAGAATTGTACAAACAATGTATATATATTTCTTTAAATCAATAGAAAATGGATTAAGTTACTTCAAAGTTTACTTTCATTAAAGTTGATAACAATTTCTCGTAAAGCAGACAACCAAATTCACAAAACTTTTGTAGTGTAGAAAAAAAGATCATTGATATCGTATTGGTAAGATTTTTTTTTTGAGGAATAATCTTAACTAGCTAATCTTTTTGGAATTTATTTTTTGTGATAAAGTGACTAGGCTCTAATGTAGCCCTAGCTCTAATATGCTATGAAGTGGTTATATTTTCAAACAGTACGAGATCGTCGTTCCAATTCCAGTTTGCAGAGTCACAAGTAAGTATTATGTTTCCATTTATTGCTTGTTAAGGAGATTTTTTTCTTTTCGAAGATTTTCGTATCTTTTCTTCGTATCTTTACTCATTACAGCTATTATTAAGATACGGTGGCGTCCATTAAAAATTCTTTTATTATCGTATACCATCCTACGATCCTAGTTCATAGCTCTGCCCTAAGTTGAAGATGCTTAGCTGGCTGGAAGATCTCTTTAGAGGGCCCTATTGTACTCAAAGCCGTTTTCCATACACTCTACCCTGGGCTTAAGCTTTAGACAGGAATCCCTCATAATTTATAGAGGCTCTGCCGCCTATAAGGTAGAGTAGTTACATTATAAAAAAAAAAGTGTAACAGTGTTCAAGTTTTTTTAATTAAAGAGTTATTTGATTAATATTTGTTTTTACACTTTTAGCAGTTTGTGGAAGACTGTTAAATTCTGCTAAAATTTGACATCAAACATACTTAGAAAAATAAAATCAAAATTTTCCGTGCTGGATTATTTCATTTCTTTATGCCAAAATAATGTTATTAAGAGATTTTACTATATCTCTATACCAAAATATTCTACCAGTTAATGATTTCAAACTGTCAACTTAACGTTTAGGACTCTACCGTTTTAACTGTACCTAACTTTCTTTAAAAACGAAAAGTTAATCCCATCTTACTACGCTATTAGCAAAAACCGTATGCGTTTCCTAAAACTTGAAAAAGATTTTCAGTTTCTTCTATACCTTTGACAGCATTATTTATGTTTAAATTTAAGTTATGGGCACTACAGTGATATAAAGAGCTGCATGTTCTATGTCTAAAATTCTTTTTTACACTCCAGAATAAGCGGCGCTCATATAATATTAATCCCATCGTAGTTCTGTTCCCTAGATTTATTTATATTGTGTTGCATGACGAATAAATTACGCGATATAGTAGTTGTCACGTATACTTCTTGGGAAGCATACCAAATGTCGAAAACAAGAATGGGACAAATTATAGAAATGAAAGAAAGTAGACAATAATTGAGTGGTAGAGCAGTAATCGATGGAAAAAAATTGCCGAGCTTACCGTTAGCTCCCTGCGATAGGCTGATGTAAGAAAAACAGGCAGTATGAGCTCAGTAGGCACCAATGATACGCCGTAGGAAAAAAGACTTGACAATCCCATTCCGAAACGATAGCGCCCTACTCAATCACCAAGTTAGGAAGAGAAGAAACCACCTCGAAATAAATATTGAATAATGGTCTTGAAACGGTAGTAAATCAAAGAGATTTGCAATATTTACTAAACAAAATCAGTTCTATCGCTACTAACAAATATTGAACCGTAGATATTTTCAAGCAAATTTTGTAACAAAAGAAAAAATCGACAAGGTTAACCGGCACCGTCTACTAATTGGCCCATGTTGTAACAATTTTTTTACAGTGTAACAATTCTTTTTAGAGTAACCATTTTGTATACAAAAAATAAAGAATGAAAAAAATTTTTTTTTTCATTTTAAATACTTTTCATATTCATAACAATTTTTTAATCTCATATAGAAAACAATAAACGATTCGTAGTTTCCTATTAATTCTATCGCAAGGCTAAATTCTATGTTTTGTTGCAATAACAAAATTAAAATACTTCAGGTGTTTAAAACCTTGCAATGAACAAAAAGGCAATTGTTTTAATTAGCATTTTATTTGGAAGTAATGAATGGAATTTGAAATAGTATACATAATATGTAAAAACTATTTTTTCTACTTTCTTTTCAAAATGTAACAGTATAAGTTAATTATCAATATTCAATGTTGCTAAAAACTTCTGCAAATAATTTTTCATTTCCTTTTTTTTTAATACAGTGTAACTATTTGCTTTTATAGTGTTAATATTTGCAAAAAATGAAAAATGTTTTTGACACCAAATAAAGAATAAACAATACCTATAATTGATGATGAAATTTTTATCCTACGAGTAGGTTAATATTATAGACCACAATGTTAAAATACCATGCTGTATTTGGGGGGGGGGCAGTGATAGAAACAGAGCTTTGCGCGGGTAGGAATTTAGTCACCCCCTGCGCTCCCCTTTATTTAGCAAACTATAGATCACTAGCTTCCAGTTAACCACTGTAAAGGAGCAGTAAGTAAAATTTTTTATTAAGCAAAAAGGATTATGCGAAAGGAAAAAAAAACGTTAAGAGCAATAAAAATTTCTGGCAGCCTCAGCAAAATCTGTCACGTTTACTTTTGGGACAGTATACCAAAAGTACGGTATTGAAAACAAGAATGGGATAAATTACCAAAATAAGAGAAAAGTAGAAAGGAACTGATTGATAGAGCAGCGGTCCATGGAAAAGAAATTACCCGGCTTAAAGCTAACTGTTTGGGAAAGTACAATAGGCGCCAAAGATACGCCATAGGATAGAAAACAGACACACGATTTTACATCAAACTGATAGGGCCGTACTCGATCAGCAACATAGAAGGAAAAGGAGAAAAGGATAACCAAGTCGTTAATAAAAGAGAACGTGTAATAAACTTTATACGATCAATTAATCAAAAGATTTTACAGTATTTACTAAACAAAAAAGTATTTACCCGTAAGGAAAGTGTGTAACAACGAAAGAAATTGGCAAGGTTAACCGCCACCGTCTACTAATTGACCGACGTGTACTACTGTTAATTTACTACGGGGAAGTGATTTTAAATGTATGCACGAGTTACATATCCCCCATATTAATATGTATATAAAATTAAACGCATTATTATGTCTTAGTAATAGTATGTTACAATGTATTAATTGAAGATTATAATATTAAAGGTTAATCAAAGTTCATATCAGACATGAGAACAGAAGCAACTACTTTGTATTCCAGACGCAACCTGATACTGCAGGTGCAATCACAATGAACTGCAATAAAGCAGTCTTAATTAAAACATTACTTATAATAAGACATTGTATGCTTATCAAGAAGTACCGGTGAGATCTGCACTTTCCCACAAGATGATGTGAGAGCAGGAATTACATAAATACCCTGAGGAGCCTCTGATAGCCAGTCAGTTTCGAACTTCATAACTTTAGTATTGTTGGTAGTTCAAGCTATTCATTGGTAGTTATTAAAATATTGATTTGTTAAATTAAAAGTCACGGTAATAAACGTAACGTACAAGTTGTTAAACCATTTTTGTAATTACTGTTTAAAAATAAATTTGATAGAAGAGTTTTTGGGAAAAAAATGTTTTTAAAAAGAAGCTTCCAAGGGCCCAAGACCTATCTCATGGACTACGCGAAGCGCTTCCCGCAGTACCAACGCTCCCGGAAGTTTCCGCATGGGTGTTACACAAAATAGTGGTTTACCGGTAATAGTACGCGCGTTCATCGTTAGAAATTTTAAGAGGAATGTCGCCCCTAGAGCATTAGCAAACCTAATATGAACTATTTATAAATTAATAATATATGCAAACACGAACAAAATGATAATAGCGTTTACTAAACTACTTCTCTTTGTTATACTAAAGAGATTGAAAATTTCCGATAAGATATTGGTGTAGTTATGTACTATCCTCCGGTTGAGCAACAATATATGTCCAATACAGGACATCTTGTCCTAGTTTTTTTAGTCCAGTAAACCAGGAACAACATACAAATAACAAGAACAAATAACGGTAAGACGGCATTGCTTTCTAGAGATATAAATCTCAAAAAACGACCTATTCGTATTGTATTCAATGGACAGGCAAAACACCATTGCCAATCACTTTTTCAAAAATCACACATTCCTAACTTCCGTGTACTTTACATCTACGAGACCTTACTTCTTTTTTTGTAAAAACCTTCGTAGCCATACAATTACTAATTACGCATGGGTACAGTACACCCAATTCAAAAATGTACAGACAATGTTTCTACACTTGTAGAAGAATTTTTACAAAATAGTGCTTAAAGCGTTTAGATTGGAAACATTGCATGTATATATAAAGGAATATTGTACTTAGCTTAGCTCATTTTTTGAACTACCATGTCATGTAATAATGAATCAACATAAAACTCTATCTATCTATTTATTTATACCGTGCTTTTACATTTTTAATGCTCCACCCGAAGGTACTACATTGGCCAGGAGGCGAGTTTTTTGTTGCTTGGAAATTTAGAATTTTGCCGAACCCTTGCCGTTCCAGGTAAGGTAGAGGGATCTTTAACGTGCGTGACAACACTCACACGCGGGACCTCCATTTAACCTCTCATCCGAACGAGGGCGTAATTTTTGTGAAAAATGCTCTCTGCCATTTTTCCAGCAGTCGGCCGTGTCGGGATTCGAACCCAGGATCTTGGGATCCGCAGTCTTACGCTTACTACATTGATCCACGGCGACGCCTATCTATTTATACCAAGTATAAACCAAGATGAACCTGAGTGCCATGTGGAGATGACTGAGGATAAGTGAAACGAGTTTTTCTAAGAAAATTCCGATGATAACATAGATTATAATGCCTCAACTACCAGTTATGAACGTGCAACAAGTGATGATAGTCCTGATGACGATGATCAACACTAATGTAAATTTTCTTTATATAATTAATCTTCAAAATGTTCTAAACATCTGACTAAACTTTCTACAAGAGCCGGCAACATTGGGTAACTATAACTGCTGTGATACTTAAGAAGACCGCGTATTTTTTATCTTCAAGATAACAAATATTGGTTTACAAACGCAAGCTGCTCCAGTAACAGTACAATCTTTTATTGATCTTTCTTTCTCCAACAACCTTCTGAATAATCTGTTGATTAGACCAGTTTACGTGTTTCTCAAGAAACTCAGAAAATACAGTAACACGTTCATCAAGGCGAAAACGATGAAGCAACATGTTAACGAAGTGCGTGTTTTCCTTGTTTGCGTTACATTTGGTGGCCTCTATACATCCAGTAATTAAGCATTTTTACAGTAAGGACAGCATGACCGCAGCGACTTTTTGGAAATCTGTTATGAAACGCAATAAATTTTAATAGTTATTGCGGTTTCTACATTTTATGGGTAATTTTTGCCACTGACGACAGACTATATAAAATTAGGCCGGTATTAAATCATTTTAATAATACCAGATAAAAATCTCTGTATTGTCGAACTTTTAGTATTGTGGAATGGCAGATTATTTCTCTGCTGCTATATCAAGAATAAAAAAAACATAAATACCGGATTAAATTTTATGAATTGTGCGAGTTCGATAAAATTGTACTAAAAGTAAGAATTTATTATAGAAAATTTGAACCCATCGACAAAGCTCTGCCGCATGCTTCAGAAGTTGTTATACACCTTATAGATGATTTTTTAGACAAAGGGTATATATTATACACAGACAATTTTCACAACCCAGTTTCACTCACAAACCTGATGACTGCTAGTAAAACGAACGTTTACGGCACCCTAAGACCTATTCGATTAGAAGACCTAAAGTTTGTTGTCCCAAAAAGAGTTAAAAAAGGAGAGTTCGTATGACAGAGAAAAATTTGCGTAGTTGTTTGTAAATGATAAGATAAGAAATACGTATTCACCATTTCCAACATACATAAAGTTCAAATTGTTGCTGTGCGGAACAGAAATGCAATGAGGTCTAAAACCACATGTAATCTAAGATTACAATAACGGAATATCGGATATGGATAAATTTTTTCGTAGCAGTCACGTTGGGCGCCAAAAATAGATGTTACGTAATTCGTGGCAGTCCCTGTTCGGGCGCCAAAGTTATGCTACGTTGGCCCGTAGCCGTGCGTAACACAAAGATAGTCAAGGAATTACCCGGGCTCAATCGGAGAGTGGGGGGGGGGGTGTAGAAAGCAGACCAACCTACCATGTACGCGGCCGTAAGGAGTTAGTGATAATACCTGCAATAAAAAAATTAGTTAAGCAAACCTGAAAAAAAAAGAATAAGCATAGCAGCAATGAAACGTCTAAGTTATTCAGTACTTTGTAGCATGTAAATAAAAGAGACTGTTTAGATAAACTATATAATATAACAACGGTAAAAGCAATACAGAAAAATGTTTAGTACAAAGTGAGGTAATATTGGGGAGTAGCAGAAACGTTTCCTCACACACCAATTAAACATAAAGCAGACAAAATGTTAACAAAAGATAAATAGGTAAGTCACAATTGATATGAGTAATTCAGTAGTATTGATTTTTCTTTTTTTTCTTTTATTTAAAATAGCATGCAAGTCTATAGTAAAAGGTATCAAAACGCCAACGGTATGGCAAAGCAACGGACAGGCATTTAAAGTAAAAACAAGTAGGAAATAGTTCAACTTACAAACAGTCCTTCAGCAACGCTTCCTCGCAATTGAATGTGAGATTCCCGATGTCCTGCACTAACGAAGCACTGCAACCTTGACTGTGAGGGTGTGGATGGAATTTCTCACACTTTACACTAATCACGCCTACGTATTTCACTGGTGTTAGCAGCAGACATTATCATGCTGATGGAACTAGGTAGCAGGGATAAATTTCTTGTGAATTCTATTTCCTGAGACAGTAATTTCGAAATATTTTATAACACAAACCGTACAAATTGTAATAAGAATTTAGAACTACGGCCTTTCAAGGCACGATGTAATGCATGTCATCTGAGAAATTCTTGCATTAAACTAACAGTAACGTGAGGTGTTTTATTTGCTACATATGGTAACAAAGAAAAATCTAATGCTTTTGAATAACGAAACTCACGCACGCCATGATCTACTTTAGATTCCTTGTTGTTCGAAAATTCAGAAACTACAGTATCACTGTATTTAAATAATCCAAAGTATGCGCTACTCTCATAAAAAAAAAGACCACGAAAACTAGATCGCACATACAGTTCCAAATATAAAAAAACGAATCAACTAAAAAACAATTAGCACAGCAACGCGTAATCACTAAGTCAATGACCTTAAAACCCGTGCGGTCGAGTAAACACATTCTACAGTTAAAATACACTTTTTATTTCACAAGAAAAACAACTAGATTCGTGCCGCGTTCGTTCGTACATGAACAATACGAAAATTAAATCCCGCATTAATTCTCACTATTCTCAAAGCAAAGAAGAAAAGTATTTTTAACGTGCTTAGTAGATATCGGAACAAAGAACAAAACACGACTCCACAACTCGCCGCTATTATAACCGCTTATCGACTCTTATCTACCTCGCTAATAACATAAGGAACATCTAAAACGTGAATGTCACAATCGTATCTAACAATTAATTACAGGCTGTTTATCGTTTTCGATAAGTTGGAATTTATTTATTAATGAGAATTAATCTTCAATTTATCTATCTTTTACAATTAATACACGCGAGTTAAATTGCATACAATTATTCGGACGTATTTACTTGATACAAACAGCGATTCAAAGGAAACAATGCAATCCACTCATTATAATACGACGCAAGTTAAGGTTCGGGCCTTTGGAGCTGTGTTTTTAAAAAACAACTTCTACACTTAACAAAAATTTAATGTAATTTGTACATAATAACTTTATAAAAATTAATTGTACTGGTGAGTAGCCTAGGTAGACAACAATGCTAAAGCTGTATTACGCAGACTGACTGCCGGGCATTGAGCTCCCGGGCTTTTTATAATAACCTGCCCCTCACACGGCTGTGGGAACTTGCAGATCTCATGTCTGCGTTTCTCTTAATTGTACACTTTATTACAATGTAACAACTTAATTCTAAGTAATTGCGGTATGTTGACCGCCTGTGACCTGCCACCTGCAGTATCACTGCCCTCACGGATGCAAAGTTGCATGTCCGTTCTCATGAACTGTCGATAACCTCTCTGGGTTATTCTTGTGTTACAATGTAGCATTGAACTTATACTTTACTTAACAATTTCTAATAATTCCTATTAGATTCAATATTTCAATATATATAGGTAATTGGGGGATACATAACTCGCATTCGCCTAAGGAGTTAATAAATATAACATATAGAAATAGTAATTGCAGAAAGGTATTTACTAATTTGAGAAAAAGCATAAAAAGGTTAAACTATTAAAAATGCACGTTACAAATTCCCCCCTATCAAAATAAAGACGTCGGGGTGAAAGAAAAAAAAAAGACAGACAGGGAACCAAACAAAAAAAATCTTTATCCGGTTCGAAGGACCAACACCAGTATAAGAGAAAGAACATTTTTCCAAAAGAAGATAAAGTCATCTATCGTAATTAACAATGACAGAATAGGTAAAGAAAGTATTAAGTAAACACCCAATGAGGATTAAAGGTCTTAGCTACTTTCAAAGACGTCAAAAGACGGATGTCCCCAAAAGGGACATTTCTGTTTTCCACCTCAAAGAAAAGTTTTGGTTTCCCGCGGAAAAACCAAGAGAAAAGAAAAAAAAACGAGGAAGAAAACTTGTAGCAAAACTGCCCCCCTCAAGTGTGCAGCAAAGAAAGAACCAAGACAAAGTAAAGGGCAAAGGCAAGCTAGTACACCATCTAGAATACTTCCAACTGAGGTAACACAGATTCGTATGAAACGATTACTCAAGCAGAGTATGGCTAACAGACCTACAAAAGCGACCAAGTCGAAATTCCTAAAGGAAAAGAAAATAGATCTGAAGCCTACCTCAGGGAATGGATGTAGAAAGCGACTATAATAGTCAAATAGTGAACAAATGGTAGGACTAGCCAGAAGAAAAAGTCACGGGATGAGATAGCTACAAAAATATGAATAGGAATACAAAAAACTATACCAATCTAATCAGAACCAACACATAAAAAAAAATTCCTTCTCGAAGGACCAAAATGTCAGACAAAACTAAGAGTAAAGAAATCCACAGGGAAAGATAAGTAAGTAGTAGCAATCGAAGAGGACCAAGGTGTAAAAGCATACATGCTGCCAAATTCGTCAAAGGACGGACGTTTCTTTAGAAAAAAAACAGCACAGTTTCCAACCTCAAGAAATTGATTTATCGCGTGCAGAAACCATAAGAAAAAAAAAGTAGCGAGGAAGGAAACCCACAGCAATAGCCAACATAAGACACAAGTGTCAAGCCTCAAGTAAGCTAGGGAACGACAAACGGAAAACTGGAAAAAGTAACGAAAGGCTTCAACTGTGGTACCAAGAAGAAGAAAAAAAAATCGTATAATACAACCCAATAAGAAAAGTAATCTGCTAATGGACCCAAAAGTCGACTAAGTCGTGATTCCTAAAGGACAGAAAGTAGGCCTAAAGAGCAACTACCACAGGAGCAGATATAACGAGTGATCGAAGTCAGTACATCAACTAACCGCAAAGAAAACCAGTCAGAAAAAAAATGGACAGGAATGTGGAATTAAAGAAAAACCGGAAACAGTTGAAGAAAAAAAAAAAAAGACATCGCACTATACTACGAAATAGGTCAAATATCACAGATACAGCTAAAGAGTTGAAGGAATCGTATAACGCAGGGAGACGAGTGGGTTACGGACGAAATTTGCGGCGCTTGCGTCGCCAAAAGGACAATACATCTGGATCGGGGACATTAGGATTAAATTTAAGTGAGGTAGCGAAAGTGACGTGAAGAAAAGAAAGAAAAAGGTGGTGTGAAGAAAACTTGGGCGGCAGTGTTTTCCAGAACCAAATTATCAGCGAAAACACAACTCTGATAATTGACAAAACAAAAAAAAAGAATTAAAATCAAAGAATTTCAATATAGGGAAGAAAAAAAATTCAAAAATACACCAGAAAAAATTAATGCCAAAAAATTTCAAGGTCATAAGAAAAAATTAAAAAAAAAAATCAGGAGCAAATCAAAAAAATCGAGGCCGAATCAAACAACAGGACCCTCGTTTATCGAAGCCCACGTTTATCGAGCTCCACGTTGCGTTAATCGAGCCCACGTTTGGCGCCAAAAATTATGTTACGTTTTTTTTTTTTCGTGGCAGCCACGTTGGGCGCTAAAAATAGATGTTACGTAATTCGTGGCAGTCCCTGTTCGGGCGCCAAAGTTATGCTACGTTGGCCCGTAGCCGTGCGTAACACAAAGATAGTCAAGGAATTACCCGGGCTCAATCGGTGAGTAACGGGGGGGTGGGTGTAGAAAGCAGACCAACCTACCATGTACGCGGCCGTAAGGAGTTAGTGATAATACCTGCAATAAAAAAAATCAGTTAAGCAAACCTGAAAAAAAAAGAATAAGCATAGCAGCAATGAAACGTCTAAGTTATTCAGTACTTTGTAGCATGTAAATAAAAGAGACTGTTTAGATAAACTATATAATATAACAACGGTAAAAGCAATACAGAAAAATGTTTAGTACAAAGTGAGGTAATATTGGGGAGTAGCAGAAACGTTTCCTCACACACCAATTAGACATAAAGCAGACAAAATTTTAACAAAATATAAATAGGTAAACACAATTAATATGAGTAGTCCAGTAGTATTGATTTTTCTTTTTTTTCTTTTATTTAAAATAGCATGCAAGTCTATGGTAAAAGGTATCAAAACGCCAACGGTATGGCAAAGCAACGGACAGGTATTTAAAGTAAAACAAGTAGGAAATAGTTTAATTTACAAACAGTCCTTCAGCAACGCTTCCTCGCAATTGAATGTGAGATTCCCGATGTCCTGCACTAACGAAGCACTGCACCCTTGACTGTGAGGGTGTGGATGGAATTTCTCACACTTTACACTAATCACGCCTACGTATTTCACTGGTGTTAGCAGCAGACATTATCATGCTGATGGAACTAGGTAGCAGGGATGAATTTCTTGGGAATTCTATTTCCTGAGACAGTAATTTCGAAATATTTTATAACACAAACCGTACAAATTGTAATAACAATTTAGAACTACGGCCTTTCAAGGCACGATGTAATGCATGTCATCTGAGAAGTTCTTGCATTAAACTAACAATAACGCGAGGTGTTTTATTTGCTACATATGGTAACAAAGAAAAATCTAATGCTTTTGAATAACGAAACTCACGAAAGCCATGATCTATTTTAGATTCCTTGTTGTTCAAAAATTCAGAAACTACAGTATCACTGTATTGAAATAATCCAAAGTATGCGCTACTCTCATAAAAAAGGGACCACGAAAACTAGATCGCACATACAGTTCCAAATATAAAAAGATAAATGAACTAAAAAACAATTAGCACAGCAACGCGTAATCACTAAGTCAATGACCTTAAAACCCGTGCGGTCGAGTAAACACATTCTACAGTTAAAATACACCTTTTATTTTTCAAGAAAAACAACTAGATTCGTGTCGCGTTTGTTCGTACATGAACAATACGAAAATTAAATCCCGCATTAATTCTCACTATTCTCAAAGCAAAGAAGAAAAGTATTTTTAACGTGTTAGTAGATATCGGAACAAAGAACAAAACACGACTCCACAACTCGCCGCTCTTATAACCGCTTATCGACTCTTATCTACCTCGCTAATAACATAAGGAACATCTAAAACGTGAATGTCACAATCGTATCTAACAATTAATTACAGGCTGTTTATCGTTTTCGATAAGTTGGAATTTATTTATTAATGAGAATTAGTCTTCAATTTATCTATCTTTTAAAATTAATACACGCGAGTTAAATTGCATACAATTATTCGGACGTATTTACTTGATACAAACAGCGATTCAAAGGAAACAATGCAATCCACTCATTATAATACGACGCATTCGCCTAAGGAGTTAATAAATATAACATATAGAAATAGTAATTGCAGAAAGGTATTTACTAATTTGAGAAAAAGCGTAAAAAGGTTAAACTATAAAAATGCACGTTACATACACATCTCCTAAAAAAAACGAACATGTGTCCAAAAATGGGTATACACATTTTTAAAATGTACCACCAAAATGCGTTTTTGTTGTTTTGCAATGGCAATGGAACAAACATGAAATCCCATAAATCTAGAGAATTATCTACAGCACATTTAATCAGGGATAAAATGCCAAAGAAATAGCAAGTGAAAAAGAATGTCCTTTTGAAAAGTCTATTTTGTTATATTAGATTAATATGCCTATGCAGGGTCGGCTGTGGTGTTAGGCGCCAGTAAGATGTAAGTGGATGCTCTACGTCAAGGGCACCAGAGTAGACGTAATAAACCAAAACTATGGTCAAAACACTTGCCTAGAAGAGTGTAGGAGAGACAAACATATGATGTATACATTCTAATAATAAAACCATTAAGAAGTGTATATGGAGTATATGTGAGCGCAGGAGAGATAGACATATTATATATACATTAGCTACCTCATACAGATAATGGGTGCGGAACAGAGACAGCTACATTTCGTGGTTTGTAGGACACTTGCTATTCCATTTTACATCACGTGACCTGTACTTTATTTAGTCACTGTATACAGGACGTTCCACAAAATAAAACCTATCACTTTAACACTTTGTTGTATCTATCATTTTCGTTTACGTCACGAGCTTCATTTGATTACGTCACAACTGTCATTGTAACACAGGCGTCATTTTTATTACAACTGTCACTTTAACGTTTCCACCATTTTGGTACTATAATTTTCACTCACCTGCATATGCAGGTGAACAGACATATATTATATTTATATATATATATATATATATATATATATATATATATATATTCTAATAATAAACTCATTAAGAAGTATATGTATATTTGAACTTGACCTTCCTCAAATCTAATTACATATAATATATACAATAGCTAGCTCTTACAGATAATGGATATGGAACAGAGACGCCTACATTTAGTGATTCATAGGACACCTGCTATTCCATTTTAACTGCACATCATTTATTGAACCGATTACCATGTTAGCAAATATTTACATATTGTCTAGTAACAGTATTTATTGCAACTACTAATTAAAAATTTAGCGATTAGTCCCTTCTTGACTCCCTATCTTACAACCATGTAACCTGTACTTTGGTATTATTAAAATTATTAGAACAACATTCGAATAATCGCCATCCTAATTACACCTGGTTCTTGATTCGAAATTACACAATGCTACGATAGCCAACTAATTAGATTTGAGGAATGTCAAGTCCAAATATTAAATATTTGCTAACATGGTGATAGGTTCAATAAATGAAGTACAGATAACGTGGTGTAAAATGGAATAGCAAGTGTCCTATAAATCACGAAATGTTAGCCAACTAAATAATTTTAAAGAGTTATCTTCTCAGTTTGTTTAAGACACATCTTTCCCTATAATTAAAAAACAGCAATTAGTGCAATAATTTATTTAGAAAATTCCGTAACAGAATCACATTATGCCGGTTCAAGTTAAATTTTTGCTGGTATGTAACAAGCAATGACCAAAATTGATATTCTGCTTGTTTAACTTCCTAGTAGCTGGGAAGTTGTACTGGTCCAGATTCTGCACAATGTGCAGTGGTAAGTATCGATGAATCTGTTTCTGCAATCCTTTTACATATACTGTTACACAAAGTGGTATAATATCTTGCAAGTACAGGCTTATAAGAGACTGTGATAACCTATTTGTGAGAGGAGTATCCTAACTTAAACCATGCAGTTTCTTGGTGACCCACGCGTTGTGTTTCTGAAAATCTTTGTTCAAATATACAACAGCTAAAGGCATTTCCGGAATTTGATGCCACAAATCACAGGATCCCACATTCAAAATTGCAATTTCTTTAATAAATAAATCACTCTTCTTATACTGGAACGACTGGAGATCTAGTATGAATAAAGCCATGTGTACTCATTAACAATTGTTTCCCGAATGCCATAATTGCCAACAAACTCCTTATATTAAACTAACAAACTTGTTGCACACAGCATCTTAGATCAACTGAACGTTACGTTTCTTTGCATTAATGTTTTTGACGTCCGCCATAATCAAACACCGAATCGCAACTAACTAATTTCTGCATCATTTCCAAGACATATATTGGTCAAAGTTATTCCTATAGCGTCCTTTATCCATATCAATATCTTTCACAATAGTTATAAAATTGTGTTTCGAATCATTTTCATTCCAACATCGTAAGCACACTTCCTTAAATGTTGAATATGACATGTCGCCATTTATATGAACAAAAAAAAATATCTCAAATAACCAAACTTGCGGTAACTCCATCATTATGTACTAAAGCAAGTCTGTTTTCTTAATCCCCCCCCAAGCCATGCAATCAGTATCTCATGCCCATGCTTCCGTTTCCGTAAAGCTTTTTCCACTAGGTACGTATCGGGTGCCGATGTGGTCTGAAGTTCTTCAGCGTAGAAACACCCTTGAATTGGTTATACATTTAAATCTTGTAATAGATAGGTTATCGGCCTCGTTTGTTGCACTTTAACAATTTTGAACAGTTCTGTACTCCAGTTTGGATGAAATCCTCGGTCAAATACTGCTTTATACTTTGATATACGTACAATTTCTCCAAGACAATGTAATTTTTTTCGACTGGTAACACTTCTATCGCTAATTTGGAGTTTTATTCTTTCTGGGTGCTCTTCCAATTCAATGAGTGTCATGTTAATAGCTCGATGTGGTGTATTCTGGTGTATTCTTCTATAACCTTAGGTAAAATATCCAACCATCTATGACTGTCTTGCAAGTAAAATCTTCTTTACAACTTGTTTTTAATTGTTCTTATTAATCTTTCGCAGAAGCCAGCTTTGTTTGCGAAATACGTAGAATTATATTTTTGCATAAGTTGTTTAAAAGAGCGGTTATAGAATGCAAGCTCTTGATCCGCTTGTAGATTAACTTTTGTGGTCATATTTCCATGCAACATTTTGTCCAATATTTTATTCGTAGCATTTGTAACTTCCGGACCAGTCTTGTTTTTTAATGGTTCTACCAATGCATATTTTGTATAGCAATCCACTGTTATTAGAATATATCTGCACCCGTTGTTCATACGAGAGTAAGGTTGGAATTTGCACACAAGTTCGACAGGATAAAATCGCGTTTCACATGCTTCAGATTTCTGTGGCGACGCAGAAAACTTTTTCTTACAGGCTTAAATAATTCCTTAACGATGATTTCTTTACTCATTTTTGTTTGACACTGATGTTGAACTAATAGAGCTATCATAATCTAGTTGCATCTTTGGCATATACCGCACCAATATTGGGGATATATTCTAAGAAACCTATACTCACAGCCTGGATGTAATTACTAGAGGAATTTGGGATTTTAACAATAGATGATATGAATTTAGTGTAACAATTTATAATTATAAGTAGCCTCCAGCTATACGTTATAAGTGTTAGATAAAATAGTCAATTATGGCTTGTTTCTAATTGCATAAACGAATGTAGGGAATTTGTAATTTCAAATAGATGCTGTAACATTTTCTCACCGCTCTGCTTTATATTTTACGTAAAATAAATACATAAATTCATCTAATCACCAAATTGTAGAAGCTGTGACTTTTTGACCTCCGATTTCAGAATAAACGTAAATTTTATGATACTTGATTATGCTTTTTATTGCTTTATATATGAGAGGGCTAGTATACAAATCCAACTTTAGTGTTTATATAAAACAGATTTGGGTAAAAGATTACTTAATTTGGGTTTGCCATATCATTTCGGCATGCCCAAGTGATTTATCACATTTGGCAATTGATGGTCAGTCTCCATCACATCGATTACCATAATGGTATTAGATCAAGGTTACGTTATACTCATATGTGACCAAAATAGTTCAAAGAATTCGTTTGGACATAAAAATTAGCAAATATCGACAACTGTATAGAACAATGAACATCTGCTTGTATAGGTGAATCAAAGTGGCAAATTACAGGACTCTGGTACTCTGTTGCACAAACGATATCACCACAACAATTATTGTAACTAGAGATTTCAGTCCATTGGTCCAACCTCTTCTTGTATAAAGGATGTATAGTCGCCTTGCGTTTAACAGAATTTGGAGAATCTGGAGAAAATCCTTAGATTTTTGGCATATGATCGCTTTTTGGAACGTTTTGGACACATCATGCTAGACTAAATGGGTTATCTAATGGATTCAAAGAGATTATTATAAATCTCGATTACGACTTTAAATTAAAACTACAGGTAGTGGATACATCCAATGTCGAACGTGTGTGGATGGGTGCCAATTTTCAAAAAGAGATTACCTTTAACTTAAAAATTACAAAAGGTTGAAATGTTGTTGCTTAAAGATACTCCAGATGAGTGAAGTAATAAGCTACAAGTTGCAATGACTAAATGGGAAACAAGCCATAATTGACTATTTTATCTAACACTTATAACGTATAGCTAAAGGCTACTTATAATTATAAATTGTTATATTGAATTCATATCATCTATTGCTAAAATCCCAAGACACGATTAAAAAGATTAAAGGGGCCTCTTAAAGTGTAGTTAAGAATATTAATGTAAATAGTTTTAAGGACATTGTTCATAATAATTCTGGTGCCCCTATGCATAGCATGGTGTGTATCCGAAGTCATAAACATCAACTTTATACCAAATTAATGAGTAAAATTAGTTTGTTGGGCGAGGATGACAAAAGGTACGTCATCCTTTATAGTACAGCAACCTATGTATGGGGGCATAAAGATATAGGTTAGGTGTTAGTTGTAAGTTGTATAGATTAAATGTACATAGTTTAGCATTGATTTAACTACATAATTATGTTATGACATGCATTCTGAAATTAAAATGTAAAGCTAGGAAATTGATAAAATTTTACCCTGTCTAAAAGTCTCTCATGTTTTTGATAAAGTGTGTTGGGTTTAGAATGTTTTATTAAAGAACAGGTTTTAAATTTCTCTATAATGCTTAAGAATAAGGTACATTTATCTCGAAGGAAACAAAAATAATCTTTTATATGCTTGCTAGAGAGTATATGTGTAAAATGGTAAGGGGTTGCCCCGATTTAAAATCTGTTTGCAGATTCCGATTTTGCGTAAAATAGCAAGATGAATCCGTATCTCAAACCCCCTAAAAAGTATATAGGGGGTGATTAAAAAACCAATTGGTAAAAATTGTTTAAAATAAGGGTAGCTCCCTGGGAATGATGCAATCTGAAAAATTCCTAAAAATTCGGGTAGCTGAGAAAAATCTAACATTAACTGATACCAAACAAAGTACATTTATTTCGTGGGTAGAAATGTGAAGAAAGATTTATCTCGCAGAGGGTATGCGTGTAAAACAATAAGGGGTGGTCGGATTTTAAATCAGTTTACAGATTCGCATTCTGCGTAAAATTTCAGACTAATTTGATGTGTCGCATGGCTAAAAAATTTTATGATGGTCAGAAATTGCTGCTGATAAAAAATCTTAAAATGAGGGTAGCTTGCTGGGGGATGATGCTATCTAAAAAACTCCTAGAAATTCAGGTAGCTGAGAAAGATCTAATTTTAATTGATACCAAACAAGATCTATTTATCTCGAAAGATGAGCTAGGAAGGCTGGAGGAAATGAGTGAGGAAATTTCTAAACTTAGTCTATGCGTTTTATTAGGTTTCTTAAAATTATCCTGCAGAAAACTTTAATTTAAACAATTCCAACAGATTCGAATTCCCCAGAAAATTCTAGATCAAACTTATGTATCATACCCTAAGAAAAACGCTCCGAGTGGTGAATCCCATAAGGTGGATCTGACGTAAGCAAAAATGATAACATCGTTAATGAGTTTTCCCATTAAAAAGCGATTAGCGTTAATGAGTTTTACCATTAAAATGCGATTAGTGCTAATGAGTTTTCCATTAAAAAGCGATTAGTGCTAATGAGTATTCCAATTAAAAAGCGATTAGTGTTAATAGGTTTTAATGAGAAAACCCATTAAAAAGCGATTAGCGGCGGCGGCGGCGGCGACGCTGCGCCAGGATCGGCTCAATCCTCTACTACCGTACATTACAAAAATACGATAGACTGCTTCTATTAGAGAGTTTAGTAAGTTAAGTTTTCTTTACTATCAATAGCTAGTAGAACCAAAATATTTCAGAAGGAGCTATTCACTTTTAAAGTTATCAATAACATATAAATCTAATTACACCAAAATTATTATCACAATCTCTCTTGCTTTCAACCAGCAATCAAGCGACTATGGAACAAAGTAAAATACTAAATGGAGTTCTACATAAACCCAGTTAGTTAAAATATTATAAGGAATGAAAATAACTGATATCTAACGAAGATGAACGTTACATATTACATAATCCTTGTGCAGATTGGAACTCTACTTTTGTAAAACCCTTAAGCGTTTCACAAATATCTATTTTGGTTACTTCTCTCTCGCTATCTTTTTTAAAATCAATAAATTCTATAATTTAACTTACTTGATCAATCTTAGTTATATCATGTTTGGTGTCCTTTATGTATGAGAAATAGAGAGTGAATCTAATTTTTTTACAAAGTACTTGTAATATTATTTTGAATTCTTATTGAAAGATATTTATTCGTATATATTTTCATACGTGATCAAAAACAGTTTGGACTGAAATATTAAATATAAGTCTGATTCTATTCGACGAGATTAATTTGAACCAGTAATGCTCTAGCTTTGACGCCGTTGTGGTATTTGAAGCAATTAATATCACTGTCGTCTTTTCTGATACAGTCTACTCTTTAGTACAATATTTTACAGTGAAAAATCTGCTTTTATATACAAACTCAGTTCAGCTACAGACCATATTAACACACCGCAGAAGGGAACAATTGGAAACTGAATTTTATTGACTCAGAAAATAGAAATTGCCTCCGCAGATGTGAGCCGCAACGCAATTTCCCCAAAGCGCCATTTTAAAATATTCAAACCATTCACTATCGGTAAATTGTTGGTTTTGCTCAGAGATACAAAAGTCTACAATGTTGGCCTAAAGTAGTGTCTAAAAATTTACATCTAGCGCAAGAGAAGTAAGATTAGACATCCAATTCAGAAACTCTAAAGAAATATGTACTCAGTACAGAAGCGTTTATATTAGCAAAACTATAAAACAAGTAAAATTATTCGTGAGGAAATTTAGTTGCTTTTACAGTTTCTTACGCATTCAAGCTACAGAAGGGTTCTTTTGAGAATAAAGGATTCAAGTTGCCGCATTCTAGCGAAATATGGCGGAATCTACATTCACATGATGTTTCGACTATTCTTGCATATTTTTTTGAGATTAAAAGCCTCAGTGCAGGACGTTTTGTGAAAAGTGGTTGAAATAAGTTACTATCATTAGTTTTGTATATTATGGCTAGCTACATCGGCTTCTTGCGAAAAAAAGAATAAGTGTGTTAGCTTTTGTAAATTCCATTCGGCAAATTAGTATCTACGTAAATAGGGTTATTTTTAAATTCACGCATGTACATATGCATCACAAACATCCACACTCACGCACAAACACTCACACAGTCACGCAACTTAGCGCGCGCCCGTACTAATTACGACACGTTCAGGTTGACGAGGAGTCGCGCTGAAAGACTTTTGTCTTGTGCTGAGATTAAAAAACGTCAGTGGAGCAAAAAATTACAAATACTATTGCCGTTAGACAAATAATAGAATAAGTGTTAACGAACTAGCTCTGAACCCCATTTCAGCGTTTGAGGGATGAGTAGGAGAGTCGGAGAAAAGCGAAGAAAACGATGATAATAAAATAAAGTTGAGAGTAGAGTAAATTCAAGAATCCTGCCGCCTCATTTCCTCCAGAATCCCTCATTTCCTCACGCATCTGGACCAATTTACATGTAAATTCCCATAAGGAGGAAATGAGGGAGATGAATCTCCTCCTGCTCTCTCCTTGCTCTCCTCCTTGCTCGAACCACCCCTTACCATTTTGATTACGTCACACCCACGAGATAAATCTTTCTCCACATTTCCACCCACGAGATAAACCTATCTTGTTCGGTATCAATTAACAATAGATTTTTCTCGGCTACCCAAATCTCTTTAAATTTTTTAGATTGCATCATCCCCCAGGGAGCTACCCTCATTTTAAGATTTCTTACCTGTTGCGATTTCTGACCGACCGCATAAATTTTTTATACATGCAATACATTAAATTAGTCTAAAATTTTACGCAGAATTCGAATCTGTAAACAGATTTAAAATCGGGCCACGCCCTGCAAACTTATATCCCTTTAAAGTCCTGATCTTCTAAATTTTGCTCTTTGCTCTATAAGCAAACCTAACAAATAGTTTTCTTTGTCTATCCATGGCATCTTTCGAGATAAACCTATCTTGTTCGGTATCAATTAACAATAGATTTTTCTCGGCTACCCAAATCTCTTTAAGTTTTTTAGATTGCACCATCCCCAAGGGAGCTACCCTAATTTTAAGATTTCTTACCTGTAGCGACTTTTGAGCGTTCTTATAAATTTTTTTAGTCATGCAATACATTAAATTAGCTTAGAATTTTACGCAGAATTCGAATCTGTAAACAGATTTGAAATTGGACCACGCCCTGCAAAGTTACACATATACCCTCTGCGAGATAAATCTTTCTCCACATTTCCACCCACGAGATAAACCTACCTTGCTTGGTATCAATTAACAATAGAATTTTCTCAGCTACCCAAATCTCTTTAAATTTTTTAGATAGCTCCATCCCCCAGAGAGCTACCCCCCATTTTAAGATTATTTTTGCTGGTAGCGATTTCTGACGGTCCTTATAAATTTTTTATACATGCAATACATCTTGTTAGTCTAGAATTTTATGTAGAATCCGAATCTATAAACAGATTTAAAATAGGGCCACCCCTACCATTTTACACACACCTTCTAAATTATAAATTTCCTGCGGCTCATACCTAAAAGAAAATCTAAAAACTATTCTTAAAACTTTTTATTACAGACAATTTTTACTAATACAGTTTAAATTTTGTAAACCACATTTCTAAATACATAGTTACAATTTTTTATTCTTAACGTAGAACTTCTCATATCGACTTGTACTTATTAATATTTATTTCTAAATAGAGAACCTTTTCCAAAGACCAACTGGACCCGCATGTTTCAAATTCCTCTGATTTTGTTCTTATGGTTTCGCTTAAGACCTCGTATATATTTTCCAGATTACTAGAAGACGTTATAACCACATTTTTTGTGTTAAAGGATTTCACATCGGTAGTCTCTTCCCCCATTTTGGTGTAAACGCCGTAGAGTTCGCAATAGACTTTTATTGCTGTATGTTGTATTCTTTTTTCATTTATTAATCGAATAAATCGCTCTTTCTGCTTCCAAAGAAGCTCGGACACTCCATCGTCGACACTGGCGTTCTTTATGCGATAGCTAGCCATACGGTTGTTAAACGCTGTACTAACCATTTCTACACCATCGTCGTTAGTAGCGGTAGCTGATGCATTTTTATGTCTGTTGCTTCTCAAGTGTGCGGTATAGGTAGTCTTTTCCATTTCGAAATCGCATACTTTACACATAATTCGTGGTTGTTTCGTACAAGGCCCTTTAACAGCTGGCGGAGCTGAACGTTTACGGCTTAATGACATACCGTGCTGTTTTTCCTTGTGTCGCTGTAAGTTGCCCATTCTCGTAAAAGCGATACCGCAAGACCCACAGTTTAAGTACTTTGCTGCGGACGGATGTATAAGCTTAACCGTAGACGATGTTACACCACGACATTTGTTCTGGTGCCGTTTGAGAGCATTTTTCCAGGTATAGGAAGCACCGCAAGAGTTGCACTTAAAAACGTTTGCAGATACCATTTTAGTACAAAACAAAATCCGCACTATAGCACTTTGGTTAAACTTGTAAGCGAACTAACTTATAACTAAAAAGTTTACTCTTGCGCACCTGCTTTATGTACCCTATAGAATGCAAACCGAAGGTAAAATTCTAGACTAACAAGATGTATTGCATGTATAAAAAATTTATAAGGACCGTCAGAAATCGCTACCAGCAAAAATAATCTTAAAATGGGGGGTAGCTCTCTGGGGGATGGAGCTATCTAAAAAATTTAAAGAGATTTGGGTAGCTGAGAAAATTCTATTGTTAATTGATACCAAGCAAGGTAGGTTTATCTCGTGGGTGGAAATGTGGAGAAAGATTTATCTCGCAGAGGGTATATGTGTAACTTTGCAGGGCGTGGTCCGATTTCAAATCTGTTTACAGATTCGAATTCTGCGTAAAATTCTAAGCTAATTTAATGTATTGCATGACTAAAAAAATTTATAAGAACGCTCAAAAGTCGCTACAGGTAAGAAATCTTAAAATTAGGGTAGCTCCCTTGGGGATGGTGCAATCTAAAAAATTTAAAGAGATTTGGGTAGCCGAGAAAAATCTATTGTTAATTGATACCGAACAAGATAGGTTTATCTCGAAAGATGCAATGGATAGACGAAGAAAACTATTTGTTAGGTTTGCTTATAGAGCAAAGAGCAAAATTTAGAAGATCAGGACTTTAAAGGGGTATAACTTTGCAGCGCGTGGTCCGATTTCAAATCTGTTTATAGATTCGAATTCTGCGTAAAATTTTAGACTAATTTAATGTATTGCATGTATAAAAAATTTATGCGGTCGGTCAGAAATCGCAACAGGTAAAAAATCTAAAAAATGAGGGTAGCTCCCTGGGGGATGATGCAATCTAAAAAATTTAAAGAGATTTGGGTAGCCGAGAAAAATCTATTGTTAATTGATACCGAACAAGATAGGTTTATCTCGTGCGTGGAAATGTGGAGAAAGATTTATCTCGCGGGTGTGACGTAATCAAAATGGTAAGGGGTGGTTCGAGCAAGGAGAGCAAGGAGAGAGCAGGAGGAGATTCATCTCCCTCATTTCCTCTTTATGGGAATTTACATGTAAATTGGTCCAGATGCGTGAGGAAATGAGGGATTCTGGAGGAAATGAGGCGGCAGGATTCTTGAATTTACTCTACTGTTGAGCGCCACCGCATCTAATTATATAAAAAAATGTGGCTAACCTATGGATGGTGCTGAAATTCTAGAATAATGACAAAAATAAATCAACTAACATGGAGGTTATTTCTATAAGAAACATATTTCAGTAAGATGCAAACACGAGACCGGAATTTACATTTCAGAATTCAAAAATAAAACAAACAGTAAAATATTCCAAACCCAAAAAAGGTACGAAATCTTTGTTACATAAAACAATTATTCAAATAATTAGACACAATTCTGTAAAGAAGGACTATTTATATAAAGATTGGTATCACTTTTAAAAATTTCTGACAGTACTTACGTTTAACTAAAATCACCAAACGTAAGTTTGCAAATAAAAATTTCAAAACCAGGTCAAGCATACAATAATCAATCAAATATTCAACAAGAAAAAACTAGATCAAAGCGGTAATTTAAATAAATGATTTTATTTTACAATTTAAGGGGTTAGAATTAAATATCGTATCACACTACATTTTTTATGAATGCTCAAAACTTTCTATAATAGCGTTTAGTATGTTCCAACATCTCCTAACTACTGTTATTTAAACATCAGTTTCTTAAAGTTTCAATATCCAATAACTTGAAAGTTTTACTTTGAAGTGTCTTAGAAAATTATTTCCACAAAAGGTTCAAAAATATTAGCATTTTTATTTATGAATGCTGATAAAAGAACTAGTTCTTCAAGTTATATACACACGCAAAATTTTACAATTAGCTGTTTTTTAATTCTGCTGGTTTCTCACATCAAATACTTAAATATATAAAAAAATTAACACTGAACAATATTCAAAAGATGTAAATACTTTTTATAGATTTCATTATAAATTATATATTTAATATTACAGGTAATATCTTGTTAAACTGTTTTATAAAAATATAAATTCTGAAACTTTAGATGGACAAAATACGAATCACTTTTGTAATGACCATTTAGCAAATATGTAAGAACTTATAAAAGGTGGATATACACTTCTTTTAATATTTCTATTTCACAGTGTTAAACTTTAAACTATAAATTTCATCTGGCAACCAAGATTTGGTGAAAATTCAATGAATAAGATTTTTTTTACAGACCCAAGGAGTTGTGATCTATAATTCTTAATATTCAAGAGAAACTGAAAACTTTTAGAGGACTACCCGTCAAGTGTTTCGAATACCTGTTAGTTGTCGAAGTTCAACTTCCAGATGGCAAAATCTTATAAAAACAAACTTTTCAATGGTGCTTAAACTACTATGGGATTCTATAGTTATCAAACTATAAAAAATAATACCGTTAGTTCGAATACGAAATAATAGTGTTTTTTATGCCGTTTTATATTTGTTACTAATTTTTATATTCCATAGTTTCGCTGTGGCTTTTGATACGCATGAATTCCAAATACTTTAAAGTTTTGCAAGAATTGTATTAATAAAATTGTGAAAAGGATCGAAAGAGTAGTAAGACATGCTGCCTTAACTAAGTTCGCAGGTAGATAGGTAAATCGCATTTCGCTTTCAACATTCTTAAGCTATTTCTAAACCGACTTATCTGTATCTAACTGATCGAGCATACTCGAGAGCGTCGGGAAACGATCAAAAATGTGAATTTTAAGCAGATAATAACGAATCGTCAGGTGTCACTTATAGAACACGAAAATTTCACTACGACAACGTGCAGAATGCTCAACCCAATTGCTATAGGTATTGCTAAATGTAAGTTGATGAATGCATTAAATTAAATGCTAATATATGAGGGAGTGGCTACAACTATTGTATAAATGACAGCATCTGTATTTGGAAGATGTTTCGACGCTTTGCAATTGACTGCGCACACTTCAGAAAGTAGGGATTAATACCCATATTCATATATATTCTGGAGTGTGTGCAGTCAATTGCGAGGCGTTGAAGCAATTTCAAAACACAGACGCTTTTATATATATATATATATATATATATATATTGTTGTGGTACGTCTGAGTAGGAGCGCCACTAACTTGGCTGTGATTTAGGTACAGCGAACTGCATTAATGAGAATGAAATAGGAAATACTATTTAAGCTTCCTTTTCCTTGCCTGGCCATCTTAACAGAAATTATGCTGTGGAATTTACGAAAATAGAATGAAACACAGAAATCTCAAAATACATCTATGCATTCAGAAACATTTTTCGTTCATACAAAAGAATCTCTTACATTTAAAAAAACAGTTTACATCTTAGTTCATGCAGAATATTATTCTTAAAAGTAACCTATTTATTAAAATAATCCTTACCTAATCTTTGTTAACAGGAACAAAATCTTTTTTAATTTATATGTGGATAATTTGTCTATTTTTATTATTCGTTCGTGAGTGTAATTGACCAACGACGCTGCAAATATAATTTAGTAATTGTCAAAATGCTTCAAACTCTGACCTCAACATTTTACTGGAAATTATCCTCTTACAAAAAAAATATTTTTTATCAGTTTAGCAATTTATTCTAGCTTATGTTACAAATATTTAAATATTCTTATAAAAAATAAATAAACAAATGGTTGAATTCCTACTTAACATTAGCGGACCTTCTAAGAAGGTACTACACCCAATGCTAATTGAGGATGTTGGCCTTCTAAAACTAATACGTTTCCAGCTAATTGATACTGCATAATTTTGCCTGGCATGGGTTAGCTCAGAATAGGAAAGAATGAGGGTACACATTTAACCAGTTCCAGGACGGAAGACTTAAAGATGATATAACCACACTTGTCGTTTTGACATATTTAGATACCCATACATAACAAAGCTGCACACTCTCACAGATAACAACAATACTTAGATCCTGACTAATGACGGTTTTTATACAATAAACGCATAAACCCACACAGATTTTAGAAGTCAACTCTTCTTTGAATGACAACTGTAGGAAAGTTTTCGACACTAAACTATAAAAAATATCTAGTAAACGAGAATCTCTTCGTCGAGTATGGCTTGTGTACCTTACCACAAAAAATACACTATTCCGTTTTTGCTGCATGTTGCTTTCAAACTCATTTGATTCTACAGAATTTACCTATCGTTTTGCTATGTAGTAGTGGTGTTAAGGATTGAAACAGTATATCCGCTCTCGTATCTAGTCATGTAAAAAGCAGTGAACATATGACAAACTTTCAAAAGTGAAAAGAGCCCGAATTCAGATTGAAAAAAAAACAAAACTAGTGATGAAGAACATTTGCGTAAATTAAGAGAAGAAAACACTGGCATAAAGTGTTAGAAAGATTGATAGCATTGGTAAGAGTGCTTGGAGCACAAAACTTATCCCTTTGTGAATCAAACGATAATTTATTTGCTTGTGAAAATCGAAAATTTCCGAAATTCGATAAATACTTGGTTTTCTTTGAACCTATCATGCGTGAGCATATTCAAAAAATTCGTGACAGAGGGATTCACATTCATTACTTGGGCAAAGATATCCATAATGAGATAATCTAACCTTGGAGTGATGCCATTCAAGATAAATTTTTGCTTGCTATTAATAATGATAAGTATTTTTATGTAGTGCTTGATTGCATACCAGATGTTGCACATGTGGAGCAGATGACAATCATTGTTCGTTTGTTTCAATAGCACAAAACAAACGATGTAAGGTTGAAGAACATTTTTTAGGGTTTTTGTTTCGGACACCACTGGAGCTGATTTGACTGCAGTCGTCTTAGAAATGTTCAATAACTTGTCAATTTCAATAAAACTTACATGGTCAAGGTTGCGTCAGCGGAAGCAATATGAAATAGAAAAAAAAGATAGGTCTCCAACATGGATTTATTGATAATAAATAACCTACGAGCATTCTTTGTATCATGCAACTTTCACTCATTAAATTTGTTGTTAACGATGCTGGTAAACGATGTTTTGGTGCTACGGCCTTCTTCTGTCGGGTACAAAAGTTGTTCGTTTTCTTTCCGCATCAACGCAACGCAATTCTTACGTCACTTGTCATCCCTAAAGCTCAAACCACTTAGTAATACAAGATGAAAGAGCAAAGTCGATGCTTGCTGCACCTTCTTTATCAGTTAAGTGTAGTACATGACCCTCTCATAAACATTGTTGAAAATACCAAACTTAGAGCAAATTATAGAAGAAATTTCCATACAAATTGGAACATTTTCGTGTATGGCATCATTTGTAGATTGGTACAACATCTTGTATGAAATTAGTTAAACCAGCAAGTTAGTTCGAACAAAGGAATTCGATTTAGCTGCTGATACAAAGCACTTTTACAAAACAAAGGAATTTCTTAAAAATTCTAGAAGAAAAGGTTTAAGAAGGTGTTGGCAGATGTCAGACATATTGCAGAACAGCTTGATATTTCGGCCTCGCTCGTATCAGAGTAATTGCTAAAGCGCTTGAAAAAAAGAAGTTTTTATCACAAGGAAAGGATTAACCGATACAAGGTGCAAAGCAGACGTTTAAGCTAACCTTTTATTTTGCAGTTAATGAGATGGAGGAAATAAACTCAAAATTTGGATTTTTGTACCGTATCTTCTCGACAGTATATGAATTTGGAAAAAGCGTCAACTCATAACAAATATAAGGATATTGATGCTTTAATTTGCGCGAAGAACTGCAAGTTATTTCACAACGAGTCACTAAGCAGTCAACGCCAAAAGACGTCTTGACTTCATTTAGAATCTGACTTGGAAAAAAATGTGCCTAATTTATTTAGCGTTTTACGGGTTTTACTAATGTTACCGCTATCAGTAACCTTAGGAGAGAAGAGCTTCTCAAAGCCTATGCTTATTAAAACTTACCTCATGTCATATATGACACAAGTGAGATTGGTAGCAATGGCAACCATTCCAATCGAACAGGAGTTAGTACTGGTCAACGATCTAAATTTGCAACATTTGCTAAGATCAATGCCAGAAAACAATAAATGTAAACTTTGTTTGTGGTGGGGGTCACAGTAGTTTCGCCTAGGGCACCAAACAACACAGTTTAAATCTATTAGATCACGTAAGATATATCTAAGAGGGGAAAAAAAAATATTAAATAAATTTTTTAGGGTTTGAAATTTATGCACATAGACCTTTTATATCTCGTTCAGAACTTCTACTTGCAACTTGAATGTAACCCGTATGAAAAAGGGTTGCAGTTGAAAAGCTTTAACGAATCGGAATACAAAGTATCAATCATCATTGCATTGAGTCGTTTTTAAATTAATTTTTCTTCTTTTGTTCTTGTTCAGTTGCGCTGACAGAGTCCCTACGCTTCGGAACTGTAACCGCACTAAGATTTAATTGATTGCTTGAAAGAGAAACTCTGTTATTTTAAAATGAATATTAATGACGTATTTTAAATCTACCAACAGTGTAATAATGCCTTCAAAAGCGAATATATTTATAAAAGTAGCTGATCTAGATTGGAAAAAATACTGCGGATGCCTTGATGGCTTCTCTGTGAGACACCGACTTTTACTAAAATAAGAAAATATTATTTTTGTGTTGTATAAACGGAATCATCAAATGCCCGTATCGCTGGAACTAAAATTAGCGTATAAATTTGCTATTATACTATATATTTGGTTTTGTCAAATAGGAAGAGTAAAAGTACTAAATGTTTTGTGACTGTATTTCTGCTATCTAAGTTGTGACGCTAATACATTGATTACGCTAATATTGGTCTGTAGGATAACATTTTTCAGTTTTAGCTTGGTTAGGATCCGTAGTCAGGAAATATACAAATAATTTTATAGAAGCAAGAGGGTTTACAATTTACTAATAAGGTTGTTTCATCATATTTTAAAGTAAAATACCGAAATAGATGATAAAGTACTTTTAGCACATTCTTTCATAATCAGCAATTATAAACCGGCACTTTACCATAGACATACCAAATTCAACAAACACCAATATATTTTTCATGACCAATCATCTTACAAACTTGAACATAGCAATGTTTTCAAATATTGAAAAGAACCGAAAACATTGTGAACCATTTAGATAGACAAAATGTATTTAAACGACATAAAATTTAATACGTAGGAAATAATCCCGACCGCAAATGTGTAATAAATAGACCACGCAAAAATAGCATTACACGTATTTTCGCAAGCACTGAAAAGCGCCTGATCTTAAGTACAAGTTCAGTGTAAGTCGCCAGAACCCTGTCAATTAAAACATTATGTAAACTCCGAGTGACATTTTAACTTATATACACCGTCAAATCATAACAGTAGAGAGAATTGAAACACAGTCTATCAGTCGTGCTTTGCAAGTGGCTAACATTTAACCAAACAACAACCATCAGCATTGAGTAACAAGTTGAAAGTAATCTAAAGTACGATGAGCTAATAAATTCGAGTGTGCTAGTAAAAAGCTCTCGGATGCGTTTTGCAACGCGGAATTGTATAAGTTACCGTTACGCAGTGTAAGAGATTCGGTCGGAAGTGCTTTCAGCAGCACCTTTTGGATCCAAAGAATTATTTCATAAACACGCCATTGTCTTGTATGTGGTCAATCTAGTCTTGAAGGAACAAAACTGTAAGTAGTTGAATTGTTTCCAACTGCCGTATATTTCTAACTGTTTTTTAGTATCCAAATATACAAACCATTTCGTAATAGGCAAACCTGTACTTGGATGCACGCTTGCGTGAGAGCATTTTAAAACCAAGAAAGATACGATGGTAATTTCGGGAACCAAGAATAACGTATTTCGCTTGATTTGGACTTATATTTAATTTTTTTTATTTTCTCATGTAAATTTAGCCTAATAAGGATACTCAATCTGTTTTGCTACGATGATATTTATGTATTAATATAGGTAAGAGCAGTTTGGAGCTCCTATTTGTAGATTTTAAGTTGACAATTTCAGGAAAAGAAAAGTATATATATGGCACTATCAACCTGAGTTTTTTAGCATCCTAGCGTTGATCACCCACCATCTGGTGAGATAACGATAAATTATAGGTAAAATTAGGGCACAGTATTTTATTAGGCTAAAAGTTCAGCGAGGTTTCCAGGTACGTGCAAGTGTTAGAATTGTATACCCCTACCAGAATTTCTTTTGTTCTCGTAGAATCCGCTTCTCACTACAGTAGTTATATAACATGATTTTTCTGTTACGTCTTCGCGTGAAAGTAACTTAGAAACTTATTAGCATCAATTTCAGAAATTACAGTGTCTGGTTGGTGTGGTTTGGTATATAAATTGGTACATACTTGGATTGCCAGATTTACCACCACCCGATTTCTTTATGGTCACCTCTATACCACTATGACGTCAGGTTTCTTGTAAGTGATTCTTTGAGTGATAGTATCCACAAACTTTGATACCCCCTAATTTTTACTATTACCAATTTTGAACCCTCCCAATTAATATAAAAAAAAGTTTTGAATTTCCAAATTTTTTTGAAATGTAGTATTAAGGTTGTATGTACTGTACATACGTTGTTATCACTACCTTCAAGCGTTTTCTTTATACTAGTTATACCACTTATAAAAAATTCTTGTTAGATGTTTTGGGACCTTGAATTTTTTTAGTTTTTTGGTGAGAGGCTGTGTAACTTTTCAAAAATTCCCTTTCAACCCCAATTCTAATTTTCAGATAGCAACATCTCTACTTGTTTGTGTAAAAATTTCATATTTCGTTACCAATTTAATTCGGACAGTTGAAATGTTTCTTATTATAACTGGTAGGGTGTGATATCTTAAAAATTCACAATTAAAGCGACGCTTTAATTCGTCAAATTTGATTATATGTTGTCGTGGCGTTGTGCATATGGTAAATGAATTGATACTTAGTTGGAAGCTGTTGGTGATTATCTAAATTTCTGTCGGCTAGTACGTTAGTCAACGTAACTATTAATAAGTTACTCCCAGGCAATACTTGTTACTTAGATATTCTGAAGTAAGTGTATCACTCTAATTGTCTCTTGATGTCTACACATTACTTTAAACGTTAATTTTATATTAAATAATTTTTATTTTTAAAAGTCGACAATTAATTTTTTAAGATAATTTTATATTTCCATAAAATCTAACGGTAATATCGTTTATAACTTTTTTATATTGTTGCATCTAGGTGCAACACTAATTTATATAAAGTTAGGTACAGTAATATTTTACATAATTTTCATTATGAGGTTGTATTAAAAAGTACGGCTATATTTTTTGTAGTTAAATTCGTAGTATTATAAGAGCTAACAGTACATTTTTTCTATAGTCCAATATATACTATCATAAGATCTAACAGCAATATATTTTTATACTCATTAAAAATACAGGCTCATATTTTTTTAACGTTCAATGTGTATTGTAACAAGATCTAACAATAATATCTTTCACAATTTTTTTATATAACTGCACCAAAGTGCAACATTATTTTTCATAAAGTTTATTTAATTATTTTAATTTATTGTCTTTATTTAAAAAAAAAATGGTATAACAAAAGCACACACTAAATTTAATAATAATAACAGATGGAAATTTCAAGGCGGAGTTCAGATTAATAGCGTGCTACTATCTGCTCTATCACTCAAACCTTGAATAAACTAACTAAACTAAATTAAACTAAATTTTAAAGAATATAGATAACAAGTTATTGTACAGTCTAAAACTTGCCACTACAAGTTTCGAGAAAAGAAGAAAAATAGCTAAGTATATATGTATTGTATTGTCCGCCCCTACTTATTTTGTGATTTATATTTTATTTATTTTCACGAAGCTACAAATTTTTTTTAGTTTCAAAATCTTATCTGTCAACTTTGACGTTTTGCCTTCTATTTTTGTTAGTTTCGGTTCGCGCCCTCTTGCTATATTCAAACCACGGCTACGTTCCATGAGTACTCATTATAGGGCTCTGACTCAGGCCTGCGCTCCTACCTTGAGGTGTCGAGGGTTGAGTACTACACCCAAGGATTGATTTTTGTAATTAAGCCACAAGATATCAAATCAAAATCACTTAGCTTACTCAGCTTGATCCCAATGAACAAATTTCAACTAGACTTATAAAATCTTGACAGATACCCTGTCACCTTTACTTTTGACTTACAATGTGTGGTTAGCTATCATTTAACATTTTCTATTCCATGAATACGGTACAACAAATAAATAAATATCAAATACGAGCAAGTTATCCAAAATACTGACTCTCCTAAAATCTTCTCTCTGGGAAAGACTTTACAATAAATACTTACTCTAAATTCGCATTCCCGTGTATCCTTCCAACCTGCCGACAACTCTGCCTCTTCTCTCACCTGTGCCACTCTACTTCTTGCTTCACGTGCCAGGCTTCTTCGGTACACAAATAGCTCCTTTGCTTCTAATCCAAAATTTTTATTTTAACAAATAAATATTTTTGGTGCTCAACCTTTTACACCGAATACAACATAAACCATAACATTTCCCAATGGCTCGACTCAATACATATATACTCGGACTCTTTTAGTTGCCTCTTTGGGCTTACAAATACATATGTTTTAACAGTTCTATTTCTCCTACTGGAGTATACCTTTTAACACTGATAATAATTTTTTTTAGACCCCGTACAGGCATATACGAGTATCTTAGACAAAGTTCGAATTCAGAATTCTTTTTATAAAATTATCTGTCATTTTGTACATAACGACCACTTTTACCAAGACCACCCTGTGTCTTCTATTTCTATACTGGTAAAACAATTCTTGTCCAATAACTATACAATCTTATATCCTCTAAATACAAACTTGTCCGAGTTTACGACTACAATTAATAATACCAATACCAATACCTGCCAATAATAGATAACACTATACAATAATAATACATAACAGTAAAAAATAACCCGTAAATAAAACGTTTAATATGCCAGTGACATTAATCTTTAAATACAATTTAGCCACTCCCAGCCAAAGATCGGTTTATAACATAATTTCTAAAGTGGTCTCGAAATAAACCGTACTTATACTTTTGGTACTCTTGTCATACCGCGTTTACATCGGTTCTAAACAAGTTTTCCCCAGGCTCAAAACATCCCCCTTTTTGTTACATGCGTCTTTTACTCCCTATACTATCCATCACAGTATTTGTATGCACATATCCATAATATGTAAATATATCAAAAACATAAAAAAGTAATATTTAAAAACACAGTTAATAGATAAAGAAAGAGAAAGCAACCTAGGCAGTTCAACTTGATTTTAAATAGTTGAATTAAACTGAACCAGACTGACTCCTAAAAGGATCATCTTTCATTTTTCTTTTAAATGTATTTATACTCAGGTTTTTATAATTTGTATATATATATATATATATATATATATGTATTGCTGTGATAAGGGGTTGTTTAAGGGTGTATTTTATAGCAAAGGTCGTTTAGTAACCATAAATTATAATAGGAAGCAGAAAACTGCATTTATTTAGTAAAAAATGGAGTAATTGGGATAGTTTGTAAATAGTAAGCATTTAACACACTGTATATAGAGCATAAGTAGTTTTAAGCGACGCAAATGAACACATCTTATAACAATAGGACGCATAGTTAGCATAGAAATAGGTAAGTAAGTAATTTTAAGTAATGCAAACAACGATATTTTTCAGTAGAAGCACGCGTATTTAGAAGAGAATAATAATAAATGTAAATAAACACGTATTGAAAAGGATTCTAATTAGTTATGATATAATACGGAGATAAGAGATAAAACTTAACAAATCCTTGTGTAAGTGCGTAGAAACAATCAACATTTTTTGATAGTAAATGTAATTAAGGATGCGTAAATAAATAAACATACATGAAAATCGAAATTCAAATTGCATCAGGTATTTTTGTATAATATGGAAAAGCAATTATTTACTCAAAACACCGTATGGCTTGATAACGAGGTATCTATAAGCAAACAACCATTACCTGGGAAACGAATTTCTTACATCAGAAAACCACTTCAAGTGTAGGAAATACAAAGACCTCATTGGTTTAGATTAGCGACGAATTTGTAAGCCAAGTCCACATTCAAGTGGGATCAACCCATATATTAACAGCGAACAATGATAAGAGAGCTCAGTTTTAACTCAACAAGACAAAGCTACGATACTCTGAATCGAAAAGTCACGCGTAATAATATTTTAATAGTGAAATTGTATAGTGACAGATAGTTCTAAGAATATGAAAATTTCTATTGCCGATTAACGGCTCCAAAGGGGTGCATAATCCTGATTCAAATGTGTTGATGATAGTAATTCCGAATTGGTGGAGAATAATTTCGAATTTCAAATGGGTGTATAATAAATTCGAGGGTGACGACAATAATTTGAGGCTGATGATAATAATTCCGAATTGGTGAAGAATAATTTAAAAATCCAAATGGGTGTATAATAAATGCGAGTGTATGAGTAATCTTAGTTGGTTGATAATATTTCAAATGTGTTGATGACAATAATTCTGAATTGATGTTGGTTGATAATGGATGCGTCAATAATTTTGGTACAATTTTAAGTTGCAAGAATCTATAAAGAAGCACGAAGTAAGCAGAGCAAGTTAGATCTTATTAGTTTTAAGACATTTTTTCTATTTGAATTTGAATATTGAATTTGCTTAATTAATATAAACTTGTGCAAAAGAGTCAGCAACGAACTTTGCATACGTTAAAAGTACGTAATATAATAAAGGGGTTTTGAACGTTCCAGGATTCTTTGGTAAAAAGAGTAGTTTTTGGTGAATTTAGATTGATTGCAAAGCATATGAATTTTGGGATAAATAAGACTTATAATATTGATTGAGTGAAACGTGTATTTTAATAATTTTCAAAACCTGTACATAATATTTGTTTCATTATATGGAATTAATTAACTTCATTTTATAATACAAACAAAGAGGTAATCGTAAAGGGGTAAAAGAGAAAAATTGATCATCGTAACGTTGTGCACTCTGTGTAGAATAATAATAAAAGCTGGCCGTGGCAGAATAATAAATACATTAGTGAGATTTAAAATTTGATTGGAAAACACAGAGAGGTGGAGTTAAGTAAGAAAACGCCATTGACACCGAGTACGGCGTTATCATATTTTATTGGACGGCCCAACGTCGGGGCTCGATAGTTCCAGAGATACATAGCAATATATATATATATATATATATATATATATATATATATATATATAATTTATATAATTTGTAAATTTAAAAAATAAATAATCTTTCAAATAAAGCAGTTTTATGAATTGGAGGACTAATAAGTCCCTTGTTTCTAATATTAATATTATAAACGTCATTTCCAAAACTTATACGCCTATAAAGGTATCGTGAACTTTTCAGTATTATTATTTTATGAACCAAACTAACCATTTGTACAACTCGGCGATATTTCATATTCAGCCAATGTAATTCAGTATATTTGTGTGAAATGTGGTCACATTTTCCTATACCAAAAATTAATTTAATACAAGAATTTTGTACCAGTTGTATTTGATTTTGGTCATGTATATTAAGACATGACCTATATACAGGAAAGCAATACATTAAACTGTGAAAGTAACAGAGCGTTACGTGGCAGAATTTTTGTGGATTTGGGTACTTCATGCCTATGCGGATACATAACTTTCAATCTGGTGTTGGACCGCTGAATGTAGCAGTTTAAATGTGCTCTGTACCTGAAACTGTTATCCATAGTCAGACCTAGATTTTTACTCGCTTGTTTTAAAGCGATTTCAGAATTATTAATTGTAAGTTTTATTTGATTTTGGATCTTTTCACATTTTGTTTTGGAACTGAATAGAAGCGAGGTAGTTTTAGCCGAGTTTAAAAGAAGTGAATGCCTAACAGCACTAGAGCTAATGGATTCAAGATCATTGTTAATGGTAGTTTAAGCCCGGTGTAGATTTTCTGGAGTGTGTCATCAGCATACTTATCAATAGCGCAGTGTTTAATATTCTTAAAGATGTCACATGTGTAGATAATAAATAGTAGTGGTCCAAGGATGAAACCTCGAGGAACACCAGTAGACATCGACTCGAACTCTGATACCTGCTCGGGTAACTTAACACACTGGTAGCGATCACTTAAATAACTATTAATAAAGATCGAGACATCGCCAGATAAGTCAATGTATTGAAGAATAGCCAACATACTTTTGTGCCGCATAGTATCAAATGCTTAGCTAAAACCAAGTAAAACCAATAATGTGACTTTTCTGGAATCTGTTGCTCTTATTATATCATCAGCTAGATTTAGCAGGGTTGATACGCAGCTATGATTAAGCTTAAATCCCGATTGATATTCGGGTAATATTCTATTCGAAGTTAAATAATCAAGTAATTGACTATGGATAATTTTTTCCAGAATTTTGGAAAGAGTCTAATATCCTTGTAATTTTCGGGTGACTGCATTTAGGGATGGGAACGACTAAGGCTTCCTTCCATACTTTCGGGAAATACCTTTCAATTGTACACCTATTTATTATGTGAGTAATAAAATTTAACAAAAAGTGTAAACACAACTTGATCATGAACATATTTAGCCCATCCAAGCCCAGAGGATTCGTTTTAATATTAAGTATAATCGTCCTAACAGTTTCAGGACCCACTTACTAAACCTTAATTGACCTCCTATCTTATTCATTGTGTTCGAGTTATAATAATTAAATAGATCAATGTCAAATCTTTCCTTAGGTATACTTTCTTTAAAGAAATCGTTGATTTTGTTAGCGTTCGACAGGTGAGCAGGGACAACAGAAACAGTGAAATGTGCAATTTGCAAAGTTTTATATTCTTCCCAAATGAGTTTTGGATCTATACTATTACTTAGGTGTTGTTTAAAATACCTCTTCTTTTCATATTTGTACATGGCATCAGTATAATTACGAAGCATTTTTTAATATTCCTAGTGATCCAAATGTTTGGTTCATCTTAATCTACACTTAGCTTTGTCTCTCAATTCCATTAGTAACTTAAGATTAGCAGTAATCCAAGGTTGGCGTGGTTTAAAAATTCTTGCCGTTATTAAGGGAGCGTGAACATCAAACAGGTATATTAATAACGCATTGAGGTATTCAACTTGATTATCAATGTTGGGAATTAAAAACATTTGCTCAAACGGTAAACTCTGTAAATCGTTAAGAAAATCATCATAATTGAAATTTTTGTAAGATCGATAATTAAGAAAAACTGGATTTGCTATTTTCCTATGAAACCGTAGTCGACAATAAACAATGTCATGATCAGATATGTTCAGGTTGCATATTCCGGAATCGATCACTGTAGACAGGTCACCAGTAAGAATTAAGTCGATTAGGCTAGCTTTGTTTTGAGTAATTCTAGCAGGTTGAATTATTAACTGATGTAGACTGAAGGAAAGCATCATATTCTTTAAGTAAATAACTGAGTAATTTGAAACATCTAACATATCAATATTTAAATCACCAAGGCAATATAAAGTTTCAGAAACTGACATTCCCAGGCAAGTGACGATTCTAACTTATCCACAAAATATTTATAATCGGTATTAGGAGGTCTATAAGCTACTGCAAAACTACTAAATTCAAATTCATTTTAATAGATAACCATAATTGTTCGATGTTATTTTTAGAAATATTTACCTTAAATTTTAAAGAATTTTTCAAATAGAAACCAATCTTTCCTCCACGAGCCCCTCGATCTCGGCCTACAAACTTATATTCCTAAATATCAATTGCTTGATTGTCAATTTCAATAGTCAGGCAGGGTCAGTAATTGCAACCACATCGCAATCATACTCTAAAATATGCGTCTTAAAAACAAAAAAATTATAATTGATCGAACATTAATATGTGCCACAAACATTATATCAAATCTTCTTTATGGTTGATTCCGTATTTGTATTACTAAATTTCTTAATATAAACCTCAATTTTATCATGTCCTTTAAAACAGGAGTAATACGTTTTTTATAAACTAGTTGAATTAAACGAACTTGAAAGAAATCGCATGTTTGGCATGATTTAGACTAAATTGAATTTTATTCTGTATATAATTATGTTGTCATTAATCTTGTAGAGGATTTTTTTTAATAAAAGATATTTTTCAATATATCATAACCCAATAAGACAGTTCATTTCGGTTCTGTTCCAATAGGTTATAGTCGCTAAAGCAGTCACTACTGTTACTGTATGCTCGAATAGGACACGACTGTGTTTAGTTTTCAATTACATTAAATACTTGCTAATATTCGTTTTAGAGAGGAATGTATCAAATAGAAGTTCATGGATAGTATATCTACACTTAACAAGTTCTTACTAATTAGTAGCTGGAAATGGCTTCAAAGAAAAAGAAAACACTATCGTATCCAAAAAAGGATGTGCTAAAAACAATAGATTACACATTCATACTCTAATTCCAATTCTATTCATAACGCTACACCATCTATTTTTGAATAAAATTATTCATATGACAGAAAATAAATAAGGTTTTAATTTCTGTCGTCTTTTTAACAATATTTAACGATTTGCGGATAAATAGTATTTATACCACGAGAGAAAAACAACATTTTCGGACTCCGTGTTGCATTTCGAGACGCAAACCGGGAATGTCAAACTTTTTCTTCTAGGTATACAATCTACCAATAAATTTTTTTAAAAGTTAAAGAAAGTTAACGTCTATATACTGTTTCAAAAACCGAAAAATATTAAAATAAAAATCCATTTGCATAAAGTCTACAGTATTGTTATCGAAATTCTATTTACAGAATGCCTGATGGAAGAAAGCGACTCTCTGGGTACCAATATAAAAAAAAAAAAATTGGAAAAAGAAGCAGAACTGCAGAAACAAGCGGGATCCTTACATTCTTTTTAATACGAAGTGACCAAACCCAAAAATCTGAAACACTTGACAACACCGAGGCGCAAGTAATCCAACAGTTCCCTTTGTCGGAAGCATTTGACTCTTCAGTTGCTTCCACGTCAGGAACGAAAACCAACTGTATTCTCTTCTTAACAGTTCTTAGTTCTAAATCTACACCCACATTTTCAAACTCTGAAAAGATATTGACTTCCGATCCAACTACCTGGCCTCGTAATTTAGGAGATCAAGAAAGAATATTTCTAAAAAAAGCAGGTTCATCAAGTCCTCTGTATGATTATGATTTTCCGTGTAACGATACAGTATGCAGTTTTACTTCAAAAAACTACAAACAAAGTAATGACGGCGAATTAGTTCTAAGGGGTATAGTTGTATTTTCCCAAACAAAAAATATAGTTTTTGTTTTTGTTGCAAATTTTTTAACGTATGTACCCCTAGTCTATCTAGAAAAGGTTATAACAACTGGAAACACATTGGTGACAGTTTAAAATCACCTGAAACTTTAAAAAACCACTTTGAAAGTAAAAATCATGGTTTTAACTTAGCCAGAGGCTGAAGTTATCTTAAACCATAAATGCAGAGGTTCAGAGACTCGTAAATTCCGAAATAAACCATTAGACATCAGTTTTAATGCGCATCGTGTCTATCATCAAAATATTGGGAGAAAATTGCTTTGCGTTCCAGGGATAAACTATACAAACATAATAATGGCAACTTTTTAAAAAAAAATTATTCAACTACTTGCGGAATTTGATTTTATTATGGAAGAACGTCCGTAGAATTGTACAAAAAAGGGAAAGTTTAACAACTTACCTAAGTGAAACTATTTAGAATGAACTGATTAGTTTAATATCAGAATAAATTTAATGTGATATTATTCGAGAGGCCAAAAAGTTGAAATCTTAGACTGCACCCCGATGCTAGCAAAGTTGAGCAAATTACCATGATAATTAGATATGTTTTGATCAATCAAACCGATTACAACTAAAACAGAGGCTATAACCAAGGAAAGTTTTCTAGGATTTGTCCCAATTACGAAATCTACTGGCTTGATATTAACTGACGTTCTCCTAGCAGAACTAGAAAAATTGGGATTACCTCTACAGAACATGAAGAGGCAAGGATATGACAATGGGCCTAATATGAAAGGTTCTCGTGCTGGTGTTCAAGCTAGAATAAGAAATTTAAATACTCGTGCTTTTTATGACTACATCAGTCATTTCACTAAATTTTACGGTGAATGATATGACAAAATCATCATTAGAGAAAGGAAACTTTTTTAATATTGTTCAAAAGATTTACGTTTCTTGTGCCACCTTTGCGATTGTCTATCCTTAGCTTAACATTAAAACCGCTAGGTGACACAATGTGGGAAGGTCGGATAGATGTAATTAAACCATTAAGATATCAAATTGGTCATATTTATGATGCGTTGTTGAGGATATATGAAGCTTCTGATATATATGTTTGTGCACGAGCTGAAGCATCTGGTTTATTGAATAATATTAAACAATTTAAATTTTTATGCTCGATCGTTATTTGATATAACATTTTGAACAGAATTAATCCTGTTAGTAAATTAATGCAAAGTAATGACTTTGATTTAGGTTCTGTAATGCATTTATTAAAAGCCACCCTGAAAGAAATAGATTGCTATTTGTTACTAATTTATATTAGTTAAAGATATATGATTAATCACTGTAAATATTCTTGCATCACTATGCATTTTTTGCTGCAGCAAACGTATGTTGTGACACAAATACACCTTTACTTGTATAAGTAAATTTGTACTGGATAATAATTTTATTTGCGAGCTAGCAAAATAGTTTATTTATGTTGCTTTGCATTTATTTTCATAGAGGGACAGGTGCATAGAAATTACGGATGTGTAATTTAAATGAAAATACATTAAAAATTCTGCTACATAACTTGCCGAAGTGCTGAGTGTTTTTCATTTCATAATAAAAACAGTTAAGAATATTTAAATACACGATTTAAGCATGTAAAACATTTTAATAAAAGTTACGATATTTTTACATTTCCAATTTAACAGCCGACTACTCAGCTCATATATAATATTTCGTTTAAATGGGTTTTTTGCGGTTAAAGTTTAACAAAATCGTTTAAATAGCATAGTCCTAATAGAATAGTTATTTATTTACCGGTGACGAAAAGCGGCAAAATAAACTTGCTCCCCCCCCTTTTAAAATTTTTGAATTTTTTATATAGCACCTAATTGCACTACTGTCCGTATAGTAGGGGATAAAGAATACTACTATAGTAAGCCTGCTTATCGTAAAAGGCGATTAAAAGGCGCAGCAAGGGGCAGCAGCCTTGCTGGCTAAAAGATATTGGAGGAGGGTCGGTTGGTCTCGGGCGATCCTCAATAATTTACAAGCTTGTTGGGGGTTGGCCGTGATGGATACGGCTTTTTCCTAAAATTTTTAAAAACTGCGTTGTGGAAAAAAGATATGGGAGCCTACCACAATATTCCCCAGGTGTGCGTGGCCTAAAACACGAAATACATATGATGGAGAGCTCACAAGTAAAATTCTTGTCCGGAGGTAAAATACTCCCTCATTCGGATCTCCAGGAGGGGGTACTTGGGGCTCGTCATCGTAAGAATATAAAACAACAATTCGATTTACTGATAGGGACTTGGAATGTAAGGTCATTACTTAGAGTAGATAAGTTAACGAATTTATTAGTCGAAATGAGAAAGGAAAAGCTGGACATTTTAGGTATTAGTGAGATAAGTTGGCCAGATAGTAATGACTTTTGGAAAGATAATTATAGAATAATTACAACTTCTTCAACCAATGGACAGGCAGGCGTAGGAATAGTGTTAGGTAAAAGATTAGGGCATAAAGTTAAAGAGTACTTACAATTTAGTGATAGAAGAATTATGGTTAGATTGAGTACAAAACCCACAGACACTGTTTTAGTTCAGGTTTACATGCCAACAACTCAGTACGAAGATGAGGAAGTAGAAAAGGTATACGAGGATATAAATAGTATAGTGAGAAAAGTAAAAGGAGATGAGAATTTAATAGTTATGGGCGATTTTAATGCGTCAGTGGGAGAAGGTAGTGAGGGAAAATGATAGGAAAATTTGGGTATGGCAGACGAAATGATAGAGGAGAAAGATTAGTTGAGTTTTGCCAGGTACATAGATTAGTAACAGTAAACACCCTATTCGAACAACATGTTAGGAGAAGATATACCTGGAAAGCGCCAGGTGATAGGGCTAGATACCAAATAGATTATATTTTAGTTAAACAAAGATTTAGAAACCAAGTTAAAAACTGTCGTAGTTATCCAGGGGCTGACATAGATAGCGATCATAACTTAGTTAAATGAAGTGTAAACTAAAATTCAAAAAATTGAGAAAGGTTAAAAGAGAGGGATGGGATCTAGGTAAGCTTAATGATAGTAGGGTAAACGATGAATATAAACAAGTATTAGATAATAAGAGCAAAGAGATAGCTGTAGGAGGGAACGTAGAAAATAGATGGAAAGAAATAAAACTGACTGTACATGATACAGCAACACAGACTATAGATAAAAAAAATAGAAGCGAGAAAACCGTGGGTAACAAAGGAGATATTAGATTTAATAGAGAATAGAAGAAAGCTTAAACCTTTCAGAGAAGTGGATAGTGAAAGTAAGCAAAAATATAATACAGTTAGAAATAAGATAGTACATGAGTGTAGAAAAGTTAGAAATAAATGGATGGAGGAGAATTGTAAGGGAATATAAGATGATTTGAGAGTAGGTAAGACAGACAGGGCTTACAGGGCAGTTAAAAAGTTTTTTGGGGAAGATAGGAAAAAATATAATGGTATTAGAGACGAAAATAATGAGCTTCTAATAAATAAAGTTGAGGTAGCAGATAGATGGAAAAGATATTTAGAACATTTATATAAGGGAGACGATATGGATGAATTAGAAAATGACCAAGAAGAGGATGTAGAAATAGGGTTCTCAATATTAAGAGAGGAATTTGATAGAGCTGTTCGAAATCTTAAAATAAATAAAGCGCCAGGGATAGACGATATTCCCGCAGAATTAATAAAATATGCAAGTCAGAAAACTTTAAATAGATTATATGAACTAGTAAAAGCAATATATGACACAGGTGAGGTTCCAATAGATTTCGAAAAAAATATTATTATCCCAATCCCAAAAAAGTCAGGAGCTGATAGGTGTGAGAATTTTAGAACGGTTAGTTTAATTTCTCATGCTTCCAAAATACTAACAATAATAATTAAAAATAGAGTAGAAGCTTTGACTGAGAATTATTTAGGCGAAGACCAATATGGTTTTCGTAAAGACAGAGGAACTAGAGAACCGATACTAATGATTAGGGTAATTATCGAAAAAAGGTTACAAAAAAATAAAAAGACTCATTTCGCGTTTGTAGATTTAGAAAAAGCATTTGATAGGGTTAATTGGATTGTTATGTTCAGGGTTCTGCAAAAAATAGGAATCTCTCATAGGGGTAGAAAAATTTATTTACAGTCTATATAAAAACCAAAGCGTAGTAATTAGATTTGATGAAATAGAAAAGGAAGCTAAGATTAGAAATGGTGTTAGACAGGGTTTTATACTGTCTCCCTTGATTTTTAATGTTTATATTGAGAAAGCTTTAAACTTAGCTAGAGAGAGAAAAAAGATAGGTATTAGTGTACAGGGACAGAAAATAGACATGTTACGTTTTGCAGATGATATAGCATTATAGCAGAGTCTAGAAAAGAGTTAGGAGAGTTTTTAAATATTTTAGATGAGATACTACGGAGTAACTATAGTATGAGGATTAACTCAGTAAAGACAAAGATAATGACAAGTGAGTTACAGCCTAGTTCTAAACCAAAATTAAAAATAGGTATTACCGAGTTAGAGGAGGTGGATGAATTTTGCTATTTAGGTAGTATAATTACAAAAGATGGGCGTAGCAGAAGGGATATAGTAGCTAGAATAGCTCAAGCTAGAAAAATGTTTTTAAAAAAGAAAAACTTACTAATAGCTAATAGTATTAGTTTAGATAATAGGCAAAGTTTCTTAGAGTCGTACGTATGGAGCGTTCTACTATACGGTAGTGAGACTTGGACAATTAAAGAAGTTGATAAGAAAAAGATACAAGCTTTTGAAACTTGGTGTTATAGGAGAATGTTAAAGATTAGTTGGACAGATAAAGTAACAAACGAGGAAGTTTATAGAAGGATAGGTGAGGATCCCTGTATATGGAAACAATTGAAGGTCAGGATAGATAGAATGATAGGGCACCAGTTAAGACATGAGGGACTATTTAGTAAAGTCTTAGATTATAGACTACCAAATAAAAATAGAGTAGGAAGGTCTAGACAAAGCTATATTAGTCAAATTATTAGAGATGTAGGTTGTGAAGGGTATGTAGACCTTTTTAGACTAGCTCAGAATAGAAAAGAATTTAGAGCTGCGTCAAACCGACTTTAAGTAAGTTTGAAAACAATACAAAAAGAAAAATAAAAATCAGTTAACTAAATGTCACCAGGACATGACTCACAATTGGTTAGCGGTCTGGCATGTTGGTAGCGTTTCGTTGCTTAAGCCTTACCATAACATATAATTTAATAAACGTCACCATGACATAACTCACAATTAGGTAGCGGTCTGGCATGTTGATAGCGTTTCGTTGCTTAAGCCTTACCATAACATATAATTTAATAAACGTCACCATGGCATAACTCACAATTAGGTAGCGGTCTGGCATGTTGGCAGCGATTCGTTGCTTAAGCCTTATCATAACATATAATTTAACACTTTTCCTTTTTGAAGCGGATAACCAGGTTATATTTCATTTCCTTATAAATGGTAATCATGTAAACATGTTAGAGTTCTTTAACAACCAGCAGGTTGCTAATATCTATGTAGAGCCAGCTGGATAGGAAAAAGATAGAAGGATATAGGAAGACCTAGACCAAACCATATTAGTCAAATTATTAGAAATTTAGGTTGTGAAGGGTATGTAGAGCTTTTTAGATTAGCAAGAATAGAAAAGAAGTTAGAGCTGCGTCAAACCGACCTTAGGTAAGGTCGATAACAAAATGATGAGATGATGATGATGTAAATGACAATCACTTATGTTTGCTACGGTTAGTATTTGCTTTAGTGATGAGAATGAAGTTGATCGGGTCACTACTCACCACCAATCAAATCGTTTCTAGTGTAGGCACTGAAGTGGTGTCCTACACATTCATCGTTTACCATATTATAACCGATGTATAACTCCTTACGCAAAGCTGTTGCTAAAGTGCCGTATTCACCAGCAATAAAAAGCATAAATAACTTATTACAGAAGAATGGATCTAGCCTAAAGAAAAATTTAATGTAATTTGTTTTTGATTAAGAAATTATTTAGGGCCGATGTACCCGTGGAACTTGTCCGAATATGTCAATGTATTTCAGGGTAAGTGTTGAGTAGTATATTCACTTTATAGTTTATATTATTTCTCTGTGATAAATTATACAGTGGCCACGTTGTTTTAATTGCATATAACAATCTATAGGTTGCTAAATTTTCCTTCAGATTAAGCTATGAGATAAATTGTGATAAATTATGCACTTTTCCCGTTTTGCAGAAAATGGTTTAGATATTGACAGTATAGGTTTACTGGACGAAAAACAGTGCAAAAGAATTAATGCCTCTACTAGGCAATTACTTAAAAATTGGCTTTTGACAAACACTGCTAGTTTTTGATACAAATTTTAGTTTGTTCCAACTGCAAATAACATTTGCTACATTAACAAAAGTACTTACTTTGGAACTAATCTTCATTTGCATATGTAGCAAACCTACTCATAACAGCTACAGATTCTAGTTTGTGTCGAGTGCAAATGAAAATTGATAGTAAAGCCAAATTACTGACTTTCGTTAACTAATACATTGCATTACTAGTAAACACATTTGTATCAAGTACAAAGTATAATTTGTGCTAACTGCAAATAAAATTTGTGGACTTAAAAAAATTGTTCGCTTTTGTAACTACTACAATTTGCATTACAACCAAACACATTAGTAAATTACTAATTTTGAATTTGTCTCCAGAGCAACTTTCATCTGTTAAGTTTATTAATTTTCCTGTACTAGATTTTTGTGTAGCCATAACAAAAAAACATGCTGTCCATATACCCACAAAATTGTTTAGTTAGATATACTATTTTTTTGTTAGTGCAGCAAATCATTTCTTTCAGTGCATAAATGATATTTTCCAAAATTCTCACTTAGACAAATTTTTTAACCAAGTGCTTGTAGAGGCCAAAGAATTATCCAATGATGTTGGCTTTGAGGCAAGTTTTAGTACTACACCTAGACATCGAGTAAGGTCTAAAAAGAAACAGTTTGATTATGAAAATCGAGATGCACCCATAATAGATCCCAGAGAAAAATATAGGATTTTTTTCGTGTCATAGATATTGCAGTAAACTCAGTCAATCTTAGATTTACTCAAATCAGTGAGCACAGCAGCCAATTTGCATTTCTCTATGATATCTACGTATTACGAGACAAGCGCAAGGAATAATTAATAGCTCATTGCAAAGACTTGGAAGTCATCTTAACTAATCAAGAATCATTAGATACTAATGAACTAGATCTTGCAGATGAATTATCAGTTGTTTGTACTCTTCTGCATAAAAAGCAAGTTCCTCAAGAAGTTTTAAAATTTATTACTGAATTGAATTTTGGACATTATATAAATATTACTCTTAGAATCTTGTTAATTTCAGTTACAGTTACTATGACACAAAATAGACTTAGTGAGTTAGCAATGCTTGGGATGGAATATGATGTATGTAGTAAATTAGATTTAATAGATAGATTTTCCGGAAATAAAAGTTAGAAAAAAAGCATTTTAAACTTAAGCGCATTTGAAATTTCAAGAATATTCCTTTTAGTTTAGGTTTCAATTTTTTTAATGTATGTGTATATTTAGGAAATAAGTAGGTGAATAACTAAACATTTATTTTGTTTTTTTATTTTGTTATAAGCAGATATTTTATTACTATTACGCTGTAATTATGTGACCATGTTAGAGTTCTTTAACAAACATCAGGTTGCTAATATCTATGTAGAGCCAGGTGGATAGGAAAAAGATAGAAGGATATAGGAAGACCTAGACCAAACTATATTAGTCAAATTATTAGAAATTTAGGTGGTGAAGGGTATGTAGAGCTTTTTAGATTAGCACAGAATAGAAAAGAAGTTAGAGCTGCGTCAAACCGACCTTAAGTAAGGTGGAAAACAAAATGATGACGCTGTAAATTTTTACATAATAGCGATACAAGATTTTATACTTTATTAGTATTCTTTTCATATTTTGTAAAATAAAATTAATATTCCTAAAATCACATTTTTGTTTAATGTATGAGAAAACGAAAGAATTATAATTATTTATGGGTCCGGGTTGGGACCGTGTCATTTTATAAATTAAGGTCGACGTTCCGCCAACTTTTGTAAGGGGCTTCACAAAATAATAAAGATAAGAATGATAATATTAAGTAGACAAGTTAAAGTGTAATGAAAGAGTTACTCCTGAACTAGCAGACTCACTAGCCCATTCAAAGCCAAAAGGTTTCTTGTGGCGAAGTACCGGGTGAAAGTAGTAGTTTATATAGGGCGAGAACTTGATGCATAAGTGATCATGAATAGAGAGGAGTGTGGTAGCGGATCAGTAAACGTCACAGTTCCGCTGTTGTAAACATAGGCTTGTTTTCCAAATAGGGGAAAGGTAGTAGCCATCGTTTTTGTTTAGATTTCTATGGATTCTCTAATTTTTCTATTGTAGAAAAATGGAATTCTGGCAATGTTTCATGTTGGTGTTCGGCCACCGCTGAGCGATTGTACTGGCTTGTTCTTAAGCACCGCTTATGCTCGTTTAGTCTAGTCTGTACTGACCGTCCTGTTTCTCCTATGTATACTAAACTGCCACTGCAAGATACACTATATACGTCTGGCGCTTTAAGACTATTTTTGGAATCTTTTGGAGTTTGTAATATTTGTGAAATTTTATGAGTTGGTTTAATGATGTTTTGATGTTGTGTTTACGTAGAATTTTGCCAATTCGGTCTGTTACTCTGTGTATATATGGAAGGATTGCTAAAGATCGTGTATCGGGATTACAGCGTGGTTTGGGGGTTCGTGTAGGATGCAGATGCCGGTTTATTACTCTGTCGATATCTGACATACAATAGCCGTTTTTTATAAGACTAGTTTTAAGATGGGTCAGTTCATTAGATAAGTGTTCTGGTTGTGAAATCTTCATTGCACGGGAGACTATAGAGCTGATTACCGATGATTTTTGTGAGGGATGATGATGTGACGACGCATGTAGGTATCTGTCTGTGTGTGTGGGTTTTTGATATACGGAACGACCTAGTCGTCCGTTTGGTTGGCGCTCCCCCAGAGCGTCAAGGAATGACAGAGTTCCGTTCTTTTCAATTTCTATAGTGAATTTAATATCTTTATGTTGATTGATTATGTGACCTAGAAAATTATTGAGCGTTTGATTTCCAAAAGGCCAGATTACAAAAGTGTCATCTACATAACGGAGCCAAGTTTTTAGTTTAAGGTCTGTGGATTCTAGAGCCATGGATTCCAAAGACTTCATGAATATATTGACCACAATAGGGGATAGAGGTGAGCCTATTAGTGTGCCCGAAGGTTGTTTGTAAAATTGTCCGTCAAAAACAAAATAGGTGGAAGTTAAACATTTTTCAATGAGCGTGGCCAGGTACTCAAATTCGTTTTCTTGAGCTAGGAGTTGTTTAATAATGGAGACAGTGACTATGACAGGTACGTTTGTAAATAGAGATGTACGTCAAAACTGACTAGTATATCATTAGGGCCTAGCTCAATATTTACAATTAGTTCTATGAAATGAGTGGAGTTTAAAACATTAGTAGGGGTATTACCGGAATAAGGTTTTAAGAAATTTGCTAGTTATTTTGCCAGATGGTAGGTTGGCGAGTCAATTGTGCTAACTATCGGACGGAGAGGGACATCAGGTTTATGGATTTTAGGAAGGCCGTATAAGCGAGGTGGTTTAGATTCGCGAGGTATTATGCGTTTTTGGATAGCTTTGGGAATATTGGAGGATTTGATAAGTGCTGAAATTTCCCGTTCAAGCTTTGAAGTGGGGTTTTTTGTTATAGGAGTGTAGAAACCGTCTTCTAATAATTGTTTAATCTTTTCTTTGTATTCTGTACGGTAAAATGACACGGTCCCAGCCCGGAACCATAAATAATTATACTCTGACCGTGAAAGCCTCTGACAATATCACAAAACGAAAGAAGTATATACCCACAAAGGCGATTTTTCAAAACTACTATAATTTAACACAAATTATTAACGTTAATTTAAGACGGTCTGGCCTTAAATTTAAAAAAAAATTTGGCATGTGAAAGCATTTTGAAGTGCGACAAATATTCATCTTGCCCAGAGCGGGATAAAAGCTTCATCGGCCCCTGACTGCAGTGATTGATATTTGTAGTTAATCAATTGCTTGCAAATGTTATCCAACCATTAAATTTTTGTTAAAACCATGCAGAATAAAATTCTTTCATAAACAAAAAGATGTTTTGCACACAAAGGGAATTCCTCTTTTCGAATTAGCGGAACTTTTGATCATATTTTACGATAGAGCATAAAGAGCTTACAAATCGCATTATCTACTGTACTAGATTGTACTTTTTACACAAACCTGTAACAGCATCAACAAAAACTCCAGTTTCTTGCTGGGTCTAATGTGATTAGAACTGAATATCAGCCCCAACAGATTACCCATGTCTCAGTATAATTGATAATATACGGTTTAACCTTAAAACATTTTGAGCTTATGCTATTATTAGTAGTATTAAGTTGAAATCTGCATTAATTTAAATCAGGAAGTGGATTTATGTACTGCGAGTTAATGCTGGCCTCGTCAAAGATGTAAAGACAATTTTTAATTAAAAACTATGTGCATCAAGTAATCGTTTATCGTGTAAAAACACTCCTTTAAGTAGAACGCCTTAAGAGTTTTCTTAAACTGTTTATGTGGTTGATTCTTGTAAAGTTATATATCGTGTGTTTAATTGAATAGTTTCCACCCGTAATATAAAGAAAATTAATAAATATATTGAAATGTCGTTTCAGGAGACTTTAGGTATCAAGGGGAAAGCTTGATTTAGGGGTTATAAGATTGTAACTCGTTACTAGCGCATTTGTAACCTACCCAACTTTAAAATCTTAAATGGCATCCTACATTTTATACTACTGTAGCGGGCTACTACTACCGCGTTTTACTAATTTGAAACAAGTAATAACAAGAGTCTTTATTACGTACTGTTCACAAGTCTAATTAACAGTATATGCCTTATTTATAGATGTTTCAGTCCAATTAACAATGAAGCACTATCACACTAATGAATTTACAAGCACTAATATCCCCTTAAACTAACTTCTTAAGGATTATTCTATTAACAACACTAACACAACTATTTATTTATGACACTTTTGTCTATTTATGTATTTTACAAGCTGCATGTACATTAGACATGTGCACATAGCATTTATGTTTACTCTTGGATTTCCAAAAGCTCAAATATTTAACTTTACACGATATAATTTATGTTCGACATTCTAATATAGACTAACCCTGTACTTCATCATCGGTCTTATTTATACTGTGAATTAAAAAGGATTACTCATCCTCCAGTAATTGCTAGAAACTTCCCGGTCCATGGAGAATATACAGTGCTTGCGGCGCTTGTGTGTTTGACGGGTTGCCTAATAGTAGCTCGCAACATTACATCATGATAAAGCAATTGATAAACGTAATCTTTTGGTGATGAAGTTATGTAGTTATTAAATAAAAGGTATTTAGTATTGCGTAAACCAAATTTATATAAATTATCTGTTACTTTAGGTTGCTATGAAATACAGTGTGCTACGACAAATGTTCAAAATTCATTTGAGATTTAACAAATTATGTTTTATTTTCTAATAAACGAACAGCTTAATTTGCCATTTATGGAGTTGTTAGTAATTAATTAGCAATTTAATAATGGCTTACAGTTTAGCTCAGAGAGTGGAGTTAATTTTCATTTACGGTGTCGAGAATAAACGTGGCTGACGAACGTAGACAACCATCAACCAAAAGCATCCACATAAAAATGTATCACACGTACATGTTTAAGCTTGCAGATAGTTTTAGGAAAGTGTGTCTGTTGAAAATTAAACGTACAAAACCCATATTGTTGAACGGAGAAAAACAAATTGAAGTTTTAGAGCAATTTGCAGCAAATCTTCCTAGCTCAGTATGCGAAGCATCTAATCTGACGGGAATTGCAATTAGTTCAGTTCATATGATGACGCAATTTCATAAATTCCATCTATGCAAAATTCAGATCTGTCAAGAATTACGTAAAGATAACTTTGATCGACGACTTAGTTTTGTGAGACAATGAAATGATAAATAATGATCTGAGTCTTTTAAAGAACATTTGTTTGTCCGATGAGCGTACATTTTCTCGAACTGGTGTTCTAATAAACAGAACTGTCGCTATTGGAGTGATGTGAGTTTGCATATTTTTAGAAAAAGACCAGAAAGATAAATGTGTGGGCAAGTACCTTTTGGTGCATAATTATCGGTCCCTTTTTATCGACGGAAATCTAAATGGTGAAATTTACTTGAACGAGCAACAAGATAGAATGAATCCTTTAATTACAGAAGCGTTAGGAAATCAACATAACGAACATTGAAATCTACAACTGGATAAAGACCGTTTTTATTATCAATAAAATGGAATCCTCCTCACTACGTTTTGGTCGTTCATCAGTGGAAAAACGAGAGGTTTCCTAATAAGTGGATTGGCAGGAGAAGAGAAATTGAGCGTCTATTTAGATCTCCTGATCATACCCCCTAGATTTTTTCTTATGAAGTTACTAAGATCCACTGTTTTCAAGACTAAATTAGTTGATATGCAGGATATAAGAAATAGAATAATAAGAACGTGTAACGAGAAATGTTGCAAGACGTTAGAAGAGAATTTAGAAACCGACTCTACCTTTGCCTAAAAATAATGGCGAACATTTTGAACATTTACAGTAGCACTGTGTTTCAGAAAATCTAAAGTAACTAGATTACAGCACTGTATGGCTGTGAAGCCTGGACAGTAGGAGACGCAGACAAGAAAAAGATAGAAGTCTTTCAAATGTGGTGCTACAGACGTATGATGAAGATATCATGGGCAGACAAAGTTAAGAACAAAGAGGTACTAGAAATGGTAGGCAAAGAAAGAAATATGTGCAAAACAGTAACAAATAGGAGAGATAGGACGATAGACCACATACTAAGACATCAGGCACTAGTGCGGAATATATTAGAAGCAAAGATAAGAAAAAAGAGAAGTAGAGGTAGACCTATGTTAGATTACTGCACACAGATAGTGAAAGATGTAGGCTGGGAGAATTTCAGGGAAATGTGTAGTCTAGCTCAGAATAGAAATCAATGGAGGTACGCTTCCAACCAGTCGCAAGATGGAAAAAAAACTAAATGACAAAAATAATAACTGTACTTAAACATAGTGATTATTATAAACAATTACAGATATTGGTTTTGCAATACTCTCAGGTAATGTTAATTGTGCGAAAGAATTTACTGAAAAACTATTAATACGGTAAATGTCTAAGTGTTGGGAGATCCTTGGCAGCCACAGGCTACTTAACCACCTTCACATACCACTGAATATCGGTGAAATAGGGCATATAATTAGATAACAATGGAAGGGAATCGAGCTGTGTATAGGTTGTTGTGAGAACTGCAGGGATCTGTGTAGGCTAGCTTAGAACATAAACAAGCTGAGGTACAAGTCCAACCAGTTTCAAGACGTAAAACTCAATGACAAAAAAATAACTGCTCTTAAATCTGATGATTATTATAAAAAACTACAGGTGTTGGTTGTGAAATATTTTCAGCTAATATTGATTGTGCGAAAGGATAAATAGCAAAAGCTATTAATTCGAAAAAGGTTCAAGTGCTAGAGGAACTTGGCAGCCAAAGGCTGTTTACCCCTTCACATACAACTGAATATTGGGGAAATAGGGTATATAACTGTAAAACAATAGAAGGTGACCGAACTGCATCAAACAAGAAAGAACAGCAGTTATAGCCACAAGAAGATAACTGTTCAAAGCATGTATGGAACACAGCACAGTACGTCTTTGAAATAGGGGCAAAAGGAAAAGCAGACAGAAAGAGATAGAAACCTTTTGGAATGTTGTGCTTCAGATATATGAGGATGGTAACATTGACATACAAAGTTAATAACAAATAGGTTGTAGAAATAGTAGAGGAATAAAGATATCGGTGGAAAACGAAAAAAATAAAAGAAATAGAAGGACAGGATACGTTCTAAGCCATTTCTGGGGAATAGTACAGGATATATTACAAGCAGAGATAGGCAAAGAGAGGTAGAGGTAGACCGAGATCAGACTTTCGCACACAGATAGTGATAGAGGCAGACTGTGCAAATTTTAGAGTAATGTGTAGGTTGGTTCAAACTAGGAAACAATGAGGGTACGCGTCCAACCAGTTCTACGACTGACCTAATGATGATGAACTAGATTAATTTATTTAAATTTGTTGACGCAATAAAAATATCTTTTCTTTAATAACTTGTACGTTTACTGTGAACATCCCATATATTATTTTTGTTAATAAAAAACACGCGGTCTAATTACTTTCAACTCAAATCCCTTTGGCGTTAAAAACGAAAATTAATTCAATAAATTAAAATAACCCTTTCACGTGTTAATTCATTTATCTATTTGTATAAATTCGATTCCTATTGTTACATCCTAAAACCTAATGAATAATAAATACTCCTTCCAAAAATTCCTCAACGTAAAGTTTATGCTAAAATTAAACAGGCGATAACTAGTTCTAGGTAACTGATAATTGATTTTTATGTGTTTTCCATTGAAAGCTTCGTCGAATTAAAGCCGCGTATTATCCCAATAAACAAGAGACCTCCAAGAGGCCCAAAATCTAACTCCTGGCGCCTGGAAGCACGCAAAATACGGTTTATATAGCTTCGAGTATTTTCAATTATATCGAATATAAAATATGCAATTGTCAGTAACTAAAATAGTGTACGTACTAGGCGCATAGAAGTTGTGCCTGTTTCTATTTGTACTAGTTGCAAGCTCCAAATAATCGGGGATTTCAGATTGCAATATCTGTACACAAATGCTAGAACGTAATAAATTTAAATATTTACCACTAATATTTGGCACTAATTTATAATTTTGAAAAATATATAGTCATTGTTATTATAAAACCACAGTCGTCCTGTACTTTAAATAATATCCAAACGATCCGTGAAATAATTTAATATCCTTGTTGAGTTTAAATATCACATCTAGTTCTCTTATTACTATGTGGCCTCAGTAGCATAATGATTAACAAAAGAGTCTAACACTCACGGGGTCCCCGATTCAAACCCCAGAATTGATCGCTCTTTTTCGTCTACTAAAATTCTGTAACGTAATTTAAATGATATTTACAGAAAGCGTTGAATAATTATATTCAAGACGTCCCAGCATTTTATTGCTTCCTCGCAAAACATGGACGGCATATACTGTCGTCATGGTCAAAGTTGCCGTCATTCTTATTGTTTTTTGTAAAACATGGACGACATATACTGACAACATGGCCGACGTTTCTTGCATTTCTATTGGCTGTCGGAAAGAGAATGATCTATCAGGGTGGACCCTAAAGGTAAAGTGGTGGGAGAAGGTAATGAGAGTTTTTTTCAGTGCGCTTATGAGAAAAAGAGGAGCTTATTTACATAGACTCATATGAGAATAAAATGGTGCGAGGAGGTAACTGTGTGTCAGAAGCCTCATATATACTTGTTTTTTCATATCACTTCTATGAAATCGGAATTTACAAATTTTAATGCTTATATGTATATGTTTATATATGCGCATGCGTGCGTGCGCGCGCGCGTGTGTGTGTTTGTGTATCTGCTTGTCTGTGTATGTGTATTATTGATGGAGGTGGTTGGTGGTGTTGATGTTGTCGCAGAACCGCTAAGAAACACCTGCTGATACGGAGGGAGCAGTAATTGATAGAGAGGATATTGCGCTATACAGCTGTCAGTTATATAACTTTCAAGCATGTATAGTTCGTCAGTAATAGCATCAGTATCGTCATTTGATAGCCACATCCCGTTTCTTAAGAAACGACATTACATTCTAGTTATATTAGGGGAGACTAGCCTAATTTGAACCAGTTTTACAAATTTCACCATAACTTCAAAGATAATACACTCTAAGTGGGAAATATAAGGTCAATATACAAACAAATCTACAAGCATATACAAAAAGAAACGGATAAAAATGAAAACATTTAATTAAAAAAACTAAAAACAAGTTTTTTGAAAAGTGGTTTAAATTTGGCTACCTGATGGTTAAATTGAACCATTGGTATCCATAATTTGAACCAATTATACTAAGTTGTACACATGTCGCAAATCAAAATTTCGTCTTCTTCAATTCCAGCACACTTATCGTGTGTCCATTCTGCACACACTTGACATCTACTCCACACTTCCTCTGCTACGGAGGTAGAATAAAAATCATGACAATACAAACACAGGGCATCTTCATCTTTTTCATTTGATTCCAATGTTTTTGAGTTTTTGTTTTTTTTTTGTAATTTATGTTTTACTTTTTGTTGTTTATTTTTACTCTGCGTTTCTCTGTTATTGAATAAATCAGATTTAACATTTTCAATAGCTTCATTAGATCTTATGAGCTTTCTGTGTAGTTTTGCTCTCTCTGACTCTTCCTTGTTTCTTTTTTTTGTTTCTAAAACAGTTTTGTATAGTGTGCTTGTCAGTTCTACAGCCGATGATGAAGTTTGTTTCCTTTGTCCACTGATTTGGGAATTTTTGGGAAGGGTACATATCTCTTCCAAACTGTTGTTGAACGTATTTGGACTGATTTTTGATAATGCGCTTGATGAAGGTAGACAAATCTGACTATTTAAATTTGGTGATGTTTTTTCTGCAGGAATTTGATGTATTTCCAGATTGCCTACTTCTATTTGTTGATCAACTGCAAGCGATGGTGCAAAACTTTCATCAGGAAAACGATTCCTATTGACAGGCCAAATACCAGGTGTTTTGAAAGCATTTTCAGCTGTTCCTACAGTTGCCGCATTTCCATATGCTTCATTAATAAGCTTTGCAATGTCGTAAGCTGAAATTGCCCTTCCAACATGTGCCCTCAACCAGCTATCCTGTGCCTGCACAAAATAACTTTGCAACGGTTTAAAAAATACCACGCCAAGAGGTTGAAGCCTATGTGTTGTATGTGCGGGTAACTGAAGGAAGCGAATGTTATTTTCTCGGGCAAATTCTAATGCAGCCAAGTTATTTCTGTGGGTCGAATGTCCATCTAAAAGTAATAAAACGTCTTTATTAGGACCACTGTTTATGATTTTATGAAAATGTTTAAGCCAAACTAGGAAAAGGTCAGAATTTATATAGCCTGAATCAGAAATCTTGCTAATACTTCCACTAGGAGCTCCTCTTGCTAATTCAATGATAAATCTTTTTCTTTTGAAAATTAGCATGGGCGGAATATAAAGACCAGCAGCATTGGCACAGCACACAACGGTTGTGTTAATACCTCGTTCACCACTAGCAATTCCACCCACTTGCCGTTTTCTTTTTTTTGGCAATAATTTTCTGCATTCTTTTTTGCACTGTGGAATACCCACACTCATCTACATTATATATTGTATTCGCATCAATTTTATATTTATCCACCAATTTTTCCAAAATATCATAGAACTCTGTTGCGCTTTCTCGGTTAAACCCTCTTGCACGAGCAAGCGAAGTAGATTCGGGTTGTCTCAGCGAGAGCTCCTTATGGCGTCCCATAAATCCATAAAACCATTTCTTTCCAGCCATGCATTTTATTTTATTGAATAGATTAGGGAGTTTGTGTTTATCTGCGAGTTGATATGCAATTCTTCGGATATCTTTGATTGTTAAACCAAAGAAGACTTCTTCGAACTTCAGAGTATGGTTGACTAACAAAGCTTCCATTTCAGCATTAAAAGTAGGTTTAGTACCGATTTTTTTAATGCAGTTATTTGCGATTTTGTTTTGTCTCCGAACATGTCTTAGAAGGGTTGATTTGTTGATGTTAAATATTCGTTGGCATTCGTTTAAACCAACCCCATCTTTATAAGCCTTAATAGCAAACTCCATATCCTTTTCAGACCATTTACAATAATTTCCTCTTCTCTTTGATGGCATTATTCTGAAAAACATATGCATAAATAAATTTTTCATGGAAAATCATTTAAGATGTTATTGAATAAGCAATTTTTGGTAAATTACGATGGTAAATTGAATAGATCGAGCAGGTTTCCTAAAATGAACCGGTTCAATTTTTGAATCCCACACCAGGTTCATCTTAGGGAACAACAAGAATTTATCTTTTACATAATATAAAATTTGTATTTAAAAGTGTTTTTAGTTGAAATTTGGAAGACACATCAAAAATAGTGTAACAAATATGATAGTAATAGAATACATTACTCATCTCAACCATTTTTTTTTAATATTTTAGTTTTTACCCTAAAGATATTACAAAAATTACGAGCAAAACAAGTTTTATGCTGTACGTGATTAACGGAACATACGAATGTCGATCCAATAGAAGAACTATAAGTTTGTAACACGGCCTTAAGATTTGAACACTAGTTGGCGCATGCTGTTTCAGAATAAGAAATTATTGAGATTGTTCAGTTTAGGTAGTGGTTCAAATTAGGCTACTCTCCCCTAATGTTGGTTATTGACGTACAAGTATCTAAATAAAATACCTCAAAGAAATATGAACGCCAAGCTATATTCTTTAGATAAATGTTTCCGCTAAAACGTAGTCAAAAAACATTATGTTCATGATAATGGTTAATACCTAAAATTATGTGCTTCAAAACGTTTCAATACAAACCATTAGTAAATGCATAAATTAAATGGAGCGATTTCAAAATATGTTGAATTTAATTCAAGTACTAAAATACGAATTGCCGTTGTTGCGATATAAAAGCCCAATAACACGTTTATGGTTAAATTCTTCTACAGTCCCTACACATACAACCAGAGAAATTTGGTTCACGTACTGCACTATAAAACACGCCTTTGTTATATACTTATATCCCAACAAAAGTATAAACTCGCTGAAAGCGTTTAGATAGAAAAATATTACGTTTATCTGGTAGATTTATCAACTTTTTACGGATTATTTAGCTTCCTTGAATCGTTTTGTGCAAGTTTTATTTCACAAAGTATTGTATTGTATCAATTTTAGTTCTTAGAAATTTAATCGAATAAACTGAAACTTGAAGAATTCCTGAGTTGGAATGACCGTCACGGTCCCAAGGACAATCACTAAACGGTTATTCAAAGCGTGTAAGTTGTACTTATTTCATCCACTGTTGAACTTTTTATTCTATTCCTGATTACAATAAAATTGCAGTCATTAAAGAATGTTATGTGCTCATGCACAGGACGCCAGTTGAAAACTAAATTCACGTGTCATAGCTTTTATTTTAGTAATTTCACTTAATAGTGTTAGTATTTGGATGGCAGAACTGGCTAATTCGAATAGTAAATATGTCTCGGTGCACCATAGTTCAGGTACGAAGTCTTCTAACTAACATCCTGTAACAATGGCGTCAACAAGTTTCGAATTGAAAGGGCGAGAGACATTAAACCAACAATGAATTGCTTGGCAGATACAAGGGTAAACTTAAAGATTCAATATAAATCAAACAAAAAGGGTGATCGTATCATGATCTCCTAAAGGCTAGAAGATTCGGGAATATTGTTACCTTTATGCTGAACGGACTAGGAAGAAAAGAACAAAATCGGTATTAGGAGGCTCGCCCGAGGTACGGTAACCAGGAGAGAAGGAAAAGAAAGAAAAAGAATGCCACACTAACACAGTCGGAGATTGTGGAAAGGAAAGGGAGCATCTAAAGAGCGAAACAAAAGAACACATAACCCAAGTTACCCTGAACAAAATTATTATTAAATATGCAACACTTACACGCGAACAGATCACTAGTTTGTCCAATACAATAAAAAAACACTCAATTAATAATACAGACAAATAGACACAATAACTATAGGGTTTATTACAGCATTTGTATACCTATACATCCTAGAACCCATACCAATAACAAAAAAATTATTACATAAATAATACAAGAATCTTACCTAATTGATTGTTATGTTGGCGATGACGAGCCCGACCCAAGTAGAATCTACTAAAATATAAAACACGAAATACGTATTTACAGTAGTACATATAGATACAATCAATAAACAAGCACCAATAATGATTTAAATATCAGTTGATGGATCAATATCTAGTTTGTATACAATTTCTAACTTAGTTTTCCATCAATTTATATAACGATATCACGCAAAACATACGCTAAATCTTTATCACAGCATTAAAAATCCACAATGGCTTACTCAGCAATCTCGTAATATTATAATACAAGCAAAGATTTACGTACTATAATGAGCAGAGTAGCGTTATCTGCCGACCATGATGACGAAACGACGAAGTGTGTTGTAACGACAATGCGAAATCTCTGTACAAAAGCCAAGCTAGTAGTGGTTCAGAGGAGCTACAACTGCTGGAATTTACAATTCGACCCACTAAGGATACAAACGGCAATCCTAAACTTAAGAATTAGGGTTAAAATTTGGGGCGGAAAATATTAAAATTCTTATTAAAGGAACATCGCCCTATGTAAACCTATCACTCACGCAAAAGGAATGTAGGTTTTTACCATATACATTTTTGTAACTATCCGATTGAGTTGTATTATTTAACACAAGAACCCAGGTAAACCAACACTTTAAGATATAGCGAATTCGTTCAGCGAATGTATCATAACATCGTTTTCTGTAGAATAATCACTGAAAATACATTATGAAATCGCAATAACTTTTTTAAAGATAATACAGCAGCTTTATCTAATGACAATTAATCATTTTTATCCATTACTACTGTTGCATTGCCTTTGCTTGAAAGTAGAATTATAAATGAGTTATCGTTTTTAAAATTGCGAATTGCTTTTATTTCGTTAGTACTTACATTTGGTTTTATTTTGTGATTCTTTTCTATTTTGATTTTGCATCGATGCAGCTAATTATTTCAAAGGTTGGTATTGATTTTGGTGTTACTGCAAAGTTCAGGGCATTTGATAGGATTAGTTTTTCTATGTCATTAATAGTTCTGTTTGATAAATTGATGACGGTGTTTAGCATGGTGTTACTGTTTTTTAACATTTTAGTTTGCGTGTTACTTTTCTCTTAAATAGATTATTAAATTTCTTTATATGAATTTCTCTTTGTCTGGATAATTACGATTCATAGTAGGTTTTTGCAGTAACGAGAATTTTATTAAAATCAACTTTTGTTACTATTAATCGTATGAAATTTATAATACTCTTAATATCTTGTTTTAACTTATGAATAATGTGTCGGTGGTTTTGTAGTTTTTTTTTCATCATACTACAACTTGCTCTTTCAAGAATCCAAATTTGATTCTGAATCTTTTTGGTATTATTTTGTTGTTTCTGCATTTCATAAGGAACGTCAGCAAATCTTTAGAGTGCGATAGCTATCGTATTCCAAAAATAATAAATAATACCAAAATGATCAGAATCTAATTTGGTCAAACAAGCAATAAACTATGAAGGATTGTTGAAAGAACAATTTACAGTATGATGAGAGAAAGACTACAAAACCACCGACATATTATTTATAAGTTAAAACAAGATATTGAGGGCATTATAAATTTCATACGAATAACGGTAACAAAAAATGATTTTGATAAAATTCTCGTTAGTGCAAAAACCTAATACGAATCGGAATTTTCCAGACAAAAAGAAATTGACATAAAGACATTTAATGATTTATTTATGGAGAAAAGTGACACGCAAACTATAACGTTAAAAAGCAGCAGCACCATGAATTATGTTTTCGAGGGTGAAACTTAAATAAAAAAAAATATTTTTGTTGTTGAATCAATATTACAATTCGCACAACTGTTATTACAACTAAGTTCAGTAATACTAGCTGTGACGTTCAGCAAGAATGTTCGTCTTTTGGACCTTAACAATCGTTTTTATATGTTTTACTACTTAAATGAAAGTATAGAAAGGCAGAAGAATTGTTATATTGGGAATTTACCTTAATTGACTTAATATTAGTTTAATAGTAATTTAATAACAACATAATATGGAAAGGTACAATCTGTTTTTGTTTACTTAACACGGATATCGATAACACTACTCTTCCCTCCTTCAGTTAGAAAATAGTGGTTCTGCTATTTTCCATATTAAAATTATATTTTTCTTAAATCTAGGTTTAGCAATTTTTACATAAATTATAATAGAAATTATACTTAAACTAAGAAGTATTGAGAACGATGTTTTCATCCAGGAAAGTGATATCTTCACATGGTCTTCTAGGTTTATATGTTGCAGATTTTCTGCCATCAATTTTAGATGTTTAATCTTCTCGCTGTCAATTTCTTGTAGTTGAATCGGACGGTGATTTGTTCGCTTTTCATCAAACGTTGTGTTGAATTTGGGTAGTTGGTGTACGAACTCTTCGTGTATAGTATCTACAGAGAAGAACATGTTTCCGTTTATTTTTATTGGACATTTTTTTATTGATATAACACTGGGTCCCTTAATTTCAAAAAGTTCTTCATTGTTGCATTGTGATTGTATGATAATGGTTTTTGCAGGGATTACCAAAATATCTCCAGCATTTATTTGAATTATCGTGGAATCTAAGAATTGAATTCGAGTACTTTGGCATCTATTTTCTCCGGTTTTTATTAGATTTGCGATGCAAGGTTGGCCTTTGTGTAGGTTGTATTGTTGGCAATAGTAAAAGGTTTCTATTTCTGGGCATTTTTCTATATTGGTCCAGTAGTTTTCGTTGTTTATTAACAAGTAAGATTGCTCTGGATTTATGATTAGATTGGAAATTGGTATTGGGTATAATTGGAGGTATTTAAATTGGTCTGATATGACAGGAGTATGAATTTTAAATAGTATCAAGTTATTCTGAATTGTTGCTTGTGTAGAAAATGAATATAAATTTTTTCAAGTGTGGGATTTGCTCATTTTCATATATTTTATTTAGTTTTGAAATGATTCCATTTAATTGATTCGGTTCAATTATAGAACTATGCATGATATTGAGGCGAGCAAATGACATTGCTAGCTCCAAATTATTGACCAAATTTTGTATTGAGTGTAATTGTGTCATTAAACTGTCTATGTTACTCAAAAGTGAAAATGCTTTTTTTAGAGCAATGACTTCAGTTAGTCCTAATGCTAAATTATTTAATTGGTTTTTTAATAGAATCTGATTCTCGTGTAAGGTATTAAAGTTGCGTTTGTAAACTTTTGTCACTTCTTGTAGTAACGTTTTTTATGAATTTAATTCGTTGTGAGTTTTCTTCGTGTCATTTACCAGTACATTAAAGTAAGAATTCATGTCTTGTTCGTCTTCCGAATCTGGTGTGCCGAATAGCCATTTTGATAACTTACCAACGCCGATTATTAATCTCGTTTTATCCTAATATTGTGAGAAAATGTATTTAATTTGGTTGCTGAGATTGATGTCAGAGATAACGCATTTGAAATTGTATTTTTGAGTAAGGTTGAAAATTGATTCTGAGTTTCTTTTTCTGTTACAATATTTTCTAAAGATTTAAGATCTGTTTTAATTCTTTTCAGTGATTTTTCGGGGAACGTTAAATTTACATGATACATGAATGTGTGTTTGGAAATAATGATTTTACTCTGCCCTATTTGTACAGGAAGGATGTGGTTCTTTTTTTCTTCTATCCTCATTGGTTTTATCTCTTCTACATTAAGGCATATGAACAGGATGAGTATGTTCATTTTGTTCTAAAACAATACGTTGGGGTTTGAATAGATTATTGTGATATGTTTTGCCTTTCGATGAAATTTTATTGTCGATTAAAATAGGATTTTCCGTCTTTTGATATGGGTTTATGGTTTTTCTTTGTAAAGCGTCCTTTTTTCTAATATTATATAATTTTTGCGTGGTGTCTATATTCATTGTGGGTTGTCGGTCTTTATTTCATTTGTCCAGATTCGTTTGTTGGTTGTTGTGGGTCGGTTCCGTGGCGTAGTGGTATGTGTGTGACTACTACGCCCAAGGTCCCGGATTCGAATCCCGACACGGTCTGCTTGAAAAATGTTAGGCGAGCATTTTTCACAAAAATACACCCTCGTTCGGATAAGAGGTAAAATGGAGGTCCCGTGTGTGTGTTGTCACGCACGTTAAAGATCCCTACCTTGTTTGGAACAGCAGCGGTTCGGCAAAATTCCAAATTTTCCAGGTAAAAAAAACTCACTTCCTGGCCAATGTAGTACCTTCGGGTGGAGCATTGGAAAAAAATCAAATGTTGGTTGTTGTGGAGGTGTTTTGATATTACTTCATTTATGACCTTTAAATTTTCTACGTGATCTTGTAGATATTGGTTTAATTTAGTTTTCTCGTAAATTTCGAATGGGTTTCTATAATCTAACCTTCCTCTGGTTATTTGAAAGGGTGCGTATTCTGTAGAGCTATGGATAGAATTGTTATAGGATAGTAATGCGTAATTCATCAGTATCTGGATATTTTCGTGAGGTTTGGTACTTTTCAATGTGAGGATTGTTTCTGCTAGAGTGGAATGAAATTTTTCCATTGGGCTGTTACTACTGGGGTTATATGGTGTAGTATAATGAATTTCTATATTATGTGCTTGATATAGTCCTTGAATTACCTCGTTTTTCATTTCGCTCCCATTGTCTGCGGTTATTTTTCTGGGTAGTCCGAAGTGGTTGAAGTATTGTATTAGTCTGTTTGCTGTTTCTACTGATGTTAATGCTTTTATTGCATTAGCTTGAACAAATTTTGAAAAAACTATCGATTATTGTTACAAAATATTGTTCATGCGTTTTGTATGTATCGGCGTAAAGATGGTCTAATGATTCGCTTCCGATAGAGGTTGGTTTGAACACTAATTTATTGGGGTGTTTTTCGTACTTTGTTTCTTGGCATATTTTGGATGAGTTTACGTAATTTCTAACGTCTTGATCAAGTTTAGGCCAATAATATATTTTTGATGGCTTTTAAATTTTCTTGTATTCCGCGGTGCGTCGTTTTTGTCTCGTGGTATCTTTTGAGTGTTTCTTTTTGTCTTTCCGTGTCTACTATGTCTGTAAGTATTGTGTTAGATATAAAAAGTGTAAAGGAATCGTTTTTTAAAACAGTTTTTTTTTCAATATCCTAATAAATTTTAGTTCAATTTCTTTATTTGAGAAATTAAAACAATAGGTTTGTTTGGGGATCATATTTTGTTTAATAAACGTAATTATTTTTTCTTCGTCTCCATTATTAGGTATCAAAACTTTTATGCGATTTTTGTCAAAAATTTTCAGTCTTTTTTAGAGTATATACGTTTTTGTTAGAGAGGATAATTATAATTTAATTTTTGAATATGTTTAACGCTTTTTCTGTATACGGTATTTGTAATGTTAGATTTTCGTGTTCAATATGTATGGTATTGTCGTCTGATTCGGGTAATATAAATTTGGAAAACTTTCCTTCGAAGGAATTGGGGTTTTGATTCTGTCTATTGATTTCTTGGTCTAGTTCTTCTAATAATTGTCCTACATTTTGTTCACTTTCGTCATTAAGATCTGGGGGATTTGCACATATAGATAGATCATCGTCCGTTTCGGTTGTTATGGGATTAATTTCAACTTGTGAAAGTGCATCCGCATTTGTATTTAGTTTGCCTTTTTTATAAATCAAATCGTATTCATACTCTTCCAATTTGAGTCTTCAACGAGCTAGTTTGCAGTTGGGTTCTTTGAGTGAAAATAGTCATTGTAGTGGTTTATGGTCGCTTATTATATTGAATTTTGTTTCGAATAAGTATGGTCGAAAATATTTTACTGTCCATACTAAAGCTAGGAAGTTTTTTTTCGATCGTACTGTAGTTACATTCTGCTGGGTTTAAAGTTCTTGATCCATAGGCTGCCGGTAGATCGGATCCTATGGGGCCTTGTGACAATATAGCTCCTATGGCAAAATTTGAAGCTTCTGTTGTCAAATTGAATTTTTTCTGAAAGTTAGGGTGTTGAAGTATCGGTTCGTTAAGTAGTACTTTTTTACATGTGTTAAATGACTCTAAAAATTCCTCGTTATTTTGTATTTTAATATTTTTTTTCAAACACTGAGTTAACGGTTTTGTTAGTTTTGCAAAGTCTTTTATGAATTTTCTATAGTATCCAATTAGTCCCAAGAAAGATTCTATCTGTTTTGCTGTTTGGGGTATCGGAATTTTTTTTTGTAGCTGCAGCCTTTTTTTGATTCGGTTTGATGCCTTCTGGCGTTATTACATGACCTAAGAATTCTACTTGCTTGCATAAGAAATCTGATTTGTCTAATTGAATTTTTAGTCCGGCTTCTTTAAATTTATCAAATACTTGTTTTAGATTACTCATGTGCTCTTGTAATGAAGTGGAATAAATAATTATATCATGCATGTAAACTAGGCAAATCTTGTTTACAAGGTCTCTGAGGATGTTGTCCATGACTCTTTGGAATGTGGCTGGTGGGTCCTTTAGTCCGAAAGGTAGTCTGAGATACTCGTAATGTCCGTTTTCTACGTTAAAAGCTGTTTTAGGTATTGAATCGGGATGTAATTGAATTTGGAAAAATCCTTGACTTAAGTCGACTGTGGAAAAATATTGAACTCTTCTTAGGCGATCTAGGATGTCTGTAATATTAGGCATAGGGTAACGGTCATCAATGATTTTTTCGTTTAGTTTTCCGTAGTCTGTGACTATACGCCATTTTTGTTTTCCGCTGTGATCCATTTTTTCGGAACGATCCCAATTGGTGCGCTCCACGGGGATTGTGAGTGTTTTATTATGCCATCGTCAAGCATCATCGCTATTTGTTCTTGTACTTCCGCTTTATGTATATGTGAATATCTATACGATTTTGTGTGGATTGGTATTTCATCCGTGGTTTTAATTTCGTGTTTTATTTTATTTGTAAAACTCAGTTTCTTCTTTGGGTCCTACATTATGTCTATATAGTTAATTAATAGGTTTTTTAAAACTTCTTTTTCTTCTTAATTTAGGTGGTCCGTTCTAATCTTTGAGAAATCAAATTCGGAGTTGCTTGATTCGTGTGTAGAAATGATTGAATCTGTGTTATAACATTCGAAAGCAATTGGTGAATATTTAGTGTAATGTTGATTCAGAAAGTTAAGGTCAACTTCTAATATTTCTGTTTCTTCGGATTGGTTAATAAGTTCTAAAGTGGTCGTACCGTTTTTTATTGTTAAAAGTCCGGCTGGAATTGTGATATGCCCGATAGTTAGTTCCGGGATAATTATTTGATCATTAGGTAGGTTTACTTTTACTTGCTTAATCGTTCTTGTTGACGGTGGTATTTCTATTTTTGGGTTGTAAAGTCCTCTCTAAATTTCGAGGGAATTTGGAATTGGTTAGTACACAATATCTTATCTTTTAAGTTAATGTTAATGCTTAATCTCCCTAAGTCACGAATTCCTATTATACCGTCAAAATAATCATGAAAATTATATAGAACGAATTCTAGTTTTCGTCGCAAAGGGTTGAATTCAGCGAATATTGGGATGTGTGCTTTAAATTCAGCTTTGTTTTTTCCTGTGGTGTAATTAGTGGTGTGTTGGATTTAAATATTGCTTGTGGAAAAAGGTTTTTGCGAAATACGGTCTGATCATTGAAGGATGACAACCTGTATCAATTAATAGTTTCATGGGTGGTTTGTGTATTTGAATGTAAGGTAATGAGTTTAAAATTATGTTGTTTAAATCAATTATGTTCCGTTTGTTAACAGGCCTGTTTCTGGAAAATCTTCGTTAAATTGCTCGTTAGGGGCAATGTTTATGTGATTTGTTATATAAGTAGTTACTTCCTCATTATAGTTATTATTATGTCCGTAATCATCATTGTTATTATTTGGTTGGAATTCTTCAGTGAATTCTAACTTGTATGGAAATATTTCAACATTTGTGACTTCCTCATTTAAAGGTCTAGTGTAAGGTTAAAATGGTCTTTGAACTTGGTTATTGTTTGTTAGTCTTGAACTCATCGACATCGGTTCCGGTGTGCCCTGGGCTTTATTTGAATGCTTTGGTGCGAATAAGTTAATTGGTTTCCTGAATACTTGTCCGTTCGTTGGGAATTTTTGAAACATTTGTCTAGTTTGTAAGTATATAGCTTGACTCGGAAATGGAGTTTTATTATTTTTAGGATAACTATTGTTGTAAAAATAAGGATTATGCGTTCTTTGTGAGGTTTGTTCAAAACGGTTGCAATTTTACACTCGCTGGTATTGCGGTTTACTTTGTGAATTTTGAAATGGTTTATTATTGTTATCGTATTTCTGATTTTTGTTGGTTTGGTTATTATGTTGTGGTTGGTGTCTGCAATTGATTTGCTGTTCCATTGAGATGTGGTTAACAACTAACGATGTTGCTTCGTCTATTGTGTTGAGTTTTTGTAGCATTAGAAGGGTTCTTAATTCCGTGTGCGTGTTTGATTTTAGAACTGTAACAGCTTTGCGTCGTTTTGAAAAATTAACGCGGCTTTAATGCCTTCAGATAACGTTGAGTCAGAGTTTATTTTTAAGTTTAGTCGCATTTTTATTAATTTTAGTTTGTCTAAAAAGTCTATAATGTTTTCCCTTTTTTGCTTTGTCAAATATATAAATTGCTGTTGTAAAACGTGTCTGTCTAGTCTGTCACCGAATTTTTGTTTTAGTACATCTTTAATTTCGGGCCACGTCGTTAAGTCTGGTCGATATAAAATAAAATCGCCAGCTTCGTCGACTATTTTAACGCATATTCAGGCAAAACAAATTCGCTTAAACTATTGTCCGTAGTTCTTCCGTATCTATTATGAAATCTATCTACAGAGTTAATGAAAAATTCGAGATGTTCGCTGCGTCCCGAAAAAGGTCGAATTGTGCTTGCAATTTCCTTTGCCGCTTGGACTGATGCCATATCGAATATGTTTATTTGTTCAAAGTTTTTAATTAAAGATTCAATTATTATGTGACTTGACATAAAATATTCAGATATTTATAAAATGTTTAAGTTACTTACTTGATTTTATTTATAATTCATAAAAAGGATAGGAAAAGAAAGGAACCCAACACTTACTTGTTTTCAGCGTTTTCAGAGTTTCTACCTCCTTGTTTGTATTTGGTTCCCTTCCAAAGTTAATGGTTGAAACCAACGGTTCTCAGGTGCGTTTCTTCCTTGCAACTAGTGCCCTTTGTATCCTACCAGTGACTGCGCCAATTACGTTTTCGAGTGTGAAAACTTAAATAAAAAAAAATATTTTTATTGTTGAATCAATATTACAATTCGCACAACTGTTATTACAACTAAGTTCAGTAATACTAGCTATGACGTTCAGTAAGAATGTTCGTCTTTTGGACGTTAACTATCGTTTTTATATGTTTTACTACTTAAATGAAAGTATAGAAAGGCAGAAGAATTGTTACATTGGGAATTTACCCTTAATTGACCTAATATTAGCTTAATAGTAATTTAGTAACAACATAATATGGAAAGGTACAATCTAAAATGGTTATATCCTGTTTTTGTTTACTTAAGACGGATATCGATAACATTACTCATGCTAAACACCGTCATAAATTTATCAAACAGAAGTATTAATGACACAGAAAAACTAATTCTATCAAAAGGCCTGAACCTTGTCGTAACACTAAAATCAATACCAACATTTAAAATATTCAGCTGTAATGAGAAAATAACGAACCAACTCGAAGAAGATCGGGCAAACGAATTTAGAGTAAGATACAAAATTGAAATGAAGGAATCACTAAATAAAACCAAATGTAAGTAGTAACGAAATAAAAGCAATTCGCAATCTAAAAATAATAATTCTATTACAATTCTACCTGCTGACAAAGGCAATGCAACGTAGTAATGGATAAAAACCATAATAACGCAAAAGTCAACGAACTGTTAAACACTGAGAATTACACTAGTTTAGAAACAGACCCAACAAAATCAATTGAAAATAAAATATACAAAACTATATAAACTCTATATAAATTCTTAAAGGATTCATTCCTTTGAGACCTATCGTAATCTCTATAGAATCACCATGCCAAAATTTAGAAAATTTTTCCTAAAAATTATAAATCCATTAGCAGGCAAAACGAATTCTTTCATAAAAACAACCAATAATTTTTAAAGAAATTATCAAACATTAAAATTGAAAATACCCACACACAATGGTAAGTTTAGATGCAGTCGATTTCTTCACAAATGTCCCTAAAAACAAAACGTTTAATATTACAAAAAACAAACTACAAAAAGATGACAACCTTAAAGAAAACAAAACTAAGTATATCATCGACTATGGAATTACTTGGTGTATGTGTCAATACCACATATTTTTAAATAAATGACCAATTCTACAAACAGACCTTCAGAATGGCGATGAGAAGTATTCTATCGCCAATCTTTAGAATATATTCATGGAAGAATTTGAAAAAGATGTAATATTCACACAAAAATTGAAACCACTAATCTAGTGGAGATACGTAGATGATGTCATTTGCTATTTGGTCTCATAATACAGAACTAATTAAAAACTTTGTAGATTCAATATACAAAATAGAAGCAACTATTAAATTTACTTATGAATAAGAGCAACATGGAAACTTCCATTTTTACATATTCTAGTTAGCAAAAATGATATAACAATTAATACATCGGTATACAGAGCACCAACACCCACAAACACATACTTAAACTTTGATTCAAACCACCTACAGTGTGTCAAACGAGCAATTAAGAACACTATGTACGGTGGAGCAAAATTAATACCATGAAACGAAGAAATTTTAAAGAAAGAGAAAGACCCAATCAAATGTACACTAATAAAAAACAAGTATCCTAAAAGAATAGTAGAGAAAGAAATGAATAAAGTCCCAAAAAATATAAAAGAAGAAAACAGAAACAACCATACGCATTTAAAAATGCTCTCAATATCATACATAAAATGATTCTCCGAAAAAATCCAAAGAATAGGAAACAAATTCAAAATCAAAACAGTATTTAGAACCAACAAAACACTGTGAATACAATTGACAAAAACAAAACCCAAAAAAGCAATACAAAATTCTAAAAACTGCATCTACACAATACCGCGCGAATGTAAGCAGTTTTATATAGGGGAAAGTTCCAGACATTTGAAGTTCGATTAGAAGAACATAAATCATACAAAAAAAAATAGAAAATTTGAGAAATTCACGATTTACAGACATGCATGGGACTTCAGCTATAAAATAAAATGGGAGGATGCAAAAATTATTAACAAAGAAAAAAAACATCAAAAACGCTAAATCAAAGAAGCTGCTTATATAACCCTACATAAAAATAACTGCGTAGCAAACAAATCCCTGACTTTCAGTAAACAATGGAATCCATTACTAAAAGAAATAACAAATGAAAATCAAAAGCCCCTAGTATCTAGGTAGTATTGCAAGTTTTTCCTGGGTTTTCTTTGCGATATTAACTTGAAATACAGCCTACATACATAATTTCTATTAATACATACAATAACTAATTACATAACAATAAGTATATTAACAACCCCCGCATTAGTATCTGACAAGTGTAAACCCGTCATAGGGTTGCCTCAGATCTATATATAGTCTTTGTTGAACAGTATTAGTAGAGGATAATTGAGAGTTCCACTGCCTCATTTCCACCAGCATCCTCATTTCCACACACATCTGGACCAAATTTACATGTAAATTTCCATGAGGTGGAAATGAGGAGATAATTCTCCTTCTTGCTCCTTCTTTGCTCTCCTCCTTGCTCGGACACACCCACATCAACCATATTGACTACGTCACACCCGCATTCTTTCCACCCGCGAGATAAATCTTTCTCCACATTTCCACCCACGAGATAAATCTATATCGTTTGGTATCAATTAATATTAGATTTTTCTCAGCTACCTGAATTTCTAGGAATTTTTTAGATAGGATATCCCCTCTCCCCCCAGGAAGCTACCACAATTTTAAGATTTTTTTTACCGCTAACATTCTAAATCAAATAGCTTTTCTTCGACTAGCCATTTCCACCTACGAGATTTTTTTTACCGCTAACATTCTGAAACAAATAGCTTTTTTTCGACTAGCCATTTCCACCTACGAGTTATATGCACATTGTTTGGTATCAATTAATATTAGATTTTTCTTAGCTACCCAAATCTCTTCAATTTTTTTTAGATAGCACCATTCCACAAGGAGCTACCCTCATTTTAAGATTTTTTACCAGCAGATGCTGATCGTCCTTATAAATTTTTTAGCCATGCGATACATCAAATTAGTCTAGAATTTTACGTACAATCCGAATCTGTAAACAGATTTAAAATAAAACTACCCCTTACCGTTTTTACACACATACCTTCTAGCGAGAATACCGCCACCGTACCCACTATTCGCTTTTAATGTCATATCATACTTTCTACCTTGTTTAGATCATCTTTTGCGATAAATATATCTTGTTTGGTATCAATTAATATTAGATTTTCTCAGCTACCCGAATCTCTAGAAATTTTTATAGATTGCATCATCCCCCCAGGAAGCTACCCTTATTTTAAGATTTTTTACCAGCAGCGATTTCTAACTGTCCTTATAAATTGTTTAGCCATGCAATACATTAAATTGGTCTAGAATATTACGCAGAATCCGAATCTGTAAATAGATTTAAAATCGAAACACCCCTTACCGTTTTACACACATACCCTCTAAATTATAACTTTACTGCAGCTCATACCTAAAAGAAAATCTAAAAACCATTATTAAAACTTTTTATTACAGATAATGTTACTAATACAGTTTAAATTTTGTAAACCACATTTCTAAATACATATTCACAATTTTTATTCTTAACCTTAAACTCCTCACATCGGCTTATACTTACAAATATATATTTCTAAATAGAGGACCTTTTTTAAAGACCAACCGGGCCCGCGTGTGTCAAATTCGTCTGATTTTGTTCTCATGGTTTCGCTTAAGACCTCGTACATATTTTCCAGATTACTAGAAAACGTTATAACCATATTTTTTGTGTGAACGGGTTTCACATCTGTAGTCTCTTACCCTAATTTTGTGTAGACGCTGTAGAGTTCGTAATTAACTTTTATTGCTGTATGTTGTGTTCTTTTTTCATTAAGTAATCGAATAAACCGCTCTATCTGCTTCCAAAGAACTCGGATACTCCATCGTCAACACTGGCGTTCTTTATGCGATAGCTAACCATACGGTTGTTAAACGCTGTGCTAACCATTTCTACGCCATCGTCGCTAGTAGTGGTAACTGTTGCATTTTTATGTCTGTTGCTCCTCAAGTGTACGGCATAGGTAGTCTTTTCCATTTTGAAATCGCATACTTTACACATAATTCACGATGTTACACCAGGACATTTGTTCTGATGCCGTTTGAGAGCATTTTTACAGGTACAGGAAACACCACAAGAATTGCATTTAAAAATATTTTCGGATGACATTTTTCTTCGACCAGCTTCCATGGATAGCGCCATGGTTTATATACATTTTTGAAACAATCAAAGATTGCCGAAGGCACTCGAAGAGTGCACAAGCGCGGTCACTAAACCAATTAGCATTAATACCAAGTATTCCGTACTTTCGTAGGTTGTTCATTTCCTAGAACCAAATCTTCCGCATAGCAGTCGGTAACACGTAATTATTTCCAGAACCGGTAAGTACTCGATACCACCCAAATAGAGAATTAGATGTCTGTTAACTTCCGATTCCCCCGTAAAAGGTAGAAAAAACTCGGTCAATCATCCATCTAACTTATACTTTGACCCGCTCCCGTTCTGATAATTTCCAAATATTTTTCAAACGACAATGGTCTCAGAATTTTAAACCTCCGAGGGATCTATAAGTCGTGATCAATTACACGTTCGAGCTACCAGTAAACTAACATATTTTATAGTAACAGTGCACTACTGCTGTTCTTGTAGTTGCTTGAAAAAGTCAGTCGCCTTTTTACTGCTAGGACCTTTGCAAAGCATCATGTTATAAGTACAGCACATCGCGCACTTTTTTGTCTGATAATTAAATTTTGCTTATGTAGGCTTTTACACTTTCGCATATTTATACATCTAATACGATCGATTAACCACTTTCGATTATTCTAACGGAAACCGCCATACATTCCGCCGCACCGTTCTTTCTGAATCCAACGATTCGATGGGCTTCCACACACTAACACCTAACGTATCTTTCCTACTATTTGTTAAACAAAAACTACCGGCATTGCCATGTCCGTATGTAGACGTAAGCAGATGTTTGTGGATGTGTACGAGAATATGTAACCATATACATTAATCAGTCTAAGCTAATTTATTTAGTCCAAGAAAACTACTATTTTTCTAAATCACAATTAATAATCGTCTTTATAGGTTTAACATTTTTACCATTTCGCAATGACTGGTGCTACGTACATGGAAACTTTAATTTCTTATTGGAGAGAATCCTTATTCTCCCACGCACTGTTGCGTAGTTGCATGCCCACCCCTTTTGGAGGTATATGCTCGTTATAGGTTGTAGGATCCTCGGTTTTACTTAACTACACTTCGTGAGACCCCTTTAATTTTTTTAATCGTTTCTTTCTCGCTTACAATACAGTAAGACTTGGTTTTTGTAGCGACGAATGCTAATACTAGACCCCCATTAACTTCGTCTTTGAATTTCCCTACAACCTTTTTGTTGACAAGCGGTATATTGTATTTATTATTCGCGGGGTAGTCACTCTTTTAAGATAACTATATTTTGTTTGGTATCAACTAATATTAGATTTTTTTAGGGAGTCCAAATTTGCAAATAGATTTTAAACAGGACCACCCCTTATAAAGTTACGCCTTTTAAAGACCCAAACCTCTAATTTTTGCCCATCTTTATTTAACTCCATTTTTAGAACCTTTTTTCGCTACCCAAGACATATGCTTTAACCAACCATTTTCCGAGAAATCCAAAACCGATGTGTCCCGCGACCACCAAGTGGAGATAACACGTATACTCTGTCCATTAGGATAGAAGCAGGAAGGATTTGGAAGAAGGGAAGGTGGGAGAAGAAGTTAAAAATTATGGAATCTTAAAACTAATACATACAATAGATTTACAAAATCTATACAAATATAAACAACTATCTTAGATCTATATCTCCATGTCCCCATGTGTAGATTGATATGCTTCCAGAGATGACGTTACGCTTGTCATCTTCGCTCGATAAACTAATTTTATTAATAATCTGCGTGTACAAATCGTGTTTTTTTACTCCGGATACATACACCGGCAAGTACTCCTTACCACCCAAATGAAAAATTAGATGCTTGGTGACTGTTAACTTCCGCTTCCCTGGTGTACGCCCCAGACACATCCCTGTCCATGGTCACCCCTGCCCATGCTCAACCCTGTCCATACGCACTGCCCATGCTCACCCCTGCTCATGCTCAACCCTGTCCATGCGCACTGCCCATGCGCACCCCAGCCCATGTGCACTGCCCATGCGGACCCCTCTCTGTGCGACTGCTATTTCGTGGTGATGTCATAGCCTTTTATAAATAAAAAGCAATGTAATACTATTCTAAAATTTATATTCTGACATTATACACAACAAATTTTAAAAATATTTAATGCTAAGCATGGGGCCATTTAAACTTAATTTTAATACAAAGTTATACACAGAAGACAATCCTTTCTTTATGTTTCTTTGGTGTGGTTTTAATTTTATTTCATTTTATTCGCAGCTTAAAATTTAAATCGACACCCAAGTTCTCTATTTCCTTTTCTGGCCAATAGTTTGATACGTAGAGACCGTCTAGGTTTTCGAATTGCAAAATGTACCAAAGTTTGGCTCTATATATAAAAGTATTTGATTCCACCGACAACCAGATTCATTCCTTCGTGTAATTCTTGCAGCTTATGACAATCTTTTAATCGCAGCTTTCCCACTATATCCTGCATACGTATCTTGTTAGCTTGATCTACTTCTTCTTGTCGGTATTAGAGGGGGTCCTTATTTTCCCACTCACTATTACGTAGTTGCATGTCTACCACTTTTGGGAATATATGGTCGTTATAGGTTGTAGGGCCCTTGGTTTTAAATGATCCGAAAGGTTCTTTACTAGGCAAATATACAATGTTTATCGGAACCCCTTTGCGTGTGGTGTACGCCAAGGTTACAAAACCCGCATTCCTTAGTTCGTCTTTGTTATCTGCCATTTTTATAAATACGTTTTTAGAATAACCTTTTAAAAAGTATACGGATTTAGCACCATCCTTTTCCGCAAGGATGTCCAGATGTGTGTGGTAATGAGGATGCTGGTGGAAATGAGGTAGTGGAACTCTCAATTATTCTCTACTAGTATTCGTATCTGACAAGTGTAAACCCACCTCATGGTCTCCTCAGAACCATATAAAATATTTGTAGAACAACATTGGTATCTGACAAGTGTAAACCCGTCATAGAGTCACCTCAGAACCATGATAAAATCTACCAGAGAGGTAGCCTGAATCATAATGAATTCTCGTCCTCAAGATAAATATAAAAAAGCTCCTTAAGCCTTACGGTAATGTATTCGCACACTTCTTTAATAACCAACTTTTCAACCGTATAAATAGAAACATGTTAAAACATGTTTTCCAATCCTCGAGTTATTGAATTTCTATGAATTTTAACTAATTAAAAATTAATCAGCTGATTTCACGTTAAGCGTATTGGCTACCTCAAAGCCGCTCCCAGGGCACAACACCAATTGAAGACACTCATTTTTCTAAACTTTAAAATTTTTATCTAATGTATTCAAACCAAATATATCAAACATTTTTTCGCGTGTTGGCAGGTGTTAGAACTTTAAAAGAAAAAACTAATTTTGTGTTAATCTACATGCGATATGAAATCAAAATATAAATACATTGCCTCCATACTAGATGTATTTGGATAAGAATAATTTCACATTATTTTCTAAACTAAAGCGATGTGCAAATTTTTAGGAAGTTATAATCATAGATTAGCACGGATTTCGATAATGCCGTTGATTAAGTTTACAAAATGTTAAAATCACCAAGTGTATGAGAGTTTTCCGCAATTGTGAATATAAATGTACTATCACAAGAAACTATTAATAATGGCACTTGCGACAGCTTCAATTGACTTTTTCTAGTATTGCGAAAAACTTCAAAAGATGGATTGCTACAATTAAGCTCGGCATCACTTACTAGGATTACACCTAGCTTCATATACATTTCCAGACTATCCCAATAACATGCTTTGTTAACTGCAGAATTATATTTAAATTATTGAGACCATAAAGATTGACTATTAGGTTGCGTTTTATAGTACACTATTGCTTTTTATTTTAACAACCTATTTTTGCGAATTGTATAAAGCCAACTAGCGTTATTTAGATGTGATAACTAAACGCATTCCGTCATAATTTGATTAATCAAAATGCTTTTTTACAATTGTCATACAAGGAAATAGGTTTAATTATCATGACAGTAGCACAAATACACCAAAGCTACCATAAAAAGCGATCCTTATGACTAAATGCATGTGCAACACAAAGCATAAATCTTATGAGGTTTAATGTGTAATTTTCTATGTATGAATATTTACATGATTATGACGAAGGCAAACAGTCGTCTATACTTATATATTGAAGCGGGCTACTGCTACGGCGTTTCTTTAATTTAAAACAAGTAATAACCAGAGTCTTTATTACTCACTGTTCACAAGTCTAATTAACAGTATATGCCTTATTTATAGATGTTTCAGTCCAATTAACAATCAAGCACTATCACACTAATGAATTTACAAGCACTAATATTTTCTTAAACTAACTTCTTTACCATAGGCCCATTAATAACACTAACACAACTATTATTTATTACACTTCTATCTATTTATGTATACTACAGCTGCATGTACATTAGACACAGCCTATAACATTTATGTATACTCTTGGACTTCGAAAAGCTCAACTACTTCACTTTACACGATATAAATTTATATTCGACATTCTGATATAGACTAACTTTTTACATTCATAAGCGACCTTATATATACCCTGAATTAAAGATATTACTCATCCTCCAGTAATTTCTAAAAGCTTCCCGGTCCATTGAGAATAAACAGTGCTTGCGGCGTTTTTGTGTGTTTGATGGGTTGCCTACTAGTAGCTCGCACCAATATAATAAGAGCACAAACATAAATGTAGCAAGCCTATTAGTCAGTTGAAGTCAAATGCAGTATGAACAAGATTAACACGAGTGCGTGTTCATAGCTACAAGCAAGAATAAATACTAGGTTAATTAAGGCAAATACAATTTGAGTACAAGATTAACATAAGCTCGTGTTAATAAGCACAACTAGAACAAATAGGAAATAGGTGTGGAGTCTATTTCGCAATAAATATACATATACAATCTTAATCTAAGGAAATATTATGGACTAATAAAGGATTATTATTAGCAAAAAGCAGATGCACACACTCCAAAAGTGACTGTTGGCGACGGTGGCAAAGCTAGTACTTCCACAGCTCATATTGGTACGTCTGAACGAGGTAAACTTGCTACCAGATCTGACTGGCTGACAGTATCGTCGAGGTAGAGTTCTGAGTTTTCAGGTGTAATCAAGAAAAGGTGTGGTCAGAATATAATTACTGACCGTGTAAAAGAATACTTAATCAGGAGCCACCTGAATTTTAATTACTGTCTGTGTAATGATCGAGCAATAGTGTGCTGCCAGAATAACAATCATCGATTGTGTTGTATTTGAACAGGATAATAATCACTGGCGGGGTGATGACAGAATTAATGTGTGTTAACCAGGATAACAATCACGGGTTATGTGGAGTGTGATTTAATTAGCGTATGTTTGTACGTCGCATAATACCAGACTCCTGGATATCAATCACAAGATTGGTAGTATATACTGTTCCTTGGATAAAAATCTACAGACTGAATTTCTGGTAAATTCTAATGTTAACTCTACCATCACACGCAGAGCACTGAAGAACTGATAATTTGCAGTTGACTATATCAGAGTACACGTGCTGGAAATAGCACGAACCAAAGAATCTCGAGAAATTCCAACTAAGTTTTGTGCTAATAAAATTTGGATAATCTTCTTCAAAATCAAAAATCGAAAACGCATTTCATTGGTTAAAGACCTGATTAACGTTTTTCAACACAGGAAGGATAGCAACCAGAACAGTATAAATATAATTTCCAATTCTGCAGAAGACATTCTAGTGCTCACCATAGCCTAGGATTCCTCTCCTCTGCAGAGCTCTCCATAGCCTGTAGAACCTTCCAAGCAGCGTTCGCCAAAGCCTGCTAAATCCTAAACGCAGTGCTGATCATAGCCTGCATCCTGTTCGAACGTTACACTGTCCGCCGCCGTACCTGGAGGCTGTCGTAATAATTCATTAGTGTAAATTCGACAAAACTACGTATGGGTAGTAAGCCTCGTTTGCACATCAAGCGACCCGCAAACAAGAGCAGACCGCATCCGAGGCTTCTGTCTCCGCTACCGTCGTCGCTGAAGGCATTCATTCAATACACTTCAAACATATCCCGAGAGGTAGATTATTGTAGTGACAACGACTGCATTTGCCAGGTCTACCTCCGGGACAACACCCCAGTAGAGTTCGACGGAGACGTGCTCTACTAGCGCTGGGGCACCACGTCTACGACGTCTGCCGAAGTGCACCGAAGTGCACCGAAAATCACCGAAGACGTCTGGGCTTTCCAAATCTGCAATTAACCACTATTTGCCACCGTTCAAATTGTTATAGACTTCACGCCTCAAGTCCGAAGCCTTCCAAGGAGTTCCGAAGACAGCCGAAAACTTCTGAACCCTCTATACTTGTAAATATTGTACGTTAGTAGTTTTTAGTTTCAAATGTTTGCTATTCACGTTATTATTGAACTGTACTATTCAATTCCGAAGCCTTCCGAGGGGTTCCGAAGACTTCCGAACCCTCCATACTTGTAAATATTGTAAAGAATAATAGTTTTTAATATCAAAACATAACTCATTGGGACAACACAAAACGTTCCGAAGAGTTCCGAAGACCACCGAAGCCATTTTCACCGTCTTCGAACTATATACACATTCATTATACAAGTGTTCAAATTTATTTTGGAGTTCACACGCAAGCATCAAGCTTCCGAAGAGTTCTGAAGATAACCGAAGACTTCCGAACTACTCCAAGAATCGAAATCAGTCAATTTCACTTTAATTTTATGTATTTTTTTAAACTTATAATGCAACAACCCAGTGGCGCTCAACAAACACAACCAACCGACAAGATTATCACAATAAAGACGCTCGTGAAAGACCTATACCACGTCACCACAGCCACCTCCGAAACACTGATAAACTTTTTTCAACAGAGGAAGGATAGCAACCAGAATTGTATAAATATAAATTTAAATTCTGCAGAAGACATCCTAGTGCTCACCATAGCCTGGGACTTCTCTTCTCTGCAGTGCTCTCCATAGCCTGTAGGACCTTTTTTTTTATTTATTTTTTTTATTTATTTGTTCTAACGTTTTAGTAGTCTGCTACCTGAAATTTAAGCAGACCTGGCTTTCCCACAGAAAATAACCTTCAGTAAGGCGCGTGTGTGTGTGTGTGGGTGTGTGTGTGTGTGCGCGCTTGAGAGAATTTGTTATGTGTGTGTATGTGTGTGTGTCTGTGTGTGTGTGTGTCTGTGTGTGTGTGTTGTGATGTTGATGTCCGTGTTACGTCTCCCCTCTAGAACCAGGACCATCGGCAGCCGGATATCCTAGTCGTCAAGGAAAAACGCTAACGGATTTGCCTTATCAGCCTGGACCATCGGCAGCCGGAAATCCAGATTCGATCGGGATTCGAACCCGGGACCTAGGGCGTAGTAGTCACACACATACCACTACGCCACGGAGCCGCCTCGGACCATCGGCAGCTGGAAATCCAGATGTTGAAAATGCAATGTAAGTGTGTGAATAGGTTGTGTTTGTAAAGTGTGTGTGTGTGTGTGTGTGTGTTTGTGCGCGGGCTTGAGGGCGTGTGTTTTGTGTGTGTATGTATGTATGTGTGTGTGTGTGTGCGTCTGTGTGTAAGAATTGTGTATATGTGTGTTGTGTATGTTAATGTCCGTGTCCGTGTTACGTTTCCCCTCTAGAACCAGGACCATCGGCAGCCGTATATCCTAGTCGTCAAGGAAGAACGCTAACGGATTTGCCTTATCAGCCCGGACCATCTGCAGCCGGAAATCCAGGTGTTGAAAAGGCAATGTAAGTATGTGAATGCTCTTTTGTGTTTGTGCATTGTTTGAGAGGTGTTTCTCTTTTTTATGTGTGTGTGTGTGTGTGCGCGCTTGTGTGTTTGTGTGAAGTGTGTTTGAAATGTTAATTTATGTTTATGTTTGCCCAGGTTACCAAAAGGTTGGATTGAATTGGTATAATTTTGTACATGTTTGCACTTATATTGTTACATAAATAATTGGTTCCTTCAGAGGAAAGGATTTGTTTACTGTATTATTTGCCTCAGGTATGTGTAAGTTTGATTCTTAAAATTTAGCGTTAGTAAAAAGGACCTTTTCAAGCAGCGCTCGCCATAGCCTGCTAAATCCTGAACGCAGTGCTCATCATAGCCTGTGTCCTGTCCGAACGTTTCACTGTCCGCCGCCGTACCTGGAGGCCGTCATAATCATTCATTGGTGTCAATTCAACACAACCACGTTGAAGCAATATTTGAATTCTTCTCCCTTTTTTTTTTTGATGGATAAAGTGAAGCTTTAACTATTCGCGGCTAAGTCTGGGAATTACCCCAAGGGTGAGCAATGAGAAAAGGGTGTGGTGATGGTCTAAACTCTACGATAAACTAACAAAAGGGAAATGGGTTGAGCGCCACTGTATCTGTATGAACGATTACACTAAAGATTCAATACTCCTATGAGAAGATACAGAAACTCACGGGATATAAATGCAATTAAAACTTACAACTTACTAAACTGATGTATCTGGAAATCTCTGGAGCATACTTACAACCTCTCCGATCTCGATGAACCTGGAACAAAATACACAACAAATTCTATACGAGAAAAACACAGTTTGTGCTTTCCGATAAAAATACCTGCTGATAATTATAGGTGGATAATATTGAGATTAACACACCAAAGCTTTTAAATCAGGAATAAATACCTAGAACAAACCACTTGAAGCAAATAGGGCCTTTTAAATTACTTCAGCCTTGTATAATTTCAAAGATTAACAAACTCGTATACTTTAAGAATTTAGTAAATCTAAATATGCATGGAATAAAAACTTGAGTCTAAAAATGAAATTTAATATGGTTTCTCTTTGTTGAATGTTTCTTTAAATGTGATAATAAATTGTACAAATAAAATTAAGTTTCAATACATCTGTTTTTGACATAACAGATCTTTAAATTAATAATCATGTATCAAACAAGTTTTAGTACCAAGCTTTCAGATCTGAGTTCTGGTTTACATGTTTTACAAACATTATTTCTACTAAAACGAATCACATGTGTTTAACTTAAGCAAACAACTTTTCATTTACATCTGGTATTAGAGGCTTATAAAAATTTTAATATGAGTAAATAAATATTTTAAAGGCAAAAAAGTGGACTGAACTATCACATTGTTAACAAGTGACTTTATACAAATTTATAATACTATTACTGTATTAATTTTAACTGTTTTCTTTCACACTGCTCTAAGCATACAAAATTTAACTCGATCAAACGGACTTCGAAATTTATTTATTCGAGCATTTATGAATCTTCACAAATAGAACAAAGAAAGATTTGATACCTGCAGGTTTTGTCGCTTCCAAATCTAATTATTGATTACCAGCACACATGTTCCAAAAATCTGCTTCTCAACTGGTTATTACTAAACATTAATCGCCTCGACAAATGAACTGCTCTCTAATCTTGGATACAATTACAACATAAACCATCATTTCACTCATTTTGTAATGTCATACACGTTAACAAATCTCAAAACAATCATTAAGGAATGGCGTGTTTTAGTGCTTTGCCGGTTTCGCAGGAGCTTGGCACTTCTTCCGCGTCCCAAAGCAAACTCGCCACCTTCTACCATAACTCATACCAGCCGATGTGGAGGCCCCACTTGGGTAAGGCCTGGAGTTTCATGTTGTTTCTTTTTAACAAGCAAAAGAATGCCAACGCGACTACATCTATATGGACAATGGCTGCCCTTTTAGCGACACATCATCAGCGTGTCGTATCCCGTGACCGGTATGCACACGCGCTGTACTGATTGTAACGAATGTATAGGAAATATCCGCCTGAAAGATAGACAACACAACCTACCAAACTCCATATAAATACGTTTCCTGATAGTTATAAAATACCAAATATCTCCGTACAAAACATTTAAGTTCTTTAAGTGAACACGACTTCCCGCTTTCATATAGAATTGTTCCTTTAAGATTTTATAATTTCAAACACAAGGATTAAATACCACAGAATATATTTATGTTGAAGCGGTTCTTATGATCATATTACTATAGAATATATTTACGTTACAACGTATGGGTAATAAGTCGCGTTCTACACATAAAACGGCCCGCAAACAAGAACAGAACGCTCTTCGACGTGCGATCCGTTTCATGAGATCGCATCCGAGGCTCCTGTCTCCGCTACCGCCGTCACCGAAGGCATTCATTCAATTCAGTTTAAACACATCCCGAGAGGTAGATTATTGTAATGACGACTGCATTTGCCAGGTCTACCTCCGGGACATCACCCCAGTAGAGTTTGACGGAGCCGTGCTTTAGTAGGCCTGGGGCACCACGTCCACGACGTCTGCCGAAGTATACCGAAGATCACCGAAGACGTCTGGACCTTCCAAACCTGTAGTTAATCGCTATTCACCACCGTTCAAGTTATTTTTGGACTTCACCAGCCAAGTCGGAAGGCTTCCGAGGAGTTCCGAAGACGACCGAAAACTTCTGAACTTCTAAATATTGCACATTAGTAGTTTTTAATTTCAAATATTTGCTATTCACGTTATTATTGAACTTTACTATTTAATTCTGAAGACCACCGGAGCCGTTTCCACCGCCTTCGAATCATATACACATTCATTATACTAGTGTTCAAGTTTATTTTGGTGTTCAAACGCAAGCATCAAGCTTCCGAAAAGTTCTGAAGATAACCGAAGACTTCCGAACTACTCCAAGAATCGAAATCAGTCAGTTTCACTTTAATTTTATGTATTTTTTTTTTTTTGAAAATAATTATTTTGCTTCTGTTATTAAACAATTAACTAAGCCAAGCCTACTTGCTTTAAGAATCCTCCCACTCAAACGATAACATTCTGAGCTGTTTATATACGTTTTCCCTCTTCTGACTGCAGGCGTGGCTATCATGATCGTGGCAATATGAATTACGCTTGTCTGAGTTTTATGTCCGGTAACATTACCATGCAATCGATTGGAACGCCGGAAGTCGTCTCGTGGAATGTACCTAAATTCCAACTACTTCAAAAACATTACATCACGAAGTGTACTCCTCACTTTGTTAGTGCGAAGAGTATCGTAACACGGGCTTTAATTAAAATAAATTAAAACTGTGTTAAAGCTGTAAGAACTTTCTTTTTTTGATTTGTGTTATTTATTTATTTATTTAATACGTACATAGTAATTGTAAATATACTTCATAACGTAACTAGCTCCTCTACCCATCGACATCGTCACACCAAATATATTACAAAAATCTACTGTTTAACAACAAATTGTAATTTTCGATAACTTGAAGTTAAACCACAATAAATAAATCACTGTACAGTAAAATTATAGACACAAAACCGGCACATAGAATTTTGGCTTATCCAAACTACACTAATATATCAGCCGCTAATGCGTTCTGTTTTGTAAACTTCGCTCTTAGAAACTGAATAGCTATTGTACTAATATACTAAAGAAATTTAATCTGGTTTCCCAAGTGAGAACAACTTGCATTAACGCTCCAATACCACTACCAAATTGAATCTTTATTCACATATACCAAGAACTACTCTAAAGAAGTTGAAACATGGAATTGACATTTTATGAATTCTCAACAGCAAAATTTAATTTATATTTAAATAGAAAATGTAAGCGTTGGACATTTTTAATCTTTGAAGACTAATGGGATAAGCTGCGATTATTACGTGCACCAACTTGTTTGTTTTTGCGCCCTCGTACTGTCAATATTTCATTACGGTCGACACAATTTCCGCTAAAGCTATCGTTAAAGCAAATATCGCAATTAGCCTAGTACGATTAGCGCTATCTAATGAAATGAAATTGTGCAAATAATCTGACTTCAGTTTAAATAGTAGTATGAAAATTAGCGCAGCGGGGTTCCGTTTGAAATATTCGTTAATAAAAGTGGAGCTTGCTAAAGTATACAATACAAAAAATAGTCTATATTGATTACACCCTGGGTTTTCTAGAATAAAATACAATTATATTGGTTATTGTATTATATATATAACCTATTCACGATAAATATGGGATGACATCACAATACAAATAAATGCTGTGTTGTCATGGTTGACTTATTCTATGCCTATTAAGTAAGATTTTTCAAGTAATAAAAGCAGTATATTAAACTTTACTCCTAAACAAATTTTGCATCTAAGGATACAAAAGCAGAAAATGTTACAACACCGCACAATCCCGCCAACTGTAACATATTAAATTGTAATATCATTAAAGCTGCGTTCATAGTTACGTTCACATTATACAATTACTAACACTTTATTACTGTTTACGACGTAATCTCATACTTATCGTGAATAGGGTATATATATATATATATATATATATATACCCTATTCACGATAAATATATATATATATATATATATTAATAATTAATGGACTGGTCAGTTTTATAGTATAATATACACATGTACATATTATCATGGTAAGTAGTCCAAATCAAACAACAGAAACTGATTAAAAATTTAATCAACACCTAATGTTTCGGTACATTCTTTTCGCACCTTTTTCAAAGAATTCATCAAATTATATTAAAGGAAATTGAAAACAAATTACTGCACGATTCACATAATAAATGTGGGTCAAAAATTAAAAATTAAAAATTGCCTGAAGGGCAACGTCATGCCACGATGGCGGTTAAATTAAATTTTCAATCAGTTTCTGTTGTTTGATTTGGACTACTTCCTATGATTATATGTACATGTATATTATACTATATATATATATATATATATATATATATATACATATATATAATTTTACTATAGATATCGGGGAAGCAGTCAAACTTGTCAAATTAATTAAACACTCTTTTAATCATTCGAGCTTTCGATAAATTTATTATCTACTTCCGGAATCTAATAAATGCATATGAAAATAAATAATGTGTGCTACTACTTAATTATCCCTATAGTGGGGGATAAAGAATACTACTATAGTAAGCCTGCTTATCGTAAAAGGCGATTAAAAGGCGCAGCAAGGGCAGCAGCCTTGCTGGCTAAAAGATATTGGAGGAGGGTCGGTTGGTCTCGGGCGATCCTCAATAATTTACGCTTGTTGGGGGTTGGCCGTGACGGATACGGCTTTTTGCTAAAATCTTTAAAAACTGCGTTGTGGAAAGATATGGGAGCCTACCACAATATTTCCCAGGTGTGCGTGGCCTAAAACACGAAATATATATGATGGAGAGCTCACAAGTAAAATTCTTGTCCGGAGGTAAAATACTCCTTCATTCGGATCTCCGGGAGGGGGTACTTGGGGCTCGTCATCGTAAGAATATAAAGCAACAGTTCGATTTAGTGATAGGGACTTGGAATGTAAGGTCATTACTCAGAGTAGATAAGTTAACGAATTTATTAGTCGAAATGAGAAAGGAAAAGCTGGACATTTTAGGTATTAGTGAGGTGAGATGGCCAGATAGTAATGACTTTTGGAAAGATAATTATAGAATAATTACAACTTCTTCAACTAATGGACAGGCAGGCGTAGGAATAGTGTTAGGTAAAAGATTAGGGCATAAAGTTAAAGAGTACTTACAATTTAGTGATAGAATAATTATGGTTAGATTGAGTACAAAACCCACAGACACTGTTTTAGTTCAGGTTTACATGCCAACAACTCAGTACGAGGATGAGGAGGTAGAAAAGGTATACGAGGATATAAATAGTATAGTGAGAAAAGTAAAAGGAGATGAGAATTTAATAGTTATGGGCGATTTTAATGCGTCAGTGGAAGAAGGTAGTGAGGGAAAATGGTAGGAAAATTTGGGTATGGCAGACGAAATGATAGAGGAGAAAGATTACTTGAGTTTTGCCAGGAACATAGATTAGTAACTGTAAACACCCTATTCGAACAACATGTTAGGAGAAGATATACCTGGAAAGCCCCAGGTGATAGGGCTAGATACCAAATAGATTATATTTTAGTTAAACAAAGATTTAGAAACCAAGTTAAAACTGTCGTAGTTATCCAGGGGCTGACATAGATAGCGATCATAACTTAGTTAAAATGAAGTGTAAACTAAAATTTAAAAAATTGAGAAAGGTTAAAAGAGAGGATGGGATCTAGGTAAGCTTAATGATAGTAGGGTAAAAGAGGAATATAAACAAGTATTAGATAATAAGAGCAAAGAGATAGCTGTAGGAGGGAGCGTAGAAAATAGATGGAAAGAAATAAAACTGACTGTACATGATACAGCAACACAGACTATAGGTAAGAAAAAAATAGAAGCGAGAAAACCCTGGGTAACAAAGGAGATATTAGATTTAATAGAGAATAGAAGAAAGCTTAAACCTTTCAGAGAAGTGGATAGTGAAAATAAGCAAAAATATAATACAGTTAGAAATAAGATAGTACATGAGTGTAGAAAAGCTAGAAATAAATGGATGGAGGAGAATTGTAAGGAAATACAAGATGATTTGAGAGTAGGTAAGACAGACAGGGCTTACAGAGCAGTTAAAAGTTTTTTGGGGAAGATAGGAAAAAATATAATGGTATTAGAGACGAGAATAATGAGCTTCTAATAAATAAAGTTGAGATAGCTGATAGATGGAAAAGATATTTAGAACATTTATATAAGGGAGACGATATGGATGAGTTAGAGAACGACCAAGAAGAGGATGTAGAAATAGGGTTCTCAATATTAAGAGAGGAATTTGATAGAGCTGTTCGGAATCTTAAATTAAATAAAGCGCCAGGGATAGACGATATTCCGCAGAATTAATAAAATATGCAAGTCAGAAAACTTTAGACAGATTATATGCACTAATAAATGTAATATATGACACAGGTGAGGTTCCAATAGATTTCGAAAAAATATTATTATCCCAATCCCAAAAAGTCAGGAGCTGATAGATGTGAGAATTTTAGAACAGTTAGTTTAACTTCTCATGCTTCCAAAATACTAGCAATAATAATTAAAAATAGAGTAGAAGCTTTGACTGAGAATTATTTAGGCGAAGACCAATATGGTTTTCGTAAAGACAGAGGGACTAGAGAACCGATACTAATGATTAGGGTAATTATCGAAAAAGGTTACAAAAAATAAAAGACTCATTTCGCGTTTGTAGATTTAGAAAAAGCATTTGATAGGGTTAATTGGATTGTTATGTTCAGGGTTTTGCAAAAAATAGGAATCTCTCATAGGGATAGAAAAATTATTTACAGTCTATATAAAAACCAAAGCGTAGTAATTAGATTTGATGAAATAGAAAAGGAAGCTAAGATTAGAAATGGTGTTAGACAGGGTTGTATACTGTCTCCTTGATTTTAATGTTTATATTGAGGAAGCTTGAAACTTAGCCAGAGAGAGAAAAGAGATAGGTATTAGTGTACAGGGACAGAAAATAGACATGTTACGTTTTGCAGATGATATAGCCATTATAGCAGAGTCTAGAAAAGAGTTAGGAGAGTTTTAAATATTTTAGATGAGATACTACGGAGTAACTATAGTATGAGAATTAACTCAGTAAAGACAAAGATAATGACAAGTGAGTTACAGCCTAGTTCTAAACCAAAATTAAAATAGGTAATACCGAGTTAGAGGAGGTAGATGAATTTTGCTATTTAGGTAGTATAATTACAAAGGATGGACGTAGCAGAAGGGATATAGTAGCTAGAATAGCTCAAGCTAGAAAAATGTTTTTAAAAAAGAAAGACTTACTAATAGCTAATAGTATTAGTTTAGATAATAGAAGAAGTTTCTTAAAGTCGTACGTATGGAGCGTTCTACTATACGGTAGTGAGGCTTGGACAATTAAAGAAGTAGATAAGAAAAGATAGAAGCTTTTGAAACTTGGTGTTATAGGAGAATGTTAAAGATTAGTTGGACAGATAGAGTAACAAACGAGGAAGTTTATAGAAGGATAGGTGAGGATCCCTGTATGTGGAAACAATTGAAGGTCAGGAGAGATAGAATGATAGGGCACCAGTTAAGACATGAGGGACTATTTAGTAAAGTCTTAGATTATAGACTACCAAATAAAAATAGAGTAGGAAGGCCTAGACAAAGCTATATTAGTCAAATTATTAGCGATTTAGGTTGTGAAGGGTATGTAGACCTTTTTAGACTAGCTCAGAATAGAAAAGAATTTAGAGCTGCGTCAAACCGACTTTAAGTAAGTTCGAAAACAAAACAAAAAAAATAAAAATCAGTTAACTAAATGTCACCAGGACATAACTCACAATTAGTTAGCGGTCTGGCATGTTGGTAGCGATTCGTTGCTTAAGCCTTACCATAACATATAATTTAATAAACGTCACCATGACATAACTCACAATTAGGTAGCGGTCTGGCATGTGGGTAGCGTTTCGTTGCTTAAGCCTTACCATAACATATATTTTAACACTTTTCCTTTTTGAAGGTTATATTTCATTTCCTTATAAATGGTAAACATGTAAACATGTTAGAGTTCCTTAACAACCATCATGTTGCTAATATCTATGTAAAGTCAGATGGATAGGAAAAAGATAAAAGGATATAGGAAGACCTAGACCAAACTATATTAGTCAAATTATTAGAAATTTAGGTTGTGAAGGGTATGTAGAACTTTTTAGATTAGCACAGATTAGAAAAGAAGTTAGAGCTGCGTCAAACCGACCTTAAGTAAGGTCGAAAACAATATGATGATGACTACTTAATACTACTTACGTTTATCTGAGTTTATAAATACATACCACTATGGAAGTTGGACATTACTTAATTAAAGATCAAGAACAAACAGTCAAAAGTGACAGACGTTTACATAACCTAATTTTGTTGTTGAAACTAATGTAGTATAATTAAAGGTGTAAAAGTTGACTAAACTATAATTGTAGGTATACAAGTTGACTAGACTAAGTGTTGTAAATAAGGGAGAAGTGGTCAATTTGTGTTTTTTTTAATATATGTAATTACCTGAGTTAGTACGTTCTATTTAAATATATAAAACTATAAAGAGAATCGTGCCAAATCCTGTAATATGAAAATTGATGGCTATTCTTTTCTTTTACAACACTTAGTCTAGTCAACTTGTATACCTACAATTATAGTTTAGTCAACTTTTACACCTTTAATTATACTACATTAGTTTCAACAACAAAATTAGGTTACGTAAACGTCTGTCACTTGACTGTTTGTTCTGATCTTAATAATGTCCAACATATGTTATCTCATATAAACTCATATAAACGTAGTATTAAAGTAGTATTAAGTAGCAGCACATATTATTTATTTTCATATGCATTTATTAGATTCCTGAAGAAGATAATAAATTTATCGAAACTCGAATGATTAAAAGTGTGTTTAATTAATTTGACAAGTTTGACTGCTTCCCCGATGTCTATAGTAAAATTATATATATATATATATATATATATATATATATATATATATATATTTAATCATTCGAGCTTTCGATAAATTTATTATCTTCTTCAGGAATCTAATAAATGCATATGAAAATAAATAATATGTGCTGCTACTTAATACTACTTTTAATACTACGTTTATATGAGTTTATATGAGTTTATAAATACATACCACTATTGAAGTTGGACATTACTTAATTAAAGATCAAGAACAAACATGTCAAAAGTGACAGACGTTCACATAACCTAATTTTGTTGTTTAAATATATATATATTAATAATTTAGATAGTTAATTACACAAGGTATGTTGATAAATACTATCGTATTACAGTGAATAAGATGAAATAATAACTTAGACTTTTTATGCAAAGCCCAAATGATCATTTCAAATCGAGCTAGTAATTGAAAGATGGAAAATATAAGGTCTTGGACAGGACTTGAACTTGTATCCTGGTTTTTCCGGAACCATGCGTTTACCAATTACGCCACCGAGACCGATGACGATAATTGGGATATATATATATATATATATATATATATTGATATAACGCCGTACTCGGTGTTCTGACATTTTTACTTAACTGCACCGCTCTGTTCTCACTTCAAATTTTACTAATTTTATTATTATGCCGCGGCTAGCCCTTTTTAATCTACACAGAGTGCACAACGTTACGATGATCAATTTTTTTTCACCCCTTTTTGATTACCTATTTGAATTGATAAAACGAAGTCAGTTAATTTCATATAATGAAAAGAAATATTATTTACAATTTTTGGAATTCTTTAAATACACTCCTCAATCAATCAATATCATATGTATCATTTATTTCACAATTTGTATACTTGGAATTCAATCTAAAGTCACCAAAAACTACACCCTTTTAAAAAAATATCTTGAACGTTCTAGACCTCTTTAAAAGATATTACGTAAGTTTAACGTATGCAACGTTTCTTGTTGACTTCATTACAAGTTTTGTATAAATTGAATAAATTCAGTATTTAAATTGAAAACTATTTTAAAATAAATAGATCTGACCTGTGATATGTTGTTCGTGTTGTGAATCAACACCCCTTTGGTGTCTTCAATCGTCTACCAATGCTCTGCTTAGTTGAACCAATATTAAAGTACAGATACCCCTTGTTTTCCAAAAATATGTATATATATATATATATATTACTCATATTTAGACCAGGGTAGAAAATTAAATAATCACATCAAATAATTTTAATCACCGTGTATAATGAATATTATTAGATAATACGCGTTATTAAAACCGTGAAGCATAAAAATTTATTAGTTTCATTAAACATAAGAGATTTAAATCATGTACAAGACGCTTTATATCAAAAGAAGCAGTATTAAAAAGCTCTGCGTGTAATGTAATTATTCCTAAACAAATGGAAATTACGTGCAAAATTTATCTTAATTAACTCTATTTCAAGTAACCGGTATTGAACAAAACGTACAGATAATATCTACAGAAACTTGTAAAACCCAATAAAATGCAAATCCTAGAAGTGTTAGTTAAAAGTAGGATGTTTGAACACACCTGCGTATTTTAAAAGGCAATTTCAGTTTAATTTGTTTAGATAAACATGTCGATTCTAAGGATATTGGAAACGGTCAGATGCTTTAGCACGAAATACAAAACAGGGTTTATTTAAAAAGCTCATTCGGCGAAAATTTTGCAGATAATTAATGTTTACAAAGAATCTTGGAGAAACCGGGGCTTAATATTCACGAGAAGGTGCGATACGGGGTTATTAAACCCAGATAGTCCACATGGACTAAAATATAATCGATAATAAAGAATATCAATTTGCACCAATACGAACAGGTTAGAAAAGGAAAGAGAAAATGCGTCAAGCAAAGACACATATAGTAAAAGGCGTGATTTAAGCAACGTCACGAGGGTCACAATTGGTTGAAAATAGGATGCAAATATCAGAGGTAGAAACAACAATTTCTGTACAAAATTAATTAGTTCTTCTCGGACATGTTTGCGTGCCGTGTGAGAATTTCTGATTTTTAAATGGGGCGAGTGAAAAATTCGTAAAAACCGACGCGCGAGCGACGGACTGGGAACATAGAATGAGAAATTCTTAAGAATTGTCTGTTTTGAGGACAAAAGCGACGTGCCGGCTATTCGCTATATATACCGGTGGTAATATGAATTTCGGCCTCTTAGACTTTTGACTATTCGATGCGTTAAAAGCTCTTACATCCGCGACTTGATTCAAGATGTTAAACAGTGCATTTTAGTTTGATAAAATAATTTAAAATTTTGCTCGTATATTTTAGTGATTCAAAATAGTTTGTTATTTACGTGCTAACATGAATGTACTTCAGTGCACTTAGATACAAGGTAATAAAATTTAGTATCACTGTACCAATTAGCAAAATTTACAACGACAAATGTATACACAAAAGTAGGCAGTTTTGGCGTATTTTGGTGAAAGACGCATGAATTTCTCTGCTATTTTTCGGGGTGTTAATAATTAAATGGTTCAAATACGTGTCTGGATCCACGAAACAAGGGTCAGATATACACAGATGAGTTCCGGAAAAGCCCAGAAACAACTTTAAATAAATGGTGATGGAGAAAATTTTAAAAGCGTTGAGAATTAGAAGCCGTAAATATAATCCTGTTGGAATGGTGTGATTAACTAAAGGGACGATGTACATTGAAGCTACGAGGACAGTAACCTTCAGGTAAATTATACTATTTTGTTTGACATTTTGTGTGTGTTGAATAACTTTATAATTGATTTACTTTAAATGAACATTAGTGAAATTGTACTAACCATAAAATTTTAATTTTAAGATGAAATTTGCTTGTTTAAGTAGAAAGGGGTATTTAGTATTGATGTTCTGAATTATGATGAAACTTTGGGTATGTCTTTGAGCTCAATTAGACGAACCTGGTTAATTAACGTAAAGGGGTGGGAGATGCTCCCTTTATACTCAGACTCCGGTCTGCTTATATTGTTGTAGTAATTAGTAGGCATCCTACAAGGACTTTAATTCTGGATGCACATTAAAATGATAATAAATTTAATTTTGAAATTTTCCGATATTAAAATTTATGCTGAATATTAAATTTGAAATTTTAATGTATTCTGAATATTGATGTAAATAGAGTTAACGTTGATGTTTGTGGTAGGAATGTGTTGTTTAATTTCATGAATGAGGAGGTTTATAAAATTAGGTGAGCAGCTGAGGCGAAACCAGGATCACAGCAGTTTATGACGCCCAATCGGTGGGACTAGAATTTTTTTATTGAAAGGACCCAGTTCCCGCATTCAAAGGAGTATATCACAGCAATATATATATATATATATATATATATTGCTATTATAATAGGGTTATTTAGAGGTATATAGGGTCACAAGGGTGGTACACCCCATGTAAACGATATAAAAGTCTAAAGAATTAAACATTTTTATCATAAAGAGTACGTAATTCGCCAATGATACAAAAAGCAAATGTCAAACACACTGTATAATATTCACAACCAACTTTAATCAATTAAAAGAAGCTCATTATTCAAGAATTCAATTACATTTAGTAAAATAAATAACTTTGTACGCAATCCAATTCATTTTGATAGCAATGTATTCATACACTTTAAATGAATATGCATCAGGGACATCGAAAGTCAAACAAACATGAAACGATTTTTTTTTAAACTTGACGCATTAATAATCATGCGTGCCCATAACAAAAGGGATTTGCAAAACAAGCAAGATACAGAACATAAAAAGAAGTAAACAAACGCATTCAATTTACGTCATTATAAAATTGCCTACGTGATCTGCTATATAAAATTTAACGCAAAACCGAAACAAAATAAGGAAACATACGCTTGACTACGTGCAGAATTAAACGAAAAATTAAATAAATTCCTATGCAAATAAGAAATACGCAACTTGATAAGATTCAATGTGCCATGATCAAACAAAATCCACATACAGAAACTAGATGTAGACGTGACCGGTGTGAGCATTTCGACAAGTTATAGTATAAGTAATACCTTACATGTGATTTTCCAATGCACTACTCAAAGGTACTACATTGGCCAGGAAGCTAGTTTTTTTACCTTGCTCTTCCAAGCAAGGTAAGGATCTTTAACGTGCGTGACAACACACACACACACAAGACCTCCATTTTACCTTTCATCTGCAGGAGGGTGTATTTTTATGAAAAATTCTCGCCTAACATTTTTCAAGCGGACTGTGTCGGGATTCGAACCCGGGACCTTGGGTGTAAGTATAGGTAATACCATGAAAGTCTAGGGAATGGACAATAACCTAGAGTAACGCATATACAATAACAGAGATAAACTGGATAAAGCAGTGGTGACAGGTGGAGGACGTTGTTTTAAATACCGCCCGAACTGATAAAGGGTCAGTCTTGCATCAACAAGGGCACGCTGCATACTGCTACGGAGAAAAATAACACGCGAAGTTAAAAATAGCAAATTATATAATAATATTCAAGTGAATGTTGGTGATTGAAAATTCAAGCGCAAATATACGAAGCAATTCGTCGTTGACTTTAAAACGTAAGTTCAAAATTTGAATTAAACATAATTTCAAGATTTATATAACTTAGGGCTCTGTGCATCTATCAGAGAATCGATCTGAGAATTTATATAAGCGTCTATTTGAGAATTGAACTGAGCATTAAACTAAGGGTTGAACTATCCGAGGATACTGGTCAAACAACACAAAGTGGGAGTTCTATGAATTGGGGTGCATGCAGGAGACGCGTTAATGCGGCCCGTCGTTGAAAGCCAAATAAAAGTGCTGTTGGATTTTCGTATAAATTCTTTTATATTTTAAAAGTCATAAAAAATTTCTTATTAAATAATTTCGATCTAAATGCAGGTTTTCTATATTATAAATTAAATTTACGAGCATTAAATCTTATATCTATTCTATTTAACAAACAAAACATTAACCTTAATAGCACGCCGCGTGTATCGCGTTCACTTGTCTGTATGTAAAACAAACGAGTCTTTCTTCAATAGTGGTCCAGTTCAGTTCGTTTCTAAACACTCTCAATAACCGTATACCTTATTATTCGTTAAGTTGCGGGCTTCTCTAATTATGTTAAGGTCGTAACTTTAATTAATTACAGTTATACAAGTTAGTAAAAGCCGTTGTGTCTTTTACAATTTCTGCAGTTTTCTCTTAATAAATATCAATAAATATCCTGCAATAATAATTCTTAAAACCATTAAATTGATAATAATCTTAAAGTTGTTATCTCAAACTATAACCACGTGTGTTTCCAGAAGTTCATTCATTACAATGTTCCAAAATAGGGGCCCGCATATGAAACCCTGCTAGACAACCTTTGTTTATATGTTTGGTAATGCTCTCCGTGCCTTGTAGGGTTACGTACCTGTCCCTGCAGTAGCTCCTGAAGGAATGGTACAGTTAAATGCTCGCCTAACATTTTTCAAGAGGACCGTGTCGTGATTCAATCCTGGGACCTTGGGCTTACTGTCACATACGAACCAACTAAGCCACGGAGCCGCCATACTCTTCACGACAGCATATGTTTAGAATTCAGAATTGTACATTTACTAAATATAAGTAAAATAATGCGAGTTTTTTTTGAGCGGCAACGCTGTCATTTGAGATCAGTTCGTGGAAAACGCAAATTTTGTTGTGACATTTCAAAGTGTAAAATCATATTGTTTTTTAATCGTAGAAGAACATTTTTTCTACGTTACGAGGGTTTGTTATGCATTACAAAGTTGCTGGACGCAATTCATATGTGTGCGGTGTGGTTCCAATGGGAATGAATTGGGTATGCACATTATTATTGATGTGAAGGCTTAAAAGCTTAAAAGCTTAAAACGTATGAAAAATTCTATTGGTTCCAGAATGGCAGTTTTTGTATTATTTTGAGTTATCCTTTAAATAGTGTCATTGTTTTTTGTTTTAAGGTTTTATTTAGTTTGAATATCTACATGCTTAAATTGTTAGTTTTAGCGTTATACCTTAAACGGTAATTTATGAATTAAAAATTGGTTGTGTTGGGGGATTATTACATGTGTTAGATATAAGTGGGAGTCGACTGGTGAGTTTGCCGAGTGCTTTGAACGTTGAAAGGAATCGCGTTGGTAGGCATCAAGTTTAAAATATACCCTCAACCTGGTTTGGGTCTATAGGTAGTAATTATTTAATAGGGAAGTGTTTTCTGTTTAACCACTTTTAGATTTGTTATAATTGTTGGTAAAGGATTTTTTATAAATTCCTGGAATCCACAGCAAATTAAGTTTAGGTTGAACAATACTGAGATTTGGTTACGAATCTCTTATAATCCAAAAAGTTTATTGCATTATTGTTTTTGAAGCTAAAGGAAATTGTTGACTTTCATCTTCAACCAATTGATGAAGCACCCTTTGCGCTAAATAGGGTGCGGTTGACACGCCGAAGGTGACCGTATTTAATTCGTATTCTTGAATGTCACCGTTGGGTTCAGTGCGGTAGTAAATGTGTTGAAATTTACGTTGATCTTTGTTTATTAATATTTGGCGGTACATTTGTTGAACATCACAACAAACGACTACAGCGTGAAGTCGAAAATTGCAAATGATGTCTGTTATATCACGTTGTAATTTAGGACCTGGTAAAAAAAAATCATTAAGAGATTTACTGTTTAAGGTGGGGCGAAACGACGCGTCGAAAACCGTTCTAATTTTGGTGTTACTACTAACCTGCTTTTCTACGCAGTGATGTGGATTAATATAATTAGAATGTAAGGAAGCAATATTCATATGACCTAAATTTATGTATTGATCCATAAAATTGCGATATTCAATATAAAGTGAGGGTTGGCGTTGTAAGCGTTTCTCCAAATTAATTAAGCGTTTCTGAGCGTACATCCTAGTATCAGGTAGAATGGGATTTTCCTCAAGAAAAGGAAGACTAACAGTATATCGTCCTGAAGGATCACGTGAACAATTCTTTATAAACTGCGATTCAATTATAGAATCTTCAGGATTAATCGGCAGAGGGCGGTTGACCTCTTCAACAACCCAAAATTTGCGAAGAGAAGTGTCTAATGATTCACAACATAAAAAAAGCGAAGTATGATCAGATTTGTTACTAAGTGACAGTGAGAGGGGTTGAGGGACTTTGTCACACAGAACCCATCCAAAAATTGTAGAAATAGCACTTGGTTGTCCCTTAATAATGGCATGAGAGTCTGCCATAATTTTGGTATATAAATCAGCGCCCAATAAACAATCAATAGGAGCCCTTTTATCGAAATAAGGATCAGCTAGACTGATATCAGAAAAACGATTCCTATCTGAAACTAAGGGTACATTAGGTTGGTCGCTACAAATTTGATCAACTATTAAAGCATTAGTATAAAGTTTGATATTTGAATTATTTAATGGTGTAATCGAACAATTAACAAAACCTCTATTTTTCTCAATAGCGATATTAGACACCCCCTTCAACGCGATAAGATTTCTGTATCGTACCAAACCTAGTTTTTGTACACAAGCATTGGTAATCAGACTAACTTGGGAACCACTATCAATTACGGCACGAATAGGAATTACATAACCACTTGCATCATACATTCCAATAATAGCGGTACTTAACAATATTGAACAATTGTTCATCGAAACATTTTCGGTAACAGAGCAGGACAATGTCTGCAGTACAGAATTTGATTCAGCCACTACTATATTATTCTCATCTTTCAGTGAAACACTATTTTGGCAATCTCGTATAGTATTTAATGAGGAACGATATTTATTATCATTAATCATATGCAATAAATTATGATGCCTGGGATTTCCAGAATGTACACATTTTGACTGAGATCTACATACAGACAATTTATGAAAACCTAAACAATTAAAACATAATGCAAATTTTTTTACAACATCATAACGTTGAGAAATGGGAAACTCTTTAAACTTTTCACATGCGTAAATTTTATCTGATAAATTGCATAAGGGGCACTCAGGATGTCCTCTTGTAATGTCAGATTTATTGGAAGCGATAAACAACAATGAATTGCGTGGATTGCTAAAATGTCCCTTATTTGATTTTTTAATTGCAAGAACAGGCTTACACGATTGCGGAGGCGCGGACCTGGCGTTTGAATGCGTTAATTCAACAACTTTAATTCTATCTTCTACAAATTTGATCAAGTCGTTACATTTAGGAATATCAATATCAGAACATTTCAATTCAAATTCTTTGCGTGAGGTAGGCGACAGTGATCGTAAACCAGCGTATAAAATAGTAAAGTCAAATAAATCGGGAATTTGAAGTGCCTTTAAAGCGTTTAAATTCGTACTAAATACTTCAACAAACGAATTTAATGATCTCGAGGAGTCTTCATACAGTGTACGAAATGAAAATATTTTATTTAAATAATTTGAAGCTAGTAAACGTTTATTTTGAAAGCGTTTTATTAAAGTTTTCATTGCAATATCGTAATTCTGATCTGATATTGATAAGGATTCAATAAGTGATAATGCGTGTTGTTTTAATAAGCTTCTTAAATACGTTAATTTTTCCACCTTTGAAAGTGATTTATTTTTATGAATCAGCCAATCGCTTATTTTTACCCCATCAAACGGTTCAATTTCTATTTTCGGTAATTTTGCCGATTGAGATTCAATATTTACGAAATTAGACGAAGTGGTGGCGGAGGTTTGCCCTTCAATTGTCGATCGCATTTGAACGTTTAATTTACGAGCTTGCGTTTTTATACTAAAGTAAAGTTCATCATAGGCTACTGAAGGTTGATTAACGTCAATGCGTTCCCTTTCTTCTACCTTAAAATTTTAAATTCCTATTTTATCATTTATGCGTTCAAAAGCATCTAAATCATCTTCCATTCTATTGAAACGCGAAATGAAACTATCTAATTCTGTTGCGTATGATTGTTCTTTTTCTAATAACAAAACACATCTGTTTCCTACGTCATAAAGTGCTTGAATTCTAGCACAATATTTTTCTCTTTTAGTTACCAAAGAACAAAGTTCTAAATGACTCATTGTAAATAATCTTTTATTAATTAAATATCAAAACCTAAACAAATTAGTTTAAAGATTACGTCTAATCTCAATAGTTTACCTATCGCAAATTTAAAGGCGTTTTCACAATAACGCAACAAGACTCGCAGATGTTGAAATTCAACAGAATTGTATCATATATTTTATCATAGAATAATTATTTTATCACAAAAAACTGAACAACCGACTCGACTACGACCAATGGTGAATTTGATAGCGGTAGTACAAACTAATTTTAATGAACAATTTTAGCGGAAGTTCCAAATACATAAATAAAGCAAGTGCAAGACAAAAGTACTTACCAATTCAGCATCGACTGCAGAAGATCATCAGGAAACCACTCTTCTACTAGATTCAAAAAGGGCACCCTTCATCAATATAGCTATTGGTAGCGGCGGACGAGTTTGACAGGTGGCTGCTGATATTGGAACGACGACACAAGTTTTACTTATATATTGGAAACAACACCTTTCAAAGCAAACTACGAACAGCAATTGACTATGTAACATAACTTTCAACATCTGCGACTTATCAACTAGATAAATGAACTATATACAAATGTTAGCATTTCTATTTCAAATAAAAATACCTTGATGGCGTCAACATTGCTTTTCCTTAGAGTATAAAATAACAAACGTGTTAATCACTTGCGTCAAAAAATAATTAAAACGTACTGTTCGAAATAAAACCTTCAAAATACGATCATTGGAGTAATCGAAAAAGTAAAATAGGATATGAAAGAACACTAAGGTCAGATGGTATTCATGATGACAATAAATAGTTAATAAAAAGCTTGCAAAGAGATGTGAGCTACAGATAATGAAATGGGTGTTTTAAAATGCACAAACGTTGAATAAATGGACCTCGTTGGTACCTTGAAATGTATAGAACGCACGTAGTTGTTGCAGATTATTATTTAAACCAAGTTCATATTCTTGGCTATAATTTGAGAAAATTGATCATTTTTAAAATTGTTCTGACTTCATTCGCATGCCATGAAAGTTATAACTTCAGAAAATTAAAAGTTAATCCCTCTACTAGGTGCAATAGAACTCTTAAAGTTAAATATTGTAATAAAAATTTCCTTATGATGCAATTGCAAATTGTATCAGTCTTCTATTTTTGTATGGAATAAATATTTCACTAAGTGTACGTTTTAGCAAAGGGATGGTTTCTTTCAGGGTATCAATAATTGCTCCCTACCCTTGGCAAAGAATTTAAAGCTTTTCTAATAAAGTGTTGACGGAAAAATGTTCCCAGGTCTACACTTTTCATATAGTGGCGTCTTCTTATGGAAATTTTAGTATACAACATTAGTAATTGCTATCGGTGCAACTAAGAGAGAGATATAGGGAGCGCGAGCGCGTGAGAGAGACAGAAAAACAAAACGAAATATGTAATGGTCGGTTATTAATATAAAATTCAAATTATGTAATAGAAGGTGTTGTACATAATTTATTTTTATAAAATAACATTATTCTGAAACAATAGAAACCATCCCGTATATCTGAATTTTTCAATTTTCATATATCATAAATATACGATAAAAGATTTTTCTATATATCATAATATTATATTTGTCAAGTTTTAAAAGGTTAATTGTCGTTGTATCTTTTAAAAGAATTATGCTTTATAACTTATTTTTCAATTTCTATGTTATATGTAAAACCCTCACCGAATCAAAAAACGACAGAGTTACAAACTACTCGAAACTTACATGTTGCTGTCGAAGGAATCCTGTGTATACAATAAATAATCTGAATACGCCATCGTTCAATTTTCTTCTAAATTACGTTTCCGAAGATTAGTCACCCGCATGATGCAATAATCCGCTTCCTTATCTGTTTAATGGCGATAGTAAAAAATTATTACAGTCGTAAAAAGTTTTCCATTCTTTGTTAATGCATTATACTCAACCGTTTCTCTCTTTTTTCGCAACTTCTGTACTATAAACAGATCTATTAAATTCGTTCTTATCTATTTAATAACCTCCAGGTATTAACGTTTTTTCGAATTGGATTGTTTATTCATACAAAATAATTAATTTGTTGATTTAATAGTTTTGAGAATATTTCTTGAAGAAAATTGCGTGTTCTTTTATTTAGTTAAGGTAAAAATTTGAAAATTTTGGAATTAATTTCTTTGAAATAAAACTAGGCTCTATTAAAAACTCACAAAATTTGTATTTTTGACCAGAATGAATACATTACTTTATGCCATTTACCTTTCACTAAATGCAGCGTATTACGTTTTTAGTAAATAGCGCGTATTGTGGTTTTCTTAAAGATTCTTAAAGAAAATAGCTTTCTATAAAGTTATTTATAGTACCTTTAAAGCAGATGCGACTTATATTTTCAGTCTGCAATAAATGCCTACACACGGTTTTTCATATTAACGCACTAAATAAATGCCTTGTATATCCTTGTTCTTAAGATATTGAAATCATTAGGTATTTAAAACACGGTCTACGGTAATTGAAAACTTGTTTTATTGTAAATGAAACGTGTTTTAAATATCTACGTACGAATTTTGAATTAACACTATCATGTCTGCAATATTAAATTAAAATAAGAGTACTTTCGAAAATTGATAAAGTGGATTTCGACATATGAAAATTTATTTAAAATGAAAATCTAAAATGAAACCAGGAATTTTTCGATGCAGATATTTATAAATGAAAACGATCTTAAGATGGCAATTATAATCAAAGACGTGTTGTAGTGGAGACATGAATACCAGCAAAATTTTGACTATCTAAAACGAAAGTATAACATTGTTCTAAATCCTTAGAGACACAATATGTGCTATTATTAGTAGATCAAGCTAGTAAAAGATTTTTGCGTATAGAAAATTACTTGTGAGTGGATAATTTTTTTTTTTATTTTGAGGTCAAATCTAGAGATGGTTCGGCCCTTACAAAAGTGTTCTCAAGATTACTGATCAGTCACACTGAGACAGAGTAATAGGAAAATATTTAAATTATCCATATTCATCATAAAGAAAAATTTGGGACATATATGAAAAATTTGGTGTTACTAATTATTAACAAGGATTAGGTGAATTTTGTAATGTGCATAAGTGATAATATGTTGGTTCTCTCTAAACTTAAGCTGTTAATTGCATTCATAAGCTTTTATTATACCTCTGAGTGTAAGAAAATTTCTTGGATAGTGTGTGCAGAACAACTATGTTTTTGAATGTATCGAGTAACTTAATCTGAAGAATTGTTCATAAAAATTTTATGTAATTAAAATTGTAATGTTGAAATTTTTTGTTTGATTTCATTTTCATAAAGTCCGCCGCATATATATCGCTGAGCTGGCAAGTCAATACGGGTATATTCAGGTCAAATCCACATCATATCACTTTTATCGTTTCAATTAAAAGTTCTTGCATCTTTATTAATTTGGGCGGCTCTATCCTAAAATTCACAGCAATATTTCTTGACGTCCCAACGCAAAGGCTCGATTATGTCGTCTGGAAATTAAAGTTTCCTATCTCATAAAATTTTGTGTCAACTTTCTGTGTGCAATATATCGGACAGCTGCTCAGTATAACTGATAGAATGAAAGAAATTCGTGAAGGATTGAGAGCTGAATAGGTAGAATTTGGTTCGCGGGCAAGCGTTTATTTGGAAGAATCGAAAAAGGAAGACCCAGAGGTAAAGAAAAGAACAGAGTATAGGGGTGGCTGCGGAATAAAAAATAATGGTTCTTTTATTAAATTTGAATAAAAATATACAGGAAATATGTGAAAAGAATGAAAAAAGTATGTGAGAACAAAAGCAAATTGGTGAAAGGAATGAGAGAAGTATAAAAGAAATGGGTTAAAAATGAATCAAAGAAACGAGTGAAAACCAAGAAAAAATGAAAGAAATATGAAGGAAACGAATTTGATTAAAATACTCAGGAATTACGAGTGGAATTTGGAGAGAATCTAGTAAAATTGGTAAAAGTTTAAGATTAAAAAGCGACAAGAATAGAAGGAAACAATGGCTTGTCATAAAGTAAACTATCATATCTCGGACTTGGTAAGAAATTTCTGCATACGGACACTTATGTTCTATCAACAGATGATATAAAGAACAATGAATAGTTGAAAGTTGAATTTGGTAATTAAACGTAATTAGTTATTACAGCCGTTCTGAACGGACCTGCACCTTGAAGAAGTTCTCAAACACCAGAACGGGTAGAATGGTTTGCGTGTTTCAGTGAGCTAAAGAGTGGAACCAATATAGTGGTGTCCTTAGTGAGGGACCAGACTAAGACAGGTCCCCGAAAGAGGGCAGCAGCTTTTTCGGTACTTAGAGTGTCAAAGACCATAGGGGCCGGTATGGCATTTTAAAACACACTACTGCGATGTCGAAGGCAACAGAAAACCACCACATTACCTCCCAAGTACACAGGGTACATAAATTGTTATTAAAGAATCCTCTAGGGTAAAAAATTCCGGAGTTAAAATAGTCACCCATTCGGATCTCCGGGAGGGGACTGCTTATGTGGATGTGATCTGAAAGTACAAAAAAAGAGTCGTAAACATTCTGGGAGTCGGAGAGTGGAATGTCAGAAGTATAAAGCAAGCAGGAAAGCTAAAAAACTTGAAAATTGAAAATGATAGCTTAGCACTAAACATACTGCAGATCAGCGAAGTGTGCTGGTCAGAGGCGGAGGATTTTTGGAGTGGAGATCTTATTGTAATTCACACCGGATCAGAGGAAGAAAATTCGGATGTGGGGATAGTTATGCGAAAAAGGATAGTAAACGTGTAGAAAACTACTTACAAAAGAACCAAAGAGTACTCATGGTTAGATTAGAATCTAAACCGGTATATACACTAATAATACAAGTATACATGCCCATATCTAGGTATAGTAAGTAAAAGGTGCAGGCGATCTACAAAGATATAGAAGTCATACTAAGATACGTAAAAGGATATGCAAATTTAATAATTAGAGGGATTTTAATGCAGTGGTAGGTGAGGGTAGGAAAGGAGCGGTAATAGGTTTATTTGATTTAGACATGAGAAATGACAGGGGAAATAGGTTGATAGAGTTTTGCGACAAGAACAATTTAACCATCACACACACATAATTTCAACATTATGCTAGAAGACGACACACGTGGAAGATGTCAGGAGATATAGGAGGATATCAAATACATTACATTCTTGTTAGACAACGGTTTAGGAATCAAGTAAAAGAATGTAGAAGCTACCCAGAAGGAGATATATACACTGACCTCAACATCGTAATTGTGAAGGCCGCTTTTAAATTTAAAAAGCTGGAAAAAAAACAGAAAAAGACACTTTGACTTTGAGGAACTAAACAAGAACAAGAACAAGAACAATTTAACCATCACACACACATAATTTCAACATTATGCTAGAAGACGACACACGTGGAAGATGTCAGGAGATATAGGAGGATATCAAATACATTACATTCTTGTTAGACAACGGTTTAGGAATCAAGTAAAAGAATGTAGAAGCTACCCAGAAGGAGATATATACACTGACCTCAACATCGTAATTGTGAAGGCCGCTTTTAAATTTAAAAAGCTGGAAAAAAAACAGAAAAAGACACTTTGACTTTGAGGAACTAAACTAAAAAGTAAAAATATTTACGGAAGATTTGAAAAAAGTCAAATGAATTACTGAAAGATATCGTGAAAATTTCTTATACTAAGGAAGTAGAAACAGAATGTAGTAACATTAAATCCAGTTTAAACTTGGCGGCCAGAGATATTCTGGGGTATACACAAAAAGAAAATAAGAAACAAGGGATAACAAAAGATATCCTCAATCTAATAGAAGAAAGACCAAAATACAAAAATAAATCAGATAAAGCAGGAAAACAGAGATACAAAGCCATAAAATGGGAAATTATTAGCAAATGCAAGAAAGCAAAAGAACAATGGATTGATAAAAGTGCAATGAGGTACAAACTAGAATGGAAATAGCAAAGACAGACGAAGCATACAAACTAATTGGAATGAATTTTAGGAATATAAAACCGTATAGCAAAAATATAAGGAACGCAAGAGAAAACGCCATTACAGAAAATATAGAGAAAGTGGATAGATCGCAAGAATTTATAGGGAATTTATATATGTAGGAAAGGAACAAACAGCATTAGAATAAGAATCAGACATTGAAAAGGATGACTTGGGATACGCTATATTTAGAGATGAGTTTGAATTAGCATTATAAGGTCTAAAAAATAGTATGGTACCGGGTACAGGTGCAAGTGGAAACCCTAAAAGCCGCTTGACAAGCAGTAACAGAACGTTCCTTCCAACTTGTAAGCTATATGTATGAGACAGACGAAATACCCAAAGATATCAAGCGTAACACCATAGTCACTATAGATGTGAGAATTTTCGAACAATAAGTTTGACTGCACATGTGTCAAAAATATTAACTAAAATTGTATAAAAACGAATGGAAAAACGAGCTAAAAAGGTCCTAGGAGAAGATCAATTTGAGTTTAGGCAAAACAGGGGAACACGGGAGGCTATTTTAGCTCTGAGGGTGATAATAAAAAATAATAGAAAAAGGGGAAAGCGTGTATATAGGGTTTGTAGATCTGAAAAATAGCATTCGTCAATGTACAATGGAAAAAATGTTCGAAATACCTAAAAAGATTGGAATGACTTTTAGGGATAGACGGATAGTACATAGCTTATACAAAGAGCAAACAGCGGTAATAGAATTAGAGCAGGAACGTAAAGAAGTAAATATTAGGAAAGGGTGAGAGAGGGATGTGCCTTATCCCCATAATTTTTTAACTTGTACATCGAAGCGGCAATGAATACTATCAAATGCAAGAAGACATTTGGAATTATTATGCAAGGATAAAAGATTGATATGCTTCGATTTGCAGATGATGTAGCGGTATTAGTATGTAGCAGGGAAGAGTTAGAAGCTGCTTTTAATGAAATGGAAACAGTTCTAACAGAGAGATACGGTATGTAAATTAACAAAGATAGAATTAAAGTTCTAGTCTGCAAAGGAGGTGAAAATAAACCAAAAACAAAAATACAAATAGGTAACAAGAACTTACAAGAGGTTAAGGATTTCTGCTACCTAGGAAGCCAAATAACGCAAGATGGGAAAAGCGCAAAAGATATATAACAAAGATTAGCACAAGGTTGCGCTACATTTAACAAGAAAAAGCAACTACTGTGTTCAAAGACAACAAATATAGAAACAAGGAAAAGATTGCTAAAAACATATGTGTGAAGCACAGCACTGTACGGCTGTGAAAACTGGACAGTAGGAGAAGCGTACCAGAAAAAGGTAAAAGCCTTTGAAATGTGGTGCTACAGATTTATGACGAAGATATCATGGACAGATAAAGTTAAGGACAAAGAAGTACTAGAAATGGTAGTGGAAGAAAGAAATATGTGGAAAACGTAAAAAATAGTAGAGATAGGATGATTAGGTCACATACTAACACATGAGAGAATAATGCGGAGTATATTAGAAGCAAAGATAGGAAAAAATAGAAGTAGAAGTAGACCTAGATTAGAGTATTGCGCACAGATAGTGAAAGATGTAGGATGTGGGAATTTCAGTGAAATGTTTAGTTAGCTCAGAATAGAAATCGATGGACGTGCGCATCCAACCAGTCGCAAGATGGAAAAACTTATGACGAAAGAAATAGATGTACTTAAACATGATGATTACTATAAACAAGTAACTGGACAACTATTAATTCGGCAAATGTTTAAGTGTTGGGAGATCCTTGGCAGCCACAGGTTGCTTAACCCCCTTCACATACTACTGAATCCGGCTGAAATAAGGCATATAATTAGAAAACAATAGAAGGGGAACCGAGCTGTATATAGGCTGTTGTGGGAATTTCAGGGAACTGTGTAGGCTAGCTCAAAACATAAATAAGTGGAGGTGCGTGTCCAACCAGTTTCAAGACGGAAAATCTAATGACGAAAAAATAAGTACACCTAAATCTGATGATTATTATAAACAACTACAGGTGTTGGTTGTGAAATATGTTCAACTAATGTTGATTGTGCAAAATGATATATTGAAAAAACTATTCATTCGACAAACGTTCAAGTGCTGGGCTAACTTAGCAGCCACAGGATGCTTACCCCCCTTCCCCTTCACATATCAATGAATATTGGGGGAAAATGGTATATAACTGTAAAACTATAGAAGGTGGCCGAAGTGCATCTAACAAGAAAGAACAGCGGATATGTTCAAAGACAACAAACAGGAGAGACAAGAAGAAAATTATTCAGAGCATGTGTGGAGCACAGCACAGTACGTTTATGAAATAAGGGCAGTAGGAAAAGCAGACAGAAAAAGATAGAAGCCTTGTGAAATGTTGTGCTTTAGATAGATAAATGATAGCATGGACAGACAAGGTTATAGAAATAATAAAGGAATAAAGATATCTGTAAAACAAAGAAAAATTGGAAAAATAGAAGTGCAGAATACGTTCTAAGGCATTTCTGGGGAATGGTACGAGATATATTACAAGCAGAGATAGGAAAGAAGAAGTAGAGGTAGACCGAGATCAGACTGAAGACCTAATGATGATGATAGTATACGAGTTAGCCATTTGCATTGTTGAAGAACATCACTACGTAAAGTAGTAAATTTACATCCGAACCTGGTTAATTTTTAAAAATTGCAACTAATTTAACTATTTGAGCAGTGCAAGTCTGACTGAAGCTTAAGCGTCATCTACTACCTTCATAACTGGAATGGAGTATAAGTCTAATTACAATAAACAGTTTTGAGACTTTTATACATAAACTTTTTAATACGACTCTAATGATATACTTTATTAGTCTTCTACCATCACAACGATACAATAAATTCAATTAATTTTTTTATTAATAGGTTACCGCAACTAGTTTGAAACCAACTCAGTGACGATAAACCACCATATATAATTTGAGCACATAACTCATAAGCGCATTCTCAAATATCTATATTACTCTAATATTTTCATTCGCCTAATACGTGGTTCTACAAACATAAGCTTTAAAAGCTATGACAATACACTTGAGAAATTTATTGCGATTTCGGAATTAGGTACAGCTTGCATTAACGCTCTAGTAGAGCTACCAATTGAACCATCATTTACATATCCCCAAAACTACTTTATAGAAGTTAAAACAGGGAATTGCCATTTACTAAAACTATCTAGCCAATGTTTGATTTATGTTTAGGAGGAATATATTGTAGCGGGCTACTACTACCGCGTTTCAGTAATTTAAAACAAGTAATAACAAAAATCTTTATTACTCACTGTTCACAAGTCTAATTAACAGTATATGCCTTATTTATAGATGTTTTCAGTCCAATTAACAATGAAGCACTATCACACTAATGAATTTACAAGCACTAGTATCTTCTTAAACTAAATTCTTAACCATAGGTCTATTAACAACACTAACACCACTATTTATTTATTACACTTTTGTCTATTTCTGTATTTTACAAGCTGTCTGTATAATAGACACGTTTACATAATATAAATTTATGTTTACTCTTGGACTTCTAAAAGCTTAACTATTTAACTCTACACGATATAATTTATATTCGACATTCTGATATAGACTGACTTCTTATATTTATCAGCGGTCTTATATATATCCTGAATTAAAAGGATGATTCATACTCCAGTAAATGCTAGAAAATTCTAGGCTTCTGTAGTATATACGTTGCTTACCGCGCTTGTGTGTTTGACGGGTTGCCTAATAATATCTCGTAACAATATGCATTTTTAGATTTATGTAAACTGACCAAATAACCACGGTTATTAGGTATTTTGTTTTGTTCGAGCTGCTTATGCTGAACCTGTCAGTATTCCATGAATGCAACGAATATAATTTCCATTAGAACTAAGATAAACGTAAATTTGCAATTGGTTCAGTAACGTTTGTTTTTAGAAATGAAGTGGAAACAGGACAACTATACTCAGTTTCACGAGAAAATAGAACGATGAAAAGCATAAGGACTAAAAACTCTCAATTTCATTGGTTGAAACATGGGACAAATTTATGCTGCTTAAATATTTTGATTTTGGGTTCAGACTGTGAGAAAAATATCACGACGGGTATTCAATATTTTAACTTCCCATATATTTTAAGTTTGATTAATATTGTAAAAGATAACTTGCTATTAAGTCACTAAAGTAGAAGTTGGTGGAAAGAGTAAAACAAAATTCTTCACTGATCAGATCAAAAGATTTATCAATGTGGCGCTTTGTAACATACGGTCATCATCATTAGGTCTTCAGCCCTGACACTGGTTAGACGCGTACCCTCATTGTTTCCTATTCTGAACTAACCTTTACATTTCCCTGAAATTTGCACAGTCTGTATCTATCACTATCTGCATGCGAAAGTCTGATCTCGATCTACCTCTATCTTTTTTTTCCTATCTCTGCTTGTGACATATGCCGTATTATTCCCCAAAATGCCTTATAACGTATCCTGCCCTACTATATCCCCTATATTAGAGTCGTATTAAAAAGTTTATGTATAAAATTCTCAAAACTGTTTATTGTAATTAGACTTACTTATACTCCATTCCAGTTATGAAGGTAGTAGATGACGCATGAGCTTCAGTCAGACTTGCACTGCTCAAATAGTTAAATTAGTTGCAATTTTCAAAAATTAACCAGGTTCGGATGTAAATTTACCACTTTACGTAGTGATGTTCTTCAACAATGTAAATGGCTAACTCGTATACTGTCATCATCATTAGGTCTTCAGTCTGATCTCGGTCTACCACTACTTCTTTTTTCCTATCTCTGCTTATAATATATCTCGTACCATTCCCCAGAAATGCCTTAGAACGTATTCTGCCCTTCATTTTTCCAATTTTTCTTTGTTTTCCACAGATATCTTTATTCCTCTACTATTTCTATAACCTATTTGTAAATAACTTTGTCTGTCTATGATACCATCCTCATACGTCTGAAGCACAACATTCCAGAACTCTATTTCTTTTTGTTTGCTTTCCCTACTTCCCCCTATTTCATAGACGTACTGTGCTGTGCTCCACACATATGCATTGGACAACTTTCTTCTTGTGTCTATGTTTGTTGTCTTTGGACATAGCCGCTGTTTTTTCTTGTTTGATGCAGTTCGGTCACCTTCTATTGTTTTACAATTTTATACCCTATTTCCCCGATATTCAGTGGTATGTGAAGGGTGGCGGCTCCGTGGCGTAGTGGTATGTGTGTGACTACTTCGCCCAAGGTCCCGAGTTCGAATCCCGACACGGTCGGCTTGAAAAATGTTTGGCGAGCATTTTTCACAAAAATACACCCTCGTTCGGATGGGAGGTAGAATGGAGGTCCCGTGTGTGAGTGTTGTCACGCACGTTAAAGATCCCTATCTTGCTTGGAACAGCAAAGGTTCGGCAAAATTCCAAATTTTCCAAATAAAAAAACTCGCTTCCTGGCCAATGTAGTACCTTCGGGTAGAGCATTGGCAATCACATGTAAAGTAATCTATATAGGTTGTTGTGGAATTTCAGGGAACTGTGTAAGCTAGCTCAGAACATAAAAACATAAAAAACCAAGTTTCAAGACAGAAAACCTAATGACAAAAAAATAAATGCACCTAAAATGTCTTTAATAACAATTTTTCTACGCTGTGTACTTGGGAGGTAATGGGATGGTTTCCCGTTGCCTTCTACATCGCAGTAGTGTGCCTTAGAATGTCATACCGACCCCTAAGTAGTGTGCCTTAGAATGTCATACCGACTCCTATGGTCTCTGCCACTCTAAGTACCGAAAAAGCTGCTGCCCTATTTCGGGGACCTGTATAAGTCTGGTCCCTCACTAAAGACCTCACTAATTTGATTAAACCTATAGTTCGGCTTTTTAGTTCTTTGAAACAGGCAAGCCACCCGTTCTAGTATTTTAGAACTTCGTCAAGGTGCAGATGCGTTCAGAATGAGTAACATCGGGTAACGATATAATATTTATTAGTTTTCGTCAAAAAGGTCCTACTAGTTCCCATCGCAGATCTTTTTAATATATGAAATATAGCATGAGCTTTCTAGTAACTTTTGTTACGTTAAACTGTTATAAGAAATTACTTAAATGCAAAATTAAACTTTCCGAAAAACAATTATTTATTCTTTTAAGAAATATTTTAACTGTATATTATATGTTTATTTGAAGTAACACCAACAAATATATAATTTCTTTATTAATTAGAAAGTGCTATTTTTTCTATTTTATCATACTGTGGATCTCGTTTCGGGTTGCATTATTCTTAACAAGTTTTACTAATCAGTTGCTCAAAATGGCATGACATTTTTTTAAAATTTTTTCAAAATAACATTTACTTTTTGTATACAAAATATATGTTGTCATGAAAATTAGGAACATCAAATGTCAAATCAGTGCATATGTGCTAACAAGCACCTATAATTTCATACATTAACGTAACTTTTTAAATTGACATTTAATGTTCATTACGTTTGATGGCAATTGTTATTTTCGATTCAAAGGGTGAACCTTTTTTTTTAAATTTTTTGATAAAATGTAAGGATATATGTAACTAAAACATAAGATTTGTTAAGAATAGAATACTCAAAAACTTCTATTTCAAACTCTTTTCTCCAAAACTTAGTTACATGAACTGCAATTGAAAACTTGACATGGTAAAATCCGAAACGGGACATACGGTATAAAATAATTAGCTAGAGCTTCATATACACACTATTTTAATTTTTGTAAAACATTTTTAATTTCAAAGCATTACCAAATGCCTATTCTAAGCAATTCAATTGTAATTTATTTCATTCTTTTTTGTATTATTTTATTCTACGAAATTCTAAGGTTATATGTATTGATGTGATAATAAGGTCACTAGTGGTATTGAAACACAAATTCTATAAATAAATCCCACCCAAACGGAAGGAAACGGAAAAAATTAAAATTTCGGAATATTAATTGTTCCACCCTGTGTAAAAATAAGCGTATGGCATGTACAAAGTTATTAAATTCATTCATGTTAATATAAAGCATATTTTTTCGTGTGTATAAATAAAGCATTCTTAATAAAAACTAGCTTCATTTGAAGATATAAAATAAAAAAGAAGAATTAATTCCTGACTGTCTACACGAAATTTTTTAATAAAATCTAAAAGAGAGTATTTTCGTACAGAAATAATATAATATTTAAGAAATCTGTATTAAATTACAGCAGAGTGCCTTCGGTGTTAGCCATCTTCGGTGCCATGTCAATTTAAAAATTAATATTCTATCATTACATTAAATATAGGACATTTTGGGTATAAAACTAATATCACATAAATAAAGACTAGTTAAATAAACTAGCTAAAATAAATAGTTAATAAATAGTTAATAAATTAGATATGTTTTGCTTCTATTTTTTTAAATTGACATCAAATCAGCTTACAAGATTTTCCACATTTGAAATCTTCATTTCAAATAGCAGTTACCAAAGTACATACTTGTTTAAATCTTCCTTCCAATTATTTAATAAAATTTATTAAGTAGCGTTATATTGAAGAATTTTCCCTCTTCATTATATGTAATTACATTTAATAATTTTCACTTTTTATGCAGGTTACGTTTAAAACATCGCTTCCTTGTTTATTGTAACATCGTAATTATTAAATTAAGGTATGCGTACTGCATTCAAATATCATCTTTGCAAAGCAACATGCTCGCGACTTAATCCAAACCACATTTCGCAATCGAATTCATCAATGAATCTATTTAATACAATTTCTTTTTTATATATAAATATTATCTATTTTCTAGAATATACTAGTGTTTACCCGATTCCGTTCCAAGATATTCTGGGAATTTCTCGTTAACGTTCAAAATCGCCGAATTTTATTACCTCGTTAGTGTTGATTTACTTTCGCTGTCCGTCTTTATTTAATACCAATACTCGCGGTCTCCTATCCTACAGTGATTGCGAAAAATTATAAATAATTCTTGTAAATTTTTGTTACTTTTTATGGGTTTATTATGTTTTGGTCGCTTTTTCGAATAAACGTTTCTTTATTAATTAGTTGATACGAAATTGACGTATTGTCCTGAAATTTATTTCTAAATCTCGTCAATTCCAGAAAATTATTTATTTACGTAATACAAAAGTCAATTAACATAATTAATTTAAAACTTTAATGGCTTTATAATGCTAATTATGGAATATTTGCTTTCACGGTAAAACGTGTTTTAATACACATAATTAAGATTAAATTAAAAGGTTTTAAATACACGAAATTATTTATTTTTATGCACGGAAAGGGCATTTTTATTATAAACGAATAGATTTTGTATATATCTTAAAATCATCAATTTGCGTTCGCATTTAATGCGTGTTTAAAAATAATTATTGTTACATATACAGCTCACATTATTTGCTATGTACTTACAATACGCTTATTTCATACAGGGTAATATTTATACACGCGGAGGTCGCGTTATGGCTTGGCATTTTAATGAATAAAAGTACGCTTGTATTAGAATTGGGTATACGTATAGGTATAAATACAGGTACAGATACAGGTATAGGTACAGATATAGGTATAGGAATAGCTATAGGTACAGGTATAGGTATAGGTAAAGATATAGGTTGAGGTATAGGTATAGGTACAGGTATAGGATATAGGTATAGGTTTAGTAATAAGTGTAGGTATAGTATTGTATTTAAAAAATGTTTTATGTATAGTTACTACTAAAATTGCTTGTTTAAACTATCTTTTATTTGGTTATGCTGAATGTCAATTAAATAAACTTAAGAAACTATTTTGAGTTTCACACTCGTGATATTCTAGTGGTGTAAATGGCACCGAGTACGGCCTGTCCTCTACTTTATTCTCTCGTGGAAAGAATTATAGTCACATCTAGGAAGTTCTAACGCAAGTTTTGATCACTTAACTTCAAATTTGCGAAAAACGCTTGAACACATCAATTTTCGAGGATTCCCGCTCATATTCATGGAATCTAGTACACATTGCATTGCCAACGTCCTACAATTTGCGTATTCATAAAATTTGATGTTTTTAATATATAAATCGGTTGTTAATTCGACTACAAATCTTGCATTTTTGTTTCAACAAAATTTAGAAAATATTATCTGATATAAAACTGACAATTTCGATTAGTAATTTTCGAGTGATAATTATTTTGTTAATATTTTTGACACGTGTGCTGTCAAACTTATTGTTCGAAAATTTTCACATGTATCCGCGCCTTTCTTTTTTGCTACGTTTAAAATCTTTGGGTATCTCGCCTGTTTCATACATATAGCTTACAAGTTGGAAGAGACGTTCTGTTACTGCTTGTCCAGCGGCTTTTAGAGTTTCTGCTTGCACCTTATCTATACCCGGCGCCTTACCATTTTTCAGACTCTTTAATGCTAATTCAAACTCGTCTCGAAGTATAGGATATCCCAAGTCATCATTTTCAATGTCTGATTCCTGTTCTAATGCAGTTAGTTCCTCTCCTGTATATAACAGGGGAACAGGGGAACACGGGAGGCTATTTTAGCTCTGAGAGTGATAATGGAGAAAACAATAGAAAAAGGAGAAAGCATGTATATAGGGTTTGTAGATCTGGAAAAATCATTCGACAATGTAAATTGGAAAAAAATGTTTGAAATACTCAAAAAAATTGGAATGAGTTATAGGGATAGACGAATAGTACATAGCTTATACAAAGAGCAAACAGCAGTAATAATATTAGAGCAGGAACGTAGAGAAGTAAATATTAGGAAAGGGGTGAGACAGGGATGTGCCCTATCCCCATTAATTTTTAACTTGTACATAGAAGAGGCAATGAATACTGTCAAATGCAGAAAGACATTTGGAATTACTATGCAGGGACAACAAATTGATATGCTTAGATATGCAGATGATATAGCGGTATTAGCGTCTAGCAAGGAAGAGTTAGAAGCGGCTCTTAATAAAATGGAAACGGTTCTAACAGAGAGATACGGTATGAAAATTAACAAAACTAAAACTAAAGTTCTAGTTTGCAAAGGTGGGGAAAATAAATCAAAACAAGAATACAAGTATTTAACACGAACTTACAAGAGGTTAAGGATTTCTGCTACCTAGGAAGCCAAATAACGCAAGATGGGAAAAGCACAAAAGATATAAAACAAAGATTAGCACAAGGTCGTGCTACATTTAACAAGAAAAAGCAACTATTGTGCTCAAAGACCACAAACATAGAAACAAGGAAAAGATTGCTTAAAACATATGTGTGGAGCACAGCACTTTACGGCTGTGAAGCCTGGACAGTAGGAGAAGCGGGCAAGAAAAAGGTAGAAGCCTTTGAAATGTGGTGTTACAGGCGTATGATGAAGATATCATGGACAGACAAAGTTAAGAACGAAGAGGTACTAAAAATGGTAGGGGAAGAAAGAAATATGTGGAAAACGGTAAAAATAGGAGAGATAAGATGATAGGCCACATACTACGGCATGAGGGAATAGTGCGGAATGTTTTAGATGCAGAGATTGGAAAAAAGAGAAGAAGAGGCAGACCTAGATTAGACTACTGCACACAGATAGTAAAAGATGTAGGCTGTAGAGGTTTCAGGGAGATGTGTAGGCTAGCCCAGAATAGAAATCCATGGAGGTTTCGCATCCAACCAATCCCAAGATGGATAAACTAATGACGAAAAGATAACTGTGCGTAAACATGATGATTATTATAAGTAACTACAAGAATTGGTTGGGCAATATTCTCGAATAATGTTAAGTGTGTGAAAGGATTTACTGGAAAACCATTATTTCGGCAAATGTCTAAGTGTTGGGGGATCTTGGTAGCCACAGGTTGCTTAACCTCCTTCACTGAATCTCGGTAATATAGGGTATAAAATTAGAAAACAATAGAAAGTAAACGAGCTGAATACACATACTCCCTGAAAAGAAGAAAAGAAGAAAAAGAAGAAAACCACCAAAAACGTAAAATCAAAGTAGCTGCTTATATAACCCTACATAAAAATAACCGAGTTGCAAACGAATCAATGACTTTCAGTAAACAATGGATTCCATTACTAAAAGAAATAACAAATGAAAATCAAATGCCCACAATATCTAGGTAGCATTGCAAGTTTTTCCTGGGTTTTCCTAGCAATATTAACATGAAATACAGTATGATTTCTATTTATACAGAAAATAACTAATTACATAAAAATAAGCATATTAACAATCCTTGTAAGACAGCATTGGTATCTGACAAGTATAAATCCACAATAAGGTTACCTCAAAACCATATACAATCTCCGTTGAACAGTATTGGTATCTGACAAGTGTAAACCCGCCATAGGGTCGCCTCAGATCCATATACAATCTTCATAGAACAACATTGGTATCTGACAAGTGTAAACCCGCCATAGGGTCGCCTCAGATCCATATACAATCTTCATAGAACAACATTGGTATCTGACAAGTGTAAACCCGCCATAGGGTCGCCTCAGATCCATATACAATCTTCATAGAACAACATTGGTATCTGACAAGTGTAAACCCGCCATAGGGTCGCCTCAGATCCATATACAATCTTCATAGAACAACATTGGTATCTGACAAGTGTAAACCCGCCATAGGGTCGCCTCAGATCCATATACAATCTTCATAGAACAACATTGGTATCTGACAAGTGTAAACCCGCCATAGGGTCGCCTCAGATCCATATACAATCTTCATAGAACAACATTGGTATCTGACAAGTGTAAACCCGCCATAGGGTCGCCTCAGATCCATATACAATCTTCATAGAACAACATTGGTATCTGACAAGTGTAAACCCGCCATAGAGTCGCCTCAGATCCATATACAATCTTCGTAGAACAACATTGGTATCTGACAAGTGTAAACCCGCCATAGAGTCGCCTCAGAACCATGTTAAAATCTACCAAAGAGGTAACTTAAATCATAATGAATTTCCCCCTCAAAATAAATATAAAAAAAACGACTACTTAAGCCTTTCAGTAATGCAATCGCACACTTCTTTAATAACCATCCTCTCAATTGTATAAATAGAAACATGTTAAAAAATGTTTTCCAATTCCAAGTTATTTAATTTATATAAAATTCACCAATAAAAATTAACCAGCTGATTTCACGTTAAGCGTATTGGCTACCTAAAGAAAGCCGATCCCAGGTCGCAACACAAATTGAAGGCAATCATTCTGTTAAACTTTAAAATTTTTGCTTAGTATACTCAAACCAAATATTTCAAACATCAATAAATCAAAGTCACCTTCAATTTATGTCATAAATGCCAAACTTGAAGTTTATTATAATTTTGACAACGATCCTAGGTCATGGATCGAAACGTAAATAAAGTTGATTTTAAAAACTATGAGTGGTTTAATTCCCAAAGAAGATTAACCTGAATACACATGCTGTGTGAGAATTTCAGGGAACTATGTAGGCTAGCTCAGAATATAAATAAGTGCAGGTGCGTGTCCAAACAGTTTTGAGACGGAAAACCTAATGGCTGCGAAATACCTGCAACTAATGTTAACTGTGCGAAAAGATAAATTGGAAAATATATTAAATCGCCAAATGGTTAAGTGTTGGGAGAACTTGGCAGCCACAGACTGCTTACCTCCCTTCACGACCATTGAAGGTCGGAGAAATAGGACATATAACTGTAAAACAATAGAAAGTGATCGAACTGCATCTAACAAGAAAGAACATCGCCCAAGGGGGAAGACAACAAACAGAATAAGAAGAAAATTGTTGAAAGCATATGTGTGGAGCACAGCACAGTATGCCTATGAAATACGGACAGGCTGAAATGCAGACAGAAAAACGGTAGCAGTCTTTTGAAATGCTCCAGATGTATGAGGACGATAGCATGGACAGACAAAGATAATAACAAATAAGTTACAGAAATAGTAGGGGAACAAGGATATCTGGGGAAAAGAGAAATAGTAGGGCGGAATACGTTCTAAGGCATTTTTGGGGAATAGTATGTGATATATTACAAGCAGAGATAGGAAAAAAGAGGTAGATGTAGACCTAGATCAGACAGTTATAGATGCAAACTGTGCATATTTCAGGGAAATCTGTAGGTTAGTTCAGAATAGGGAACAATGATGGTACGCGTCTAACCAGTTCTAGGACTGAAGACCTAATGATGATGAATTATTTTGTGATTTTCGATACGGTGTTACATTACAACAATGTGAGGGATAATTTAGTTCATTATTTGGAGATCCATCCAAAATATGGTGTACAGAATTCAATCGTGAAAGATCAATATTTGATGACGTGTTACGGGTGAAATATGCATTAAATAAATTAAATTTTAATTTGCACTGAAGGGGCGGGGATTCCGTAACAAAAGGGTTCGTCGATATAGTGCAGTGGTGCAGAAGTGGATTTCTATAAATAAATGAGAAAATAAAGTAAAGAAAGGTAAAGAAGTACAAAAACAATAAATCACAAGGTGTAAATGCAAAAATTCTTCATAAGATTAACACTTACCCTGAAAGGTTTTGTCTCTATCTAAATCAAGAAGAAGCAAACAGTCTGTCACCTCAATACTTTTGATGTCATTTCTATGTAGAAGACTTTTATTTCTCATAAAACTCTTTTTCTTTGGTAACCTATCGTTGGTCATAATTAAACAAATTTCTCAAAATAAAATGCTTCTTCCAAATACGACTATCAGTCAGGTAGCTGGAAATCCTTTACAAATCGCTGGCTTTAACTATTTCCTAAATAACTGAAATAAAATTCCACCTAAACTTAACCTCTATTAACATAAAAATAATTTTCATCCACATACAAATATCCTTTTCTAAAAATAAGTTCTTAACGTCAAATCTGAGCAGGCGTTGCTAAAATAAATCCCAAAAGATATCTTAAAAAATTTAATCTAAGTCATCAGCAAAACTTTTTGCCACTGTAAATTATTAGACATTCATAAATTGCATCTTATTGGCAATATCGTTCATAAAACAAAAAGAAAATAGTTAAATATCAACTGATGTTATATCATTGTCCTTTCCAAAATACTTAACACCTACATATTCTTAATATTTTAAACTAAGAACCTTCTACTTAAATTTAACATCTTTCATATGTTAGTAAATTACTAATCAATAAAGATTAAATCACTGTAATGTACAATTAACGTCTGCATGGAAAATGTTAAACACATTCACGAATGAATTATACCTATAACATTACTTACAAGTTAATTAATCTAATTTAAGGTTTAGATTGTCCATACCGCGGCAGCTGCCATTTTCCAAACGACAGCTACAACTTATCACCAAAATTCTATTTTCATGGCGGAATGAACTCGAACTACTCAAATCTCCGCCCCTTTCAAACGGTCACAAAGATAATAAAACCACGTTTGGGTGCGTGGAAAATATCTCCTGTCACGTGAGAGTAAATTCACATTTAATATCGTATACCGTGTTTTTGTTGTTTCTGCGAGACGTCCATTTTTAGCATACCTTGCAACTACGTTGCGTTCAACATGAACTCTAACTGAACCTCATAATCCTCCCTTTCTTTTGTCAATTTTATTGAGTTAAATCTAAATAAAAATACATGAGTGTTTGCTGTTATGTTTTGGATATTAAAACAGTATGCGGATCTTTGTTGCTGATAATTTAAAAGACGAGCTAGTAAAAAGGGTTTTAAGAAATTTGGTAAAATAAAATTGAAACACAATATGTTTATCAGATAGGGTAATGGGAAGCGTGTAGATGTTTTTATTATGACCGCCATAATTCTTTTGTAAATTCTCGTATAATTTAATAGGTTGAACAATAGATTTATCTTTAAAGTGTCGCTAACAATTCGTATTGGTAAAAGTCTGAAAAATGAATGAGCAGCTAGAGGACTGCTCCGATTCTACAAGAAATTCTGTACTAAATTGATAGGTTATACGATTAGTTTATCTCAAAAACAGAGCAATGCTGTTTAGAAATAGATTATTTTGTAAAGGGTTGATCTCTAAATCAGTAAGAAATAAAACCGATTTGAAAATTTTGCAAGAGACTCGAGTAGCCGAGAAAAAACAATATTAATTGACATCTTACACGACGGAATTATATTAAAAATACCGCAAACAATACTTTTAGCAAAAAATCTAAAAATAGGGGTAGCGGTTAGAGGGGTGGTTCAATTTGAAAATTTTCAAGGGATTTGAGTAGCTAAGAAATTTATAGCGGTTTCATAGACTATATTACCGGAAAATGTACCCAAGGTCGGTAGAAAATGCAAATCAAGAAAACAGATTAGGTAAATAGGAATGCTACAAAATTCAGTGTTCCTCGAGATTAAGCTCCTACATAATTCAGGATGAAATCTATAAGATGTTTCTCCAGACTCTTGCCCTAAAGTTTTTGTAGATTTAAAAATAAGACGTAAGTTAATCTATATGATAAGAAGAAAACTATATTTAAGTACAAACAGGTATCATCCACCATAATACAATTATAAGCGTCACTTTTCCAGTCAATACTTGCATATAACACCAATTATCACAATAAGAAACTGCGCACGCCTGACCGCCAGCATATAAGACGAATGAACCATGTTTCAGAGCATTAGTTGTCGAAGTATCGTTGTGTTGATCAAAATTACAAGTTAAAGATGGATCTTTCTTGTGTTGACGTTACAAGTGATGCAAAAATGCCATTAGATCTCACCAAACTATTTAGTAAGATAACCTATACGTTACGTGATTATACACCAAATTTTCACCACCATTTTGTAGAAGTTGGGTTTGCTCTATATGGTGGTCTTCAACCTGATATCCAAATTATTTGTTGTAGTGGTATGTGTGCAAATTCTACTGTAACACTGGGGCACGGTGAATGAAAACTTTTTGTAATCTTCAAGTAAAATTTCAAATTTAACAATTTGCTCAAGACTCAAAACAAGTCAGATTAAATGGATTAGCTAATACAATGCATAATGTGGAATTACAACTGGATCGAAACTTCAACTTACAACTGACTACTGCTTTTAATAAAAGTATATTCTTGTTAAGAAATTTTGGAGAAGCGAATTCACTTAATTTACACATTGAGAAAAACCGAAATGTTATTATTTTACTTGAGTATGAGTGCTTCAAGCTATTAAATTTACAAAAATAAATATGTTATAAAATGAAGGAGTTGAGGTGTAGAAATTTTCAAAAATTTACGAAAAATCTGTTGGTGTTATAAAAAATGTAAGTGGAAATACTACAGACGACGAAAGGGTACAAACGTTATTAGAAGGAAAGACCCGTGCGATCGATTTTTTGTTTAATGATTGCAACAATTAAACTACTTGATAATGTTGGAAATTATTAAATGTCACTCCGTTCAGTACTTAGAAGATGCGACTTTGGGGCGATCGCTCACGCAAGTGCTTAGAGGTTTGACTATCCGAGATTCACCAGAGTCTGGTTATCCCAGCGGTTTATAGTTAAGAATACAATATATATTAATAAAATTATAATATTTATTGATAAAGTTTGTTTTACTTATTTGTAACGTCAACACCAGTAAAAATTATAATTAAATCTATTAAATTATGTTGTTTCTTATCCTTATGTTTAAGTTGGTAATCTTTTTGATAGTCAAAGACACCCTTAATTATATCGATGGTGAAAAAAGGTGGGGGTAATTAAAAAAAAGTTAAACCTCAAGTTGTTTAGTTTAAAAGCGTCTGCCAACCGATGCAGACGTTTATTATATGACTTAGTAGTGCTCGTTAATAAAAAATATACAGGGTAAGTCTTTATAACATTTGGGGTTAGGTGTTCATAAATTAATCTCTAAAATTGGAATCAGTGCATTAAGCAATAATACGAAATGAGCAAGTAACGATTTCTTTCGATTGACTCGATAGCGTAGTAGTTAACATGTCTGCTTAGCATTCACGCAGAAAGGGTTCAAATCCTGCTTTAGCCAATTTTTTCTTTAGAACTTGCAATAAAATGTGTATACAGGATGGAGAAAAAGTGGATATATATACGGAGTAAGTAAATAATCCTGTTGTATGGAAAAAATTGCGAATTGTTGTAAGAAAATTGGCGGATGGCAGAAGTGGCGTAAGAAAAATGGCGAATGGCAGATGTGACGAAAGAAAAATGGCTGGAGGCAGGAATAGAGGGGGGTTGCTTGGTTGGAGGTGCAAAGTGCTGCCTCGTCTCTCAATTACCTCAAATAATCAACCGTAAAAACATATTTTTCACTCAATGCGCATGCCTACTATAACATACTGCGTGTCAACAAGACGTGACTAAAAATCTCTCTATTTTCTAACTTTAAGATCGCTATTGGCAGAAGCCCACCGACTTGTTAGGAACAGTATTGTGTTAGAAGTGTTCTTAAAAATACTGAAGCAAAATTTTGGGAGTGTAAAGCAACCGTTCTCTTCCACTGAGAATGATTGCACTGCTTAACTTATATTCCATTCTGATTTAGCGTATCTTCCGTTTAGCAATATCATTTCCTAGAACTTACAGACTCCTTTCAAATTCAATGGTACGTACTTTGTATCTGACCCAACTTTCCATTTAAAGTGTTGTCGCACTAACTAACGAGGGAAAATGAATATAAGAACCTAGCGAACTAGTGCTCGTAATAAATACGGTACATATTAAGGCATTCAATTGTGATTTATCTGATATTGTAGTATATACTCGTGACTTACTTACCGACTGAACAAACTACAATACTATTCAATCGCGAGATATACAGAGTATTTCATTAAGAATAGGCAATCGTTAAAGTGGAAAATCTAGACACCAAAATATTAAGATTTAACCCAACAGACATTTTACGAACGTCCCTGATTTAAGAGGTGTAGGGTGTCCAAAGTTGAAAATTTATATTAAAATTTCTAAATAATTTTCAAAGTTTTTATAGAATCATGTAACAATTACGATTTTCGACTATTTAAATATACGCTTTTGTTCAATACAACTAGTCAATAAATATTAAATTTCTATTGAAACCTTATATTATGAATTCATACATAGTACGCCGTCTACATTAAAATAGCCAAAGTAAATTTTAAGTACTTTTCTATTTGCTTGTATCTTGATTCAATATCCCCCTTTCCGGCTCATGCTTGAATAGTTAACATTGCCTCGTGGTCGAAGCCATTTTGATATCAGATGTAATCCGAATACCAGTGTTATCGAGGGCCTGTAGGTTTTTAATTAAACATGCCGCCCCAACAGATAGTCAAGTGGAGTCAACGTATACCATGGGTTTAGTTTGAGTTATAGCATCAACCTAAGATGGTTGTAATTATATTTCTACGGTAAGAAAATAATTCGCAAACTTACCACTAAATTCTATTTTCCCGTTTGATTTCAGCGCAAGTTTTCAAGTTTAGAGTTTTAAAGTTTAAAATATCAAGTATTAAATATAAATACAGTATTAATTCCGAGTTTTAAAATATTAATTTCAAGCTTCACGTAATAAAGCAACGGAATCTACGTATTATATAAAACAATCGTTAACCATATGGCAAGTACGAGACTGAAATGCAGCTTCAATTGTTGCTAGGCAAAAGTGTGGAAATCCCCATAAATGTTTGGTTAGTATAGAGGACACCTATTTCAGCTGCACACAACCACAATTGTAAGTACATAGATGTTAAAGAAAATTCAGCCGCCAAGCAGATATTCAGCGGTGAGTCATCTTCCATTTTTATACCTATATTCTTTTCAAGGAACATTCATTTAAAATGCACAAATAATTTTTGAAGAAGCTATATATATGTTTATTTAAAGTTAATTCTCAAAATTTTGTGAAGGTTCGAAGATCAGTTAATTTGATTCACGTAAAATTTAGTTTGAAATTTAGTAATTGGATAATGCATAAATGGCCTTAATATTTTCAAGGTATTTTTGTAAGATTATTTTTGAAGTTACAACATTGTATTAAAATGTTTGCATAACTAAACATGTGATACGATAAGAATTGTTTGCCGAATTATTGTGTATAACACATTTTGATAGTACACTTGAAGTATAGCTTAATGTTGATAATAAGTATTTTTCTTTGACCTTTGATTCTATTAAAAATATCTTTTAAAACTATAGTGTTATAACCTGCAAATTTCTTTTGAACATTTAATTTGTTTTTTGTAAACTGAACAGGATCCTATTCAAGTATCATGAAGTAACTGTAACATAAAAAATGAAAATCATATATTTCTTATAGAGAATTAAAGTAAACTATGCAATTAAAAAGATATCCCACGAATGCTCGTAGATTAATGTTAAATCGTAATAAAGGAACTGTTTCGAAAGTCTCCGTATAGATAGCTTTATATAAACAATGAATATATATATATTTTTTTAAAATTAATAGAAAAAATAATAAATTGTCATAAAATTTTTTTCATTGAAGTCAGCAGTAATTGTCCTACAGAAGTAAACAGTTTACAAATATGAAATTTTGGTATTGAAGAAAGATATTATTGGTGTTAAAGTTAAAAGTTTTTTTTTTAAAGTATAATTTTGACTAGTGGATTTATTTATAATTTTTTTTTGGTGATAAAGTGACTAGGCAACATGCACTTGAGTAAGTGTTTTTAATAATGGTAAGCACATAGATTTAATTCCTAAAACAAACTAAATAAATTTGTTACAGCGCTCTTCGAATTAACCGTAATATTTTTTGATTTAATAGAAACGTTCTTCAATTTAATCGTAATACTTTTGTTATAATCTAAACGTCCTTCAGTTAGTAGTAATTATTTTCAATATGATGTAATTTTCTTCGGCATACATAGTGTATTCAAGTTTAATATAATCCTTTAATTGCGATGATGTTTTATTCGAAAGAAAATGCTTGGCAAAAGTCCGGTATTTACCAGTAATAATGTGGATAATTACTGTCAACATTATTGTTTTGTAACAAATGAAATGCCGTAAAAGAAGGAAGCATAGCGTTTTCTGATAGCTGTTGGATTGGATTTTGGTTTGTTTCATTTTTGCCAGGAAGAAATACACTTCAAGTTTGTATAATTGGGTCCAAGATGCGTACAGTTGGTTGACTGCGTCACAACATGTGGACAGCGACGTCATTTGTTTGTCGAGGCACAGTATGAAAGCACATCTGCTTTATACAAAGTAACACTGTCACATAAACAAGAACCTGGCTATACAATGTAAGCCTTCTTTATTATTTTCACATGACGTCCGTATTTGGCCAACATTGATACAAGGCAACATATTAAACATAACATTGTAATGACCTACGATTATTATGTTGCTTAACAAACTATAGAGGACTTTTGATGTTATCTATTTATCAACATTTAAATTCAGGCTTGTACCTGTTATCATTACAAACGAACTTAGACACCTTAATTGAGTTCTGATTAAAGTTTTCATTTATGTGTAATTATACTTAAAGCAAATATGAAAGTTAAATTATTAGATTTTTGAAATTTCCATATACACCTGTAAAACTAATAACAGATCTGATATTTTGGGTATTGATTTGAGATAGTTTTGTTACAAAAAGAAATGCTTAACATATTTAATATTTTATAAGTTTTATTATTCTACATCTGCGTAGAAGATATTGAAGTACAATTTTGATGTATATATTTTGCACATACAACCTTTTATCATAAAGCAACATTTGATTAAAGAATCATCATTTAATTCATTTAATTAATTGTTTTATTTTGAACAAGTGAGTTCAAGAATAGGGTAATTGAATCAAGGAGTAAAAGGCATAAATACCTTCAATATAATGATATTTGTAGCTTCCATTTGACGAAGGAGCACTGATAGCACTCTCAAAATTTGATGCCTAATATTTGTGTCTATAAAAGTGTGTGCATGATTGATATTTATAGCTTTTCCTTTTATAAGGTAGCAAGAGTGCACCTCTTGTGTCCTCCTTTGTTAATTTAATCCAATTTTCTTTACAGCTCCTGCTTAAGCAGTAAATACAATATTCCTCTCTAAGGATTCCCAAGTCCCCCTTAGGGAAACTCTGTGCTTAAAACCTAATGACTTGGTGGCGCCCCCCTTATACCTCTATTTTGGTATAAGTTGAATCAGTAAGTAAATAATGTTTTGTAAAAAGAACCACGACCAATCCTCATAAGCTCTACCCGAGGAATAGACCTCTAGCATAGTCGGAAGATAGTTGAGTTCCATCATTTTAAGAAAATCCTTCCTTAAAGTTCACTGGTTTTATCAAACAATATTAAAGAACCCAGGAACTACTTTAATTATTTAATTAAACAAATAAATAAAGTAGTCTACGTAAGAAGGTAATCTTGTAAAAACTTTACTTTATATTTAATTATTAATTTGTAGCTTTATAGGCACTGAAGATGATTTAATAAAATCGAAAACGCTAGGTATATTGATTTATATTTGCACGAATACACATCTCATAAGATTTTTGATATAAATTTTATAATTTTAAATTACCGTCTATGCGGATTAAAAATATCAAAAAAATAACTGATAACTATAACAATTTGTAACGATAAGAATAAAAAATTTCAAAGTACCTGTTCGAAATGTCCACCCTCTATCTCAATACATTTTACAACGCGCTTTCTTTAAACAACCTCGTATCTCTTAAACAAACTTTCGGCTAAATCGTAATATTTTTGTGTCTAGTCTCTTTACTTTAGAGATTGCCCATTCTTAATGAATTGTCCCATACAAAACCAAACTCCATAATTATTTGCTCTCCTTTAGAATTCAAGCCAATAAGATTTATAGATGATAAAAATCTTTTATAAAAATTAAACGATTCTATTGTTTCTGAAATTTATGTGAAATCTGATATTGATATAAAACTAAGTAAAATGCTTAACCGTTTGGGAAGATAGAAATGCCCGGCAATTCATAACCCAGTTGAAAAGAATATATGAAGCGTGCATAAACTAGAATGACTTACGACTTTATGGGTCAGTGCAGCTTCTGTTCATTTCAAAACCAACGCGGTCGCTTTAATAAAGATTAAAATTTCTCAATTACTCTAACTATTCCATGAAAATCCGGTATACTTAGGTATTTTTAATCGTAAAACTAATGCAGTCGTAAATGAAAATTGATTGCTTTGCCGTTTTCTCAATACAACTGATTATTTCAAATGTCGGTGTTGATTTTGGAGTTACTGCAAAGTTCAGGCCTTTTGATAGAATTAGTTTTTTTGTGTTGTTAATAGTTCTGCTTGATAAATTTATCACGGTGTTTGGCATGGTGTTGCTGTTTTCTAACGTTTTAGTTTGCGTGTTATTTTTCTCTGTAAATAGATTATTAAATTTCTTTATGTGAATTTCTTTTTGTTTGGAAAATTGCGATTTGTAGTAGGTTTTTGCACAACGTGAATTTTATCAAAATCGTCTTTTGTTACCGTTGTTCGTATGAAATTTATAATGCCCTCAATATCTAGTTTTAACTTATAAATAAAGTGTCGGTCGTTTTGTAATCTTTCTCTCAACATACTATAATTTACTCTTTCAGGAATCCTTGATAATTTATTGCTTGTCTGACCAAATTTGCTACTGAATTCTTTTGGTATTATTTCGTTTTTTCTGCATTTTATTAGAAAGTGAGCGAATTTTTGGAGTGCGATAGGTTTAGGTTTATATTGTCTAAGTGTCTAAAACAAATACAAATTTCAGGCCCATACCTGACTTTTAAATACTCCCTGTATGTTTGTTATGCGGTTTGTTCTGTATTTTTTTTTTAATATTTTTTGGGAATTAAACAACTCATAGTTGTTAAAATCGTTTTTATTTACGTTTCGATCCATGACCTAGGATCGTTGTCAAAATAATAAAAATTTCAAGTTTGATACTTATTATACAAATTGAAGGTAACATTAATTTATTAATGTTTGATATATTTGGTTTGAATACATTAGGTGAAAATTTTAAAGTTTAGAAGAATGAGTGCCTCCAATTCGTGTTGCGCCATGGGAGCGACTTTGAGGTAGACAATGTGCTTAACGTGAAATCAGCTAATCTATTTTTATATAGAAATTTCATATAAATTCAATAACTTAAGGATTGGGAAACATTCTTTAACATGTTGTTACGTGCCAAAAATTTTGGCACTAGACATTTTTTAATATAATTTTAATATGCGGTAATTTCGCGCCATAAATTTAAAAGACTTGTTGCGCGTATTTCCGTCACTTCAAAAGTGCTTGCGCGGGACTTCGCGTCGGCGTGTGTGGAAAAAAGAGGTGGGGAGTTTCCGCAAGAGGCTTAAGGACTTGCTTTTGAACGTCGACAGGTGTGGTTGGTCTGGTATCGTACCGTATCTTTTAATTATGTAGATCCCATTTCTTTGTTATCTTTGATTGTCGTTCCTCAACCCGTTCCTTATCGTTCCCTACATAGAAAGAAGACGACGAATCTGGATACAACCTGGTAGAAAATCCACGTTCTGAGAACCATCTTTAAATAATCCTGAAGGGAGCCCCGCAGTCGCTAGCCTGGAGCAATCCCGAAGGAAGCCCGCAGCCGCCATCTTTAAATAATCCTGAAGGGAGCCACGAGCCGCCTTCAGGAAGTAATTCTGTGAGACGCTTACATATTCACGTAAGTTCCCCGTGTGGGTTTTTATAATATATTTTAGAAATTTGCATATTTCCTCATTTACGTGTAATAATTTGCATATTGTGTGACGTCATTGACAGATGGGCGCGCTAATTTCCACATTATGGATTATCGTTAACAACTGTCTTTTGTGACTCTTATACCGCGTTTACGGACATGTAAGAATGTTTCTGTTTATGAGATTCAGAAAATGATTATTAAAGAATTATGCGATTACGTTACCGTAAGGCTTAAGCAGCCGTTTTTATATATTCATCCTGAGGAAAAAAACGCGTTATAATTTAGTAGATTATAACATGGTTCTGAGACGACCCTATGGCGGATTTACACTTGTCAGATGCCAATGCTGTTTTACGGGGGCTGCTAATGTGCCTACTGTTATGTAATTAGTTAGGGCATGTATAAATAGAAATCATGTATGTAGGCTGTACTTCATATTATTATTGTAAGGAAAACCCAGGAAAAACTTGCAATGCTACCTAGATATTATTACATTCGTACAGTATTTTGAACATTGTATTGCGATTTTTGGTTTTGTTTTTGATATTTGTGTTCCTAGTGTATTGTTGGTTCTAAATACTATTTTGATTCTGAATTTGTTTCCTATTTTTTGGATTTTTCCGGAAAATCCTTTTATGTATGGTATTGAGAGCACTTTTTTAATGCGAATCGTTGTTTCTGCTTTCTTCTTTTTTATTTTTTGGGACTTTATTTGTTTCTTTCTCTAATATTCTTTTAGGATACTTGTTTTTTATTAGTGTACATCTGATTAGGTGTTTCTCTTTCTTTATAATTTCTGCGTTTGATGATATTAATTTTGCTCTATCATACATGATTTTGATAATTCCTCTTTTGACACAGTGTGGATGGTTTGAATCGACGTTTAAGTATCTGTTTATGTATGTTGGCTTTCTGTATATCGATGTATTAATTCATATGTTAATTGAATCTACAAAGTTTTTAATTAGTTCTGTATTATAAATAACATAAACATCATTTACGTATCTCCACTAGACTAGTGTGAATATTACATCTTTTTCGAATTCCTCCATGAATATATTACTAAAGATTGACGATAGTGGATTTCCCATCGCCATTTCGAAGCTCTGTTTGTAGAACTGCTTATTTAGTCTCATATGTGTTATTAACGCATACATCAAGTGTGTCCCTGATCAATGATATACTTAGTTTTGTTCTTTCTCTAAGGTTTTAATCATTCCTAGGTTGTTTTTTTATAATATTAAGCGTTTTGTTTACAGTGACATCTGTGAAGAGATTTACTACATCAAAACTTACCATCATTTTCAATTTTTCTGTTTAATAATTTTTCTAAAAAGTGTTAGTTGTTTTTTATGAAGGATTTGTTTTGCCTGTTAATGGATTAATAATATTTAAAAGAAATTTTGCTAAATTATAACAAGGTGAACCTATGGAGCTTACGATAGGTCTTAAAGTAATGTTTCTTTTATAAATTTTTGGTATACCGTAAAAGTGGGGTGATTTGCTGTAATGTGGAACCAGTTTACTTTTTTTTTGTTTTCCAACTCATTTTTAAATTTGTATTTTATTTTCAATTGATTTTGTTGGGTCCGTTTCTAAACACGTGTATTTCTCAGTGTTCAACAGTTGGTTGACTTTTGCCTTATAATCGTTTTTATCCGTTACTACTGTTGCATTGCCTTTGTCAGCTTGTAGAATTATAATTGAGTTATCGTCTTTTAGATTACGAATTGCTTTTATTTCGTTACTACTTACATTTGCTTTTATTTTGTAACTATTTTCTATTTCAATTTTACATGTTACTCTAAATTCGTTTGCTTGATCTTCTTCAAGTTGATTTGCAAAAATTATTGACAAAGAAGAAAACCACCAAAAACGCAATATCAAAGAAGCAGCTTATATCACCCTACATAAAAATAACTGCGTAGCAAGCGAATTCGTGATTTTCAGTAAGCAGTGGATTCTATTATTAAAAGAAATAAAAATTAAATGTCCCGATACCTAGGTAGCATTGCAAGTTTTTCCTGGGTTTTCCTTGCGATATTAACATAAAATACACCTCTCATACATGATTTCTATTTATACATACAATAGCTAGTTACATAACAATAGGCGTATTAACAGCCCCCGTAAAACAGCATTAGTATCGGACAAGTGTAATTCCGCCATAGGGTTACCACAAACCTATATACAATCTTCGTTGAACAGCATTGGTGTCCGACAAGTGTAAAGCAGCCATAGGGTCACCTCAGATCCATATACAATCTTCTTTGAACAGTATTGGTATCTGACAAGTGCAAACCCGCCATAGGGTCACCTCAGATCATATACAATCTCGTTGAAAAGTATTGGTATCTGACAAGTGTAAACCCGCCTTAGGAACGCCTCAGAACCATATAAAATATTCGTAGAACAACATTGGTATCTGACAAGTGTAAACCCACCATAGCGTCGCCTCAAAACCATGTTGAAATCTACCTAAGAAGTAGTCTAAATCATAATGAATTTTCCTCCTCAAGATAAATATAAGAAACGGCTACTTAAGCTTTAAGGTAACGTAATCGCACACTTCTTTAATAACCGTCCTCTCAATTGTATAAATAGAAACATGTTAAAAATGTTTTCCAATCCTCGAGTTACTAAATTTATATGAAATTTAACTGTATAAAAATTAATCAGCTAATTTCACGTTAAGCGTATCGGTTACCTCAAAGTCACTCCCAGAGCGCGACACAAATTGGGGGCACTCACTCTTCTAAACGTTAAAATTTTCACTTAATGTATTCAAACCAAACATATCAAACATCAATGAATCAAAGTTACCTTCAATTTGTGTAACAAATGTCAAACTTGAAATTTTTATTATTTTGACAACGATCCTAGGTTATGGATCGAAATGTAAATAAAACGATTTTAACAACTATGAGTTGTTTAATTCCCAAAGAAGATTGAGAAAAATGTATTTGACATGTCAAAAAGTGAGTGCTGTTTGCTGTACTGAATAGAATTTTGTAGCGGTTTTCTGGAGTTATATTGCATTACTAGATTTTTAATTGATTTTAATTTACTTTAATTTTAATTTAATAAAGCTTGACCTTACTTGCTTTTATAAAATCGGTATCTACAAATGGTGTATCTTACCGTAGGCTATACTCCCGGCGGTAATGCATGAGAGCCACTACGGCAGTTGGTAACACAAATAAATATCTGCAAAATGATACGCAAATAAGGTATTACGTCATATAAATGTTCTAAATTACTACATCACATGCAAAAAACGATAAAGGTACTCACGTAACTGTAGGACTCCTTACAGCATTACGCCATAATAACGACAGCTAGGCGTCGTTGGCCATTTCGGGCGTGGGTAATCCGTTAAGCCCCCTTGTCGAATCCAAATTCAATTTGTCTTCTTTTTCCTATTTATTAGCGGAACCACAGAAAACTGGATGAGGAACGATAATAGGTATAAATTGGAGGGAAACCTACATAGCCTGAAAATCTGACAAAAAACGGCACAAAGGTAAACCACTAGGCTCGACGTCTGGTTGGCTAGTCCTGACGTGTCGGAAATTTACCACTTCCCCCACATTCCCCGTCTGCGCAATCCTTTGCGCAAACGCAGCTATCTAAAGGGACGGAAATGCACGCACAAGTCTTTCAAAATTATTGGCGCGAAATCACTTACAAATTAGGAACTTATAGAAATGTTTAAATGCCTAATTTCGGCATGTAACAAGAGCTTTTATACTTTGTGCGATAATATAAACTATCCGGTTACAAGTACGCAGCACTACAAACTAGGATAGTGCCTTATCTGCAACATATATTTTATCTTTTAATGATCCATGCTTCTCTTGTTATTTTAGAAATGGCCTAATGCATAGGAGCAGACTTTACGTATAAGTTATGCAGGCGAAAATAATAGTAGTGCAACGGTTCATACTTGCTGTACTAGTCTGCTATCAAAATAAAATTTGAATCCGGTGGTAAAAATAGTTGTACATAGTACATTTTAATAGTATAACAATATCCTAAAGGTTTGGGAAGCATTCAATATATTTTCATTTTTAGATTTTTATAAGGCATGAATATAAAATAAAAAATTTTCTGTATTTTGTAATGTTATTTTTAAAGTTCTAAATGCATTCGTTTTTGGTAAAGAACTAGATTTCTATTCTTATGATTTTCCAAAGACTTACAAGTCGATAGCAACATCAGCAAGGAAATGGATTCCTGACGTGTATATATATATATATATATATATATATATATATATATATATATATATATATAAAACTGTAGATGTGTATTTAAGCTTAGTTTGGGAATTATATCTGCACACATGCACCTATTTAGTGAAGTTTTATTGTATAGTTTATGCGCTTTATGATGTAAAGGAGCAGCAGGTGGTCGGTCCAGTTGGAATTTCTATATTACATCGCATTTTGGTGTTATATTAGCAATAGGAGACTTATATTTTTGTAAGTAAAAGTTGATAAAAGGGCTTCGGAAAGAGGATTCTTTCTTTTTTAGGGTTCCGTACCTAATAAAGTATAACGGAACCTTTATAAGATCACTCTATTGTCCGTCCGTTCAAAGGTTTTTCTCAAAAACGGTGTAACGTAGGAATTTGAAATTTGGTTTTTAAGGCGCGCACATATATCGACAGTCAAAAAATAGAAAAAAAAATATTTTTAGAATAAAATGGCGGGGGTTAATTCGGTCAAAAGAAAAAAAGTTTTAATAAATATACCGTGTGAGGCATCATTTGAAAGAGGATTCTAAAAGACTTCTAAAAATATTTTTTATATAATTTTCGGTCCAGTAGTCTTCATGATATAGCTCAAAATGTGCCAGAAATGACCCCCTCCGTTCTCATACATTTACAAAGCTAAAATTTTGGTTTTAATAGGGATAGTACTATTGAGTCATAGATTATCGGAAAACTGCAGTGTAATAGTTGCTGAGAAAAAAATTTTAAACACAGTAATAGACAACGTATTTACTAATAATGTACCGGTACACTGCGGGACAATTTATTCATTTTTCAGTTATGACAATTAAATTTGGCTAAGATTTAAATATACATAAAAAATAAAAACAGCTTAATTTGGTTTATTGGTTGCTCACTCTAGTATTGGTACGGAACCCTAATAGTGCGAGCTTGACTCGCTCTTGGCTAACTTTTTGATTATTGAAATTAAAATTCTCTAAATTTGCAACTTTTGTAGATAACTTTGAATTGTAATAAGTATGAGAGGCATTGTCTTAATTGATGTGACGTTAAATTTTTATACTAGTGGTCTAGGTCGTGGATAGAAATTTAAGTGTTGCATATAAATAATTCTGAGAACTGGAAATGAATAATTTAAGTAGTGGCCGTAAATTTCAAAATTCGTTGTCGTTAGATACAAATGGGAGAAAATAGGAACATACTCGAACAAGATCCGTAAAACTGTGACGTCGACAAAAGTATAGAAATTTAATGCTTATATGCTGAACTGCATCGGCAATTTAAATTTTAAGAAACAGTATTTATTTGAATTTTGAAACGTATTTGTGTAAGACAAACCATTTTATAGAACAGTTTGTTATAGAAATACTTAACTAAAATCTGATCAAAATTTTGTATCATTGTTAAGATTTTTGCTTAATAACTTTGATTAATGATTAAATAGTTATAAATTTGAGAAAGCTTAGGGGAGAGTAGCCTAATTTGAACGAGTTTTACAAATTTCACCATAACTTCAAAGATAATACACTCTAAGTGGGCAATATAAGGTCAATATACAGACAAATCTGCAAGCATTTATTTGTACAAAAAAAAACGGATAAAAATGAAAACATTTAATTGAAAAAACTAAAAACAATTTCTTTGAAAAGTGGTTTAAATTTGGCTACCAGTTGGTTAAATTGAACCACTGGTGTCTATAATTTGAACCAATTATACTAAGTTTTACACATATCACAAATCAAAATTTCGTCTTTTTCAATTCCAGCACACTTATAGTGTGACCATTCTGCATACACTTGACATCTAATCCACACTTCTTCTGCTACGGAGTTGGAATAAAAATCATGACAATACAAACAAAGGGCATCTTTATCTTCTTCATTTGATTCCAATGGTGTTTCTTTTGGTTATTTTTTTGTAATTTATGTTTTACTTTTTGTTGTTTATTTTTACTCTGAGTTTCTCTATTATTGAATAAATCAGATTTAACATTTTCAATAGCTTTATTAGTTCTTATGAGCTTTCTGTGTAGTTTTGCTCTCTCTGACTCTTCCTTGTTCCTTTTTTTGTCTCTAAAACAGTTTTGTATAGTGTGTTTGTCAGTTCTACAGCCAATGATAAAGTTTGTTTCCTTTGTCCACTGATTTGGGAATTTTTGGGAAGGGTACATATCTCTTCCAAACTTTTGTTGAACGTATTTGGACTGACTTCTGATAATACGCTTGATGAAGGTAGACAAATCTGACTATTTAAATTTGGTGGTGTTTTTTCTGCAGGAATTTGATGTATTTCCAGATTATCTACTACTATTTGTCGATCAACTGCAAGCGATGGTGCATAACTTTCATCAAGAAAACGATTCATATTGACAGGCCAAATACCAGGTGCTTTGAAAGCATTTTGAGCTGTTCCTACAGTTGCCGCCTTTCCATGTACTTCATTAATAAGCTCTGCAATGTCGTAAGCTGAAATTGCCTTTCCAACATGTGCCCTCAACCAGCTATCCTGTGCCTGCACAAAATAACTTTGCAACGGTTTAAAAAATGTCACGTCAAGAGATTGAAGCTTATGTGTTGAATGTGCGGGTAACTGAAGGAGGTGAATATTATTCTCTCAGGCAAATTCTAATGCAGCCAAGTTATTGCTGTTGGTCAAATGTCCATCTAAAAGTAATAAAACTTCTTTGTTAGGACCACTGTTTATGATTTTATGAAAATGTTTGAGCCAAACTAGGAAAAGGTGAGAATTTATATAGCCTGAATCAGAAATCTCACAAATACTTCCACTAGGAGCTTCTCTTGCTAATTCAATGGTAAATTTTTTTCTTTTGAAAATTATCATGGGCGGAATATAAAGACCAGCAGCGTTGGTACAGCACATAACGGTTGTGTCAATACCTCGTTCACCACTAGCAATTCCACCCACTTGCCGTTTTCCTTTTTTGGCAATAATTTTCTGCATTCTTTTTTGCACTGTGGAATACCCATACTTATCTAAATTAAATATTGTATTCGCATCAATTTTATATTTATCCACCAATTTTTCCAAAATATCATAAAACTCTGTTACCCTTTCTCGATTAAACCCTCTTGCACGAGCAAGCGAAGTAGATTCGGGTTGTCTCAGCGAGAGCTCCTTATGGCGTCTCATAAATCCATAAAACCATTTCTTTCCAGCCATGCATTTTATTTTATTGAATGGATGAAGGAGTTTGTGTTTTTCTGCGAGTTGATATGCAATTCTTTGGATATATTTGATTGTTAAACCAAAGAAGACTTCTTCGAACTTCAGAATATGTTTGACTAACAAAGCCTCCATTTCAGCATTAAAAGTAGGTTTAGTACCGATTTTTTTAATGCAGTTATTTGGGATTTTGTTTTGTCCCCGAACATGTCTTAGAAGGGTTGATTTGTTGATGTTAAATATTTGTTGGCATTCGTTTAAACCAACCCCATCTTTGTAAGTCTTAATGGCAAACTCCATATCCTTTTCGGACCATTTACAATAATTTTCCCTTTTCTTTGACGGCATTATTCTGAAAAACATATGCATAAATAAATTCTTCATGAAAAATCATTTAAGATATTATTGAATAAGTAATTTTTGATAAAGTACGTTTGGTAAATTGAATAGATCGAACCGGTTTCCTAAAATAAACCGGTTCAATTTTTGAATCCCACACCAGGTTCATCTTAGGGAACAACAAGAATGTACCTTTTACATAACCTAAAATTTGTATTTACAAGTATTTTTAGTTGAAATTTGCAAGACACATCAAAAATAGTGCAACAAACTTGATAGTAATAGAATACAGTACTCACCTCAACAATTTTTTTTTAATATCTTAGTTTTTACCTTAAAAATATTACAAAAATTACGAGCAAAACAAGTTTTATGCTGTACGTGATTAATGGAACATACGAATGTCGATCCAATAGAAGAACCATAAGTTTCCGATAACACGGCCTTAAGATTTGAACACTAGATGGCGCATGCTGTTTCAGAATAAGAAATTATTGAGATGGTTCAATTTAGGTAGAAGTTCAAATTAGGTTACTCTCCTCTATATAAAAATATTTATCTGTGTAAAGGACACGTATCTTTTCCTGGGAGTTGGAATTTAACTAATTTTGATATAAAATAGTGGTATGCGTGCACCTTACACTATACGACACTATAGGACATGAACAATTATTGGGTATCAACTGTATGTAATCCTGTATATAAAAAAGGATCTCTACATCTTTGGATTTATCTGTAGAAGATTTATTTGATGTTTAACTTTTATATTATTTTTGTGGAATTTATATATTTATTGCAGTAATTAGAAGGTTATATTTTTGAAGCAATATTTATAATTTTCTAGTAAAAGGTTGAAGGTTAATTGTTTCCGAGTGGAAAACTAAGTCAGCCATTTTGTTGCAGGAGTCCACGGGTGTATTTCAGTTCAAGTGTTTTATAAATAATACTTATTTCCTTGAAAAAATAGCATCATTTATTTGCAGATAATTCAATTTTTTATTGGGCTTCACAGACAAACGTAATTAGATGGAACATTTCTCTCCTAGGTTATTGTGTTCAAAATAATCCAAAAAAGATCGCCACGTGAACGAAATCCGCCAATAAAGTAACACCCTGTGCATATGTGTATACCATATTGGTGTCAGGCTCGCCGCAAGGCGGGTATAAAGGGGTGCGCCGCACCCGGGCGCCACGCTTAGGGGGCGGCAAATTATTTTTAAAACTTTAAACTAGTCTGAATAGATCTATATATAAGTTCGTAAAATATAATACATATATATTGAATTTTAATGTGGTCAGTCGTAATTGTAAATTTCATTCTCTATACAAAACGACTAATATAAACCCTTTAGAGAAAGTTCTATAAGTACGGCTCTTTCACAAAAGCAAATTGGATACTATACATAATAACGTGACTCATGGTGTTATTATTGTTATTGCGGAAAGTATTTAATCCCTAAAATCCTTTAAAACTGAACCAAAAGTAAAAGCAGGTGCAAGGCAGTTTCGAAGCTTTTACTAGGAAAGGATTTAAAAAGAATAATTTTTGCAATAATAAGCGATAATTTATAACATTGGCAACGGAAACTGCCTTGGTGGTTACAGATTCTAAAATGACATATTTATCTGAAAAACTTGAAGGGTCTCTATATTATATTTCTGCCAAGTAAATAATTGAATATTTTTTAGACACTTCTTGCATATTTTACAGAAGATCATTCATATTTATGCGCATTTAGCAAATTTTTTGGATATAAAGTCGACATCAGAACTATAGTTATCAAACATAGAGCCAGCGCTTGACGCTAATGGTAGTTTTCGTAGCATTTTTAAGTGTCTTTTTTTCTTTCTGTGCTCTAGATTTTGAAAAATGGTAAGCATTCTTTTATAATAAGTTAGGTTTTAAAAATTAAAGTTCACAATCCAAAACCGTTGCATGGATTTTAATTGTATGATAATTTATTTCTGAAAAAACATAAACTTTTTTAAACACACTTCCTTACTTAATTTATCAATAATAATTAGTTAATTAAAAATATATGTTCATTCCATTATTGCAAGTTTGGCTTGATCTGTTGAGAAATTTCAATAAAGATCAGTCGAATCTGTGAGCAGTGAGCATATAGATTTGGAAACTAGTTCTTATGCTTTCAATACAATTAATGTATTTTTAATTTGAAACTATTCTTATTCTTTGTGATATTTTATTTTAGAATCTCCCTAAACGGAAGAAATTGTCTGGATCTCACTTTAGAAAACAAAAAGCTGGAAAAGAACTACAAAAAAGACATTTGTTTGGTTCAATGGACACCTTTTTAATAGGTCAAACGCAATCGTTAAACAAAGTACATAGTGAGGAAGAAAATCAAGATCGAATATCAGATTCAGAACCCATATCATTACCGACAGTACCACCACAAAACAGTTTCTATCACAAGTTCTTCACGTGTATCGAATGATACAGAATCAGCATCCACTTCACATGAAATGAAGGTAGAACCTGCAGGTATTTTACCGAAAGATCCGGCATTGTGGCAACATACGTTAACGACCTTTGAAGTCAGATTTTTAGTAGAAAGACGACCTTTCCATTCGAGTAAAAAGTGTTTTCCAACAGGTGAAAACGGTCGTAAATTTTTTAATAATTACCTCTGTCGACAACTTCCAAACGGCGAAAAAGTTATAAGAGATTGGTTAGTTTATTCTAATTCAAAAGACGCAGCTTTCTGTTTTTGTTGTAAAATTTTTGGAACTGCAAACGTTAGCAATTTTGCAGACTTGAATGGTTTTTCTGATTGGTAACATTTCTCTAGATCTATACAAAGACATGAAACCAGTGTTTCTCACAATAATAACATTAAGTTATGGTTTAACTTGCGAAAAATGCTCAAATTAGAAAAACCAGTTAATTCTGATAGTTTATGTATTATAGAGCCTGAAAAAAATATTGGTATGATGTATTACAAAGAATCATTGCTATTATCAAATTTTTATCTCAGCAAGGTCTAGTTTTTCGACGAACATCAGAAAAAATTATTTGAACTTGAAAATGGCAATTTTTTAAAAGTCGTCGAGATGATTGCATCATTTGATCTTGTGATGCGCCAACATGTAAATCGTGTTCAGCAATCTCAAAACCCTGATAAAAAAATTGTTCATTACCTAGGGAACCGAATTCAAAATGAGCTGCTTGGATTGCTTGCTAAAAAAGTTTTTAACAAAATTCTAGAAATGCTAATGCACTCAAAATATTTTTCTATAATCTCAGATTGCACTCCCAATACCAGTCATACCGAACAAGTTAATATTATCCTTATATATATTTATTTCAACAAAGAAACACTCAAAGTTGAAATAATGGAAAGTTTTGTAGCATTTCATCTCATAATCGATACAACAGGTGAAGGTTTATTTAAATTTATATTTAAACTGTTTGTCGATTTAGATTTAGATATTCAATGTTTGCGTGGACAGGGATATGATAGTGGGAGCAACATAAAAGGAAAAATATTGGTTTGCAAAAAATTATATTGGACATCAATCCTAGGGCCCTTTTTGTTCCTTGTTCCGCTCATACCTTAAATCTGGTTGTCAACGATGCTGCCAAAGTTTCCTATGAAACAACAAACTTTTTCGATGTTATACAAGAAATCTATGTCTTCTTCTCAATCTGTACAAAACGGTGGTACATAATCAAGAGGCATGTGCTTAATTTAAATATTAAGGCTTTAATTGATACAAGGTGGTCTAGTAGAATAGATGCGGTAACTCCTTTAAGGCTTTATTTACCAAACATCTTTGAAGCACTAATAGAGATTAATAAACACCAAAATTTTGATCGTGATACTCAATACAAATTTTAATCGTTAGCATTGCAAATTCATAATTACAAATTTATCTATTCAGTGCTAATCTGGTTTGATATTTTATCTAAAATAAATGTTGTTAGTAAAATTCTCCAAGCACCAAAATTGAACGTAAGAGAATGTTCCAACAAACCTAAAAGTTTAATGGACTTTGTGAAAAACTATAGATCCGATCACAGTTTTGAAAATATCTCAAGAGAAGCTAAAACCATTGCTGAAATATTTAAAGCTGATTCAAATTTTCCACGTATCCAAGCATTTTGTATTCGTAGAAAACCGAAAAGTTTTGACTAAGAACACGGAGATGAAACGTGTGAAGAGCCAAAGCAAAATTTTGAAGTAAACTTTTTTTATACAATAATTGATCAAACACTTACGTCCCTTCAAAATAGATTCTCCGATTTAAAAAGCTTTGATGACACATTTGAATTTTTGTCAAATTTTAATACCTACAGTGATGACGATTGATTAAAATGTTGTACTAACTTGGTCCAAAAACTTTCAGATGAATCCAGAAACGAACGTGATATTAACGGTTCAGAACTCATTTCAGAACAGAAAACATTAAGAGATTTTTCATTGGTATCGTTTCAGCCATTGGATGTTTTACAATTTCTTTTTGCAAATGACCTGGTATCTTCATTCCCTAATTTAGCAATAGCTTTAAGAATGAATCTGACTTTACCAGTGACTGTTGCATCTGGAGAAAAATCGTTTTCAAAATTAAAAGTTATTAAAAATTACACGAGGAGTACAATGGGACAAGAAAGGCTCTAAAATTTAGCTATATTGGCTATAGAACATAACTTAGTAGAAAAACTCGATTATGATGATGTGATAAAAGAAGTTGCAATGATAAAAAGCAGAAAAATGGATTTTTGATCATACGTAGTCTATCGACATTTAAAAAGTAGGTTTGTAAAAGTTACGTTTTTAGTTTAGTTTGTTATTATAATATACTCAAAGTTTATATTTTTTATGTTACGTATTATATCTATGACTTTTGGTTTCTGATTTTGTGTGTTATTATTGCTATCTGTCTGAATCACAAGAAATATTGTTAGTGGCTGATACCATACATACATTAAAATTGAATTTGCTATTTATTTGTCTAATTTTTAGTTTCTGATCATTTTCTCCATTATTTATTGAATGTTTAGGTTCGGTACACACGTCCGGTGTTTGGGCGTGTGTCACCGTAAGTGCGACATGAAGTACATTGATTTCAATTGAGTGGTGTAGTGTAGACATACCTCCGGCGCCGTCACAGCGATGTAAACCGCACTTGCGGCGGTTTTGGATAACATTTGTCTAAGGGTGCCGAATTCGTACTTCAAAAATATAGAGTTTAATATAGCTATTTTTTCAAATGACTGATTTCTTCGGTAGATAAATTGTTTAACAAAAAGAACTTCTGAAAAATATTGCCAAATTAGGGTAATAAAAACAGTAAGGGGCGCCACTTTCTGCTCCTGTACCCGGGCGATCTATAAATAAAACCCACTCAAAGAAAAGAAATTACTATAATATTAGAAGCACAACAGGCAAAAGGTGTTGACTGAATCCTTTCTTTTGTTGTATGGGAATTTTGAATAGTAAAGTTTATAACATACATTCTCTCTTCCATCTTTGTATTATCTGTAATTCAGCCCCATGTCTGGCAATAACGTTAATTTTATAAAATTTTCTCAATCAAAGGTCATAAGATAGAAAAAAATTCCAGATTTCAGCCACTGTGAGACTTGTTTCGTTCAAAGAAAATTTTTATGAAAAGCTAGCTGTAGCATCATTACAACCACAACACATTGATATGGGTGAGGGTAAAAATGAACGCCTTTCAGATGTGTTAACTGATCGACCTTTGAAAAGTATGGAACCCGAATAAAATACATCCAGCGTAAATGAATTACAGCTTAAACTTGAACCTACCCTTATACCATAGAAACATGATTATGAATACGATTTCGGGGGTAGCATGCATTTTAGTGGAAATTTTTTAACAGAAGCTGGCTTTGGAAACAGATACTTTGATGAGCTTTTACAAAAATATAACCAACTATAATTAATTCATTTATTTAATGCAATTTCCCAGCATTCCCTTTACTAGGGATTGAAATATTTATATATCATTTTAAGTGGTATAATGGGAAGAAACACTAACGTATTGCTAGAAAAATAATTAATAGAAGTATATCACGTAAATGCTATTAAATTGCGTTTGAAGTCGTATACAAATCACAACAGAAAAAACATGGAATTAGAAACTTTTATTCCAGAGAATTATAATTACGTTATGATATATACAGTTCAAGCGTCATAAAGTAAGTTTGTAGGTTTGTTAAATATTTATGAAAGAACTTTTTATTCTTTGAGCGGGAGGTAAAATTTAATATTTAAAATAACTACGCTACTTCTTTAAAAATCAACTTTGAGAATTCTTTTTACTCGACTGAGAAAATTTTTCATTTCAAAGTTTGAAACGCTCTATATTTAAAAACTGTGTTGAAGTAGGGTCGCAATAAAATCCGCAATTCTTGTAGCATGAAAAATATTGAAGAAAAATTATAATTTTAGCATAAACGAACCCTACGGTTAAAGTTTGAAGTCTCAAGAAACTTAAAAAACAATTACGTTATTCAATAGTTACCAACGTAGCATATGTAGAGTGCAGTAAAATCTACATCACCTGAAAATAGCCCAAATCCGCCAAGAGAGCTTTCGCTAACGTTTTATCGTTAGCACTTATCAACATCAATGACCTCTTTCTACACAATATGTTACGGGGTAGAAATGACGTTAGTTTACAAATTTTGAATTACCCAGAATGGGAGGGAACCCTGTAACAATTTTATGGGTGCACCGGCCAACTACAGTGGTGCGGGAGTGAGCTTCTATGGAAATAATGATAAAAATTATAAAAATATAAACATGTAAAATGACGAAATACAAAACTACTTTACAAGTACCACTTACCTTAAAAGGTTTTACTAGTGTCAATAATAAGGGCGTCTAACCGTCTTGCTCCAGCAATTCCTTCCATATTTCTCTTACCCAGAAGACGGTTATTCTGAAAAGGTTTCCTTGCTTTTGATGTTCTAACATGTCGTCACCGCATCTTTTACTTTTCGTAACGATACCGTAGTAATACTTATTTATTTCTGTCAAACTAAAGCAATTCGTCAAAATAACGGCCTCTCCTAAATATGACATCATTACCGGGGTAGCTGGATATCCTTTCACAATGATCACTTTACATAACCTATAAATAACCCTAAATAAAAATGCATCTTGGTTTTAACTTTATTAAGAGTATATTCTGGAAATAAGGATACACATACATTATCCTAAGAAAAAACGCACTTTATGTAACACCAAACTGGCCAGGTATTATTAATAGAAACCCCTTAGAAAAGCATTTATTCGGTATTAACACTACCATTTAAATTTTTTAGTTTGCAAAATTGCTCAATATGACATTTTAAATCCCATTTATTTGGAAATACCTTTAACAACAATACATAGACAAACAATGCAATATCAACGATAACTTTTGCCATTTCAATTTCCGTCAAAAATACAACATTTTTACAAAGAAGTTACTAGCAAATACATCACACGATTTAAACTAGCTTTTAAATTAATACGCACGCCTTTCTTAATGTTTCAAGATATTCAAACTACTTTACAATAATATTATGCTTAGATGTAAACTAAACTAATTTCGTCGCTGTACAAGTTCGCTTATACATAATTATTAAGCATAAACAAGAAAGGAGAAAAGCTCAAACGGTACTTACAATTAAATTCCACTTCTTGGATTTTTAAATTAGTTGGACATATGTAGGAACATCAACATTTCACTCGTTTGCATCCTCGACACGTTAGGTTCCTTATTCCAGATATTTGACATATAACATTTCGTTGCAGAGTGAAACCCGTTGATCGCCCTTTGATGCACCACCGACGCGATTTAAATTCCTACGCTTAGCACGCTTGCTTTAACTTTCAGGTTTAATTATCCAATAAAGTCCAAAACAATTGGTCGTTGACCACCTATTGCTTGCTCTGACTCTCACTCAAGCAAAGCGTGTATTCCGTCGCACTGCGAATTTAAAATATTTTCTCTTGACTTTGTTCATTAATCGTTTGATTTAATCCATTTATTTATAAATGCAAAACTATTAGTTCCAAAGTGTCAAAATTGCAACAAACATTTATATTATAGATAAGTGGCCAGGACTTTACCCCTGTGCAACGAGTGGTCGTGCATGGTAAACCTAAGCACACAAGAGACAACATCTAAAATAAAGTGAAAAATTTACATCATTCACGTGAATAAGAAAAAGTAAGAAACCTAATTTCCACACGTGTTTGTTCTGGTCAGTGAATATATTGATCAAGTATAAATTTATACAGTATTAGAAAGTTATAAAGACACACGTATTCAACTAACAAACTAGCTATTATCAACGGCACGTGTGTGATAAGCCATAGTTCAAACAAAAATCATCAAATGGCTGAGAAAGGCAAAGCATCTATACCTGGTACTTCATCTACAACAACAGCGTATAGATAAAGCAAACGGCTCCAACAGTACCCCACCCACCACACCTACATTCGCTTACATTTCTACCTCAATCACAACTTCACACCACGCTCCACCAACTAAACCTCCCCAAAAAACTAGCACCTTAAGACCTACATTCACTGAAACCACCCCATTTCAGCTACTTAAATCATTCTCAATCCGCAGTATCCGCCCATGCAAAACAGCCACCACCATTTGACCTGACAAACCCTCTGACATTGGCTTGATTTCCAATTTGAACCAAAACATTTGCTTTACCCATGTTCCTAAACCCCGCCAACCTCAACTTATCACCTTCAACATCAATAAAGAAATTCCTACCGTAGATACCCTTTTGTACCTATATCGACAAAACTTCCTTTACCACCTCATCCCAAAAGACTCTTGTCGTAATGAAATCTCAGTAGCCATGCGGCGCCTCAACCTCGCCCTAAACGACTCCCCGCCTACGCACGATTACAACCGTAAGATATTCATGTCTACATTGGATTCAAATTATGGCGAATAAGAGACGCGATGCTATAACTGCCAGATATATGATAGTTCGGCCAAGGTCTGCTGTTCAACCATCACCTGCGTTCATTGCAGCAAAAAGCATACAATAAATTTGTGTCTCAACCTACAATCCCAACCACTGACTTGTTCCAACTGTCTCCGAATCGGCCGTCTTTATAACCACCTAGTTACCAGTCCAGACTGCCCTATATACAAGCAATCCTTGGAAATATCAAAACTGTTTATAACTACTAATCCTAACATAAATGTCCGTGTGCCGAATAAATATTCCCCATTTGCCATACGTGTGCAAAAAATCCGCTCCAAAACTAAAATATTCCTATACTGCACTCCCTCCCTAAATCGATCCAGCTACCTCAACCCACCAGATAATTGATCCTGAATAACATCATCATCCTATCGTCCGTTACGGCATGGACTCATGGTTCCCACTTACCACTCTCCACTCCTGCACAATCCTCGACCCTGTAAGTGCCCCTCCCTACTATACGTTTTCCGAGCTTTCCAAACCACCGTCACTGCTGCTCTGTACGCACTACTAAATATCACACCTTTCAAAATTCATCTCCATACCGCTTTATAAATCCGCAGTTACAAATTCCAAATACCAATCCAACTTCACTATGAAATACTCTTCGCAGCTACATACCTGAATATCCCCGCCACAGAAATCAAATCCCATATTCATAATTTCTTACACCATTTTTGGTAATCGTCCTGGACCTAATCAAATACCGGCGACACACCTTCCACATCTTTTCTATAATCACAGAAATCCCCACTCACATACCCAACTCCACCAGAACAACTCTATAATTCCTAACAGGTAGTGGTAAATTCCGTTATAAACTACACTTCTTCCAGTTATTCCTCTCTCCCCTGTGTACTTGTAACCAAAACGTCCCGGAAGCACCTGGCCACTTACTTCACCACTGTCCAAACCTCTCCCATCTGAGGAACAACTTTAAGGCAAGCATAAACCTAGATCCCTACTCCCCATCTTCCAAACTTAAACTTCTTAGCCACACCTTATCCCCTCCTATTAAATCAACACCTTCAAGACATCCTAGAAGGCAAACCGCCTATTCCCCCTCCCTTACCACTACTCTGAGGTATATAACGATCAAAGTAACCAAGAACCCAACAACATGACTGGAAACTGATGAAGCCAAAACCAACATCCAAGTACCGACTGCATCGGAGCTAACGAAGTTCTACCTCCTTAGAGCCATTCAATTCAATAAATGCAAAATTCAAACAAGTCTTAGAATTTCTTATACCTTTTTATATTTATATTTCATTTCATTCGTTCATATTGTATATATATTGCTATGCTATCACCGTATTTCGATGTATTTAATGTTCAGTTGGCTGCTGCTCGCCACCGCTCTGTCTCTAAATAACCTATGATAAATTTTAGATTTTATACAATTCGTTTTATACGCCTCGACTAGCTCAGTGCAACTCCACACAGAGTGCACAACGATACAATAACAAAGAAATGTTTACCCCCCTTTTCTCTAACACTTCCCACCTAAATGAGGTAAACAAAATTAATCAAAATTTATATAATAACCAAAATATGTACAAACTGTAATTCCACAACCTTTATAATATCATTCGCTACTTAAGAAAATCCCTGAATCAAAGTAACCATATAAATTAGTTTGTCCCCAAATTATAACTACCTTTAATCAGTTTAAAGCGAGCAAAAATAACACTGTAAATTACGTGAAGTACGTTGAACATTACTAACCTTCTTTCCCTTTCACGTACTTTTCTACGTATCAAAAAAATTTTTGATGACCCTTTACATAAATATCTCAATGCATACAAAAATTAAAATGTTCAAAAAGGAATTAATATCTTAAGCTATTAATGAATTTTATCTCTGAACTGTTGTTTGTCCTTGTTGATTTCCTTGTTGTGAGTACGCGTCCCTGCATGCACTTCAACTCCTAAAACTGCCCCTGTGTTTTGTTCGACCAGTATCCTTGGATAGTTTTCAGTTAGGTTTTTCTTTTTGATTTTATTTGGTAGTTGTTTATTTAATTGCGTAGTAAAGCTTGGTTAAACTCTTAATTTAATTCTTGGTGGATCATGCTTTGATTGTCAGTTCAGTTCTCAGATAGAAGCTTATATAAATTCTCAGATAGATTTTCAGATCGATTCTCTGATAGATGTTTAGAGCCCTAAGTTATGTAAATCTTGAAATTATGGTTCATTAAAATTTTGAACTTACGTTTTAAAGTCAACGGCGAACAACTATTGTATATTTGCACTTGAATTTTCACCAACATTCACTTGAATATTATTAGATAATTTGATATTTTCAACTTCGCGTGTTATTTTGGTTCAGAGCAGTGCCTTTGTTGATGCAAGACTGACCCTTTATTAGCTTCTGCGGTATTTAAAACAACGCCCTCCACCTGCCACCATTGGTTTGCGAGTATGGATTAATATACTTTGTAAATTTGAGTGTACAATATTTTATTTCGTTTGTAATTTCTGAGAAACTTAGTACACCCTTTATGCGGGCACGCGATTAACTACAGTAGACTTACCTTATTTAACGTATATGATAATTTACCAAGAGATTAGATAAATTTATCTGTTTATATCAGCCACACACCTAAAATCCCAATGACAAAATCGCCGTGTATTTTTCATGGGTTTTAATTTCTAGTCTGTTATGGGTGTACCTTTGCCGTTTTAGTATACATTGTTTGCTTATGTACCTGAACTAAAAAGATTATCAATGAAAATGAGTTCCTCTAATCGAATATACGAATTACGCCCTCTAGATGTCGAGCTAAAAATCTTAAAGTTATTTTTAACAACTTCTTTTGACTTAAAATTTTTCCTTTGTCAATACAAGTAGCGTTTGAAGAAATTGCCGGTGTGTATTAAGGTTTTATTTAATCTCTTTCTTGTAGAATGTAAAAATATGCTGTAATTAATTTTCTTTAAATTTAATATCTCCTAAAAATGTACCTGAGGAATAGTAAAACCTACTTTTTCAATACCTAATGGGAAAACATTCTATATTATATTAAAATAGCAAAGCGAACAATGGCATATTAATTCCGTACCCATTTCTAAGTTTTCACTAATGAAATTAAGTTTTTGATCAAAATTTCATAATACGAGCTTTTTCCCTTATTTACCCGTGCTGCAGGTATTGAAGTAAAATTTAATTTCGTTGCCTGGCGACAGGTAGTTCTATTCAATTCTTAATTGCAGCACAGAACAAGACAATCCAAGACCTGGATTTCTGTATATCTAATTCGTCAACAAAGCCATACCATTTAAATCTGTACAATATTGTAAAATTTAATAACGTTTAAAATTTATTCACATTTAGAACGTGCAAAAATGTATTAAAATTTTAAGAGTATCTTAACTTATTACGGTTTATCAAATTTATTTTTAATTAAACATGTAATATAAGTCGTTTATTGCAAGCCATGGAAAATGAACTTCCATTTTTTTAATTACGATTTTTATAGTAAACTCATCAACGCTTTCTTTATAAAAGTTCAGGTTCCAACACAGCTCTTGAATCAAACTTTTCAAGACATAGCTCATCCGACTACATTTATTAATAGATTGATAAAAATTCCTTTACTTTTCAACGTGTTGTAGTTCAGAAACAATGCAATTAAATCAGAATATACTGAATAATAGTTTTTGAAAGATTTACAAACATTTTCTAAAATATTATAAAAAAATTGGTTAACTCTGCAACGCTCGCGCGTTAGTAGAAGAAATAATATAATGTATGATTTTAGTTCTGTAAAATAATTATTCAGCATCATCAGGTCTTCGGTCCTGGAGCTAGTTAGATGCGTACCCTCATTGCTTCCTATTCTGTGCTAACCTACACATTTCCCTGAAGTGTGCAGTCTGAATCTTTCACTATCTGTGCAATACTCTGGCATAGGTCTATTTTTATTTGTTTTCCACAGATATCTTTATTCGCCTACTATTTCTATAACCTCTTTATTATTAACTTTGTTTATTCATGCTATCATCTTCATACATCTGAAGCACAACATTCCAAAAGACTTCTATCGTTTTCCTGTTTGCTTCTCCTACTGCCCTATTGCATAGACGTACTGTGCTGTGCTCCGCCCATATTCTTTCAGCAATTTTCTCCTACTTTCTATGTTTGTTGTTTTCGAACACAGCCGCTGCTCTTTCTTGTTAGATGCAGTTCGGTTCCCCTTCTAATGTTTATAAATATAAACCCTATTTTCCCGATATTCAGTAGTATGTGAAGGGGAAGCGTCGCCGTGGATCAATGTAGTAAGCGTAAGACTACGGATCCCAAGGTCCCGGGTTCAAATCCCGACACGGCCGACTGCTTGAAAAATGGCAGGTGAGCATTTTTCACAAAAATTACGCCCTCGTTCGGATGAGAGGTTAAATGGAGGTCCCGTGTGTGAGTGTTGTCACGCACGTTAAAGATCCCTACCTTGCCTGGAACGGCAAGGGTTCGGCAAAATTCTAAATTTTCAGGCAATAAAAAACTCGCCTCCTGGCCAATGTAGTACCTACGGGTGGAGCATTGGAAATGTAAATGAACAGTATGTGAAGGGGGTTAAGCAGCCTGCGGCTACCAAGATCGCCAACACTTGAACATTTGCCGAATTAATAGTTTTCCAATGTATCCTTTCGCACAATCAACATTAGTTGAAAATATTTCAAAACCAATACCTGTAGTTGTTTATAATAATCATCAGATTTAAGTGCAATTACTTTTTTCGTCATTAAATTTTCCATCTTGAAACTGGTTGAAAGCGTATCTTCACTTATTTCTATTCTGAGTGATCCTACACCGTTCCCTGAAATTCGCACAGCCTAGATACAGCTCGGTTTCCCTTCTGTTGTTTCCTAATTATATGTCCTATTTCACCAGGTATGTGAAAGGGGCTAAGTAGCTTGTGGCTACCAAGGATCTCCCAACACTTAGACATTTGCCGAATTAACAGTTTTCCCGTAAATCCTTTCGCACAATTAACATTAGTTAAGAGCATTACAAAACCAATACCTGTAATTGCTTATAATAATCATCAGGTTTAGGTACCGTTATTTTTTTCCTCATTAGATTTTTTATCTTTGAATTGGTTGGACGCGTACCTCCATTGATTTCTATTCTAAGCTAGCCTGCACATTTCCCTGAAATTTCCACATTCAACATCTTTTACTATCTGTGTAAAATAGTCTAACCTAGGTCCACCTCTACCTCCCTTTTTTTCCTATCTCTGCTTCTAATATATTCCCTCATGCCTTAGTATGTGGACTATCATACTATCTTTCCTATTTTTACTGTTTTCCACATACCTCTTTCGTCTCCTACCATTTCTAGTACTTCTTTGTTCTTAGCTTTGTCTGTCCATGATATCTCTATCATACGTCATTAGCACCACATTTCAAAGGCTTCTATTTTTTCATGTCCGCTTCTCCTACTGTCCAGGTTTCAAAGCCGTACAGAGTTGTGCTCCACACATATGTTTTTGCCAATCTGTTTCTTGTTTCTATGTTTATTTCCTTTGAACACAGTAATTGCTTTTTTTGTTAAATGTTGCACGACCTTGTGCTAATCTCTGTTTTATATCTTTTGCGCTCTTACCATCTTGAGTTATATGGCTTCCTAGGTAACAGAAATACTTAATCTCTTGGAAGTTCTGGATACCTATATGTATTCTTGTTTTTAATTTATTATACCCTCCTTTGCATACTAGTACTTCAGTTTTATTTGTGTTAATTTTCATACCGTATCTCTCTGTCCCAACTGTTTCCATTTCGTTAAGAGCAGTTTCCAACTCTTCATTGCAAGATGCTAATACCGCTATATCATCTGCAAATCTAAGCATATCAATCTTTTGTTCTTGCATAATAATTCCAAATGTATTCTTGCATTTGACAGTATTCATTGTCTCTTCGATGTACAAGTTAAAAATTAATGGGAATAGGTCACATCGATGTTTCATCCCTTTCCTAATATTTACTTCTCAACGTTCGCTCTTTGTATAAGCTATTAACTATCTGTCTATCCTTAAAACTCATTCCAATCTTTTTGAGCATTTTGAACATTTTTTTCCATTTTATATTGTCGAATGCTTTTTCCAGATCTATTGCTTTCTCCATTATCACCCTCAGAGCTAAATAGCCTCCCGTGTTCCCCTGTTTCGTCTGAACTCAAGTTGATCTTCTCCTAGTACTTCTTCAGCCCGTTTTTCCATTCGTCTTTGTACAGTTCTAATTAGTATTTTTGACACGTGTGCTGTCAAACTTATTGTTCGAAAATTTTCACATCTATCCGAGCTTCTCTTTTTGATACAGTGACTGTGGTGTTACGTTTGAAATCTTTGGATATCTCGCCTGCCTAATGCATATAGCTTATAAGTTGTAAGAGACGTTCTGTTACTGCTTGTCCAGCGGCTTCCAGAATTTCTGCTTGCACCTTATCTGCACCCTGTGCCTTACCATTTTTCAGACTCTTTAATGCTAATTCAAACTCTTATCTAAGTATAGGATATCCCAAGTCATCATTTTCAATGTCTGATTCCTGTTCTAATGCTGCTACTTCCTCCCCTGCATATAAATTTTTATATATTCTTGCTATTTATCCACTTTCTCTACATTTTCTATTATGACGTTTCCTCCTGCGTTCCTTATATTTTTGCTGTATGATTTTTATCTCTAAAATTCATTCTAATTAGTTTGCATGCTTTCCTATTTCCTCTTAGTTTGTACCTCTTTCCAAGTTTCATCAATCCATTCTTTAGCTTTCCTGCATTTGCGAATAATTTTCCATTTTATGCCTTTGTATCTCTGTTTTCCTGCTTTGTCTGGCCTGTTTTTGTATTTTCGACTTTCTTCTATTAAATTCAGATTATCCGTTGTTATGCGTGGCTCCTTAATTTCTTTTTGTTTATACACCAGAATATCTCTAGCCGCCATATGTAAGCTGGATTTAATGTTATTCCATTCTGTTTCTACTTCATTAGTATCAGAAATATTTCCGATATCTTTCAGCAATTCATTTGACTTTTTTAAAAATCTTTTGTGGATATCTTTATTTTTTAGTTTCTCAAAGTCAAAGTACCTCCGTTCCTATTATTCAAATTTTTAAATTTAAGATCGGCTTTCATAATTACGATGTTGTGGTCAGTGTCTATAACTGCTTCTGTGTAGTTTCCACAATCTTTTACTTGATTCCTAAACCGTTGTCTAACAAAAATGTAATCTATTTGATATCTTCGTATATCTCTTGGCATCTTCCACGTATTTCGTCTTCTATCATGATGTTGAAATAAAAATGTGTTTGTAATGTTTAAATTGTTCTTGTCGCAAAATTCTGCCAGCCTCTTTCCCTTGTCATTTCTCGTGCCTAAACCAAATAAACCTACTGCCTCTCCTTTCCACCACTCATTTACCAATGCATTAAAATCCACCGTAATTATTAAATTTTCATGTCCTTTTACGTATCTTAGTATGTTTTCGATAACTTTGTAGATCGTCTCTATCTCTTCGTCACTGTAGCTAGAAGTGGGCATGTATACTTGTATTATTATTGTATTTACCTGTTAAGATTCTAATCTAACCATAAGTACCCTTTCGTTCTATTGTAAGTATTTTTTTACACGTTGTTCTATCTTTTTTCGCATAATTATCCTCACGCCCAAATTTCCTTCCTCTGATCCTGTATGAATTACCCCAAAGACTCCGCTCGACAAATCCCCATCTTCCGGTTCCCTACTATATCTAATGCTTACCTACCCATTTCAATTTTCAGTACCTCTAGCTTACTTACTTGCTTCATATTTCTGAGATTCCACGCATCGACGCGCAAAATGTATACGACTCTCTTTATACCTTCCGATTACATCTCCCGAATTAATTCCTTCCCGAAAATCCGAATGGGGGACAATTTTAACTCCGGAATTTTTACCCCAGAGGATGCCATCATCTTTAATAACAATTTAAGTTCGCTGTGTACTTGGGAGATAATGTGGTGGTTTTTCGTTGCCTTCCACATCGTAGTGTCCTAGAGTGTCATACCAACCCCTATGATCTCTACCTTACATTTGATTTTCCAATGCTCCACCCGAAGGTATTACATTGGCGAAGAAGCGAGTTTTTTTTACCTGAAAAATTTTGAATTTTTCCGAACACTTGTTGTTCCAAGCAAGGTAGGGATCTATAACGTGCGTGACAACACTCACGCACGGAATCTCCATTTTACCTCTCATCCGAACGAGGGCGTATTTTTAGGAAAACTGCTCGCCTAATATTTTTTAAGCGGACCGTGTCGGGATTCGAACCTGGAAGCTTGGGCGTAGTAGTCACACGCATACCTACTGCGCCACGGAGCCGCCTTATGGTCTCTGCCACTCTAAGTACCCAAAAAGCTACTGTCCTCTTTTGGGAACCTGTCTTAGTCTGGTTCCTCACTAACGACCCTACTACTTTGGTTGGATATGTAGTTTGGCTCTTTAGATCACTGGAACGCGCAAGTTATTCTATCGTTCTAGTAATCTACAACTTGTTCAAGGTGCAGGTCCATTCAAAATAGAAAATAATTATACATTTAATTTTTAGTAAATATTAGTATAGGTGATATACATATATACACAGCCGGACTACTCCATGGGGGCTCAAAGGCTAGAGCCCCCCAGGTTATTTTAAGGAATAAGAACCGTAAATAAACTTTTTGGCATAAATTAATTCATCGTAAAATGATTACTCAAAACTAGAGATCGAATGCATAAATGCTTTCAGTCCGGCATTTTTAAGGTGGCTCAGTAAATATATTATAAATGCTACGTTTACAATGAAAATGATGTATAATGTCGGAAACAGATATAAATAGTATACATATCCCGCCATCGTCCTTTCGTAAGCAACCACATCTAACCGTTTTAATGAAAATTAACACCAAAATGCATATAATTCTTTTAGGATTTGTGGTTTAAATCATCAAATGTAACACTAATATTAATATTTTAAAATTATTTAAAACAATTACGTTTCTCACTATATTCACTTTACATCCAACATTTAAGCAATAATAAATAAATACCTGTCCTAGACATTATGACAGTGGTCTCTTCACGTAAACAGAACTCGTTGATTTTCTTTAGTACATAAGTGAGGGCTAAATTCTATTGAGCCCAACTTCAATGTAAATCTTATAAGAAATCGAACGACGACGAATTCTGTCGAATGCAAATAATAACAGCTTCAGATAGCTTTGACAGGGCTCTCGTCATTAGAGCCCTTAGCCTCAGTACATAGGTTAGATAAGTTAGTATAAGTGTGCCACTTCCTGTTTATAAGTTGTTGGCGTCTTTGTCAGCCATCTGGGCGGATAGTGTTAATAGTTCGCCTGAAATTATAGGTTTGGTTTGCATCTACACTATATTTAAAAGGTTAAAAATTCTGCTATGGTTCACATCTAAGATAGTATTCAAATTAATTAAAAAACTTATAGATGCAAAAATTTATATTTCCGCATTTCACTAAAATGAACTACATACATACGTTATGTATGTATATAAGTCAAATTAATAAAACTGAAAATATAAACTTGTACATCATACATGCATTTTAAGAAATAAAATAAACAGAACATTTTACCAAAATATATTATTGGCTTATTGCATATTACAAGAAGAATATATACTGATTTAAGGTACTATTGACAAACACAACAAAACTCAGACCATTGGCGTACAAATTAAAAAAATAATCATCAAAACGTAATTTTGTTCTTATTAGGATTTGAAAATCTATGCCTAGTGGCATTCTTATTTCCACAACCTCTCACATAGTAGAGAACGTATCCATAATCCACGATTCGGATAAAAATATGTAACCCATTATTTTACCATTTGTTACATAAACTAATAAACACGAATCTCCCCTAAATACAGTAATGTATAAACAAACACCAAGCTTTAACTTTAAGATATCAGTTTTTCTTAATTTTCAGTTTTACAATAAATTATTTGTCCAATCAATATAGGTATTGCACTAACAGCCATTGACGGTGAAATAAGTACCTACAAAAACAATAGTAATGGAATTTTAAGTAAACCTAATTGTATTTTTTTAAATCACATACGTGGGTATATTCAAGAAGTCGATTATTAATATCACAATTCACAATGAATTTTTTGAAATGCAGCAATTCGAATTAAACAATCTTTGAATATCGCTACGGTTAGATAAACAATAATTCTAAACGTCAAATTAATGTCAAATAAATGACAATCGATAATTGCTGTTGAAATTTTGGGCGCCATCTATTCGGATAGTGTCAATACTAAAATGCGCCAACAGAATCGTCTATAGAGTGCCCACATCGTGTCTCAGTATCTGTTGGTATTTCAAGGTGTGTTTGTGTTGCCCGGTACTAATTTGCGTGAGCGTAGAGATTATTTCACTTGTTTTCGTTGAAAGTAAAGACCGTGTCTTGTTTTGTGAGTGTAGTCGTAGTGTATAATTTTTCAACCAAACTTACGAAGTAAGTTAGGTTAATATAATCGCTACGTCGTCGTCGTCGCTGCCGTCGTCCGTTGCCATATTCCCATAATAATACTATAAATGATATATATGCACTGTTTAGTTTTTTACACTGATTATAAATATGCCATACACTTTTCGATATCTCATTTAGTTTTCGAGATAATCGAATTTATTTGAGAAATGTTAACAGTACAAACTAATATAAACTTTAATAGATATCCAAATGATTCTTATTATCATTTCGGCTTCAGTATCACATTATATAATTTTTGTGCAAAAGAAGATCAATTAATTCGCAAGCCTTTAGCTGTAGTTCATTGCGCTCGAAATGGCAGGGATGTGATACATGAAGATCACTATGAAGCAATCGTTCTTAATTCGGCTGAAGATATTCCAACCGTACATCAAACTGACTTATTCGGAGGAATCACAATACCCGGGACTAATCACAGAATATATGTTAACAATTTTCATTAATTAATCACTATTTTTCTGTTTGTTTGAGTGGTGCTGGGAGCTTATATCATTAAAACTCAAACTCAAACTTGATTAAAACAATAAAATTTATTAAATTATATTTATAATAATAAAATGATTTTGTTTAACATTTAAGTACTAGTTATTTAATTTAAAATATATAATTTCATTTTATAAAATTTCCCTAAGTTTGGTTGTAAGGCTTACATGCGTCTTACATTTTTTTGATTAATATTTTGAATTATTTAAGATGACTGAAAATAATATTCGTATAATATAATAGAAATTAAATTTAAAACTCTTCCATTAGCAGAAAAGGTGAAAATTAAGAACCTAGGCCATCCGACACCGGATTTAAATATGAAACAGGTAGATAAGGTTGGAAATTGTAGTTTCACAAGGCATTTTTCAAAAGAAATTTATAAAAAATGTCAGTGGATCTCCGGATGCTCGCAATCGAATGCTCTATTTTGTTTTCCTTGCCATTTATTTTATTGTAATGAAATGGACAAAACATGGTCGGAAAAAGGCTTTAGAGATCTGAAGCATATAAACGATAAAATAAAAAAGCATGAAATTAACAAGTACCATATAAAGTCTTACACGGATTTGGTTATGGTAGGTTCCGTGAACATTGCGGTTTAGTTAAATTCCGCATATAGGCAGAACATTATGAAGTATAATGAGCAGGTGACTAAAAATAGATACATTTTAAAAAAATTATCAATTGTATTAAGTTTTGTGGAAAGTTGGAATTGCCATTGAGAAGATACAATGAGAAAGAAGATTCCGAAAACCGTGGAATTTTGTTAGAATTAATTGATTTTACTTCGGAATTGGATGTAATTTTAAAAGAACATTTACATAAAGCGAGTGTATTTAAGGGTACATCTAAAACTATGCAAAACGAGATTTTAGAAAGCATACTTGCAGTGTGTCATTAAGAAATTCAAGATCAAATTAAAGATAGTGAATTTTTGAAAATTCAGTGCGATGAGACGACTGACATTTCAAATTAATGCCAAATGGTAATTATAAATAATTATTTCTACAGTGGAAATATTTATGAGAGATTTTGGACATTTCTACGAGTAATAGATAAAACAGCTAACGGTTTAACGGAGTGTATTGAGCAGGAATTAGATAGATTAATATTAAACTCGTCATCTAAACTAATCGCTCAAACTTATGACGGTACAAATGTTATGAGTGGTTCTGCTAGTGGAGTTCAGTCAAAAATAAAATGCCCATTTTGTTCACTGTTATGCCAATCAATTAAATTTAATTATGCAGAAGCAACTAGTCAAAATGCTAAAGTTAAAATTTTTTTCTAATTTATCCGCAATTCCTGCTTTTTTTCTCATTCTACTCACAGGTGTGATGTGCTAAAAGAAATAGTGAACCGAAAATTGCCCACTGTTGCTGCCACACGTTGGAATTATAATATTCGTATTGTGAACGTCGTATATAAGAATAGAGAAAAACTAATCGAATGCTTTGAGAAATTAGAAGAAAAATGCAATAAAACTATTACCTGCAAGGAAGCATATGGTTTGAGTAGAATTCTGGAAGAACCTGATTTTGTGTTTTTTCTGAATTTATTTCATAAAATTTTTCCACATGTTAACATATTATTTAATCAGTTTCAAGCTAGAGATACAGACAGTGTTGCACTGAAGAGAAAAATGGAAGACTTTGAAAGGATAATAGCATCTGCTAGAAATTCAACTGATGAGATAGAAAAAAATATAATCTGTAATGATACTAAACGAAGAAAAATTAGTAACGTGGAAAATCGGAATTTGATTGCTAAAGAAGTGTGCGATACAATAGTTGTTCAGATGAAGGACAGGCTCTCATACCGAACTCATTTAGAAGCCGCATTTTTAGTAGACGTAACTAATTTTGATACTTACTCAAAAAAATTTCCAACATCGCATTTCCAATCAATTGTTAAGTGTTATCCAATGTTACAGCCAGACAAATTGAGGACTGAATTGGAAGTGATGTACTCAAGAACGGATTTTAAAAATATTTTAGGCGGCATAAACATGCTCTCCTGGTTGACCCAAAATGGGTTAAACGAAACATTTGACGAAACAATAAAATTATTAAAAATTATAGTCACAACCTCAATGTCTACTGCCGAATCTGAAAGATGGTTTTCAACTCTTAATAGGATTAAAACTTATCTAAGGAATACAATGACCGAAGAACGTCTTAATGCCTTAGCAATGATGTCAGTCAACAAAAACTTAATACATAACATCAACAATTTTGACGAAAAGTTATAGACCATTTTATTGCTCAGAAAGACAGAAGGCTTGATTTCGTATACAAGCAGTAAAATTATTATTACGTGACAATTAGAGTGCAGTGTGTGACTTTTTGTACATAAACCTATAAACAAGTATACAAAAATTAAAGGGTCTGTGTGAGTGACTAGGCTGAATACACCAAACCACTGAAGGCGAGTGTTGCTTATGTTATCTTGTATTATATTCATGCCATAAGCAGTTAGAGCCCCTCAAATAAAATCACCACGAGCCGCCACTGTATATACATACATACATACATACATTCTTTTTATCTTTATGGATGAGTACTATCAAATGCTACTGAGGTCCTTTTTTTACGTTTAAAATTTATCGACCATTAATTTTTTATTAAAATAACAAGATATTAATAAGATTTTTTATATTCAATTACAGCTATCCAATGAATTTTGTTGGGAATTAGCATATAAAACGAGCCACATATGCGATAACAAATTTAATTTGCAAAAGCAGACTATACCATAATGTGAATACGGCACATTCGACACAGTGATACGCAGCAACCTGTTTGGTACAATATGCGAAAATCAAAGCATTTCCCTCTGTCTACTGATTGCTTCAGTTTTATGGTTATATAGAATATATGTGCCAGTAATAACTTTTTCTAATAACGTCCCTAGGGAGCGCATTCGCATAAATGCAGTAGTTCATCCTAACTCCTAAATTTATTCAATACCTGTTTAATGGTTTGATTTCCCTGAAATAACACTTAATTATTGCTGAGCGTGTAAGCCTTTAACTTTAGTGCAATATTAGGCTGTCGTATTTGCGATTTTCTAACGCGTTGAAATATTCTCGGGATTCATTGTAGCGAAAACTATTGATTCAATCTAGTCGATGTTATGTCCTGTTTTACCACATGTGGATAACCTTTGGAATATAATTTATCGCAAGTTAGGGGTAACTTCCATATTATAAATGTAGTTTAGACACTGATCCATCAGTTAACCTATCCGTCAGTTGAACCAGAAAATAAATTATTTAACCTCTAATTTAAAGTTATCAATAGCAAAAATGACGAATGCTATGCAAAATGGTTTATTATTTGAAAATTATTCTGATACATTTTGTATGTTCATACGCGAGTTACATATCTCCCAAATCAATATATGTATAGTTAAATAGAAATTATTAAGAAACTTAAGTTAGATGCAACAATGTAATTTAAGTATAAATAAAGAAATGGTTAATAAAAGTTCACAAGCAAGTTGTGAGAACAAATGTGATTCCCATGTATTCCAGACGCAACGTGATACTGCAGGTGCAGGTCACAGTCAGTTATAAAACCGCAATGATTAGAATTAAGATTGTTACTTTGTATTGTATAAATTCATAAAGAAATAAGCGGGTATGAGCTCTGCAGTTCCCACAGAAATGTGAGAGGCAGGGACAACGTAAATGCCCCGGGATTTCCAAGAATGTTAATCAGTCTTGAGCCGCACAACTTTTGTATTGTTGGTTGTTCAGGCTACTCGCCCTAATTTAAATCCATTTAACAGTAATTTTGACTTAGAGTAATTTTATATAGTTTTATAAAATTCCACTTGTATTTTCTCATTGAATAAAAATTGTTACAAGAGTTTTTGGAAGAAGACCTTTTAAAAAGGCAGCTTCCAAAGCCCAAAACGTAACTGGCGCAGCCGGTTGATTTCAGAAGGGCACTAAGGAAATCCAAAATCGGTGAACTCTTGGCCTGAAATATTAATTCCCAATATGGAAGAACAGAACAAAATTTAGACAAGGTACAAAATCGACCAGGCCCAAAGAAACAAAACTTGGACAAGGTACAAATTCGACCAAGCTCAAAAAAGGAAAACATGAAATTGACGATGAAAATTATGTACGTTCATTTATTCTAACCAATTTTCCTTTTTCAATTATTGATATTGGCTAGTAAGTCACGAAACGAATAGTATGTACAAATCTTTTATTATTATTATCGCAATTTAGTATTTATGCCATTTATGAAAAGAATTTACTTATTTTTAATAAAAGAACTATAAAGTCGCATTTATATGTACAAATTATTAGAAATTACTACAAACGAAACTATCTATTCGGCAAGTCTGAAACTTGAATATATAAATAGAACGCAATTATCTTACAGCAATCTATTATTTAGAAAAATCCAAAAGACGTATCGCTCATCACAACTTTATAAAGCTATAATTAAATATTTTCAACACGAAAGTATCTAATTATAAAAAACATTTATGCAATTTATTGTAACAAAACGATTTACTAAAATAGCATCATTCAAAAAACCTGAAACTTTATAATTGGACCTTTCAAGGTAACGAGAGTGTACAATTATAAAGGAAGCATTTAAGCATTTATTAATACAAAACCTGGCTAAATAATTATAGCAACTTATTACAGCAAACACTTAATTACTCAGCAGGACTGAAATAAAAACGTACAAATTATAACGCAGTTATTGCAAAAGATTATTATCTACATAAAACCATTCAGAAAATAGAAACTTAACTCGCAACAATTGTAACATCTTTGAAGTATAAAAATATACAAACTCAAAGCGATAGTAATTGACGAGACATTACCAGCAGAAATTCTTTAATGTAATTATAGCAATTGATAACTACATACAAAATATAAGTGAAGCAATTCTTTAAATAACTAATACAATTCTAGCTGAAAAGTAACAATACAAAATGCAAAGTAAATTTTAATTTATACAAAAACTTGATATTAATTAGAACTGAAAGCGACCATTAATTATTAGAGCAATCATGAATTCCGATATAAAGCTCTATATTGAGAGTATTCCCCAATATAACGGAGATCAAGCGCTACTAGTCAACTTCATTACCGCGCGCGAAATATTTTTAAAAGTCTTTTATTAACCAGGAGACAACGAATGCAATGTTTAATTTTACGCCTAATAAATAAACTGACCAAAAGGGCATTAACGCTAATTGCTAGCCGAGACGACCTCATCGAATGGGACGATTTCCAACGCATCCTAATTACAAATTTCGGTGATCAACGCAACATCAAATGTTTGATCCCCGATTTGATAAACTTTAGAATGGAAAGTAACCAATCACCATACCAATTCGGAATGAAATGTCAAGACGTACGAAGTTTAATTCTGACAAAACTAAAAACTGAAGAACTCGACCAAACTATTCGACTATTGGAGACAAAAATGTACGACGAAATGGCATTAGACACCTACATAAACGCACTACCTAACGGTTATCAAACAAAATAAGATTTCAACATCCCCAAAATCTAGAGGAGGCAATGAATATGATTATAGAAGAACAAAGCGTTATGTATTACCGAAACAGACTATACAACCCTAACGCAAATAAAAACTACTTACCGATAAAAACCATACAAGCCGCGAGACAAATATCCACATAGCCAAAATCTACACCATTTAACGCACAAATGAATCAACCGTGAATTAACAACCCGAATTTTAATAACACAAATTTCAACGATCAATTTGGACAATTTCCGAGACCAACATTTAACTCAAAATTTACAAAACCCACATTTTCACGAAGATTTAACCAACACGTAAACCCGCCAAGGCAAGCATTCGGCGTAAATCCCATCAGAAATACACCAAGGACACATAATAACCCCACAAGGAGTTATGCCAAAACCAGACAAGACAAACGCAGTACTAAATTACTCCTTACCCAAAACTATCATAGAAATCAAAGGATTTCTAGGACTCAGTGGTTATTACCACAAATTCATCAAAGGTTACGCACAGATAACCAAACCACTAACAAACTTTTAAAAAGGGAAATAAAATCGAACACACCCCAGAATCCATTAAAGCCGTAGACAAAATTTAATGTATACTTACAAATCACGCTGTATTAGAATACCCAGACTTTTCGAAACCATTTATATTGACAACCGACGCATCGAACGTAGCACTAGGCGCAGTATTGGGCCAAGGAAAAGTAGGTAGCGATAAACCAATCAGCTACGCATCTAGAACCCTAAACGAGGCAGAACAAAGATACAGCACAATCGAGAAAGAATTATTAGCAATAATTTGGGCAACGAAATATTTTAGACCATACCTTTATGGAAGAAAATTCTATATATACACCGACCATATACCATTAATATGACTATGCAAGCTTAAGGAACCAAATTCAAAATTACATAGATGGAGGATTAGATTAGAAGAATATGATTACGAAATTGTATACAAAAAAGGAATTTATAACAATAACGCAGATGCACTAAGCAGAATACAACCCAACGCAATAGAAACGAAGTCAATTATACGCAACGTATACGAAACAGAGATAAGAGACCCAAAAGAAATAGACACCATACACTCGACACAAAACGAAGAACCAAAAACTGCCATTGGTATATTAAACGAAGCCATAGACACAAAACCAAATCAATTTATAATTACCGAAGTTTTAACAAACCCCAACCCAGAAAGTACGCGAAAGCAGATAACAAGAACATATATCAAATTCAAATAACTAAAGATGATAATGAGGAACAAATAATTAAAATTCTAAAAGAATATACCACCGAGAGAAGGCTTTTTACTTTTATTTCACCGCCGAATATTTATAAACGATTTTAAGAATTATATATTAAATTATTTAATAACTCTGGTTCTGAAATTATTAGATGTTCAAGAAAATTAATAACCTCAGATGACCCTGACGAAATAAACGATGTGATTAGAAATCAACACGCAGGCAAAATCGACCATCGTGGAATCAGTAAAACATTAAAGCAACTCATAAGGAGATACTACTTTAAAAATATGAAAGAACTAACCACAGATTTTATCAACCAATGCGAATTATGTGACAAAGCAAAATACGACAGAACACCCCCAAAAATACCCTTAATGTTAACCAAAAACACCCGACAAACCTTTTCAAAAAATACATGCAGACCCTCTAGTAGTAGTAGCACAAAACATTTTAACAATTGTAGACGCATGCACCAAAGTAGGTCAAGCGATACCCATCACTTCCATAAATAGTATCGAAGTAACCCAAGGATTCTTACAATATTTTACATTTTAAGGTACACCCGAAACCATAACTTTAGATAACGGCAGCGAATTTAGAAATGAAACGATACAAAATACCCTAGAACTCCATAAAATAAAAATTCATTTTATAACCGAAAACCAGCCCGAATCAAACGGATTAATTGAAAGATTACACCTAACACTATTAGACCAGATCAGATTATTAAGATTAACTTACAAGAAACAACACATCACTAATTTACTCATCAACAAATTTTACACCCCTAGAATTAACATTAGGACATTCAGATTCCCGTACCACTTACGATATACATTACAATAAAGAAGTATACCAACAGTATGCTGAAGACCATTAAGAAAAACTAAAAATAACTTATAATAAGGTAAGAGATAAATTAGATAATGGCAAGAAACTTATTACAATAACCCGCAACAAGAATACCGACATAAATAAATTTTCATTAGGACAAACCGTATATGAGAAAAACTCTTAAAGTAAAAGACACAAAACGGCCTCTAGAAATTTAGGCCCATTTAAAATCAAAAAGATATCAGACAAAAATATAGCCGTAATAGACAACGGAAAAATAGTAAAATATATTCATTTGAAAAACTTGAGATATCATATAATTTCAGATGGACAGCAATCATCCTTGCCGTCAACCTCCACCCAGGTAGAACGACAACGACATATTAGTTGAAGACATTAAAAACAACTCCGGTATACTACCAGTAAAATTGGGAAGTATGCAAAACACCATAGATTACTGGACATTTGCACAAAAATTTGATTTAACGGAATTAAAACAAGAATTTTACATAATTAGAGACAACTATTACAGATTGAAACAATCAATGGACACAGCCAAATTCGAAAAAGAGTACGCGATAGAAATGCTAAACTACAACAGTATAATAAAGAATATTTTAAGAAACATAGAAAATAAATTTAATAGATTAATACCAACAGAACAAATTACAAGACGAAAAAGAGGACTTATTAACGGATTAGGAAATATAATAAAAGCTATCACAGGCAATTTAGACAAGCAAGATGCAGAACGATATGACAACGCCATACAACAGTTAATTGACAACCAAAGCGATATAAAAACCATTGTTAGAAATCAAATATCTCTAACCCAGTCAACTGTAATAAAATTCAATAAAACGTTAAGAAAGCTAGTAAAAAAATCAAGACAATATAGCCAATAGAATACAAACCCTTGAAACTAACATGCAAACCACAATGTTAGGAATGCGAGACCTAATTAGATTCAATACGATATTCACTCAAATAATATCAACCCTTACTGTAATCCAACAAATTTTAGCCACATTAGAAAACGCCGTAACATTTGCAAAACTAAACACATTACACTCTAGTATTATAGAACCAATTGACTTATTAAAAGAATTATTAAGAATTAGATCATTTATAACTAACAGTAAACTACCCTTTGAAGTAGTAGAATTAAACACTCATATTTGAAAAAATAGCCATAGTGAAAGGCTATGTAAAGAACAACGAAATCACATTTTTAATAGAAATCCCCATAGTAGAAAGTAACACTTATAATTATTATTATTTATTTGCTTTCCCTATGAAAATTGCTACCAGGTATCAAGTTATTATCTCTAAAACCAAGTTCCTTTCCTTAAATGAACTTAGGTATGGCTACACGAACGAAAAATGTAACGAAGTCACACCAAGTCAATATTTATGCCAATCATTAACAACAACAGCTATTTAAGCAGATAGCCCTTGTGAAGTACAGTTATTAAGATCAAATCATTACAACTGTGAAGCAAAACCAGTACAAATCGCCAATATGAAAATTCAAAAAATTACGGAAAACAAATGGATTGCTGTATTTCCACAAGAAGTAATAGCAACCGCCCACTGCAACCAAGACGAAAACAATTTAGCATTATCTGGAAGTAAAGTAATCATCCTTAAGAAAGACTGTTATTTAAAATTGAAAAACGAAATTATTCGAGTATATCAAGACCCAACAGTAACCAAGAAATTCGTAAATTTACCAGAATTACAGTTCAAGATTACACAACCCGAAGACGACGAAAGCAACAAAAACCAATGCAACTAGAACACCTAGACTTAGACGATCTCAACCACGCCATGAAGCTAATGGACAACTACAAAAAACATTTAAGTGAGTTAAAAGTGCCAAAATTACATTATAATAACATAAGTATTTCGACAATTTTATTAATTATTGTAATCATTTTATTAACTATGTATGTACAAAATGTATCTTAGATATAAGAATAGAGAAAGACATTTTAGTCATAAGGAAACAAAGTTAAATAGAGAAACAATAAATGTACCCTTAGAGACAATGAAATTTTAAAAAATTAACCAAAACCCTTAATTTTTCATCTACGTCGGAAGGAGTTACATATCCCCCAAATCAATATATGAATAATTAAATAGAAATTATTAAGAAACTTAAGTTAGATGCAACAATGTAATTCAAGGATAAATAAAGAAAAAGTTAATAAAAGTTCACAAGCAAGTTGTGAGAACGGATGTGAATACAATGTATCCCAGACGCAACGTGATACTGCAGGTGCAGGCCACAGTGAGTTATAAAACCGCAATTATTAGAATTAAGATTGTTACTTTGTATTGTATAAATTAATAAAGAAATAAGCAGACATGATCTCTGCAGTTCCCACAGAAATGTGAGGGGCAGGGATAACATAAATACCCCGGGAGCACCAAGAAAATTAGTCAGTCTTGAGCCGCACAACTTTTGCATTGTGGTTGTTCAGGCTACTCGCCCTAATTTAAATCCATTTAACAGTAATTACGACTTAGAGTAATTTTATATAGTTTTGTAAAATTCCACTTGTAAATTCTGTGTAAAATAAAATTTGTTACAAGAGTTTTTGGAAGAAGACTTTTTAAAAAGGCAGCTCCCAAGGCCCAAAACGTAGCTCACGTAAGACAAAAACAAATAGACAAAAACTTAATAATTTTGGAGAATGGGACGAAGAAGAATTTTTATGAGATTTAAAATAACAAAACCAACTGCCTTAATAATTTTAGATTTGATACTTGAACAGTTGGAATACGCCACAGATAGTTATGGTAGTGCCATGCCCAAAAAATATGTATTAATTTCACACCTTGTTGTAATAGCCAAATTTAATGTGATTGCTTTGTTTTAGGAACTATTCTTTGTCTCTGATAAATCAACTTTTACTTTCAGATATTACGCTACAGGTGACACTTCAGCCATTATTCGTGATTTTAGTGGTGTTCATAAAACTGCTGCAGGTCGAATTATGGTAAGCGAAGCTGTAGCTGGATTAAGACCCGGATTCATTAAATTGCCTCAGAACAAAGTGGAACCTGGCACATGTGCGCTAGGATTTTACCCCATTGCTATTTTTTCACGTGAGCAGAAACGCTACCTTCATAAAAGACTTTCTTATGAAAAATTAAAATGTCTGTTTTGCAGGTCATTCATTCGAGGTTCACATGAAGTCATCATGAGCAGTCTTTCACGTTTTTCCTTGTCAAAGTTCAAACTTACACCACTTCTAGCCTATTCTCGTCTCCACCAATGGGAGAGCTTAAAAAGTATTTGATAGAATAGTATACCCTCTTCCATATTAGAAGTTCAACTGTGGGCTCTAACTATGGGTGTTGACATGCACATTAAATATCCGCAACCCGTCTGGAGGAATTTGCTACATTTCAATGAAAAGTTGTTCTAGTTCTCTGGTATCGAACATCTGGCAATAAAAATAAGTCGATATAACAAATAAATAAAAATTTATTAGTTAATCATTTACAACCAATGACAGCGTTTAACCATCAGCAGCCAATCACAATACTGGCCCACCAATAGCAATCATAATCAACTAAGAGCGATCCAAAGAAGCTGCCCAGAAAACAGCCCGGCGACCTACAAAACTATTTGGTTTAAAATCAAATTACCCCATAGGATTGGGTACTCTCAAATCGGCACTCCATTTGTACTCACATATTTTCTTTGCATTAGAATTTTTATTATCGTAAAATATATTGTACTTTGCATATGATTACTATAAACTAAGTTGTATGGTACATTAAACCATGATCGAATAGTGCATTTTAAAGACTAGGGGAAACCGACAGTTCTTATAGCCGCCAGGTATCATTTTATACTGTTTTTACCAGACATTAGCGAATAAGATTCTGGTGTGTCAGCAAAACAAATAATTATTTAAGACCGACACGGTCCCACATTGTGGTACCTGTCGTATAAAGATTGGCGAACTACCAGCTCAAAAATCGTAACTCATTTTTCCAACCATGTTACTATTTTTAAAAACCACGTGATGCTTACTTTTTGCTATGGTATTTGGGTGCATGGTACCACAGTGCATTAATGTTTACCTCTTATACTACTCGCTAAACTTTAGATGTTGAAGTGGAGGCATACCACAAGCACCGTAGACACAGCTTTCGTCGAAGGCACGCAAATATCTACCACATACACAATTATCAAACACCACTTTAAGCAATTATAAAAACGCAGTTAACCTTAGCAAAGGGTATTATCTTTACTTAATAAAATATTGATATGGATTTCAGAAATTATGATACTGTATCGAACAAAGTTCTTTAATTATACATGGTGTTTCTAAATATCATGTATAAATGAAAAGGTATGAACCTTTGGTGAATTTTATGGCTAAAAATGTATATAAAGGTACGCCCTCAAACCCTTCGTTTCCAATCTACAAGATGTTAAAGTATCGAAATTTTTTTTGTTTTCTATTTATAGCTCCTGCAGTTTTTAAGATATTAAGATCAAATTTGGAATATAGGTTACGCTGTAGGGCTTACATCATTGGGCATGTCGAGTGGTTGTGAGAATATACAGGGTGGTAGTTTTTCTGGGGTTTTGCCCCCTTTTCTCTCCCTAAACTTTTTTAACGTGCGCCGCTGGTAAATTTTAAAACAAAAAATAATTTTCTGTTTTGGTTAGAAACTTTTTGGTTTCTTGCAGTTTCTTCGTATCTATGACCGTTATTAGGGAAATTATAAGAAACTATTTTCTGCGACGTAGCAAGTATTTACAATACAAAAAAAATTACAATCCAAAAGTCTATATACTAACTATAACAAGGAAATGTTGAAAGAGACCTCCTCCAGCCCGTATACATACGCCCATCATAAACGTCATAGAGATTTGAGATGTCCCCGTAGGAAAAAATTTAGGCTATTTAAGTCAGACGATTAAGGTCCACTTTGTTCGTGAAACTACGAGATGCCCATTGATGTTATAAATAGGCGGAATGATGTATTAAAAGACTGCTGCTGTGTGATATCAATGTGCATGTTACCACGCGTGCTTGTAACACTTCACCTCCTGTTCTGACCTATCTGTATCAGTCAAAGAAACAAGGACCGAGTTACCTAATACATATATAATCGAATGCCAATTTTATATCACTTTTTATGGTTCAAAATTGCAATATAAGGGTCCACTTACCTATTCCAATAGTATTTACTCTACTTTCTTCAAACGCCTTGGCTACTCTACAGCGGAGAATACATGGACATGTCCCGGGTGGGTAGGCCTAGAATTCTGAAACCGATACTGGTGAGTTAACTTACCCAAAAGTTTACAAAGTATCTGTACCTTAAATGTATTTCAACAAACCTCTTTAAATTATAAATCTCAAAATTATCAAGTAATGAATTTAATAACCTTTAATGTGGTGATATTACTATACACATTTACTATATTGACATACTTGAATGCAATAAAATCAGTATCTCTTATTTAACTAAAGCCCCCTTAAATCGGGTAATTACATTCTACTAAACATTGCAAATTTTACATTTAAACAGATTGGCTTCCAACTGAAACATAGCCAATAACTCTTAATATTCTCTATAAAACTCCTAGTAAAAAGTAGTAACGCTAATAAAGTCCAAGAAATTCAATCTTAATCTAACAACTCATCATATGCATTTAAAAGCACATAGAAAAATATATCATTATATATAAATTCATACTTGCAAGCCCCGTGTATGCATCCAAATACACGTCCGTTCTCTCAAACCATGTACGCAAAGATTCACTCAATACCTGTGTTGGGTATGCAATACCCACTATTGCTTTATCCTAAACAAGGCCTCTGAGGTAATTTATTCTCACCAGGGTTGACACTGTTAACACGGTTATTGACAACTTTCGTGCTTGGAACTCTGGATATGTCGCTACTTCTATCCCAACTTACGGCTTGGAGTCGAACTTCCAAAATACAAACGTCCACCAATCAATCAAAACTGAGCCATAAAAGAGTGTTGAGTTATCTTCTATGCCGTTAACAAAGCGGCGTCTCCGCCCTACAACTTAACCCTTTTGTCGTCTAATTATACTGTCCTTTATTCATTATTTAAATCCACTAATCGTACCGTAATAAACGTATTCACTTCTTATATTTATTACATATACTTCACTTTAATTTACGCGGTAAAATAACCACGATAGTTACGCGCCATTGCAGCGTAACTAGCCCTAACTATGGGCGAACTACTTTTTTTTATTCTATTTCGTACATCTTTTGCCTTTGTGTATTGTTTTTTTGTCTTTGTGTGTTGAGTGTGTCTTAATTTCTTCATTCCACTATTTATATACCTTTTATCACGTGATTGTTCTAGCCAATTACAAACCTTACATATTGCACAATTGTGTCCCATTCCTACACGTGTTTTTAGGTTAATGGTTAAATCCATTTTTATTATTGCAATTACTAATTGAAACTGCCCTATAATTAAATTTAAGTTATTCTGCAATATTCTGAACTATTTCCTGTTATTATTTTTATAGATATCACGAAAAATAACATTTTATTACGTATTTCCGGTTTTGGAATTTTCTAGAACAAATGAGTATTTCCTTTTGGCGCCTAATTTAAAATCTTCTACATTTCACGGGATGTTAGAATTCAGTTGATAGGTTATGTTAAGTTAAAGTGTCAATTATCACCCCAAAGTCGAACTAGGGTTGGATAACTGTATTAATTCATGGTTATTGATAGGTTATATTTTAGATAGAACTATTTGTGATTGGCTGAAAATATTATTTAAAATTTGGATTAATTTAAAAAGGTTCTTGGGTGTTACATGCTACAAGCTAGACTTGCTTATCGGACTGAAAGTGGCTTTATGTGGTGGAAGTCGATTGCTCTGTAGTTTTGTGTCATCCTAGGGTATAAATCGTTTGAAAGAATAGATTTAATATACCGATTGAGTTGGAGAGAGTCTCTATTGTACTCACTGAAAAGCCGAGGTAATAGTTTTTTTATTTAGGTGGAAGATTGTACGACAATTGGATAAAGGAGGTCACTACGAGTTCAGAAGTAGAAGAAAATAGGCGATCAATGGTTTTTCAGTGAGTAAAATAGAGACTCTCTCCAACTCAATCGGTATCTTAAATCTTACAAAAATTATAAAAATTCAAAATTTACAAAAAATACCAATAATAAAGTAAAATAAGTAAGCAGGGTGGAGTTAGTCATAAAAAACATTTAAGATTTACTAAAGTATCAATCTACACTACCTCATATACTGTTTAATTACCTCTCATGGATAGAGCGCTATTTTATTCAAAACTTTTATTCAAAAAATACTTAGAACCAAATAAACTCGTGTAAATTGCTCAGAGTTATATCATTCCCTTAATTGATATTGCATTCATGAAATCTTACTACTACTAAATTTTATCAAAAAATTATTTAATTCACAACACACTTTTCCAATTTTCTTTTACATAAAACACACAACCTATAAACTAATTTGACTTTAGTTATAATAAGCTCGAACTATATTCAAATAAACGGTTTCCCAATATAGATATCTTTCTCGAGCATTGAAGTACAAACAAAGTTACCCAATTGACGTCCAGATTAAAATTTGAAACACAAATTTCATTTAAGCAGCTTCAAACCAATTAAATTAAAACAATAACTCATTGAACACATTAAATCTTGAAGAAATAATTTTGCACTATTATTTAAAAATTCTCTTAGAGTAATAAAACTATTTAAAGAGAAACCTATTGTACTAATCCGTAGTATTTGTTTAAGTCAATTCTCATTGGTTGATAATTATTGCAAATAATATAGTGTATATTTCGATATTCGAGAGTATTTTTGAACAGCATGGTAACCACTTCCAGATTTCCGAACGCACTCTGTGACGTCAGAATTGACTGTTGTAGGGTCGAGCGTTATCGGTTTTACAAGTCTTAACCTACATCTTTTAGACGGTTTCAGATTTTAAAATGGAAGGTTATAAAAGTTTCACTTGGCGGTTTTATTAAAAGTAATGTTTTAATTATATGCTATTTTGAAGTTATCTGATTGCATCGAAGCTGATTAATTATTTACTGTTATTTCTTTGTGTTTTAAGATAGTAATTGAATTAACCACAAAGTTGTTACGTATATTTTTTGTTTGTAAATTTAATGCCACGAAGTGTTTAATTTTTAAAAGCACGTTTTAGCCGATTCTATCATAATGAATAATTTTTTAACTTTTGCTCACTAGATTGAATATATTTTGTTAACATGCATTTATGTTAATTTAGAGCCTGAATCTGGGCTTTTATTTCTGTAGAATTTTGGTATGTATTTGTTATAAGCACATTTTAAAATTTGTTTTCAATGTTTTAATAATTTGTTATGATTATGTGATTGCTTATTTCAGTTTTCCAGTTGTGCATTTATAACTGCATGATTAATGTTTCGTTTTTAAAGCTTAACCATAAGTTAGTTCGAAGGGTCTGACGTATTATAACTTTCAATTCTATCGTTAACTAATATTGAGATTTCTTTAGTCTTGTTATGATGTGATTATAGCGAACCTCTGCTATAACCCCGTATTAACGCGTTTGCATTATGACTATGTAGGAAATGGTCGTTTCAATTTGTGCCCTTTCTTTAGTACTATCATAGTATATGTTCATGTTTAACTTCATGTTTGTTTATAAATATTTGTTTTGCTACTGTATTGATAGTTATGTTTATGCAACGATAGAATGTAGGTTAGCCATTGTGAACCACATTGCCAAACGGGCTGGAAACTGTTAATGGTATGTACGATATACGTGTATGTTTGAGCTTTTGTTGAATTCACTAACATGTCTGAGTAACAGATGACATCCCGTAATATTAAAAGTGCACAGGGTGTTTGTTCGTCAACCCATCCTTAAAGAGGTGTATTTATGCAGTTAGAAGCGCAGGGTTGTTGAGGTTTTATCTTCCGATACTCTTTCCTCAGCGTTAACCCAGGGAGTCCGGCACTGTTTGCTCTGGTAATTAATATTTAATTGATGGTAGCCTAATTTTGAGGTTATCATATAATAATTAAAGTAGAGTCGTTAACTATTGTAGTTTTATTTCGAACCTTCCCGCCTTAACGCCATATCAGTGTGTATATTTGGGTTAATTACGGTCATACAACGTAGGTGTCACTAGCCACAGCAACTAGACGACTATATCACGAAGCCAGGTATTGTCAAGAGAGGGCGTTCGTTCGTCTTCGGGTATGTTAGAATACAGATATGTAGCTGCGACCAGGTGCGTTACATTATACTATGATATTTATAGTGGTATTTAAGCTTTGGGTTGAAGTTTGTAGTTTGAATGGTATTTTGTGATTTGAGCGGTAATCTGAAGCCCTACAATTTCCCTGTTAAGTGTTCTAACAAGGAAGTATTACTTACAATTGAATCGGCTAAATAGAATTTACACACAATTTAACTCTTCACATTCAATTTCTAGTTATTATTTAAACGCAGCACATTACTTATTCACTGAAAATCAACAATCCTCATCTCATAGTACGTATACTCGTATTTATAAATATTAGATCCGAAAACAGAGCAGTTGCATAAAGAGAATTTTTTAAACACGCCCGGTGTTGAACTTGAGAAATCGCACGCACCCGATAACCAATGAACGATTTTCATTTCAAATCCTTAGAATTATATCTCTTGAAAGTTTATAATCTTGCTAGTTTGACGTCATTCTCGTAGCTAAAATTTAAATATACGAGTAGTTTGTATTGATATAATTCAGTTATCTACAACTGTATATAACAGCTTTGACTTATCGCCTACAAATGTGACAATTTTATCATGCTACGTAACCCATTGGATGTAACGAGAATTCAAAGATCCCAATATAAATTCTGCGCTATGGATAATATTTGATTGAAAAGTAAGAAAAGAAAGAAGGAAGAAAACCAACAGCAAAATTCAAAACGAGACAATAACTGTAAAGCCTCTAACTATGCTAGAGAGCGTTTAGAACACTGGATAGAAAAATTGAGGTACTTCAAGTTGCGTAACAAAGAATCGTATCAAACGAACAACCGAAGAAAAGAATAGCTAACCAGGTCGAAAAGTCGACCTAGTCATAATTTCCGAAGAAAATAAGAAAGATCTAGAAAACACATCCCACAGGAGGTGGATCGAAAAATTTTATCAAGTCAGTATGAGAACTAACAGTAAGAAAACCAATCAAAGAATGAGAGAATGTGGAGCTAAGGGAACGAAGAAGCAAAACTGAAATTAAAAACACTAAGAAACAGCACATGATCTGAAGGAAAAGAAAAACAAACAAAAATATGTGTGTATGGCGTGTGTGTGTGTGGTCGCGCGCGCGTGTGTGTAAGTGAGACTGAATATGAGTGTGTGTGTGTGTGTGTGTGTTTATGTACGAAAGAGAGAGTATCTTAAACAACTTTAATAGTCCATTATGACAAGCAGGCCGTATCGTGGGGCTATTGTAATTCGGTTCCACGTAGGGTTGAATACGAAGAGAGAAGCAATAGAAAAGAAAAAGCAGACAAAACTGTGTGTATGGCGAGTGTGTGTGGGGTCGCGCGTGCGTGTGTGACTGTGTGTGTGTGTACGATGAGTGTGTTGAGGGAATATGTTAAATTAGTTTAGTAGCCTCTTACGAAAGGCAGACCGTATCGTGGGGCTATTCTAATTCGGTTCTACATGGAGTTGAATACAAGGAAAGAAGCGATAGAAAAGAAAAAACAAACAAAAATATGTGTGTATAACGAGTGTGTGTGTGCGCGCGGTCGCGCGCGCTTGTGTGACTATGTGAGTGTGTGTGTGTGTGTACGAAAAGTGTGTTGAGAGAATATGTTAAACTAATTTAGTAGCCTCTTACAACAGGCACGTCGTATCGTGGGGCTATTCTAATTCGGTTCCACACGGGGTTAAATACGAGGAAAGAAACGATAGAAAAAAACAACCAAAAATATGTGTGTATGTGGGTATGGAGTGTGTGGAGTATGTGTATGTGTGTGTATGTGTGTATGTGGGTGGGTGTGTGTGTTTGTGTGTGCGTGTTATGTGTGTGTGTGTGTACGGAAAGTGTGTTGAGAGGCGACTAAAGCAGTCCAACACACCTGTAGTGTTCCGTAGTGTTTCTAGATCGATTTCTCATTGGTTGATAATTATTACAAATATTATAGTGTACATTTCGATATTTGAAGGTATTTGTTAGAATAGCTCAGTAACCACTTGCAGGTTTCAGAACGCATTCCGGGATGTCAGAATTTACAGTACGTGGGGCGCATGTGTATGGACGATCAAGCTAGTCAACAGAGTTGAAAGGACTTTGTTTTTGAGTTTTCAAAATGGCAGGTCGTAACAGCCTTCACTTGGTAGTTTTTTATTAAAAGATAATGTTTTTATGTTGATAATTAGTTGCTATTTAAGGTAATCTGATTATATCTTGTAGTCAGAGCATTATTTTGATGTGGTGTTGGTATTTATTGTAAAACTGTTAGTTATTTATTTAATCATTGAAAGAAATATTTATGGATTACTTGTTGCTTTTGACTTAGAATTTGATGTGGATTGTTTAATATGTAAAATTTCAGGTAAATTTACTATTTTATTGAATATGTTTGAGGTATAAAGGTGTGTTGTTTGGTTTAACAACCAAGACCTAATATTTATTTATTTAAATTGTTTATTTAATATCTAAATCAGAGTAAAACTAATATTTATTTATTTGAAATAATGTTGATTTTGTATTTAATGCAGTGTTGGAACTACAATTGCGTTGCACTTATTACAGAATCAATAGCAAAGGCACCATTACTGTAATTTTACAACAATTACATATAAATACTGACATCATATTAAATCAAATTATTGGGCAAGCTTGAATATGAACAGTATTATATTTCTATGTTATATCTGCTTTGATTTTAAGATAGTAATTGAATTTAACCACAACGATGTTGTGAATATTTTTTGTTTGTAATTTGTAATGCCACGATGTGTTTAACTTTTAAATAATATGTTTTAACCGATGCAATTATAATGAATAATTTTTAACGTTTGCTTACTAGATTTCATATACTTAACTAACGTGCATTTATATAAACATTTAGCGCCTGAATCTGGGCTTGTATTTGTGCTATAAAATTTTGATATGTATCTGCTGCCTATATGTTTTATAATGTTTGATATTTGTGATGCATTTGACATTTTTATTTTATGTGTAATTGTTTTATTTCAGAATATTAACCACATATTCCACTGCATCGCCTATATCTCGGTTTAAACTCAATTATATTGTTTGTTGTTTTGTACATCCTATTATCTAGCCGATGTTCCTATATAATTAACTAGTATTTAACGTTTGTGTTAATTATTGTGATGTAATTAAATTGAATCTCTGGTATGATCGACCTTCACATGCCTTTCACGTTTGCATTTATGACTATGTTGGAGATAGCCTATTAAATAACCAGCGCTTTTTTAACTATGCGCAATCATACCGTAAGTTCATTTCAGTGATTCATGTTTTCTTGTCAATGTACTTGTAGTTGTACTCTTTTGCAAATAATAGGAAGTCGACTAACCTTTGTGAAAGATAACTAACATTTTATGTCCATGTGGGGAGGAACATTGGTAGTCAATGCAGATTTTACCTTCCTGGTGTCTTCCCTCTTCAACTTTAGCTGGGTAGTATTGGTTATCCAACCTCCGTACCTACCAGAAAAGACTAGCTGGTTTGCACTAACTTTTCTTCAGTTGTCATATGTGGTATGTCTGGGTAACAGTAGACATCCGCAATCGCCCAGCTTGAGTATGGCACTGTTTGCTTTAAATGCCATTTTCTATGCTTTCATGCGAATGACTTATTTTTTGGTTATTCTTTTGATTAAAAGTAAAGTTAGGTAAATGCTGTAGTTTTATTTCAAACCTTCCCGCCTTAACGCCATCTTCCCAGTGTAAATTTGGGTTACATTATAACAACACAACGTAGGTGTCGTCGAGTCACTGCCACTTGAGGTTAGATCATGGAGCCCGGTGTAATGTTTATAGAGGGCGTTTGGGTCAGCCTTCAGGTCGGTTACACCACACACTCTCTCAACACACTTTCCGTACACACACACATACTCTGCCCACGCGCGCGCGCGCACACAAATTTACGATACAACAAAATCTTGACTTTCTATAATTATCACAAATAGTACCTATAATTGTAAAGCTGCTTCAAGTATTTCACTGGTGCACTTGTATCCCAAGCTCTTGTTTATTTCAAAAAATTATGTTCTAGATAATAAACCATTCAACTATGAAATACCATGACATCTATTAGAACGGATGCCACATTGATAATGTTAATATTTCAACCATACGTAAGAACATATTAAGATTTATAACCACATAATTACGAAAGTAAATGTATTTTGAAATTAATACAGCTTAAATAATATTACAATAATTAACTTTTGTATTCAGTTCTTTCAGTACGCTTATGTAAACGACGCGATCGATACCTAATTTTGGAACAAAACGTATCCTGTACAATCTATTGTATTGCTAACAGGAAACATGTTCTTATGAACATCAATATTTAATTTATATAGTGGAATTTAAGTGATTATTGTACATCACCAACAATTGACCTAATAAGACGTGTGTGATCTCATTCCCAGACTGTCCATTTGTGTACTTTTTGTTCCACAAAAAAGTAATGTACATACATTACATAATGATATACAAAGCAACGTCCCTTGGCATGCTGTTTATGTAATTATTCTGCAGATGTAAAAGCGATTCTAAAGTCCAGCTGTCTTAACAAACTCACAAACAAATATTTATGTGCATCTTATGTAATTATACCTGATCAAGAAAAGGTGATTTACAAAGTTACCCTTCAACCAAACGTCCATTTTCATGCAACTTCTGTAGTTATTCCGCATCGTGTAAAAGTGGCATGAAAAATCATATGTTCTTACATACTAACAAACTACCATTTGCATGCTTTTCATGTGCTTATTCTACATATTGTAAAAGTAGGTTGAAATTCCATATCCAGTCCCATACTAATGAAAGTCGATTCGCATGCTATTTGTGTGATTATACCACATCACAAAAAGATACTCTACAAAAACATTTGTTGTCACATACTAACAAAAGCTTATTTGCATGCAATTTATGTAATTATACTGCATCTTGTAAAAATATTGTAGAAAGACATTTGCGGTCACATACTAACGAACGTTCTTTCGAATGCAAATTGTGTGTTTATACGGCCATTTACAAAGACATATGCAGTTACATACTAACGAAAGTCAATTGACGTGCAATTTATGTGTTTATACCGCATCACAAAAGTCATTTACAAAAACATAAGCAGTTACATATTAACGAAAGTCCATTCATATGCAATTGGTGTAATTATAACACATCTCAAAAAAATATTCTACAAAAACATTTGTTGTCGCATACGAACAAACGCCCATTTGTTTTTAATTTAAGTAATTATTCTACATACTGTAAAGGTTCCGTCAAGGTTTATATGTCCTCTCATACTAACGAACGCCCATTTGCGTGCTTTTTATGTATATATTCTGCATCCTGTAATAGTAAATTTAGAATTCATATGCGGTCCCATACTAACGATCGTCCATTTGCATGCAACTTATGTGAATATTCTGCATCACAAAAACGTTATTTACTAAGGCATATGCACTCGCACACTAGCGAACGTCCAATTGCGTGTTTTTTATGTGCATATTCAACATTCTGTAAAAGTAAGTTAAGAATCCACATGCGGATCCATACTAATGAACGCCCATTCGCATGCAATTTGTGTGATTATTCTGCATCACAAAAAAATCATTTACTAATGCATATGCACTCGCATACTAACGAACGTCTACTTGCATGCAATTTGTGCAATTATACCACCTCGTATAAAAGCAGTTTACTAAGACATATGCATTCACATACTAACGAACGCCCATTCGCATGCAATTTGTGTGATTATACCGCATCATATAAAAGTGGTTTGAAAAGACATACACAGTCGCATACTAACGAACGTCCGTTTCCATGCATTTTGTGTGATTACTCCGCTTCTCGAAAAAATACTTTAAGAAACAATTTCCTGTCACATACCAAAGAGCGTCCATTTGAATGCAATTTGTGTAATTATTCCGCATCCCAAAAAGGTCATTTACAAAGACATATGCTGCTGCATACTAACGAACGTCCATTCACGTGCTATTTGTGTGCATATACCACATCACAAAAACATACTCTACAAAAACATTTATCATTGCATACTAATAAAACCCCATTTGCGTGCAATTTATGTAATTATACTGCATCCCGCAAAGGTTCCATCAAGGTTCATATGATCTCACATACTAACGAACGTCCATTCGGATGCAATTTCTGTGACTATACTGCCTCATATAAAAGTGGTGTATTAAGGCATATGCAGTCGCATACTAACGAACGTCCATTAGCATGTAATTTATGTGATTATACGTCATCACAAAAAGATAATTTACAAAGACACATAAAGTCGCATACTGACCAACGTCAATTTGGATGCAATTTGTGTCATTATACTACATCACATAAAAGTAATTTGCAAAGACATAAGCAATCGCATACTAACGACCGTCCATTTGCATGCAATTTGTGTGATTATTCCGCTTTACAAAAAGTTCATTTACAAAGACATATGCGGTCGCATACTAACCACCGTCTATACACATGCAATTTGTATGATTAGTTGGTGTCACAAAAAAGCTTTTTACAAAATGACATGTAGTTCCATAAAGATGAATACCTATTCGTTTGCAATCTGTCGCTTCGCATCAGCAAAATATAATTTAAAAGCATCTGCATGATCCCATACTAACAAACGTCTATTTGTATTGTACCTGGTCACAAAAACTACTCTACATAGGCATCTGCGGTTGCATACTAGCGAACAATCATTTACATATTTTTTTTATGTAATTATGCTGCACAAAACAAAAACAAATTAAAAACATATAGGTATGCAGTCACAGACCAACGAATGACCATTTGTAATTTCTTCTTTGTAACTATGCCACAATGTTCAAGTGCTTACCCTGATGCTTACCCCCGTTCACAACCACTGAATGTTAGAGAAATACGGTATAAAACAATAGAAGTGGACCGAACTGCAATTAACAAGAAAGAACAGCGCCTATGATGAAAGACATCAAACATAGAAACAAGAAGAAAATTGTTGAAGGCATAGGTGTAGAACACAGCACAGTATGCCTATGAAATATGGGCAGTAGGAAAAGCAGACAGAAAAACGGTAGCAGCCTTTTGGAATGCTGTCATTCAGATGTATGAGGATAATAGCACGGACAGACAAAGTTAATAACAACTAGGTTATAGAAATAGTAGGGGAGTAAGGATATCTGTGGAAAAAAATAGGAGAAATAGAAGGGTAGAATACGTTCTAAGGCATTTTTGGGGAATAGTATGGGATATATGACAATCAGAGATAGGAAAAAAGAGGTAGATGTAGACCTATATAAGATAGTGATAGATGCAGACTGTGCAAATTTCAGGGAAATGTGTAGGTTAGTTCAGAATAGGAAACAATGAGGGTACGCATCTAACCAGTTCCAGGACTGAAGACCTAATGATGATGAAGTATGCCACATCAGCAAAAAGTTTGTTACGAAGACATACGAACTCATTGTGACGAAAGTCCATTGGCATACAATGTGTGTGATTATTTCGCATAGAAAAAGAGTACAGTCGTTTGCGCTGAAGTGAACTACTTTTCTAACGGTTTTTTGAAGGTAATTAGAGTAATTTTGTACAAAATCATACGAACTTGTAAATATATGTGGATTAATGCTATATATATATATATATATATATATATATATATATATATATATATATATATATATTGTTGTGTTATTTCGCCTTAGCTCAGTACTTTCTCAAAAAACGTTCGAACCACACGAATTCGGCAGTCATAAAATTGTTGTCTTACTTCGCTCTAGCTGAGTACTTTCTCAAAAAAACATTCGAGCCCCACGAATTGGGCCGTCATAAAATTGTTGTGTTACTTCGCTCTAGCTCAGTACTTTCTCAAAAAAACATTCGAGCCCCACGAATTGGGCCGTCGTAAAATTGTTGTGTTAGCCTATAAAACCTCTGGAATTTCCTTAAAATCGTTCGAGATTCAAAAATTATTTAATTTAACCAAAATCGAAAATTTCACAAAATAAAAAAATTCTAAAAGCAATTTCTTTCCCAGATTCCTGCTTCATCATTTTAATTGATTTTTTCAACCGCTTCCCTGGCTAGTTCAGTTGGGCCTCCTCTGGGATACCTAGCTTTACTATCATACTCTTTACCTTCACGCACACTTTCAATAAAACCACAAAGTAATACAACAATCATACACTATTTATTTACCACTATTTACAAATAATAATTCAAGATTATTTACATTTCGGTGCTCAAGTTACACCTCATAAATTCTATCTTTGTAAAGTCCAGGATTTTAAATTGAAATATCAAACACATTGAATGTAACAGGAGTAAATGGGCCCTGAATAATACCTTATTATTAATTTTTTTCTCTAATTTATAATTATTTCTCATTAGTACACTCTGGAGTATGGTCAGCTCATGATAACCCAGTTTATTTTATTAATGTATGCTTTTTACTTTGCATACTCTTACTACAAACACAAAAAACCCATGTACTCTTAACAATAAAATTTTAAATTCCTGAGGAATGTTAATAAGCTTTATATACACCTTTAGATTTATATTCAAATACCATAATAAAAGTTAGTTATATGTATTTTTTTCAATACGCAAAATAAAGTAAAATACCATCAAAGTTCACACTCACACATCACAATAATTTTCATAGTTTATAAAAAAACAGCAAATTATAATGCGTTACCTGGAATTTCTTGAAGATCCCTACTCCGTTGACGATGAAGTTAAGTTTCTGAACCCTCCGTCTCGTGGTTCTGCTCTGCTTGCCGCCTCCAGCTATTTATAGATGAATACCATCTAAGTGGTGCTGCATGAAGCTCGTTAGTAGATTTCTGTACGTAGTAAGCGTTGCAAATTAACGAAGTCAAAGAGCGAAGTCAATAGGGAGCCTTAATAACTCTTCTATCATATTTATACGATTCTGAGTGTAACCTCTCCAGACCCTCCTAACGCGAAACATTTAATTAAACTAACATTTCCGCAAATTTTGGTGTAACCGTTTTCAAAATCTTTGAAATTTAGCTCGTTGATACGATATTTTTCGAAAAACCCGCACTCAATTTTCCCGTGCTTGTCTGTTTTACAACTAACTATTTAGACCAATGATCCTTTCAGTGACGTCTTAAAACCCCGCCTATATTAACTCTATTCCTTTCTTATGCATATTAGACGTTTCCTTCTAACCTTGTTTAAGTGGTAGAAAATCGATATTACTGTCTGTGTGCTATCTAACCCACGTGGACTGAATACGTGCATTTCGAAGTGAAATGCTATTATGCCTGTCTCATTCCGAAGCATATCATTGATTGTCCATCCCTTCTGCGCTTTAAGGAAGCTTTTGGTTAGCATGTATGCGAAACATCCGACCGTTTGCACAATATACCTCGAATCTAGTATTTTATCTACACAAATAACGAAAAGTTGACTTTTCAAAACATGCACCTGTGCCTAATTAACGAACGTTTTAAAATAACATTTCTAGGAGTTTACGTTTCAAGGTATTTCATATATTCGACGTGTTTGTTTGTTAGTAAAGCGTTTCGCCTTGGAATTATCAATTTTTCACGCTGTTATGCGTTTTAGACGTTATATCCCTTTGTTCTCAATTGGATGCTTACCCTACTGCACGATTGTCGCCGCTCTAGTAGAAAGACTTACAATCGAACACCGGAGCGTCATGCACACAAGCATCTCAGTTCTAGTTGCTTAATATTGTAGTTCAGGTAAATAAGTAAGAATATTTAATATTGGTAAGATATTATACAGTCATCTTAGCCGCTTTAGAAGTGTGAAAAACCAAGCTGATAATATAACAAACCTCTATGAATTTTTTATTTTTAGTAATGTTAAAAAAAAAGTGTTATTGTTTTTCTTACATGACAGATACGCATACTAGAATTAAAGTCTATTAGAGAGAGCGCATAGACACTCTTAACAGTAAAATTAAGCGTTTACATTTTACTGAAGCCATAACACCCTTTGACTTAAACTCAATTAAATTAATTAATAACTTCCATTGGTTTATACAATTTATTTTCTTTACGAACCTACTAAATTTTAATCATTAATTGTAAAATTATGGTAATACTTGTTACTTTAAATTAACTAAATGAAATAAATTTCGCACGTAAATTATGGTTGTTTCCTCTATACAGGGTGTATGAAATTGCCTTGCTCATACCTAAATTTAACCCTTTAAAACCACTACAATATATATATATATATATATATATATATATATATATATTGCTGTGATACTCGCAGCCCCTATGCTTGGGCAGCCCATATTTATGCTGTGTTTTATTCCTTTATTACTCAAGCACTTGTAGAAATGTTAATTTATAATTTTCTTTGCCTCAACTAGCTGATTCAATTAAATAAAGCAATTCTACAATTCATAGTATAATGATTAAATATTTACAACCTTTTTAAATATCGTCTCCCTTTTTAAATTATTTACATCTGTCAGATTTTTAGAAAATCAAGCTAGCAAAACGAGCTTTTTATTACATTTACAGACCTGTTGAAACGTTTCAAGATGTCTATTACTTTTCATAAACTTATACAAGAAACCCCAATTTATCGGCTCTTACACTTTGCACTATCATTGAGATAAAGAGTTTTTAAAAATAATTCATATCAAAATATCTAACCTGAAGTGGTTCAGTAGGTGCTCTGTATTCCCAAGAATTGAAGTCGACATCCAACCAAATTAGTATCCAAATCGTTATTGGTGAGTTTATTCCAATGAAAGGTTTTTCATTTCCGTAATAGAATATTTACCATTTTCAGTGATTATCAATTGCTTGAACAGGCATCATTCTCCAGAGTCTCGTATCCAAAATTGTATTTAAGATCGTAATTAACAGGAATCGTAACAAGATCTTTCTTAGGACCGTTATTTCAATTGTAATTTAAGATTGTAATTAAGATTGTAATTGAGATGGTAATTAAGATGGTAATTAAAATGGTGATTAAGATGGTGATTAAGATGGTAATTAAACGCCCTGTTTTATTTAATATTAGAAATGGTATAACTTCACTAAATCTGATCTACTTACGTCTTTAGAAGTACAGCTCGCTTGCACAATTACACATTCTTTAATTTTCACTTTAACTTAATTTACTGTTCACGTAAATATTTAGCACTTTCAAGTATAGTGACTGCCCAGTTTCAAAAGTATACTAACTCGATATTCAATTGTCATGATATTTATAGGATCGGCCCCTTTTGTTTGCGATTCGTTGACTCCGTGGCGAGACCACGTGTCTTATCTTTTGTTATTTTGGGAAACTTTACCAATTGTGTAGTTTAATTGGATGAAACGATGCTAAGAATGTCATGTAATTCATTATTATACCTCATATTTAATTCAGAAATCCCAGGAATCTTCGTCCAACAAATCACGTACTATTGTTGTTGGCCTTATTCTAATCCGAATGGAATAAATTTGGTGTTTGTTTATTTCCTAATAAATTGGATTTTTGAACAAATGTGATACTTTTGGATCACGTACGCTTTTCAAATAATGCATAAATTCTGTGTACGTTTAAGATAATATATTAACGCACTTTTTGAACATTTATCTAGCCAATTCATACAGGTTTTCACTGATTTAATTTCAATGCGTTTCGTTACATTTTTAAATTCTTATCTTTGCTCGTAGCTACTCTTGGATATGTGTTTTAATCGTTTGTACTGCTATATACAGTGTGCTCTCAACTAATAATATTTATAATGACCTATTTACTCTTCTAATATCTGTAATTATGTGCTTTTGTTACTTGGAAGTTTCTTTTGTTTAGTCTACGACCCCTATGACTTAACCTACCCCTACATCAACCCTATAATTACAGCAATATATTGATTATGGTACAAATATTAACTCTAATTGATGAGATCACAGTTTTATATATTAATAAAAAGTGGTCCACTTCACTCCACGCTTGTAGGGAAGTCAACCATGCATATTTAAATTGTTTGTTAAGTATAATGTGAACGTAGCTTAAGTTTACATTCAGTGACAAGCGACACAATAGGAATGATATTGAAGAATATGGTCTTAAGCATAAATTAATGAGATAATCTATAGAAGTTTCCCATTATATTTGAGTACTGAATAATTAGAGTATTTACTTGGTTTGAAGTGTTTGTTATTATACAAATACATGACATTTCACTGCAATGCTTCTATATTGAAGTTTAATAAATTTCTAAGGACATCCCAAATAAGTGTTAAGTTTTGAGATCAGAATTTTAACGAGAGTAAAGTTTATTAATTTTAATGTGAAATTAAGTATACAATTTGCACATTCCATAATAAATGATGCAAGAAAGCCAGGAATCCTACATTTAAATGGCTATCAGTGTCAATTGGAAAAAATTTTCAGAAAATTCTAAAACTTACATGAAACCCACTGAAAAATTTACCAACAGTGATACAATTAATGCAAATATTTTGCTTAGTTTAGCTGGTGAGGAAGCTGTTGAGCTATTTAATGTCTGATATAAATGACAAAGAGCGAGAAAGTAAACAACTAATACTAGATGCTTTTGCAATCCTAAGCAAAATATTGTGCATCAACGATATAAATTTTACAAGCGAGATCAGAAAGAAAGTGGATCGTTTGAAAGTTTCTTGACAGATATTAAAAAATTATCATAACATCTTAATTTAGTACACTCACCTGCCATTTTGAAGTTTTAAATCTTTAAGTATTTAAATTTTTTTAACTATTAAACTTTACATATTATTGTTTTTCGTTTTTTATTGAGCAATAAGCATATGAATACTATAACAAATGTTGGTGTTGCAGACCCTAATATATTGAAAGTGTCATGTATTTACCTGTTGAATTGCATTCGCAATTACTAATATACAAAAATTACTATTACTTGGACAATGGACGACAATTTTGATGACACCACCTGCCCATCCTGTTTCCTTCGGCCACACATTTCCCATGAAGACAGGACTTTGGCAAACTGGATTTATTGTCGTGATTCTTGTGATGTTTTCATAGAATATGTGAACTGGGAAAGTCGGACGAAAAAGGGTTTTGCTCACAATGCTCATCAAATGCCGCTACTCAACACAAAGGGAGTCTATTTGCCCTATCCGCTACAAAAAATTAAAATCCAGTTCAGATTCATCTGACAAAATCCCATCCGAAAGAATTAAAGACGGCTAAAGTTGTGACCTCCACGACCCCTCCAAAGGATCTCGAATCTTAACTGATGACATCAAAACAAAAGAAGAAGAATTTAAGAAGAATCCCAATATGAGTACGTCCAACTGCTGCTTACCGGCTTTCGAATACGATTGAAAAGTTGCCACAGAAAACACCACGCAAGCCTGGGAGACGCCCTTCCTTTTTGCTTTCACCTGTCTTCAAGATCCTTCACGTGAGCCCCACAAATCACTTACCTCGTTGGTAAAGCAAAACATTGCGACACAAGAAGCATCTACCTTTTCAAATACGAGGGCGATTTGAAAAGTTCGCGAAATGGAGCACAGATGGCAGCATCAGTTCGAATAAAATATATGCAATTGATGGATCCAACTATTTAGTGCACAGATGTTATATTTGACATTATTCTGTCAAGTAGTATTAATTTGGTGCTATATGCAGTAAAGTTAGTTTTGTGATTTTTCAAAATGGATAAAACTGAAACGCACGCTGTTGTCAAATATTTTGTAGAAAAGGGTTGGAATGCAACAGAAATACATAAAAATATGCAGGATACATTAGGAAACTCCGCTCCATCATTTACAATTGTGCACAAGTGGGTGACAAAGTTTAAACGTGGTCGTGAGAGCCCAGAAGATGACCCGCACAGTAGACGACCAAAAACTGCGACCACGCCTGAAATCGTCCAAAAAGTTAATGATATGGTTACGCAGGATCGCCGATTAAAGGTCTCTGAAAGGTCTCTGCTAAGGAAGCTGGTATCTCAGATGAAAGAGCATTTCATATCTTAACTGTGGAATTAGGTATGAAAAAGCTTTCGGCATGGGTGCCGTGCATATTGATACTTGATCAAAACCTTCAGAATTTGCCAACAGAGTTTAGACTGCCTTAACTCCAATAAAACCAATTTCGTCCGACGATTTGTTGCAACAGATGAAACTCGGGTTCACTATTATACACCTGAAACCAAGCAACAATCTAAAGGGGTTCTCCACCACCAAAGAAAGCAATGTCCGTGAAGTCGGCTGGAAAAGATATGGCATCAGTTTTTTGGAATGCTAAAGGTGTCCTACTAATTGACTATCTTCCCAAGGGCCAAACAATAAACTTCTAGGCCAACTGGATAAAAATATTCGTAAAAAAAGACCTGCATTGTGTAAGAAGAAGATTATTTTCCATCAGGATGATGCACGTCCACACACAAGTGCAGTAACAATGCAAAAATTGAATGATCTGAAGTATGATCTGTTGCAACATCCACTTCATTTGCCTGAATTGGCTCCTTCCGACTTCCACCTATTTCCACGACTAAAAGTTTTCCTTGGGGGAAAACGATTTTCCACGGACATAGAAATAAAAGCAGCTGTCAACGAATATTTTGGAGGCCTTGAAGAATCGCACTTTCGTGATGGCATAATGGGTTTGGAACATCGCTGGATGAAGTGCATTCAACTTGACGGAGATTATGTTGAAAACTAAACTATATTTTAAAAACAAATTTTTTCATTTTCCCCTACGTTTTGCGAACTTTTCAAACCACCCTCGTAAGAAGTGTTCCAAGTCTGATAACTTGCCACTGCGAGTCTAAGCTAAATTAGCTGATTTTGACATTTGGGGTGCAATAAGACTGCTGTGTTTCAACAATTCGCTTGCCTCTAACAGTTCTGAAACATTTCAGGAACTTCTTGAAAAGCATCCCTAGCCCTCCCGAAACTTATCCTTTCCCGACGAACCTCATCTCAGTACAGCTTTAGAAGTCGATAAAAAATCAGTGCTAGAATCAATTCGCTCTTTCTCTGGTGGTTCCTCAGGAAGAATTGACAGTCTTTTACACCATTTGAAGAATCTAACCTCAAAATTGGCCAGGAACTATGGTCTTTTGTTAGCAAAGCAGTTAACTAAACTATCTAATCTGGTTATATTGGGAAAAGTGGACCAGGAGATACGAAAAATTTTTTTCGGTGAGAATCTCTTCGCACTTTGTAAAAAGAAGGAAGAATCCAACCAATAGTCTGCACCATCAGGGGTTGGGTTCGAAACTATGTTGTGATTCCGTAAAGGAGGACGTGCTGCAGTATTTCCAACTGAATCAGCTTGGCTTCGCTTCCAAACTTAGCAATTATTCACGCAACACGAACATTTATTCAAACGAATAAGGACCATAACTTCATAATAGCTAAGATTTACTTTAAAAAAGCCTTCAATTTAATCGAAAGAGACTCCATGTTAAAGGAAGTTCAATCACATTCACCAAACATTTAACCCTACCTGTGGCAGTCGTATCGCAGGTCGCCATCTTTGTTTTTCGGAAAGAAGTCACTTTCATCCGAGGTCGGATCCCAGCAAAGAAAGCTTGTTGCTGCGCTTGCCTTCACTTTGACGATTCATCCCATCATCAAATTGCTTTCTTCCAAATGAAATCTTTGGTATTTAGATGACTGAGCAATCGCCGGTGAACCAGAGCAAGTTCTTAGTGACATGAAAACACTGGTCACTGAATCCAAGAAAATCGAGCTCGAAATCAATCCTTCAAAATGAAAGCTTTTCTTTTTTGCGGAATAGTAAACGGCAGCATTCAAATGCAATTTAGGGACATTTTGCCATGAATTCTAACACTACAGGAAAGACATCTCACTTTGCCCGGATCCCCACTACTGTCAAACGTTTTGAGCATCATGTTAGGAAGTGTTTCAAGAAATTGGAGACGTTGCTGAAGACTAAATGCACACGCTGCTGATTTTCTGTTATAAAACTGTCTGTGCATCGCTAAATTTATTTACACTTTACGTATTGTATCGATATGTGATCTGACAACTTTGCTGAACGAAATGGACCGAAAAATCAAGACTGCTTTACTAATCCATTCTTAATTTAGAACTGGATAATAAGAATTGGGCACAAGCCACTCTTCCAATAATGCACGGGGGACTAGGAATTCACAAACTATCAGATATCGCTCTTCCAACATTCTTATCGTCCGCTAACGGTCTCCAGCATTCTACAAACCTCAATTGACTTTAGTGACATTTCTCTAGTACTGCAGTCTGGAATCTTTGATGAAGTTATTCGGGGAGATAGAACCACCAGCTGCTTATGCACATGTTCAAAGAAACTAGGACAACGTGGTCGTTAAAACTATTTTAGAAGGGTTAACTTTTGCTAACGACACTGATAACGCTCGCTTAAAAGCATAACAAAATACGGAGGCAGGGGCATAACTTTAAGCAATACCCCCTAAAAATGTTGGAATGCTTATGGAGGACAATGCTATTCGCTATTGTTTCGCCCTTAGATTTGGAATAAATATATGTCGCCCTTTTTCATGAATTGTGGTGATATGGTGGACGAATTTGGTATACACCCGCTTCGCTGTTCCAAAACCTCTGGGAGATTCTGAAAGCACGATGAAATTAACGACATCCTCAAACGCACCTTAAACACTTGTGGCTTGCCAGGCAACCTGGAACCAGTAGGGTTTTCACATGACGACGGGAAAACACCTGACGGAACAACGCTGATTCTCTGGGCAAAAAGGCAATCACTAGTTTGGAATGCGACTTGTGCAGACATCTGTTACATGCCAAATTGGCTATATAGCATTTTTAGTTTTAGTTATAATTTATAAGTTAATTGCCGCGTATTTTTTAAATTAATAACGCCAACTTCTGTGGTTGCTGACAGTCGCGTCTGCGCAGAAGGAATGCGGAGATGCGCGAGTGTCGAAAGCGAGGATTAGGCCACGAGACGTGAACCAAGCAACAACTATCTGAGTGGTGTGTGTTTTTTCTCTAGAAATAGGTATGTAGGTTCTCTGTATATTACCTTTATTGTACCTGGTACCTATTCCTTCCGACCCCCTACGAGTGTAATAAAAGTTACGTGACGGACAGATAGCAAATTTGGTCAATATGGCGTAACCTACAACCTACCACTGGATCCTGAGATTAAGTTCCGAGATACCCATCACGTGAGTATTTGATTTTACTTAAATTGTGCATGTAAATTTGACTTAGATAGCGATTGCATCACCCGTAAAACGTGATCGGTATAAATATAAAATGGCAGGTAAAATATGCCACGCGTGTATGTATAACACACCCTGGCACCTCCTCATTTATCGGCAACTAAATCAACGGCAGCTGAAAACGCCTGCAGAAAGAAGCATAAACAATACAGCGAATTTAAGAAGACATCATTTTTGCACTTTCAAAGTAGTACGCTATTAGTTTGAAGTACATATTGATCTATTGTCTAAATCATTTTTACATGATGATTTTGAAAATACCGACGAATGGATTAATGAAAATGTTCATTCCATTAGTAAAAGCCTTGGAATTTTCTCTTTTCAAAATAACTAACAATTTATATTAATTTTTGTCCACTATGCTCAAATTATTTCCCTAATGTCAAACAAAATCATTCCTTATCAAGTAACCAGAAACGTATTAGTTTCAGTTGGCCAAGTTCCTCAATTAGCATTGGGTGTAGTACCTTCTTAGAAGGTTTGCCAATGTTAAGTAGGTAATCGGCCATTTGTTTATTGATTTTTCAAATTACTAAGTTAAATAGTTTGGACTGTAATTTTGTCGATATAAATATAAATTCCATCTAAAAATTACATTTCATAAAGTAACAAACCACATTCTGCCACTAATTACTAATTACTTGCAATCTCTCTATTGTACCAATAGCATCATTGTCGTTGCACTTAATAGATATTTTGATAGTGCACCTATATGGCATCAGGAATATTGATGACGAAAGTTGGTTTAGAAATTCCAAGAACTATATCACATTTATTTAAACCACTTAATTCAGAAATTTCTGCAATTTGTTATTATCGTCTTCCTTGTAAGGCACAATAAATGTGATCCGATATCAAACTTTTTGGCAAGATTCACTTTTCAAAACGTTTTGTCTATTTTAGGCCCTGTAAAAAGTTGTCAGAAAGTTGAAATTAACAAGATTTGTAACTAGAAGGCTCAATTGTTTAATATACCACAATACAATAAAATAATTATAGCTAGATCATCTAATACGCTAAAAGAAATATTCATAATTTTTATTCATTTCATAGACTGTGCAGTGATCATTATTTATGCTGGTTTCAAAATAGCCGTAAGATCTCCGACAATTTTTGCCTCACGATCAGAATATGTAGCTATTTCATTTTCGGCAAACTCCCACCGAGCAGAAATTTGACTCCATATTCTATCAATGCTCAATTCCATGGGAATTTGGAGTAAAGTGTACCAATCTGGTAGCCATTCTCCAGTTAACAGCTAAAAACAAAATAATTTATTAAATAGTATCTACTTTAAGCAACAAAAAGCTGTTACACAAAAACCTGTTTATTTTGTTTGTACCTAAATTCTAACATGCAATTATATATTTTGTAACATATACATGTTTTCGTTGTGCACTGTTCCACAACAATCCTTGTTGAAATTTACACATATCAAGAGGAATATGTTTCGACAAACTTGCTCACAACAAAAATCTGGTTTTCGTTCTTGATATTACATCGATACATGATACGCCGACATGGTTTTATCTCTATTGTTCAGTTGCGAGGAATTCGAGTTCATTAGTTTTGATTATAAGTATTAGCATTATGTTTGTGAGTATGGTTGTATTTGTTGTTGCTAATGTGATGCTTTACCCAGAACTTAGTTTAGGATCTTGTTATAAATTTTTTTACTTTTTGGTTAATATAATGCAGAGGGTGGCTTCAATTAAGATGACATAGTGCCAAGCAGTGTTTCCAAAAAGAATTATATAAGCTTGCGGACTAGTCTCGAGGTCTATCCCTGCGGATGCATTAGATGGGGGGGGGGGTCCATTAATTAACCTGTCTTTGTACAATTTTAGGGCGCCACTACGCCAAACAAAAAAAAATCTTCTTAAGGAAAGACGTAGATAAACCTTAAAAGGAAATTAACTCATGCCTGAAGATAGATACTCAACAACATAACAGTGTTTCTTTTACGCTTATACCTTGTAGCTAGAATTTCCAGAAATAAAACTATTACCTAAGTTTGCAGATATGTAATAAAGTTATTTGAAGTTCTTGTATATACAAAAAAAATTAATAAAATAAATTAAAGACAATCAAAATTATAAGAACATGAAGTGGAAAGGTCTTATCGATGTTGAATTGACAAATTAGCAGTTGCTAGTGGGTGAAGCCCATCATAAAAATAATATCTCATTACATTAAGCGAATGCTTCAAACCTAGCGATTGTTAATGGGTGAGGCCCATCAAAGAAAATTATTTCATTACATTAAACAAATGCTTCAAGCAAAGATTTTTGTTCTCGGCTCACAAGGATAAGTCAAGATTAGCTTATCATACAATTCATTTGTACCACATACATTTGACCTGTTTGAGTAAACATGCAACTCCAGATGTTTATCTGGCAGATGTTAAACCAAGATGTGCCTTAATAGACTATTTAAATATAACAAGTAATACAAAAAAAATTTAGCCAGATTATCTAACATATTTTAAATAAAGTGATTTTATTTTTACTGCAAAACTTTCTAATTCTGTATTCAAAACACTGAACTTATTTTAAATCGTTAAGCAAATTATCTTATATGTATTCAGTGACAAATAATTTATTTTAATAAGAAAGCTTTTATACCTTAGTATATGAAAATATGCTACAATTTTAAAATTGTTTAACAGAAAACTTTAATATATTTATTATCAGAAATGTATTGAATTTTAAAAAAAAATCATTTAGAAAATTATTTATCCTCTAAGTCGACATGTTGCACAATAAGCTTAATTCTTGTTTGGGTCGGTGTTTGATACAACAAATAATAGCGTACTCACCGAACTGAAATGTTCACACACTTACAACACCTGCAGATTACAACCATGTGCCAACTTAGCTACATTCCGAACGAATGGATCAACATCTCCAAAGCTTATCGACTTCCATACGGCCCAAAATTATGCTAATCAATTTAGAAATCCATTATATATTTATTATTAAAGGTGAAACTTATAGATGAAACTGCTTGCGTTTTATAGACCTTGTTTATCTTGCTGATTGTCTTCAATAAAAATCTATGCCCTCTTCATACACCAAGCGACGTGTCTCTCCCACGAATCGAATTTTATTCGACCCATCTTGGTAGGGAAACTTCCTACCACGTTTCTTTTAATATTCGTCTTTAGCTGACTACATCTGATACAAGAATGGATCAAGTACATCGGGCAGATGCCTTGAACCCCACGCGCATGACAGCGCGGATCGATATACAAGTCGACTACATATTTACGCCTAGATCGCGGCAATGCATCGAACATATAGCAGTTTGGTAGTTGCCTATATGCGAAATGTTACAATCTTATTATTAGGTTTGTTGTGATTCTGTTTGAATTTCGCTGACTTGACATATTTGCTACTCATGTAAACAACATGGAAAGTGATTATTATCTTTGTTGTGTTCAATCAGTTTCTATGTTGTCTTAAACTTGTATTCTTTAGTTGGAACAAAAACGGGGAAAGCGCTTTCTGTTATTGTTTTCATGACCCGATGTTTTGTACTTGTAACATAAAATCACAAGAAGTGTTTTTGTAGCTAGCTTTTTAACAATGAGAAATTGTTCTGATTTGTACTATATATACTACTTTTTATTTTGTTACGTTCATCCCTTGTATGTAGATCATTTTGCCCATTAGCAATTTAAATTTCATATCTCCTGTTGTTTCCACAGTTATTTAGCATGCTTAGTAGCGAGTTTATCCCCCTTTCAATTTTAAACAATCATTTGTCTAAACATCCTGCAAACTTTTATTCAATATTCAGTTAGAAAGTTAAATATTTTGAATCTATTTTATTTTGATAACAGGAAAACCTTGATGGTTATTATTACAAAGTATGGAAGTATGTTTTGGCTAGCAAAGAACAAAGGTTAAACATTTTTGCAATATGAGTTCGCTTAAATAAGTTTAGAAAGTATTGTTTGTCAAAACATTTGCTTCATAAACATTCTAATACGGTGAAAATTTGTTTTAAGTTATGAACATAGCTTGGAAATATGTTTAATTTAATAGCATGAAACGTAGAATTCGGATTAACAAAGTTTACAATGCTTGCAATATGTGTTTGCTTTAATATGGGAAAGTGTTGTTTATCAAAAACATTTATATAGAACATACTATTATCACGTTAAAACGTGGTATCCCATTATCAAACATTTGTAAACAAACACAAATTTTAAACCAGGGATATTTTCCACCTTGTTATCTTTTCAAGGCATTATTAATGGAAATGGTAAATTTCTATAGTTGTAGGCCACCAATTTTACACATAATTATATAATTCTGCAATGTTGGTTTCAGATGTCTCTGTTTAACACCTAAGGTTATTGTGCCGCCGTATACTAATCCAGTAATTGCGAAAGGTAATAAATAATTTTTTACCGATTTTTATTACATTTTATGGGTTTTTTTAATGTTCCGGTTGCTTCTTGGAATAAACGTTTCTTTATTAATTAGTTCATACGAAATTGACGTAATTCTCCAGAAACTTCTTTCTTAATCTCATCTATTCCAAAAAATTCTTTATTTGAAATAAGTTTATATTATACAAAAGTCAATTTATATGAATAATTTAAAGCTTTAATGGCCTTATAATGAAAACTACTTGCATTTTTATAGAAAATATTTGCTTTCACGGTAAAACGTGTTTTTGATACACATAATTAAGATTAGAAATAGGGTTTTAAATACACGAAATTATTCTTTTTTATGCACGGAAACTGCATTTGTTTAATACTAACAAATAGCTTTTATATTTATCTTAACATGATTAATTTGCATTCGCATTTAATGCGTTTTAAAGTATCTTAAAATTAATTATTTTTAAATATACTGCTTACATTATTTGCTACGTACTTACAATATGCTTATATCATATAGGCTGGTTATTCATACACGTGCAATTGCATTTCTTGTTAGGTATTTTAATGAATAAAAGTATGCTTGTATTATACAGAATATAACCATGAATTTACGGAACTTTATATTTTTTCCGGATTCTTTTATATTTTTGTGGGCTTTATTGGTAGAATTTGGGTTTCAATGACCTCTCGTGTGTGTGTGTGTGTGTGTGTGTGTGTGTGTATTGCTATGTTAATAGGGCCATTTAGGGATAGTTAGGACCAAGAGTATAGCGCACTCCACATAAAATACATAAGGGCTCAGAAAACGATAGTTTTCTGAAGAAAACAAGAAACACGATGATTAGGCTGGAAAGTAAATGACAACGCCCTGTATATAAATAATAATCGTAATTAATTTAGTTAATGAAAAATACTTTGAAGATTTATTTGAATAAAACAAATCCACAAGTCGTTAAATAACATAAATGCAAGCTGAAACGCGATACGCGTAAATAATGCATCAAGAATCCTAATTAATACAAGCAGGTTAAATAATGCGTAGGATAGAAATCGCAGATGATTTAATCCATACATGGTATTTTGTCTACGTGACTAGAGAATTAAATCGACACTTGATTTATTGGAAACAAACAAAGCATGTTTATTAAAAATCAAAGTTCACCAAATTTATTTAAACAAACAACGATTTACTTATCTAAAAGTATGAAAATCCAAGCGAATAAATGCTATAAACTTGAAATCGTACGTGACAAAAGAAACACGTTGATGTTAATATACAACCATAACACCATGGAATATCCGAAAACCTAGTTTATACAAACAGCAAACTTTGCGCTTGTCTAGAAATTATTCACAGCTACCGGGTGTACCAAAACCGTACAATGTAGATCTAAAAAAGTTCTCTGAAGTTGACTGAATCTGCTTACAACAAAGTTTGGCAACTAACCCCCTAAAGAACGTTCCAATTGCAATAGGACAAACCGGCATCTCTTTTATATAGCACATAATGATGCACCGATTAAAATGACAAATATTCTGATTAACTTTTCCTGCTAACATGATATTGCAGTGTGTGATTAAAGACTTAAGGAACTTTTGTGCATTAACTCCTACTGAAAAGCAAGTACATCAATTCCTCCTGCAGAGCTTGATTTAAATGATTTTATTGCAACTAAAACATTCTTTTCGAATACAGTTATTGGATTTTGCAGATAAGAATAATTATTTTCATAATTTAAACTACTATTGGAAGCTTTAAGGTGTTTACTTTCTAGTTCTATATATGTAGATTTATCTAAGGGAGTAACTGAATCTTCTGAAGACAGAATTTTTATTGCAGTCTCCATCTACAACTTTGGACACTATTTTATTGCTCAGCCAGTGGTTTGAGTGTTAAAACATTTAATTGTAAGATAGAGTTAGGCGAGTTATAAACAATGAGGTTTTATTATTATTATTATTATTATTATTATTATTATTATTATTATTACCGACTTTATTATTTTTAAAATCAATTATGTGAATGCAAGCAATAAGCGAGATTAGGGCTAAATGGCCCTGCCTTACATCTAACATATAGCCTGCAAATAAATTTTTATGTACAATATTGTATTAAATAGAAAAAATTTAAGATTTGGTTAGATATATTGGTGGGTTTTGTATTATCTTTAGGTACTGAAAATTTGTAGTAAACAAATAACAGCGTTTCCCAAGCAGGAATTGAATTATATTTTATGCAGTTATTAATAGTTTCTGATAATAACAGAGCACACTTACTTCTTTTTGATTCTGCAACACATCTTATAATGAACAAATTCAAGCTTCAAAATTTTGTTAAATTGGATAAAAAATTTTCATTGTGTTTTCGAAAAACTAGCAGAAATAAAATTTTCTTTTCAGTTTATTTCTTCGTTATGTTTTGAATTTCTTGATAAAAGATACAGCTCTTCCTTTATCAAATCATGTTCTGACAATTCCTTATGGATTCTTTTCATGTGAATTTTCACACAGTGTTTCGTGAAGCTTTTTTTAAATAGGATGCTTCCACCATCTGTGATAGATTGTGAATCTTCATCTACCATTTCTATTATATATTGCAAGTATTGATACGCAATTCAAAACTATTAATGTTGCAAATTTGTACTGATAAAAATGCACTAAAAGAAAAATAATAATTTTTTAAAACATTTCGTTTGTGTAGTTCGATTTCAGATCTATAGCCACTTTAAATATTTTCATATACACCCGACTAAACATAAAAGCGTGGAGCATTTATAAATTGATCATAGTCACGTAATTAAATCCCAGCAAATTGCAAGAATGAAGCTTCAAAATGCTTCTATTGACGTTCAACAATTACGATCTTTAAACTGGTATATCAATTCCCAAATGCTAGCACATTATTATTGTTGATAAATTTAACAAATATTTGATGTTATACCAACGTTGGTCCAATGTAGAATATTAGTTGACAAATATATCAACAATTTCCCAAGCATGCCACATTGGTCCAACAATCTGTGCGACTTGGGTATATTTAACTTTGACTCTTAACTCACTCGATGAAAATTTTTTAAGTGATAAGAAAAGTGATAGTCAAAAATGTAAATTTTTGGGATTTAAATAGAAAGCAAATATGATTGACAACAACTCGCCTAATTAAACTCACATGATTTATATTCAGATGTCGAAAACTTTTTCAGAATCGAGTACTTGGATTATGATTTTGAATCAGTGTGTACTTTGAAAGTTTCTAATGCAGCATCTCTAATCAATCAATCTTAATGAAATTTTTCAATAGCATTTTGCTACTGAGTAGTTATATTGTGTGATGACTGAAGCAAAAATCAGAAACTAAAGCTTGTTTAGTTTGACCTACAAAAAGTTTCATCTTCGGCAGTCCAAACAATACACAATTTTTTTCTGTTTATAATTAAATCATTTATGGGAGTAAGAGAAATTATTAATGAAACATGTTGTTACAGGCGGAAAAGCTACTAAGTATGTTATTTTCATTAAAATTATAAAATGGGGGCGGGCTGTAAAACAAAAATTAAAGTGTGGTCACCGGCACTAGCTAGCGGAAGGTCGTGGATCATATACAGGGTAAAATTTTTTGCAGAAAGGGCTAAATTAATATATTTTATACAACAAAAAATTTGACACTTACCTTTCATAAATATTGTGGCTTAATGACAATTACCAAGGACGCCAGACAAGTCGAGAATGTCCAAATGTTCATGCAAAACCTTGAGAGACTTGTCATTCCAAGGAGGACAATTGTTTCTTTTAATCAACTCTTACTTTTTTGCCTATTTATGCAACTTTCATGATCAAAAAAATAAAAAGGCTATTGACTTAATCAATGGTAAACAAAAACTATTTAATTAACAGAGCAATAAACGTGAACCTCTTACATTAGGAAATTCATGGATTTTAATTTAGAAATTTAATTGAATGGTTGATATGGAATTATGATAATTTTAAGTACATGAGTAATTTCCAAACACTTTATATGGAAGAAAACTAATACTATAAATTTTACACCAAATTAATCTTACGGTTTATGGCCAAAACGTCCTAACAAATAAATTAACTAAAAATTGGTCATGCTAGCTTAACTATAAAAACTTACTAAAAATCGTCAATTGGTTGATGGCTTGCCTTTCCACGCAGAACAGCTCTTAAATTGGGGGAGAGAATCTCGCTTGTTGCTCTTGTTCCTTGCAATTATTAAATAATTCAATGGCACACAAACCCTGCAGGATCTTGTTGAGCTTAACTTAACTTGTGCATCACACGCATACAAGTTTTTATTATATACTTTATATCCCTTATAAGTTCGCAAACACACGGGCATCAACCCTCGCGAACTGGAAGAGTTAATTACTCCTTCCCAATTTCACTATCGTGATACTAAGTGCAATATCATATCTGTGATGCCGGAGAACGCTACCAGCCAATTTCTCTGGCTACGTTTCTTTATACCTTTTGACAACGGATAACCCCATTGGAATCTCTGTCTTTTGGCTAAAGCCTTAAGTTATATATTAATCCTACTCTAAACCATTATTTTACGTCATATTTCTGTTATCCAATGACTATTAATAGAACCTCTCAAAAACAAGATTTTAGAAACCAAATCCAACCCCTTTCAAGATGAGGGTCACGGAAAGCAATTGTTTTTCTAAGGGTTTAAATATGTTGTATCTTCTTGGAATGTTAATTACTGAATTGTGGACTATATCTATTGGCGACAGTTGTCTGCCATTGACAAAAGACCAGATAGCCGAACCTGCGCCGAAAATGGATTTTTAATACAATAGTTGTCTCCAGACTACTTAAAACTACTTGCAAACTTTGAACAAATCAAATTGGAAAATAGTTTGGCTATTTGTAATGTTTCGTTTTCTATAACCCTTTTCAATCAATGAAATTATTAAGAAAATTAAGTTTTGCAACTGAAAATTGCTTTTCTTTGTTTACGTTAAAAGGTACTATTCCATTTAAATTTATCAGACTTGTCAATATATAACCAACATAAGCTTTAAAAGGGTTATTGTATTCGGATTTGCAAGGTAGGACCATTAAGTTATTATGACAGCCGCTGGAATTTATAATATTTAAGGGTAAAGCTATTTCTAACCCTGGTCTTTATTATAAGGAATGCTTACTAAAATATAGAAGTAATTTATTAAGGAATTCTGCCTATAAGTTATGCAAGTTATTGAAATTTAATTAATCAATTAATCTGTTTATACGTTAACATTTCAAAATAATGTTACAATGTATATCAATTGCACATCCCAATGAAACTATTAACATGCATCGTAATTTTAGAGTGAAGAAAATTGACTATCGTCTAAATTTTATTAGGATCTGTACGAAGAAAATTCAAATGTTAGCAATTTCTTTAAAAATTTACATTTTTTTTTAATTTATACCTAAATCGGTTTCTTTAAGGTGTTCTTTTCACTTCACGCAAGTTTTGGGTGTTGTGAAAGTCCAAATTATTTTATCAGATTAATATAACACATGCAGTTCAACTTGAAGTTCAATAATAGCGTAAACTAAATGTAAATCCATAAGATACCGTGTCAAAATAAAATTGGCCACTTGAAATAATATTAAAAGCAGTACATACTTTGCATTTCAAAACATATTTAAAATATAATTAGACATACCGTAATAACAGTATAATTATAATATTAATGTCCGTTTGTCCCGTACATCTTAAACAACGTTTAATGCTAAACTCCGATTAAAAGTCAAAAATTGCTTTGCACCGTTCTGTAAACTGAGATTAAATCCATCTAATCCGAGATTAAATTAAACTGTCAATTTTAGGGGTTTAATAATTTAAACTTAGTTTAAAGTCTAGTTTCATATTTAAAACCTTACTTTTTGTTTATCTTACTTTAATAATTGCTATTGACAAATTGATATAATCTTGTTCAGCATCAGCGATTTTCCGTACTTAATTTTTTTATTTTAAAAAAACATTTTAAATATTCAGCTCCTCTGAAAATGCCGTCCTGCAACTTTTTCTCTTGAGGTAACCTAATCGAATTTTTTATTTTCCAGATGTCTTTGTAACTTGGCGCAAGTAGAGATAATATACATTTTTCATCGTTTGTAAAATTTGAAGTTCTGAATCAATTTTTAATAAGGATAGACTCGGGCTCGGGCTTTCGGGCCGGCCCGGACCGGGCCCGGCCCGATTTCGGGCTCGAATCCGGGCCGGGCCGTTGACTACTTTATTCGGGCCGGGCCCGGGTCGGGCCTATCTTTTTTCGGGCCGCGCCGGGCCAAACGATTCGGGCCGGCCCGAAATTTTCGGGCCGAAAAACGTATCATTAGATAGTCCACTGTCCTTTCACTTCTATCTGACATTGAGTAAGTAAACGTTCTTAATTATATTTTCACGTAGTGTCTTCATGAACCCATTAATAATCAGTTTTTCGTCTTGTTTAGTGTAAAGGAGACGTGATATTATAACTCACTTCTTATCCCGAATATTTTTTTCTAGTCCTATTTAATGTCCCTCATGTTGTACTTTAGGCAAGTTAAAAATGCCCAGGAAATCGAACTAGGTGATTTATTCATAATTCAAAAGTTTGCACGATTTTTATTATGTATATGTATATACTTCAAGTTTCAATCATGCGGCGAACGTCGATTTTATCAATCGCGTGTATAGTTTATGTCTACCGCCTAAAACACCAGAGAGTTATTGCAACGTTTATTTTACCAATTTTTTAATAAAATTATCCCTTATTTGACATTTACACATGCGCAATTAACACACCTTTAATGTTTGTACCGTATATAAATACAGGACATCTTTATTTAATTTAAATATAGGCAAAGAATGTTTTTATTTAAGGCGCCTTAATTTTAACATATACCAAATGCCTAACGTACAAACTTACATTTAATTGTCTGCTTTCTGTATAAATATTGTGAAATTAAATGGTATTTCGTAGTGCTGTTTCTGTGATTAAATTTAGAGATACAATGTCGAAGTTTATAACACAAAAAAGATATAAAACATCAACGCTTTAAATACGAGGATGCTGTTTCGTAATGTTTTTCCTGGAAGTAAGGTGTAAAAATCCTTTTGAAAACAGATATGCTATAGGCTTGGGAAGAAGTAAAAGACAGTGTCTTCAAGTAAACTCAAAAAGTATTCCGTGAAAACACTTTGACAACACATACAAATGTTATCGAATCAGTGAGAAATGAAAGACTCAAACAATAAAATTTTTTTTGTGTGAATAGAATTTTTTTGATCTTTTCCAATATATTACATCACTCAATAAGTCCGTAGGATGATACATAGATGGCGTTGCTATGTAATAATCCATATGATTTGTAGGAAGTACTAACCTTAAAAAGATATCTGTCAAAATTTCATGACAATCCGACGATTAGTTTAGAAGTTACAGAGGTTCAAGTGACGATACTTTTGAGTTTTTCAAAAAAAATGAATTCCAAGCAATTTCGCGTGTTGATTTATCATTGCTTTTGATGGGTAAAATACCATCGCAGCCAAAGCATGGCTTGATAAGTGTTATCCGGGCTCTGCTCCATCGAGGCAAACGGTGGAGAAGTGGTTTGCTGATTTTAAACGTGGCCGTACAGACACTGACGATGCTGAACGCTCTGGAAGGCCAATTGAGGTGGTTACACCGGTAAACATCAAAAAAGTCCACCGAATCGTTTTGGAAAACAGAAAAGTGAAATTGCGTGAGATAGCTGACACCTTGAAGATATCAGAAGGCAGTGTGCACACTATTTTGCATGAACATTTGTCCATGAGAAAGCTGTTCTCAAAGTGGGTGCCGCGTTTGCTCACAGTGGACCAAAAACAACAACGTGCCGATGATTCTGAGAGCTGTTTGGAGCTGTTCAACCGGAATAAAAGGACTTTTGCGTCGGTATGTGACAATGGATGAAACATGGATCCACCACCACACTCCAGAGTCTAATCGGCAGTCAGCTGAGTGGACTGCAGCCGGAGAACCACGTCCAAAGCGACCAAAATCGCAAAAGTCGGCTGGTAAGGTTTTGGCGTCTGTATTTTGGGATGCGCACGTAATTTTGTACATCGACTATCTTGAGAAAGGAAGAAGAATCAACAGCGAATACTACATGGCATTATTAGTGCGTTTGAAGGAAGAAATTGCCAAAAAACGGCCACACATGAAGAAGAAAAAAATTCTCTTTCACCACGACAATGCACCGTGTCACAAGTCGATCGCGACGATGGCCAAATTGCACCAATTGGGCTTCGAATTGCTTCCGCACCCACCGTATTCTCCAGATTTGGCCCCCAGCGACTACTACCTGTTCGCAGACCTGAAAAAAATGCTCGCCGGAAAAAAATTTGGCTCGGATGAAGAGGTGATCGCTGAAACTGAAGCTTATTTTGAGGCCAAAGACGAATTGTTGTACAAAAAAGGTATCGAAATGCTAGAACGGCGTTGGACTGATTGTATCACTCTTGAAGGAATGTATGTTGATGAATAAAATCGAATTTCGCCAAAAAAATGTGTTTTTCTTAGTTATCCTACGGACTTATTGAGTGCGCAAGTGATCTATGCGATAAACTTTCTCTCGGTACGCTAAAAAACAATTTTGCGGCCTTGATATACTAATAACTATTTAAACGCTACCATGTAGTATATATTAATTAGCGTTAAAATAAAAAATCAAATGATATACTACAGTATGTTCCACAAGTATCTTGATTGTAACTCAAAATCATTATACTCTTAAATCAAACAAAAGAGTGATAATTACTTGTTGAACACAACTGAAAAAGATATCTTCTTATTTATTGAAAGAAAGTCGGGCCTGCCCGAAATTTCGGATCGGCCCGGCCCGGCCCGGTTTTCATTTCGGGCCGGTCACTTTACTGCGTCGGGCCGGACCGAGCTTATTAAAAGCCCGGCCCGGCCCGGCCCGAGTCCATCCCTAATTTTTAATAAAGTCTTCCTCCACTTCAATTGCTCCATATATAAATAAAGTAATATATAAAAATCTAACTGAACCTCAAAATCGTATTTGATAATTTAATGCAGTTGCCTAGCAACCAGGTGACCTTTATAATATTGTCAAATGTTGCTGGTGTCTTAAACTTCGTTTAGTTAACTGGAGAAAAATCTAGTACCTTACAAATCAACCACACCTTAATCGTAGGGTAAAATAAAACCTATATTAGTTAAACATCGTTTAAAGTGAATACGGTGCAAGTGGCCCTAAGTAGTTTCTTGGCATAAATAATGACATTATGTATGCTATAGCGACATATTCACAAATGAGCTGTCTAGTACTTTATGATATGTTTGTTAATATTTGAATTGTTTTACGTGAACTGACTTGCATTTATGTTACTGTAATTGGAGCTTTGCTCTGTTGGATGTATAGATTTAATTAAAAAAATTAAATTAAATTAGCTCCTCCGACATTTATGAATGCTTAAAATTATTTCATTCCAATGATAACAATGTTATACAATCATCAATTGTACCCGAAACACTGTATTTCTCTACTCCTAGACCAGTTCTGTACAAGTAATGTATCTAAATAAAGTGTTAATCCCAATACACAAACATTTACTTTAAGCGAAAAGGAGTAAAATGGTTAGCTCCACACAAGTTTTAATTAACCTATATTTAACTAATATCAAAATATACTTACGACAATGATGTTTTGGGAAAGTATACTACAGAATGGGAAAAAAATTAATATAGTGCACAGTTTTTAATAAGAGTGCCATGAAAGCTAATATGAAGAATATTTGTCATGTGTATAACAACTGTAAATGGTACAACCTCAATCTAGAGGTGCAGGAATTGCTATCTATCTTCGCAATACATACAAATTTAAAATTATTGCTCAGTCAAATCCAAATAACGAACATTCGTTTGAGTTTTTATTTATTGAGCTTCCAAAGTTGAAATTACTTGTGGGCGTCATTTAATGTCCGCCTGAAGCAAACTACTTTGATGTTCTTGAGGATACCATCGAGCAGTTGAGTGCTGAATATTTAAACTGTATTATCATAGGTGATTTTAATACTTGCCTTCTAAAAAATGACAACCGCGCTGTCAAACTTAAGAATATTGTTTCTTCTCTTAATTTATTCATTCAACCCTCTGATCCCAAATATCAATACAGCGAACACCCAAGCTCTCTTTTAGATCTAACCATTTGTTCGGATCTTAGTAAAATTATGACATATAGTCAAACTGGTAACCACAATTTCTCTAAACATAATCTTCTCTATGTAGCTTATAACGTAAAATCCATCCACCACCGATCTAAATTCATTACATTTCGAGATATCAAAAACAGTATTATCAACCAGTACAGATCCGATGTAGCTTCAATTTGTTGGGATCATATGCTACTACTAGATACGATTGATTTAAAAATGGACTAGTTTACAAATGTAATATACGCAACTTTTGACAGAAATGTGCCTCTCAAATGTGTAAAAATTAAAAACAAACCGGTACCTTGGATTACAAATGCAATTAAACAATTAATGAGTATACGTGATAAAGCGAAACGTAAATATCTTCAGCAAAAAACTGAAATACGATGGGAAGAATATAAAATTCTACATAACCGTTGTAGCCAACTAGATAGGAACGCCAAAAAGAAATTTATTTATGATTCCCTATCAGAAGTCCCAATAGGGAGTTATTGGAAATTTCTTAATAGGTTGGGTGTAGGGAGTCAAAAACGTGACGTACCTATAAATATGTTTGATTTAAATGAACTAAATACTCATTTTGCACAACCTAAAACAATCCTGGAACACGAATTAAAGGCTGCTAATATTAAAAAGCTTGATTCCAAAACCATTGCCACAACTTCTGCTTTTTCGTTTGTAGAAGTAGATAATGATGAAGTACTACATGATATGCATGAACTTAATAATGAATGTACGGGTTATGATTGCATAAATCGTGAAATTATTTTAATTGTTGTCGACATTATTTTTTGCATTATAACCCAGCTTGTTAATTTCTCTTTGTCCACTAGCTGCTTTCCAAAGATATGGAAGAAAGCGCATGTCATTCCAATTCCAAAAATTTCAAATCCGGGCTTAATGTTTGACTTTAAACCGATATCAGTGTTGTCTTTTCTCTCACATTGTTGCGAAAAAATAGTCCAAAGCAGTTGTCTGATTCATTCATCATTTTGTTTTCGGCCTTACTTAAGGTCGGTTTGATGCAGCTCTAACTTCTTTTCTATTCTGTGCTAATCTAAAAAGCTCTACATACCCTTCACAACCTAAATTTCTAATAATTTGACTAATATAGTTTGGTCTAGGTCTTCCTATATCCTTCTATCTTTTTCCTATCCAGCTGACTCTACATAGATATTAGCAACCTGATGGTTGTTAAAGAACTCTAACATATTTACATGATTACCATTTATAAGGAAATGAAATATAACCTGGTTATCCGCTTCAAAAAAGGAAAAGTGTTAAATTATATGTTATAGTTGTCTGATTATCTTGAAGTAAATAACTTATATAATCCTTTGCAGTCAGGTTTTCGTAAAAACCATAGTACATCAACGGCGCTTATTACGGTTATTGATGACACTCGTTATGCACTAGACAATAAAGAGGTTACAATCTTGACCCTACTTGATTTCACTAATGCCTTTAATTTAGTTGATCATGACATCCTACTAGCTTATTTAAAAATGTATAATTTATCTGTGGCTGTCATTACATGGTTTGAATTATACCTAACCGAACGTGAACAACGTATACAAGCCAGAAGTGGATCTTCTAATTGGGTAGTGGTCACCAAGGGTGTTCCCCAAGGTAGTGTACTTGGGCCGTTGCTTTTTAGTTTGTTCATTGCCTCTATTAGTAAAGGTTTAACCTGTCATTATCATTTATTTGCTGATGATTTTCAAATATACAGGTATTCAGAGGTACAGCATATTAATACACCAATTGGTCTAATAAATGAAGATTTGAGCAAAATAGCTGATTAGATTAATAGGCATGGACTAGCAATTAATCTTAAAAAACCCAATGTATTATTATTAGCTCATCTTATAATAAAGTACTTATATAGAAGAACACCCTCACCCATATAAAATTTATTGACACCGTAATACCTTTTAGTAGCGTAGTTAGAAACCTAGGTATCCATATCGATGATACTTTATCCTGGATTCCACATGTAAATAAAATTAGTAAAAAATTTCTTTTTTACCTTCCTTAAGCTAGCATTATTAAAAAATTTTCTTCCATTCCAAGCTCACTTACGTTTAGTCAATACACTTTTAGTTCCAAAAATAGAATACGTTGATGTAGTATTTACAGATATGCCTGGGTATCTGTGTAACAAACTCCAATGTTTACAGAATGTTGGTATCAGATTTATTTATAACTTATCTAAATTTGAACACATTACTCCATACAGGAATGAACTAGGTTGGTTAACCATGGACGACAGTTGTAGTGTAGTTGTAGTGGTAAAAACACATACTCCTCAGTACCTACAAACTAATTTTCACCTTTTGTCAGAACAGTACTCAACAAGATCAACTGATAGTGCTCGTTTTACAATTCCAATTCATAGAACTAACTTCTACAATGATTCATTTACTGTTAAAGCTATTCGACAATGGAATTTGCTTCCAATAGATATTAAAATATCTAATTCAATTAGTATTTTCAAAAATAAAAACAAACTGTATTTCTTCAACAAGACCTAACTTTCGTGTGATATGCTTCCTATTGTTCCCCATTCCCATCCGTTTCCGTCCTTTCCCATCCCTCTATGTTTTTCGTTCAACGTACAAATAACTATGCATTTTTATTTAATAATAGGTATACAAATCCTAAGTTAATATTTTCTATTGTTTATTAACTCGAGGTTACGCCAATAGTAAATTGGGAAGAAATCGCCAGCTGGCGATAAATTCACCATTTGTGAACTTTGTAATTAGTTTATTATTTTTTCTATTTTATGCCCACATGTATAAATGTACAAGTTCTCAATAAAGAAGTCATTATTATTATTAATAACGTTTAGTTAGTTCTATAATTAATATAGCAATATTTGCTATTAAATCGGTGTATATTTAGTAACCCATGTACATCATTTTGCAAGAACGGTATTGATTCTGTGTCCCGTTATAATTATAAAAATGATTTTAGTTCTGATTCTGTTATTCTTACCTGATCAAAAGGTTTATCACCAACATAAAACATAGTTTCCAATAATGTTTCCGCAAGAGGTACTGCTCGGTTAGGTTGAAGAGGCTTTGCATCAGTTCTTATGCCAAGAGTCTGCAACATCCAATCAGCATTGCACAAAATAAAGTGATTGACAATCTAAAAATCAAATATAGGTTATAACAAGATCTTCATTCAGAAAACTTACATGTAAACTTCTTTTTCCTTCTGGAGTTATTAATAAATCGCTGGCTATAACTTCTGCCATTTGGAAACTTTCTTCTACACGTTTGCAACCATTATTAGGAAAACTTTCGGTTTTCAATAAATGAGTTGAAAGTTTTAGTAATTCATTTATTTCTTCTGTGTGCTTATTATCTTCGTCAATACTGCAGAGTGACTCCGCAATAGCTAAAGCTATCGCTTGCTCTGATTTGTTAGTACCATTAAAGCTACCAGAAGTTTTATTTTCTAATGTTGCTTCGCTCATTAATAACATTTTAATTTTTCTAGGATCATCCACACTGCCCTCAATAAACTTAACTTGCTTCTTCCCACAATTAACTTTGTCAAGAAACACACTGTACATAGCACTCACTAAAAGCTGTAGAAGCACAGACTTGCCCATGGGAACAACATCAATTGGTAGAATATCCTGGATGAGAACCGCTATGCGAGAAACTGCTAAATCAATACAATCCCACAACTGAATATAACAAGCAAGAATAAGTGTCATTGCTTGATACATGCTTGCGCCTGACTGTACAGCAGAAATTACAGTCGAAGCGATTGGTTCCAAAAATGGATTTAAGAAAGCTATTATAGCTAAGTACCAGGGTGGATGATTGAGATTCCATACCTACCAAAATTTTAAAAATTAGTAACAAAATTGAATGCTCTGTAGGTTTCTTCGTGATATGTAAGTCTGTACTAAACATTTTCGATTTTTTTGCTCAATATTGTCGTAATGTTTAGTATACAGCTAATGGAGACACGATTAGATTAAAAAGTGATGTTAATGACAGGCAATAATGGCACTGCAACTAAGTTTTGTATCTTAAAGAATCACTTAATAAAATAATATAAAAAGTATTGTCGATCTATTAAAAGAGTTATCCAACAGGTAACGTAACATGGCACAGTCTTCTACTTGAAAGAATTTACGTGCAAAAATAATAAAGTGGATAATCATATATGTGAGGTTATGACCACATGGTAAAAATAAAATGGAATTTCTAAAACAACCAAAACCAATGCTAATGGAAGGTGATTTGGGTGCGAATTGGAAGAAATTTAAAAATAATTTTGAATTATATTCAGTAGCCACAGGCTGTAAAGAAAAATCCAATAATGTTCAGATAGCGGTTTTGTTGCATTGCATAGGTGAGCAAGCATATGAAGTCTACGAAACATTAGATTTATCAGAGGATGATAAAAAGGATCCCATGAAGATTATACAAAAACTAAAGCAACATTTTATACCTAAGTCAAACATAAGTGTTGCAACTCATAAATTTAATGCTAGAACTCAGCTACCAGAAGAGTCATTCGACAATTATTTAAGTGATTTAAAGAGATTGGCAAGTAATTGTGATTTTGATAATTTTAAAGAAAGATTAATTAAAGATAGAATTGTGAGGGGAGTATATAATCCAAAGATTAAAGATCGTTTGTTAAGAGAACATGCTTTAGATTTAAATAAAGCAATAGAAATTTGTAGGGCGGCAGAACAAACTGAGCAGCATATAAAAGATTTGGCAGACAAAGCGAAATCACTTTAGGTTGGTACAGTTAGAAAAACTAATTTTCAACGTTACCAAGGTAATATGGGTTGATATTATGGTAGAGGCGATGAAAGTGTTCAGAAGAAAACTGCAGACAAATCAGCTGTTCATACTGAAGGTGCTTAGGGTGAAAATAACCAGGTTGAAAATAAGCAATTTGAGTCAACCAATTCACAAAGAGGTTGTAGCCGATGTGGAATGAAGCACTTTTCTAGAAAATGTCCAGCTATAGGTAAACTATGCAAAAAATGTTTTAAATTTAATCATTTTGCATCAATGTGTAGGCGTAAAATTAATTCTAACGTACATGCAGTAGTTGATACGCCAGAAAATGCAACATTATCAGTAGCTAACAATAGTAGAGTAGATACTAACAATGTTTATGTGTTAGGGACTATTCAGATTAATATGATAAATAATGGAGTAGATGATTGGTACACAACTCTTTTTATTAAAGAATGTAATAAATTTGTTAAATTTAAACTTGACACGGGTGCACAAGTTAACGTCATACCACAAAATGTTTATGAGCGTTTACAGCTAAATAATTTAGATGTAGTCAATACTTGTTTAACTAATTATGGTGGTCAAAAATTGGAAGTACTTGGTTCTTGTAATTTAAATGTAACCTGTAATAGTAATGATACAAGTAGGTTACTGAAGTTTGTTATAGTAAAAACTGATTATAATGCAGCGCCGATTTTGGGCGTGAAAGCTATGCACGACCTAAATCTTATCAAAAGAAATGTATATAATATTCAAAATAATCAGGAGATATTGTTAAAATATAAAGGTTTGTTTACAGGTATTGGAAAAATTTCTAATAATCCGATAGAATTTAAACTTAAACAAGGCTATCAACCACAAATTGTTCCAGGTAGTAGGGTACCATTTCAGCTAATGGACAAACTTAACGTAGAATTAGATAGAATGTTGTCAGACAAAATTATTACAAAGGTGATAGAGCCCACAGAATTTGTTAATCCAATAGTACTTATTAAAGAGTCTGATAATAATATAAGAATTTGTCTTGATCCCTTATATTTAAATGAAGCGTTGATGAGGGAGCATTATAAACTTCCCACTTTTGATGAAATTACAAGGGATATGTGTGGATCAAAATGGTTTACGTCGTTAGATGCTAATAAAGGGTTTTGGCAATTAGAGCTATCAGACGAATCATCTAAGCTAACTACATTCGCTTCGCCTTATGGAAGGTTTAGGTTTTTACGATTACCTTATGGGTTAAAAAATTCAGCCGAAATATTTCATAGAACGTTTTCAGAAATTTTTGAAGGAATTGAAAGTGTTAAGATTTATATTGATGATGTAGTAATTCATGCAAAAAACTTAGACGAACATGATGAAATATTAGGGAAAGTTCTTGTACGGGCAAAAGAAAAAGGTGTTAAATTTAATAAAAATAAATGTAAGTTTAGACAAAATGAAGTTAAGTACGTAAATCATATACTAACTGATAAAGGTATAGTAGTGGATAGTGATAAAGTTGAAGCAATAAAACAAATTGAAGTGCCAAAAAATTCTAAATATTTAAGTAGATTTTTAGGAATGATAACTTACGTTGCTAAGTTTATACCTAATTTGTGACAGTTAACTGGTAATCTGAGAAAACTATTTAAAAAAATGTGTTATGGGATTGGAATCTAGCTCATCAAAGAGAATTTGATCATTTAAAAGAATTATTAATGAACAGACCAGTGTTACAATATTATGATGAAAGCAAACCTTTGGTTCTTTTAGTAGACAGTTCTAAGGATGTGCTTGGAGCAGTTATTCTTCAAAATGCTGCTACAGTCGCATATGCTTCAAAAAGTTTAACGGAAACACAACTTAACTATGCTCAAACAGAAAAAGAATTGCTAGGGATAGTTTTTGGTCGTCAAAGGTTTCACCAATTTTTGTATGGTAAACAATTTCTTGTCGAAGCTGATCATAAATCGTTAGAAACGATATTCAACAAGTCACTTAATAAATGTCCTCTTCGATTGCAAAGATTATGAATAACTTTACAAAATTATGATTTTCAAGTTAAATATAAGCCAGGCGTTTTACTTTATTGTGCAGATACTTTATCTCGTGCTAGCTATAATGATACAAATTTTGACATAATTGAAAACGATATTGAAGCACAAGTTAATCTTATTGAATATAATAGTATGTCCTCAAAAATATGACATGCTTAAAATTCAAACCAAAAGTGATAACGAATTAAATGAAGTACTGAACTATGTCAAAAATGGGTGGCTAGTACAAAAAAGTGAAGTAAGCCAGTGTGCTTCAATGTACTGGAATGTAAGAGATGAACTTGTTGAGCAGAATGGTGTAATATTTAAAGGTAATCAGATGGTAATACCAAAGAAAATGAGACCTGAAATAATTAACAGGTTGCATTATAATCACATGGGAATTTATAAACATCGTTACGTGCTAGAGATCTAGTTTATTGGCCTTTTATGTATAAAGAACTTACAGATGTTAAAAAAATTGTCCAACGTGTTTAAAATATCAATATGCTAATGCAAGAGCCTTTAATAAATCGAGATGTGCCTTGTCGCCCTTGACATACTGTTGCAGCAGATTTCATTTATTTAAATGGTAAGCAATATTTAATTGTTGTAGACAGCTATTCAAAATTTCCAGAAATTCGTTGTTTAGAAAATAATACTACACATATTAAAGTTATAGATGCTATAAAATCAATTGTTGCAATTCATGGGAAACCCGAAATTCTATATACAGACAACGGTCCACAATTTGCTAATGTTGCAATTCAACAATTCTTGAAAGAATGGGAAATCATACATAAAACTAGTTCACCTACTTATTCTCAATCAAATGGTTTTATAGAGAGACGTATTCAAACTATAAAGAAAATAATGAAAAAATCATGTCATGATAATAAAGATCTTTATTTGACATTATTAGAATATAGAAATACTCCAATAAGTCACAACATTCCTTCACCAGCTGAACTATTGTTTAATCGAAAAATTAAACGGCCTGTACCTGTAAAAGAAAGTTTATTGAAACCAATAAAGAATTATTATACAAAATGTTTTAGAATTAATCAGAATAGACATAAAAAAATAGTATGATGAACGAGCTAAAAGCTTACCTGATCTTGAAGTTGATGATTTTGTAATGGTCCAGTTTGATAAGATCTGGGAACCCGCACAGGTTATTAAAGTTGATCCTTATAGACCTCGATCATATATAGTCAAATTACTTAAAAATAATAAGGTGTTTATTCGCAATAGGAGATTTTTAAAAAAATTTAATCGAGACAATTTTCAGTACTTACCTGATAACGAATATGACGAAATTTTAGACCACTATATTATGAATTTTACTAGTAATGTTAATAGTAAACTACATGTTGGAAATGAGGAACGGGTAAGTAGTGATGTCGCAACTAGAAGTGATATCGGAGATAGTGATCGCCAACTAGTGAAAGAAGAAAATATAGTTGATAGAAAACATTGTTCGCGTTTTGGACGAAGCATTAAGAAACCTTTATACTTAAAGGATTATGTTTAAACTAATACTTTGTTTATTTAGAATAGTCACTGAATATAAATTTTATTCTCCAAAAAGGGGAAGATGTCGTAATGTTTAGTATACAGGTAATGGAGACAGGACCAGATTAAAAAGTGACGTAAATGGCAGGCAATAAGGGCACTGCAATTAAGTTTTGTATCTTAAAGAATCACTTAATAAAATAATATAAAAAGTATTGTCGATCTATTAAAAGAGTTATCCTATATAGGTATTCAAATAAACTTGAAAACTTTGTAATTAACTTTTCAATACATTAAAAATGTTATGTAATACCCTTTTACTATTCACCTAAGAAATGCAATATTAGTTAGAATTTGTATTTTTCATATTGTTTTAGTTAGTTCCTCAAGTTTCTGTACTATGAGCAGTGCCCGTATTCGATACATATTTTATGTTTTAGTACATATTATTTGGTTATATACGTAATTGTACATAATTTTATAACCTTTAACTATTCTTTTTGATTTAGTTTAACGAGAATTTCCGATAATTAGGAAAGGAGCCCACGGCAAGTTCGGATGGAAGGTGGCTCTATGTTGAGGAAATCTCAAAGGTATAGCGGCTAGTCGAACTATATGCTCTGGGTAGAGAATGAGCTGTGGGTCGGGGTGTAATTGCAACCACTAATAATAAGAATAAGGCGCCACCGTATTTTTTAATACTGAGAAGACCTGATACAAGTCCCTTGTACAAGGCTAATGCGGAAACCTTTCTCCTATAACCGCTATATAATTTTCAAAGACCACCTAATCTTTGAAGTTTCTTACCTTATGGCTCGACCTTGAGCTTAGCAATCCTCCTCTGCACCTGTGAACAGATTAAACAAAGAAAAGCACTGTTTGTGCGTTCAAACTCAAAAATAATTAAATACAATCAGACTCATCTTTCATTCCTCTTAAATAAAAAATAGTCTTTAGTCCGAAAATAAGAATCTATTCTTTTGGTATTCAATAATGTACTTTTCTACAAAAAAATTTTTCTTTCTTTATAAGTTAATTTGGATAATGAAGAATTAATTACAATGGCACTGGATAAGATCCGTACCAATTACTATTTAATGCGGTTTATATAACAAATTGACAAAGCATAAATTGCTTATTTATAGCAAAAAGTTAATTATGGTAGATCTACCTTAATTTCACAGTAGATAATTACAGATAAGTATTCATAAAATATCAAATATAGAAATTTAATCTTTAAGTGCTCAAAATTGTAAGAATTCACTTTATCTAATTAGTAGTGACATCTTCTGATGTTTCATTGAGTTAATAAGAGAATTTAGCAAGAGCGAATTACAGATTCATATCGCATAACATCAAAAAATATAAGTGAGGTCTGTCCTTGACCTGTTCAAAGTAAACACAAGTCGGGTAAAGCAAAATTTATCTCGTTACTACGTCGATAGTTCAAATAACATACAAACGTAATTTTTTTGTACATACCAGAACTCCAATTTGCACCAAAATACCAAAATACCTGCTTGGGAGCTTACGTCACCATTAACAACGGAATCTTCCATTTTAAACAAATAGTTGTGCTGCACTCTGAAAAACACATCGCTTGACCTCCATTATCTACGCTTCAATTTACAGATGTTCCAGGAGTAATTCAAACCACAAGAAAGAGCGAATTTTGTTTGTAATTAACTTGAATAAATTATATATGGGATTCCATGTTATATAAGAATAGAATTGTTTTTATTAATTTCGCTTGAATACCATTCAGAAAAATTACTTATTTATAATCTACGTTGCATTATATGTTAATTTACATTATTCCTTAAAGTTACATGTTCCTAACGGTCCTTTAACAGAACACCTCCTCGTTCTCTACGAGTTGTTTAAACAAGAAATCGACCATCTAAAATAATTTTCGAAGATGGCCTAAACGTACTAAACTTTAATCGTACAAGCTTCCAACACAAAAAGTCGTCCCAGAACATCGTTCCTAAGAACAATTTCAATCTGCTTTTCCCCACAGCTGTGTTAGAAGTGACGGGTCGAGCGTGTTGCTATCCGGTAACAACGTTACCTTGCAGTTTCTGAGTAGAGGGGGCTTTAGGAAGGATACTAAACAAGAGCTTTTATATTGTCACCGAGAAATTAATTTTAATATGAACCAACTGCTAATACTTTATTGGACAATAGATGATATTAAATTAAATGGATTGGATAGCATTATAATGCATTATATTATTTACTATTAAATAAAAGATTAATTATACGGATATATATATTAGGTAGAAAATAAACTTGCTACACTGCCTCTTTCTAAGAGAAAAAATTCTGGAATAAATGCGAAGAATTTTTTGTTCTTGAATTTACTGTTACATATTCACAACTTATTATTATTAATTTTTACAAGCTAAAACAAAAATTACCACTTAAGATATTGCATAATTTAAAATGAGTGACAAGTAACTACGCGTACTATACGCCACAAGGGGACAAATTCGGGAAGTCTTAATCGGTAGGGTTTCATTATCATTTATTACATATTCGGGGTTATTATATCACTCATTTTATACTCGAAACTTAAGCAACAAAACATATAATACTGCCGTATTATGATTCTTTAATAAAAATATCAAATTATCATGACAAACATATTTTTACTTTATTAACCGTAATTTACGTATTTACAAAAAAATAAAAAGGACTCTCACTACCATTGAGATCCACGACAAACATAACTTCAAAACGGCAAACATGTCTTGAAATCACTAACGTTCAACAATCTACCGCATGTATATGCAACCAAAATGTAGAAACATCTCTATCCCAGAAGAGACAAGTAAAACGTCACCACGTCTTACTCCTCACAAATCTCACTCACGCATGAATGAACAAAATAGAACATTGCTATTTCACGCAATATTCATACTAAACATAGAACATTGTCAGCTTACACAATATTCATACTAAACATAACTATCATAGTTACTAACAATATTGACCTCCAACCAATATTTAATATGGACTCAAACTACTTGATTCCCAATATAATTATCAAACACTTTAATCATAAATCCAAAAGAAAATAATAACCAAATATACACAATTTTATTAAAATTCATAACCATACGTATACCTAAACATTCCTTTATAACCTTGAACTAGAGAATTATACGACAAATGGAATCATTTGACAAACGGAAACATGTAACTTTTTATCTTGACTCAAATGAATAACTTGCAACTAACAATATCAGCACAGTCTAATATCAACCTTACTGCACTACAAAAATTCCTTTTATACTTCTTATCCAACATCTAAATTTTTAGACTACCAAACAGTATTCCAATACAATATTTAAATCCTTTACCAAAAGATAAGACAGAAATAATTCCTACTATCAACCATTAAATATATCAACAACACTAATTAATGTTCAGAAACGTTCTCTCTCTCAATATCACCACTGAACTCTGAATAAGGTTTTAAGTCCTTAACATGCCATCTGCCTGCTCTTGAACCATTTTCATTAGTCAATTCATAAATTAAATTCGAAACCTTCTTTCTAACAATACTCAAAACATATTTTGGCGCAAGCTTAGCTGTAAACTTATCACTTGCTTTCGAAAGAACTTTATTTGACCTCCAAACTTTGTCACCTACTTCGAAAGATATGTTATGTCTCCTTAAATTATATGAATTACTAGACCGCATGTAAGCTAAATGTAACCTTTTCTGTACGTCTATAAAAATATCAAATAGTCCTTGATGATCTGACACATACGAAGGTCTATCACTAGAAATAAAATCTATGTCAACTGAGGGTTCCACATCAAGACCATAAAATCTTCCAGACACAGGAACATGTCTACCAAAAACTAAGAAATTCGGCGAATAACCAGTGGAATGATGTTTTGCAGAATTAATCGCATACTGAATTTGGGGTAACTCTATGTCCCAAGTATCATGTTCTTTAATATACAAACGTATAGCTGTTACGACTGTTCTATTTATCCTCTCTACAAAATTACATTGGGGAGAGTAAACTGCATTAAACCAAATTTTTTGAACGTCATATTTTTTACATACTGCTTTGAAATTTCTACCACTAAATTGTGAGCCATTATCACAAATAATAAATTTGGGAACACCATAAACTAAAAAAACTTTTTCCTCCAATACACGTTCTATTATATGCGCTTTTGCACTACGTAACGGGAACATTAACGTGAATTTCGAGAACCAATCACCAATAACTAATAACCATTTGTGTCCAACCTTGGACCGTGGAAATGGGCCCATGAGGTCTATAGCAATAATCTGAAAGGGGAACTTCACTTCTTTTTCCTTTCCCATTAAACCAAGGGGTCCTCTATTTGATGCCTTCTGTGCACCACACGTTAAACAATTTTACAAAATTTCAACACATCAATACGCATTTTGGCCAATAAAATTCTCTTGTATGCGTGCCAATGTTTTAAAAACCAAAATGTCCGGCCACTGAAGGGTCATGATTTATCCGAATAACCTCTTCCTTCTGTGATCTAGGGACTAAATATTTCCATTCCCTTACATTCGACGAGAGTGGTAAATTTGATGAAAGAAATTTAAATACATAAGTATCTTCTACCTTCCATTGTGGGTAATCATCAGGTGAAGCTAAAATTTTCTCTCGAAGAGACACATACCAGGGATCCACATTATCTAACTTGATCTCAACTAAATTATCAACATGACTCACGACTGGAACTGCACGACTAAGACAATCTGGAACTACATTAAACTTTCCTTTTCGATGAACCAACTCAAAAGTATGCTGTCGTAAGCGGACAGCCCATCTAGCTAATTTTCCGGTTGGGTTTTGTATATTATTAAGCCATAACAAAGAAAAGTGATCTGTGATAACAGTAAAACGGGTACCTTCTACCCAAGGTCGAAATTTTTCTATAGCGAAAATTACAGCGAGACATTCTTTCTCCGTGACTGAATAGTTGCGCTCAGTTCGGTAAGTGATTTACTGGCATAAGAGATAACGTGCTCTACATCATCGATTTTTTGAACTAATACTGCTCCGAGTCCTGTATCACTAGCATCGCATTCGACAATAAATGGAACTGAATAGTCCGGTTGTGATAACAATGGAGCGGAAACTAAAGCCTGTTTAATCTGTACAAATGAGTTCTCAGCCTCGGATGTCCAAACAATAGATTGCCCCTTTTTTCTTCCTTTTACCAAATCACTAATCGGTGACACTAAAGATGAAAAGTTTTTTATAAAACGACGATACCAACTACACATTCCTAAAAAACGTTTGACCTCAGTAGTGGTCTTAGGTCTGGGGAAATTTACCATCGCAGAAACCTTTTCGGATCTGTACGAAGAGAATTCGATCCAACAATATAACCAAGAAATTTTAACGATTTCTTAAAGAATTCACACTTTTTCAAATTAATCGTAAGGTTTGCTTCCTTAAGACGTTCCTTCACCGTTTCTAATAACTTCAGATGTTCCTCAAAAGATGATGAACATAAAATAATGTCATCCAAATAACAAAAAACATGTGGCTCAAACTTCGGTCCAAAAATTGAATCAACCAAACGATGTTGCGTCTGAGCAGCATTCTTTAATCCGAATGGCATGGTGACAAACCTATATTGTCCTCTCGAAATAACACTAAACGCTGTTTTATCCTTAGATGTTTCGGAAAGTGGGATTTGCCAAAAACTCTTTCTAAGGTCTAAACTAGAAATATAATTTGCACCTCTAAGTAAATTTATAATCCTATCGATATTTGGCAATGGGTAGCTATCATGTTTAGTAATATCATTGAGCGCTCTTCCGTCAAAACAAAATCTGTACTCACTGTCTTGTTTTTTAACCAACAATACAGGAGATGACCATGGACTCTGACATTCTTCCACTACTCCTAATCTCAACATCTCATCTAATTCTTTATCTAACATCCTGCTCATAAAGGGGGACATGACATAAGGTTTTTTACGAAATGGTTTTGCATCACCAGTATCAATATCTAAAACAATTTTATCGGTACGCCCTAGTCTCTCTTCACTGCTAATTTCATTGAAAGATTCTATTGCTATTCGTGCTTTTACTTGCTGTGTTTCTAACAAATCATCTAAACTAAGTAATTGATTACTACAACTTAAGGGTACTGACGAATGACCTATATACGAAATACTATTGTTATCATAATCTTGAATGTGCCATGTATTGTTTTTGAAATCTGCTATTAACCCAAAGGATTTTGCGAAATCGCTACCAAAAATAAATGTGTGAGGAAGAGATGGTACAACCAAAGCGTTAACAATACGATATTGTCTTCCAATTCTAATAGGTAAATCAACTGAACCAATAACTTCTTGAAGAGCACCATCAGCAGTGGAAACTATTCTCTTCTCAGTCTTAAAAACCTTTAAATTTAATTCTTCAAGAACAGAAAACGCTAATGAACCAACAACGGTAGTAGTACAACCAGAGTCAAACAAACCTGTGACATCTATATCTAACAATTTTACCATAATGTACGGACGATTGTCCTGAGGTTTCCTTAAAAATAACGCGTCAGCTTTTGGCTTGACGTTCCCTTGACAAAAATCTTTAACGATGCCTAGCCATTTTGACCAATCATCCACATCAAAAAAATTTTCCTGCTTACACAACATAACCGTAGCCTTTTGCATAAAAGCATGATGCCGGCCACTCTGCATCTGCCTATCTACTCGTTTTTTGAACACGACGGACAATTTATTGACTTAACTCCACTATATCCGCAGCTATAACAAAATATTTTACGAGGAATCTTACACCTCCAAAAAGTATGACCTTCTTCCAAACAATTCCAACATGTAAGTTTATTTAATTTATATTTATTTACGGGGACTCTATTAGAAGGATTATTATTATTACTATTACTGTTGCCAAGAGATTGTATTTGAGGGGGAAATGATTGATTATAAAAACTACGACCAGTTCGTGCTGAAAAGTTTTTTACAGGAGCTGACCACTTATTTTCAACTTGAAATTTTGAATTTCCTAATGCTTTCGGAACATATTTTACTGGACTTTGTACTAATTTATGCTTGGATGCATAAGCTTCTTCCAATTTCTTACACAACTTTATTAATGTTGACATACTATCAATTTCCGTTAGAGCTAATTGACAAATAAAATCAGGTAATAGGTTCTTTTTTACCATTCTAACTTTTGTACATTCCGCAGGTGATTGTGGTAACCTACTAAACAAATTCTCCATATGAGCTATATAAATGACTACAGATTCTCCTTTTTGTTGATGACGCGACCTAATCTTTTCCCAAATCTCGTCCTCTGAGTGTGATGGTAAGAAATCTTCCTTTAATCGAATAACCAATGAACTCCAGTTTGTTAAAGAATTCCTAACACAACGATACCATTCTAAACCGTTACCTGTGAACAATTCTACAGAAGCATTAAATAAATCTTCTTCAGATACTTTACGCGAGTGTGCTAACTCAGCTACTCTGTCTAAAAATTGATGAACCTGTTTTGGATCTCCAGAAAATTTTACTGACCACGAACCAATTGGAATAGGGGGTACTAAATATGAAACAGTATGAATAGGAGCACTGACAACAGCTGGAATGGTTTCTCTCATAGAAAATTCACCATATGCGTTTACATCTTCATTCTTCTTAAGCTTTTCATGTAGCTCTGCCTCCATGGTAAGAATAGTTGCTAACGATTCATTCTTAAATAAAGTTACTTCATCTGAATTATCTAAAGGGATTTTTATTCTCCTAACTCGACCATCAAGATGTATTAATCTCGACTGTATCCTTTTAAATGTAGGGTCTGCTAATTCACCTTCAAATTCTAATAAAACATTTCTTACTGACTCTATCGAAGCCTCAATTTCATCTCGTTCATCTGAATAATCTACGACATATGTGGAAGGATCAATTAAACGACCAGGTACTGTTGTTTCTTTGGCTAATAATCGGCCTAACATTTTCCTCTTATCCTGCATCGGTCTGCTGCTGACAACTCCTCGAATTCTCAATTCATAATCCAACTCATCTTTATGCAAATAAACTACTTGATACGTCTCAGCCATCATGGGATAGACTAACTAACTAATTACTAATTAAACTCAATTAAACAACAACATCAATAGACTAAATTAATCTGAGGGTAAATGATTTACAAACCACAAGTGTAAACAACCAAAGTCAATCGAAGCCTATACTTTATGTGCTTATACAATTGGTACAGCAATCGAGGCCTACACGCTGGGCGCTATTTATAACCTTTAACTATTCTTTTTGATTTAGTTTAACGAGAATTTCCGATAATTAGGAAAGGAGCCTACGGCAAGTTCGGATGGAAGGTGGCTCTATGTTGAGGAAATCTCAAAGGTATAGCGGCTAGTCGAACTATATGCTCTGGGTAGAGAATGAGCTGTGGGTCGGGGTGTAATTGCAACCACTAATAATAAGAATAAGGCGCCACCGTATTTTTTAATACCGAGAAGACCTGATACAAGTCCCTTGTACAAGGCTAATGCGGAAACCTTTCTCCTATAACCGCTATATAATTTTCAAAGACCACCTAATCTTTGAAGTTTCTTACCTTATGGCTCGACCTTGACTTTAGCAATCCTCCTCTGCACCTGTGAACAGATTAAACAAAGAAAAGCACTGTTTGTGCGTTCAAACTCAAAAATAATTAAATACCATCAGACTCATCTTTCATTCCTCTTAAATAAAAAATAGTCTTTAGTCCGAAAATAAGAATCTATTCTTTTGGTATTCAATAATGTACTTTTCTACAAAAAAATATTTCTTTCTTTATAAGTTAATTTGGATAATGAAGAATTAATTACAATGGCACTGGATAAGATCCGTACCAATTACTATTTAATGCGGTTTATATAACAAATTGACAAAGCATAAATTGCTTATTTATAGCAAAAAGTTAATTATGATAGATCTACCTTAATTTCACAGTAGATAATTACAGATAAGTATTCATAAAATATCAAATATAGAAATTTAATCTTTAAGTGCTCAAAATTGTAAGAATTCACTTTATCTAATTAGTAGTGACATCTTCTGATGTTTCATTGAGTTAATAAGAGAATTTAGTAAGAGCGAATTACAGATTCATATCGCATAACATCGAAAAATATAAGTGAGGTCTGTCCTTGACCTGTTCAAAGTTAACACAAGTCGGGTAAAGCAAAATTTATCTCGTTACTACGTCGATAGTTCAAATAACATACGAACGTAATTTTTTTGTACATACCAGAACTCCAATTTGCACCAAAATACCAAAATACCTGCTTGGGAGCTTACGTCACCATTAACAATGGAATCTTCCATTTTAAACAAATAGTTGTGCTGCACTCTGAAAAACACATCGCTTGACCTCCATTATCTACGCTTCAATTTACAGATGTTCCAGGAGTAATTCAAACCACAAGAAAGAGCGAATTTTGTTTGTAATTAACTTGAATAAATTATATATGGGATTCCATGTTATATAAGAATAGAATTGTTTTTATTAATTTCGCTTGAATACCATTCAGAAAAATTACTTATTTATAATCTACGTTGCATTATATGTTAATTTACATTATTCCTTAAAGTTACATGTTCCTAACGGTCCTTTAACAGAACACCTCCTCGTTCTCCACGAGTTGTTTAAACAAGAAATCGACCATCTAAAATAATTTTCGAAGATGGCCTAAACGTACTAAACTTTAATCGTACAAGCTTCCAACACAAAAAGTTGTCCCAGAACATCGTTCCTAAGAACAATTTCAATCTGCTTTTCCCCACAGCTGTGTTAGAAGTGACGGGTCGAGCGTGTTGCTATCCGGTAACAACGTTACCTTGCAGTTTCTGAGTAGAGGGGGCTTTAGGAAGGATACTAAACAAGAGCTTTTATATTGTCACCGTAGAAATTAATTTTTAATATGAACCAACTGCTAATACTTTATTGGACAATAGATGATATTAAATTAAATGGATTGGATAGCATTATAATGCATTATATTATTTACTATTAAATAAAAGATTAATTATACGGATATATATATTAGGTAGAAAATAAACTTGCTACACTTTTACAATAAAACGATAAAAATAAATATTTATTACATAATTTTTAACTTTACGGAACAGCACAATATGCTATAAAATGTCACTCAATAAAGTGTAACCTATGTGGTATTTAATGTATCTTTGAAAGACTCATTTCATCTTGAAGATCTTATATACAAAGGCGTAATTGGAATTAGAGGAATTTTAAAAATAAAACCGATATTTAGGAACGGTTTTTGTATTTTATTTAGATTTGGTATACTTAATATTGATATATTTCAGTGTTCTACCATGTTTTATAATAATACAATAATCCCTACAGTTGAACTTCCTTTAGGAATACTCAAATGATGGTAGTGTCAAGTGTTGCTCAATTGTAAGTCGTCATTTGTATAAATCTGCTTCGGCTATTCTTGTCTAAATTGTTTGATTGTGTAACAGCAGTCACAGTTAGAAACAAAATAGGAAAAATTTAATTGAGGGCAGCTGTAAACAGATGCCTGTTCCTATTCTTAGATTTGTTTACTTTAAAGAAGTTGTTAAAACTTATGTATAATGTTCGGCATGTAGACACAACACGACAAAGGTCAGTCGTTTTTTGTAGTAGGCTTGGAACGATTGAGAGTAGTTGTTGAAAATAAATTCGGGTTCTGTCATTGTCAAAAATTGAAATTAGTAATTTTAGTTAAAAGGAATAATAAAGAATATAGAAATGGCTTGTTATATTCAAGGTCTTGGAAGCTGCGTGTAGAACTGCATAAGCACGGCAGCAAAATATTAATTAACATATACCAACTACCAACAACATAGTAGTCGAAGAAGCCTTTTCCGGGTAGGAAAAGCGCAATTCTTAACATTTGGTGACCCCGACGTGATCTGCTTCGGTTTAGTAGCAGTCACAAGTTTGTTCTAATAGGGTGGTAGCTGGTAAAGGAAAACATGGAAGCGAAACGAGCAATTCGTACAGCCTTAAGAGCTCAGTTCAAGACTGACGTGCAACGGTTTGAAGATATTCTTAAAGTTGGTGTAAATGAGTCGAGTGTTGATAGTTGTAAAGCGTGTTATGATATCTTAGAAAAGCGATTTGCAAAAATTCAAGCTTATGGTGAAAAGATTTTGGCTTCAATTACAGGCAAAGAGATGGAAGCTAAAATTGCAGAGGAAATTGAAGAAGGTGTGGTGTACGAAGTTATGTATAGTACATGTCATGCTGCTTACTCTCGCTGTATGAAAGAATTAGAGGCTCGTATTAGTATAGTGCCATCAGTAGTTATGCAGGAAAATGGCAGTCGTTACAAACTACCGAAGATTGAATTAAGAAAATTCGGAGGCGAATTAAAGGATTGGATACCCTGGTGGGCTCAATTTGAAAAGATTCATTTGGACCAAAAGTTACATGCGGTTGATAAATTTCAGTACTTACATCAAAGCATGTTACCAGGATCAAAGGCCAAGAAATTAGTAGCGGGCTACCCGCATTCTAGCGAGAACTATCCGAAAGTAATTGAAGCTTTAAAAATGAGATTTGGGAAAAAGGAGCTGCTGTCTGAGCTCTATGTTCGTGAATTTATAACGCTAATTGTTGATAGAATTACCGCAAAAGACAAGTCCTCGATTGGCTCTCTATATGATGAAGTTCTCAGTAAAGAAAAGGCGCTAGAATCGTTAGGATTATCAGCAGCTAGTTACTGCGATATTCTAAAGACATCTTTGGTCGAATCATGTTTACCAGTAGACACATTAAGGGTATGGCAACGGCATGCTAAAGTTCCTGATGAGAGCATGTTCAAGCAATTGTTGGAATTTATGAATGAAGAAGTTACCAATGAACAAAAGGTTGTATTAGCCAGTCAAGGGTTCAATAATATTAATGTTGATAAAAGGAACAAGTTCTACATAAAAAATGAGCAGTCAGAGAAAATTCCAACTGTTTCAGGTTTATCCAATCAATCTGAAAAACGGAAAATGGATGTGTGTGCATTTTGTAATATTAAAGGGCACGAAACGGTCCACTGTCATAAAGCTAGCAATAGTAAGCTAGATGATCGACGTAACGCTATTCGAAAAGCAAAATTGTGCTTTTACTGTTTGGGTTCTGGTCATGTCTCTAGGTTTTGTAGAGTTAGAGTCGATTGTAAGAATTGTGGAAAACGTCATCAACTAGTAATGTGTCCAGAAATTAGTAAGAGTGAAGATGACGTATCTGTGAATGGCAATTCTGATTCAAAGCAGTGTAATGATGATGTAGTACAAACGAATTCAATGAATTCGTTTTGCGAACGTGGAATTTTGTTGCAAACATTAGTCGTTCGGTTGAGTTCAGGGAATGTTTCTAAATATGCCAGGGCTATGATTGACGGCGGTTCTCAAAGATCCGGCATTTTGGCACACACTGCACAGCAATTAGGTCTAAAGGCAGTGGGGCGAGTCAAGCTTGTCCATGGGTTGTATGGAGGAGTTAAAACAGCAGAAACATTACACCAGCGCTATGTTGTACAAGTCAATGGCATGAATAGTAACTACCAATGTAAAATTGAATGTTTGGATGAAAAGAAATTGTGTAACAGCATTCACCAAGTAAGCAAAGGTCCTTGGATGAACGAACTGAAAGAAAAGGAAATTGTTATCTGTGGCCAATACCAAGAGATGTCGGAAATTGAGTTAATCATTGGTGCAGATGTGTATGGTAAGCTCCTTACAGGTCAGGTTATTCAATTAGACTGTGGATTAACAGCTTTTGAAACAAAGTTAGGTTAGACACTGGCCGGTAAATATAATCCATGTTATGATGACTCTACTTTCTCTATGGCGTGTACGACGTCAATGTTCCACGATTCTGTTCTGAGTGAGTTTTGGAAACTAGAAAGTATTGGTATTAGTGATCCAGTGGAACCACGGAATCAGTTTGAGCTTCAAGAAGAGGCTAGAAATCATTTTGTAAAAACGGTCAAGCGGGACGCTGATGGTAAATATGAGGTGCAATTGCCATTCACGTTGAGTCCTGATAATTTAGAGAATAACTTGGCTGTTGCAGAGAAAAGATTGAGAGCATGCTCAGAAAAACTGAAAAGAAACGGAATGTGGAACGAGTATGATAAGGTTTTTAAAGAATGGTTAGCAGAAGGAATTATTGAAACAGTTTCTGAAAAGGAAAAGGGGAGCTCATGTCACTATTTACATCATGCAGTAGTAAAATTGGATAGTGTTACTACTAAGATTAGGCCGGGGTTTGATGCTTCGTGTAAAGTCAAAGGTGGCATTTCATTAAATGACTGTTTAGAAAAGGGCGTAAACTTACTAGCTTTACTGCCATCTGTGCTCCTTAGATTCCGAGACAAAAAAATTGGTGTAGTAGCAGACATATGGAAGGCATTCTGTCAAATTAGTGTATGTAAAGCGCACTGAGATTATCAGCGATTTTGTGGTGGACCGATGAAACCCAGAATGAATTGAAAGTTTTTCGGTATAGGAGGGTTGTATTTGGTATAAATTGTTCACCATTTCTGTTAAATGCAGTGGTTGATTACCACTTATCAAACGTGCCGCCTGTAGAAGCGGACGTTGCTGAAAAATTAAAGACTGCTTTATATGTAGATAACGTAGTGACAGCAGTTGAAAGCCTAGAAGCGATGTATCAGTTTAAGGCTACTTCAATACAAATCTTAAAAGATGCTTATATGGAATTGCGTTGTTGGGAATAGTCAAAATCTGAAATGGGATTATCAGAAAGCAATATGTACGATTTAAGATCGATGGCTTATAGTCCGGATTTTACTTCAGTTCTTGGTCTGACGTGGGACAAACAATCCGACCAGTTGTATGTCAAAGTTCGTAGCTAGGAAAAGATGGATGTTGTTATAAAAAGAACGGTATTATCCGGTTTACAAAAAGTGTTTGATCCGCTTGGAGTTTTGTCGTCGTTTACTTTGCTACCTAAAGTTATGCTTCAAGAGGTTTGGGCACTAAAGCTGAATTGGGATCAAGTCTTGCCTGATGCGTATGCAGAAAAGTTTAAGTTATGGTTGTTATCGTTAAAAATGATAAAAAATATTGGTATTCCAAGACGCTTAGGATTGTTCACACGTACAGAAAGTGAATGGAGTTTACACTGTTTTGTAGATGCTAGTAAGTCAGCTTATGCTGCAGTTATATATTTAAGGTGCGAAAAGGGCGGTAAAGTATCTGTGCAACTCCTTCAGGCTAAGTAAAGAGTGGCTCCAGCAAAAAAGGTCACTATTCCTAGATTGGAACTGTTAGCGTGTGTAATTGGATGTAGATTGAGTAAAGCTGTATGTGAAGCTCTAAATTTGCATTGTAAACAGTACTTCTGGTCAGATTCATCAACTGCTATTGCGTGGATTTTGCGTTGTGAGAATTGGAGTGTTTTTGTTGCTAATCGCGTAAAGGAAATCAGCCGCCTTAGTAATGCAAATGACTTGAGGCATGTGCCTGGCATTCAGAACCCAGCTGACCTGTCATCACGAGGGTGTAGTGCGAAAGAATTATTAGATTTGTGATGGCGGGAGGGGCCAAGCTGGTTGAAACTGGAAGCAGAAGCTTGGCCAGGTGAAAACCTTTACCAAATGAAGAGCTTGTAAATGTGGAAAAGAGTGAGGTTATTTTATCAGCGTACGTTGTTCAAAGTGAGATTCCGCTGTTTCATTCGTTGTTAATTTATACTACATACACATGACTTAGCCGTGTTGTTGCACGTATATATCGTTGGAAAAATCATGCACCTAGCTATAACGAAGAATACTCGAGAGAGGAATTGATGAACGCTGAGAAGAGAATTTTATTATACGTGCAGAAAGACTGCAAATTGGTAAGTCATTTGCGTCATAAATGCAAAACCGAAAAGGACGAAGATGAATTGGTGCGGGTTGTAACGAAGGTTACCGAAAGAGATGATTTGCATGAATTTCGGCACCCAATACTGTTGGTGGGTGACCATTTAGTAGTTCGTCTATTGATTAATGAAGCGCATGTAAATAATTGTCATGCGGACGTTCAAACCGTTATGAGAATTCTAAGGGAGCGATTTTGGATTCTACGAAGTCGACAAGTAATCAAGAAGCTGCTATCAGCATGTTTACGTTGTCGCAGGTTTACAGCCAAGAAAATGGATCAGGTAGATGTAAGCCTTCCAGCAGCAAGAGTTGAAGATACAGCGCCATTTCAAGTTGTTGGAATTGATTTGGCGGGTCCATTGTTTTTAAGAGGTGGTGTCAAATTGTGGATAGTTTTGTATACATTTGGTGTCTACAGAGCCGTTCATTTAGAGGCGGTGACGTCACTTAATACGGAGAATTTTCTTTTGGCATTCCGAAGATTTGTGTCACAGCGAATTCGGCCGTGCATTGTGTATACAGATCAGGGTACTAATTTTGTAGGAGTAGCAAATATGTTAAAGGACGTTGATTGGGATAAAGTAAAACGTCAATGGTCGGCAGACAAGATAGAATGGAGGCTAAACCCCCCTTGTTCACCCTGGTGGGAAGGGTGGTGGGAAAGGTTGATCCGAATTGTGAAAGGATTATTGTTGAGAATTCTTGGTAAAAGAGTATTGAACTATGAAGAGATGGTTACTACGCTATGCGAGGTGGAATCTGTAGTTAATTCTTGCCCCCTCACGTATATTAGCGAAGACCCTAATGACTTACTTTGTTTGTCTCCTAGTTTATTTTTAAAAGGTGTTCAAGCAGACACTATTCCAGATGTGTTTGCAATTGATTCGCTTGGACTTAGGCAACGGCTTAGGAAACAAGCAAACCTAATGTGTGAGTTTCGACAGAGATTTAGAAATGAATATTTAAGTACCCTCAAGCAAAAGGCGAAAAAAGTGGGGCATAGATCAGTTCGTATCGGAGACTTGCTGTTGGTAGGAAACGGCGAAACCAAGAGATTATTATGGCCGCTGGCAAGAGTTGTCGAGGTTTATCCTACGCGAGATGGTGTAGTGCGTGTTGTAAAGTTAAAGACATCTGCGGGGTGGCTTATACGTCCGATATAGCGTCTTTACCCACTAGAGACAGAAGTGAATGTGTCGGAGATAGAAATAAATACCGGATATGACGATCGAAACAAAAGATGTGAAGAGCCAGGGAGAGAAGCATCAGTGGCTAATAGTGTCGTTAAAACTCGTAGCGATCGAATTATTAGAATGCCTAATCGGTATTGGCAATTAATCATGTTTGTTATGAATCGTGTTGTGTTAAAATAGGTCTCACTATTTTAAGGTGGGAGGATGTTAAAACTTATGTATAATGTTTGACACGTGGACACGACACGACAAAGGTCAGTCGTTTTTTGTGGTAGGCTTGGAACGATTGAGAGTAGTTGTTGAAAATAAATTCGGGTTCTGTCATTGTCAAAAATAAAAATTAGTAATTTTAGTTAAAAGGAATAATAAAGAATATAGGAATGGCTTGTTATATTCAAGGTCTTGGAAGTTGCGTGTAGAACTGCGTAGGCACGGCAGCAAAATATTAATTAACATATACCAACTACCAACAACGTAGTAGTCGAAGAAGCCTTTTCCGGGTAGGAAAAGCGCAATTCTTAACAGAAGTGTTAATATGTCTTGCAAGTTGAACATTTCTTGTTTTGAATATAAACATATAAATGGACATATAACTAAATTTTGGGGTAAATCATGTCAAGGTGATGATAAAAGTATTTATTGTTGCGTCTATGACAAAAAGGTCTCTGTTTTACATGGGCAAACTGCAATTAATCAACACTGTAGAGGTAAGTGGAATAAATTTACAGTAAACATAGACGTATTATGTAGAAGTACTGTTCGTGCTATAACTTTACAGCGTATTTGGAATTATTGTTTGTCTATTAATTTTTATATTAAAAATGTGTTTGTATTGTTATGGCGTCGAGGTTATTTTTGTGTTTTTATCATAGGATCCTGTCATAAGGAAAAATACAAACTCAAGTGCAATCAGAACCAATTCATTTAAATAATAGTAATTCCACGTATTTTATTAATCCAAAGCATGAAGCTACAACAGCAGAAATAGTGTGGGCCTTGAGAATTATCAGTATAATTCAATCCTATGAATCTGCAGATGGTATAAAGGAGATCTTAACTTCTCTATTTCCCAATATAAAATGGTTGCAGTATTTCTCCTTATTACCAAAAAAATTGTCCTATTTAACTGTGTATGTCCTAGCTCCATTTTTCAGAACAAATTAACTTCTGATATTAAAGATAGGTTAGGATAACATAATTAATTTTAATAATTAAATCTTTGTTGCCGGGTATTATAGCTTACTCTACGATGAAACTACAAATGCATCTTCCGAAAAGCAATTACAAATCAAGATTTTATATTGGTCCACTTCTCAAAATGAGATCGCTATAAGACATTTATCTACATTTTTTTGAGGCATGCACGATCTGAAGATATAGTAGCATTTATCTGTAAAGCTATTGAAAATTGTAAATTGAATGTTAATTACTTACTTAAGTGATAGACCGTATGTCAATTCATACCGAATTAATAGCAAAACGAGTTTCAGGGCTTTTAGATATCGGTATGTGCAATTTACACATAATAAACAATGCTTTTTTAAAAGGCCTTGATGTCTTTGGACAACATGTAGTTGTCTTGCTAGTAGCAATAAAATATTTTTCAAAGATAGACCTTCTAGATTTGCCGATTTTGAAGTATGCCAGAAAAAAAATAATGTCCCTAATCGCACACTAATTAAGCATGTTCCTTGCAGGTGGCTTACGTTAGAACCTGCAGCAAATCGCATGCTTGAACAGTGGCCAGCATTAATTGAATATTTTTTGAAGTATATACCCAAAGAACAAAAATGTATCGAGAAAACTAAAACAAACAAAACTATTAAAGAACTGATTTCTGTTAAAACAGAAGCCATGTTTATTATTACAAATGCAAACGTATTTAATAAATATTCTACTTTCTTTCAAAGAAGTGAACTATTAATTCATGTTAGAAGTTAGCTTATTTTTAAATATTATGGTGCGATTTTGTAAACCAGCAACCGTAGCAAAAGTTAAAAATAGGATATTGCAAACAATACTTTTGACGTTAATAATTTAATACCATTACAAAACTACAGCTTTATCATAGGTCCAGAAATTGAAGCCGAATTAAATTTAACCTTTCTTGTAGGTGAACAAGAAAAAATATTATTTGCTGATAAAGTATGGAAGCTTTATATAGCTTCCCTTCAGTATGTTGCCAACAAATTTCCTCTTTTTGAAGAATCAGTTATTAAGAAAACGGCATGCTTAAATCCGTGTAATATCAAACAAAAATCATCTTTAAATATTGTTGATTTGGCCAAGATCTTCAGGAATTCCAAGATGAGTGGAAGTTGTTGCAGTTAAAAAATATACACGATTTATTACAACCAAATAGGATTGAGCATTTTTGGTGACAGTGTTTTAATTTTAAACTAAACGGTGTTAAAAAATATCCTAACATTGAGAAAGTGATGAAAACTGTACTTTCATTATCACACGGCAACGTTGATGTAGAAAGAGGCTTTTCTTCTTCAGGCAGAATTTTGACACTCGATAGAAATTCCTTAAAGGAATCTACACTAAATGCTATTTTAACTGTAGCAGTTGCATTAAAGTCCTCTTAGGACAATCATGTTGAAAGCATTATAACAAAAGAATTAATAGATTTGACACTTAATGCTCATAGAAGATACAAAGCTTACCTTAATGAGGAAAAGGAAAGAGAAAAATTAAAACATGCGGAGCAACTTGAAAATGAGAGGAAGGAAAAAGAGGAAAAGAAAGAATTAAAAGCGAAAGCAAAAGAAAGAAGTGAAATAGCAGACTTAGAAAAGGATTTGCTAATCATATACATGCAAGAAGAAACAAAAACAAAAGTTGCAGAACATTTATTGGTTGAAGCAAACAAGAAACTAGAGAAAGCTATCAAAAATCAAAATTTGGTTGAAGCAAACGTTGCTCATGGATTGATCGGAGCTGTTCGAAATATTTTAGAGCAGGTAAATACAAGAAAAAGGGATTTATTATATTATTTTGTTAAGAAGAATTGTGCCTAGTAGGTTGCTTATAAACATTTCTTATTTTTTGTAAATAAGTAACGTGAAACACATTTTTTAGGCATTTTGTATTTTAACGTAACATAAACTAAAAACTTTCGTTTAAAATAAAAATCAGGAATTTACACTCCATGTTAATAGAAAATGTTAATAAAATAATGTTATTCATGCTATGACTAACTTTAACAAAATATAAGATGTACTGATTATTTTTCATCATAAAGGTGTTTAAAGTTACTTACTTTGGTACATATTTTTTTGATTTTATTATACATAAAATTACATATTTTTGAAATAGTTTGTACATAATTACATATTATCTTGCCAAGGGATCGCTACGGGCGCTGTATAAGGGAGCCATCCTTTAAGTTTATTATGATATTATGTAATTCAATAAATCAACGAAAAACAAAATATTTCTGAAAAAATGTTTTTCAGCCTTTTTTACATTCGCAAGTTTGTTTAAAAAACGTCTCAAATTTTGTTGGTTTATAGTTTGCGAAATCTTCGGTTATTAATAAACTGTAAGTATTTATAAATATATAGTTTTGTGTGCAAAATACCGTTATTTCAGAGGCAAAATCATGAGTATGGTAAATAGGAAGTTTCGAATGGAAGCATTGTTTGTCGCAACGGCAATAGTCACATATGTAAATGTTATTGAAGTAAGATGATGAAATGAATCCACTGAAGCTTACCGTATAATGTGAATCATTTACAATATGTTAATGAGAAACGTCTTTCAATAATAGAATACTTTTTTGGTAGACATGTTATCACTTATGATATACATAATCAAAATGGTAAGGTAGTTGAAGTTGGTAGAAGTGAATGGTGTATCAAAAAGTAGCTTTATGAAACCATGGCTGGGTCTACGTACATTAATTAAGTTTGAGCACTGTTACAATGACTAACGTAATTTCGAATAACAAGAAAAATCATGTAATGGATGTCACAGATTAATTTATTGTTATCACTATAATATTTATTAAATTAATATCGTTGTACAATTACAATTAATTAATCAATCAATGAAGGACCAGTTATTCTCTCAATTAGAGATAATAACACATTAATCGATGATATATCTAATACATGCATTGTACATAATTTACATTGCAAATTGTTACGAAATTATATCTGATACGTGTAACGTTAAGCTCGGCATCTTAACGTGAACTAACCCTCTACAAAACACAGAAAACCTACCTTAGTCCTATTCATTTAAACCCATTACCTCGAAATTCCTCAAATTGCTTTTTTAGGCAAAGGACCAAGTATATGAATCATCCTATTGGAATGTATAAGTGGTTTGAAAAACTTTCACCGTGTTACTCATCCCTTGTGCATGCGAACATAGAACCCCTTCTATACTTAAAGCAAATTATTTGTTGTTCGATTTCTCGAACATACTGCCCCTGTTGAAGCTAGTCTTCAACAAAGCATACACCTTAATTGAAATACTATTATTCTTCTTCCAAAAACCTTCTACGTAACTGAAACTATTATAACTAGGTACACACAAAGTTGTGTTTCGAACATACTATTTAAAGAGCATATTTCCATGAGCATTATAACTAAATATTTATAAAAACTTAATTGTCTTCATTAGGAAGACGGCATATTTTTGTGATACTTCTCAAACCCCATTTTGAGTTTTAACCTTAACCACTCCAACCTTTTATTTTGATCATAAATTAAATCTACTACTTTGACCAAAGGCCAAGATAGAGGACGAGTTTGCTCTTCTTTGAGCAAAACTATGTCTTTAACCTTTAAATCTGTAGGAGCTAGCCATTTTGGCCTATTCTGTAGTTGATTTAGGTACTCCTTTGTCCACCTTACCAAAAATTTGGTTGTACCCAAATGCACTTTTGATATCGTGTTAAGCAATTTTCAGAAGCATCTGATATATCCCTTTCAGGAATTGCCATAAGGCTACTGCCAATCAAGAAATTTCCCGGCGCCAAACAGTTTAGATCATTCGAATCACTTGAGAGTGGTTGAAGAGGTCGCGAATTTAAAATCGCCTCAATTTGTACCAAAATTGTACTAAATTCCTCAAATGTGAATAGTGAATCTCTTACAATACGAATTAAATGAAATTTTTTACTTGTTATCGCTGCCTCCCAAAGACCTCCCCAGTGCGGACTTTTAGGAGGAATAAGTTTCCATTTTATTTCTCTAGCTGCTAGAAAATCTTCCACCGAATTCATGTTTGCCCTTTCCTTGAAAAAATCGTAAACTTCTTTTAATTGGTTTTTAGAACCTAAGAAATTAGTAGCATTGTCGCTATATATAATAGAGAGGTTACCTCTTCTAGAAATAAATCTTTTTAAAGTTAAAAGGAAAACTGTGGACAGGCTAGAAACCAATTCTATATGCACTACCTTTAAAATCATACAACTGAACACCACAATATAGCATTTTGTCAAAGAAGCGAGCCATTCTTAAGTTTTTACAAAGAATGGACCACCAAAATCTACGCCAACCTTGGAAAATGGCCTGGAAGGTTGTACTCTATCATGGGGTAAATCAGACATTATTTGGTCACATGTTTTAGCCTTTAATTGATAACAAACTAAACAATTTCTTATTATTCTTTTTATGTCTGTGAGACCATTTAAGGGCCAATATTTTAAATGAACGTTTGACAAAGTGGTCTGTGCACCAGCTTGTCCTAACTTTAAATGATCATAATTGATTATCATGTTTGTAACTAAATTTTTTGAAGATAGCAGAATTGGATGTTTTTAGTCGTAGGGTAAGTCTGAGTAGGACAACCTACCTCCTACACAAAGAATCCCATTGTATCACGAAACACAGACAAATGTAGTAATACTTTATTTGCAATTAGTTTATTAGATAATTCTGAAATTTCCCTACAAAAATACTGTTGCTGTAGTACCTTTGTTCCCTTTATATTGTAAATAATTTATAGCTACATTTTATTTGAGTTTGTTGATTATTTACGTCCGCCTCGGGATATTTAAATTTGTTAGAGTAAATTTCCATGTTTACTACAAGTACACGCCAACAAGTGCCGCGAATGATAAAATGTTATTCCGCATGTGCAAACAGTGTAGTGACTGGAAAATCCACGAAGCAAAAGAGAATCGATTTGTCGTTCGAACTGACTGCATCGCTGTTTTACACGTTCTACGTAAAACAAATTAATTAAATGAACCGCTTTTCTTCAGAACCGCTATTGTCATAAATGTGCTTCGCTACACCCGCCAAAGAGAAGAGTAGTATTTGTTTACATCGTTTTTGTCGTTGTCACGACTTCGTGAACACCAGGCGAGTGCTTTTAGTAAACACTTGAACTGATTAGAAACATTAATTATATGTTGTTTGTTAAATTATCACTAAATTTTATATACAGTCTACTTCTCTCTTCTAGTTAGCTATCGTAGTTTTGTTACCGCATTTTACAACCTTAATTATGAGAATTTCAGCACCTTGGAGTTCCTCTACCTTTAATGAACCCAAGTAAGTTTTCGATTTATTTTTTAGGTTATTTACAAATCTTATGCAATAAGCTACATCTTTTTAGTTTAATAAATTAAGAAAATTTCAAGAGAATCATGTTCCAAAAATTTAACCAACTGTCGTGTTTAGTGTTATACAGAACAGTTTTAATGTTTCTTTCTTTTGGCGCATTGCAAACGCCAACTTCTTTATATTCAAATTCATCTAAATTTAATTGTGATTTTTTTAGAAATTGTAGCCCTTGCCATTAAAGAACGGATTTTATTATTTCTTGTGGGGTCATCAGCAAGATTATTTTCACTATTAACATGACGCCACCAAAAATTTTATGTTATTCGTTGAATTTCTGAAATTGACCATCTAGAAGGATGTGCTTTTAGCCAGCAAAGGGCAATTTGCAAATCGGTCCATAAATGCACAGTAGAAATATTTAATTTCTCCTTAAAAATCGATAGTAATTTTATTGTTAAGTTTGCTAGTAGCGATGCACCACACAGTTCAAGGCGAGGCAACGTAATAGTTTTCAATAAGGTAACACGACTTTTTGAAGCTATGAGGTTACAGGACACGAAATTATTTTTGTAAATAGCACGTACATAGACTGCAGAATCACAAGCCTTTAAACTAGAATCGCAAAATCTATGTATTTCAATTTTGTATATTTCGTCTTTAAGAAATATCAATCGTGGCATTTTTAAACTTGTAAGCATTTAAATGCATTTTCTGAATTCGGTCCACTGGAGTGAAAGTTCGTTAGTCAAACCTTCATCCCAGTTTATCTTGGAAAGCCAAATTTTTGCAAGAGAATCTTTGCCACTGCTATAACAGGAGAAATTAGTCCTAACGGATCGAACATTGTGCTATGTGAGATAAAACTGTACGCTTTGTTATCGAACATTCCTTTGAACTTTTGGGAAGTACAATTGAAAATTGATCCGAGTTTGGATCGCGTGAAATAGCTAAAACCTTATTAGGAATGTGATTAATTTCGATCTCTATATGATCTTGGGAATTGTTTTTAATAATCTTTTTGAGAAATTGTAAATCATTTGAGCACCACTTGTGCGTATGAAAATTAGCTGAATTTAGAAGTTCTTGCAATTGTTTGTACATATCTGTTAAATTGACTAGTGAGCTACTACCACACAAGATGTCATGAACATAGCACTGTGAAGGAAGTGCATCTGATACAAGCGGATACTTCTCTTTATTTTAATGCTAATTCATTTAGAACAAGGGTCGCTAAATAAGGGGCACTATTTGTATCATATGTTACCATAAAGCACTTCAACAGTTCCTTTGGAGTATCGCGCTACAGAATATTTTGTAGATATGTTTGAGAAGGATCGACTGTAATCATTCAATTTTGTATATCGCAGGTGAGCACAAACATAAAGTTTCGGAAACGACATAGTATGTCAAACAACTCTGGTTGTACAGTGAAACCTTTAAGCATTATATCATTTAGAGAAACGCATGTGGACGTTTTCATACTAGCATCGAAAACAATGCGTAATTTTGTTGTGGAACTATCTTACCTTAGCAATACAATGGTGTGGAAGAAAATATTTATTTTCCATTATTTCATTTTTAAACGATAAGGGAATGTATGTAGCATGATTTAAGGAAACATACTCATCTATAAAGGCTTGTACTGGTTAAATAAATCAACATCCCTTTCAAAACGTTTTTCCAAATTATTTGTTGTTCGATTTCTCGAACAATCGTGATAATCATAAATTATGGAATAGTGCACATAGAAGAATAAATGATATTTTTAACAAAGAATTAAGTATACAAGAAAGAGTATTAACTTTCTGCTTCAAATTCTTCTGCAGGCGATAAAGACGAGTCACATATCCTAATTGTATGATCTCAAGGGTTCCACTACAAATTCCATCACAATATGGAGAATTACCACTGACACAGACAGCTAATAGAACATTGACTGAAAGTTTGTTGCTTGCTCAAAACTCAGGGCCTCTTATGGGTCAATCTAATAGTGTGGGTGTGATAATGGATAGTCTATTCACTCGAAATTATTTAATTTAGACTAAGATATAATTATAAATTGCCAGAAACAGCTCAAAAACCCTAACAACCCTTACATGCAGTTTCCAATCAGAAAACTGTGTAAGATGTACAACAGAAAAACTCTGCGAATTATTTCACTCAAATTCTATTATCAGGAAAATTACCACTTGTCTCAACAGTAAACTACATGGTTGGTTGACAACTAAATGACGATAAGAAGTGCCTGTATAGGGCTGCAGGACTTTCAGCGGGAGTACCAGTTTACTTGATGATTGGGTTGAGTGACACCTTGATTTGATTAGTTCATTCTTTCCCACAATGTTTGCAACCCTAACTACATAAAGTCACATTAGCAACTTAACTATGAGAAACACTAGTTCAAAATTTCCACAAGATACTCGGCACCAAGAACAATAGATCGGCAAAATCTTAATCAAATACTTGATCAATTTAATATATACTAAACTACATAACCTTTTGAATCACTACAAAGATAATGTTTTTTGTGGAGCACCAAGACAGATCATATAAATGTACTGCGAATCTTTTGTATATTGAAAAAGAAATTTAAAACAGAATAGTCACATCCCACTTCGAGTAATAATGAATGAATTATTAAAATAACAGTAACACATAAGGTTTAATAAATAAAATTCAACTTTGATTCTAACATTTCTATCGGAATTTTACATATTCCGAATGGATTGAGATGAAATTGTGTATGACGATAGATCTAAGATGATTACATGAAACCAAATTATATATTTGAGAAATTTAACTTTGTTAACGCTATTATATACTGCCAGATTCCTACAACTTAAGTATGTAAAAATTCATAAACAAGAAAGTAGCGCTATTTAAATGTTTATACAAATTATGTAAACACCATATTGCAGTGACAAACTCTATTGTATATAACTTTTCTCAAGTCCTTACTTAGCAAACATTCTCAAAAATTTAAACATAACCAAATACATGATCACAAAAACTCAATGGACCAAAGATTCTAAATAAGCCTTTCAAAATAAATAAATTATAAACTGCAATCTTTATTATAATGTAGCTCTAAATAATGTCTATGTAATTAATAAAATAATCCATGATTTAGTAATACGAGTTATGAATTAAAAATAATACAAATTCCAAAGTAAAACCTTTTATTTTCACTCAAAGCACTTGCTCAAAGCTTACAACTTCAGTCTTATAAATGAACCTAATCCCATGACAGGACAATGTAGAAATACAACCACATAAATTCTATGTTCACACAATTAAATTCTTTATTATAAAGGATGTTTTTATTGGGCGCATTCAGGGAATTGTAGCATTGCAGTGTTGGAATGCTTTATATTCCTAGAATGGTAACTTTGCATACGCTTATGAATGTAAGAAATTAATCGGTAAATTTTGTAGTTGTATATAATTTTCAGGCGTAGATGAAATTACATTTGTTTTTTAGGGCAATATTCAAAGCTTGTTACGTGCCAAAATTTGGCACTAGACATCTTTCTAGTTTAGTTTTGATGTGCGGGAGTTTCGCGCCTTAAATTTGAAAGACTTGGCTGGTGTATTTCCGTCACGTCAGAAGTGCGTTGGACGAACTTCGCGCCGACGCATGTGGGAGAAGAAAAAGTGGGGAAGTTTCTGGAAGACGCTTAGGAAACGGGGAACTTTGCTGCTGAACATCGACAAGAGTGGTTGGGTATCGTATCATACCGTATCTTTATCTTTATTTATGTAGATTTCCTTGCCTTATCTGATTGTCGTCCCTATAAACCTGTTCCTGCCATTTCCCTACATAGGTAGAGGATAAATTTGAAGCAACCTGGTCGAACAGCAGTCCACGACGGAGCACCATCTTTATCCGGAAGGGAGCCCTGAGTAGCTATCTGGAGCAATCCCGAAGGACGCTATGCGCACCATCTGTAAATAATCCGGAAGGGAGCTACGAGCAACCCTGACGGATGGGATTCCGTAGGAAGCTGGACCTATTCATGTGAGTACCCCGTATGTGGGATTTTGTTTATAATACCTTTTATGAAAATGGAATATTTCGTCATTACATGTAATAATTTGCCTATTGTGTGACGTCATTGACAGATGGGTGCGCTAACTTCTGTATTATAGATTAGCGTTACCAACTGCCGTGGTGTCTCTTGTACCTCGTTTGCGATGTTGTAAGAAGCACGCGTTAAATGAAAGAAACTGTAAAATATAAAGATAAATCACGATGGAACATTTAGCAGAGGACAATAATTTGGATATAATGTGAATCGATTCATTCTATTGTAGTGTTAGGTTGCTTGTTTCTGCCATTTCTATTGCTTAGTTGATAAAAATAAAACTAATATTTTTACGTTAATAGTTTTTACTGACAGATGTTAAATCTTTGTTTACCGATGCACTGCTTTTCTTGCGTTAAAGCAGAATATTTATGTTTTTACCGCTTTATTAAAGCATTACAGCACTGCACATAAATTTGGTAGATTCAGTATTACGTTTTGCTACAGTGCAACAGTTCCCCGAATATGCCCATTCTTATCATTGAATTTTTTAGCAATTTGATTGTGGTTCCTATAGTTGATGAGAACGAAGTATTTTAAAAGATGAGACCCTACTATTGGCGTTCAAAAAGGTCGGATGTGTGTGCAGTTAAGCTTAGTAAAGTGATCTGTCCCTATCTCTGTACGTTCCTATACCTAAAACCTATCTCTGTGCTTCATCTTCCTAAATTTGGAGATGCCGAGAATCCACCAGTCAGTGACCCGGACCTGAGAAGGAGCTTGGCTTTTAGTGAAAATCAGGTAAGTTCCTAACTTATTTTATTAACTTGCAGGCTTCATCCATGACGGCAATCTATGCAGCCGAATTTGTACACGTAATACTTTACGTCCAGGGTCATGCATGGTTGGCATGGGGAAGTTTATACTGCAATTTGCATGATTGTAACAGTTGAAGTGCCCAAGCAAACATTTTTGATGTGTTATCTAGGGACGCAAATAGTGACCCCTTGTGATTTAAATATTTAACCTTTTCTTGCAGGTACAAGGTTAGAGGTGTGACAACACAGCTTTTGTGCTCAGATGCGGTTGTACACTAAGTGGTTTTTAATTTTTCCTATTAGTGCTTTCTCGTTAAAAATAATAATTAACAAAGTAGTGGCGCCTTGGCATTATCGGTTGATCCCCCCCATTGTCTTTTGAAATAACCACGGAAGTTAGAGTTGTTAGCTAATCGGAAGATTCCAAAGGTCGTCATTTTAAACTGATTATATTACTTTTTGTGGCCTTTGTGAATGTAGAGGTGAGTTGTATTTTCTTTGGCATACCCTCCCGTTTCAATGTTTCGACTTGTAATTTTTAGTCCATCTTAGTTCAAAATTATTATAATTACACTTAAACAGTTTATGGTAACGTTACACGCTACACTATATTTGATAAAAAAAAATACAGCACCTACCTGTCTTCTATCAAAATGTTGAAACCAGTTCCCTAACTCTTCAATGAATGGTAAAAGTATGTTAGATAATTCTGAAGTATTCGCAGTATGCAAAAAAATATAAGTTAGAGAAAATAGCACATCATAGTAATGTGATTGAGAACACAATGTTATTTTTGAGGTCATTCTACTACAGGCTTCTTTATCCAAACACAAAAAACCAGTACAAGGGGATTCATTATTTTGTGTCTCAGTGACACCATTGATTCCTTCCTTTGAAGCCTTAAGTAATAATGAAGTGACTTTGCCATTTCTCATGCACAGCACCTAAAAATAATATAATGTAATGCTGAAGAAATCAAGCAAATACCTTTAGTAAAAGTGCCCAATTAGGTTGTGGTTGTCCTAGCAACTGAAGTATTTCCAAACCAACTGCGGCATTATCAGTAAGATCATTTAACATTGTAACTGTGTTTACATATTTCGGAAATATATGTGGTAAACCTAACAAAGTCCAGCAACTTGGACCCATAGAACGAGACTTCAAAATTCCAGTAGAATCAACGCCTTTTCTGAAAACCTGTAATAGAACTATATAATATATCAAGGTAATACATTTGATCTATACTAATAAAACTATTAGATATGGGTGATGAAACCAGGGAAACGAGAAATAGAACAAGAGCAGCACTTTTTTTGTCAAGGAGCTAAGTATCTATTTTACCCACCTCCTCCCTTATTTTTTTAGTTATTTAAGAAATGTAATAAAACCTAATATTACTCAGTGGCTTAGATTTTGAATTGAAAGTATAACCAAATTTAGTAAGAACTTTTGGAATGCAACGTATTTGTAATTTTAAGCAAATTTATATTTAGGCATTGTAATAATTTTAGTAACGATTTATGGTTATAATTCTGGCATTTGTATCCAATCCTGCATTCCACATTCAAACAATTTGAATGTGGCTGACTAATTAAATAATAAATGGAATTATATTATTCCTCTTTCACCCACAGTCATATTTTCAAGATTCGTTTGATGTAACTCTCCAATGTTTCCTATTCTGAGCTAATTATTCTGACCTATGTCTTTGTTAACATGGTCTATAACTTCAACCTTTGCCTTCCTCTATATATTGTATCCTCACTGTATGTTTGTTGTGGTTTGTTTAGCATTCTTCTTAATCTCCTTTGGGAATTAAACCACTCGTAGTTTTTAAAATCATCTTTATTTACGTTTCGATCCATGACCTAGGATCGTTGTCAAAATAATCAAAACTTCAAGTTTGACATTTATGACATAAATTGAAGGTGACTTTGATTTATTGATGTTCGAAATATTTGGTTTGAGTACATTAGGTAAAAATTTTTAAAATTTAAAAGAATGATTGCCTTCAATTTGTGTTGCGGCCTGGGACCGGCTTTTTAGATAGCCGATAAAGCTTAACGATTTGTAATTTTAAGCAAATTTATATTTGAAGGCAATTATTCATTTAAATTTTAAAATTTTTTGTACTCAAACCAAATATTCAAACATCAATAAATCAAAGTCTGCTTCAATTGTGTCATAAATGTCAAACTTAAGTTTTATATTTTGAACGATCTGGGTTATGGATCGGCGATTTAAAGATAATTTTAAAACTATGAGTGGTTTAATAAGAAGATTAAGAAGAATGTTTCTATTTGTACAATTGAGAGGATGGTTATTAAAAAAGTGTGCGATTGCGTTACCATAAGGCTTAAGCAGTCGTTTTTTTATATTTATGTTGAGGGGGAAAAATCATTATGATTTAGGTTACCTCTTTGGTAGATTTTAACATGGTTCTGAGGCGACCCTATGGCGGGTTTACACTTGTCAGATACCAGTGTTGTTCTATGAAGATTGTATATGGTTCTGAGGCGACCCTAAGACGAGTTTACACTTGTCAGATACCAATACTGTTCAAGAGAGATTGTATATGGTTTTGAGGTAACCCTATTGCGGGTTTACATTTGTTAGATACCAATGCTGTTTTACAGGGGTTGTTGATATGCTTATTGTTATGTAATTAGTTATTGTATGTATAAATAGAAATCATGTATGTAGGCTGTATTTCATGTTAATATTGCAAGGAAAACCCAGGAAAAACTTGCAATGCTACCTAGATATTGTGAGCATTTGATTTTCATTTGTTATTTCTTTTAGTAATGGAACCCATTGTTTACTGAAAGTCACGGATTCGTTTGCAACGCAGTTATTTTTATGTAGGGTTATATAAGCAGCTTCTTTGATTTTGCGTTTTTTGTGGTTTAATTCCCAAAGAAGATTAAGAAGAACTGTATCCTCAATTCTGTCCTACATTAATGTCCTACCAATTCCTTGACGCCTCAAAATATCTATCTGCCTGTCACATTCTTTTAATTACACTTGTAATACTTCTATTTGCTTAATCATTCAAGAACTTATTACATGCTAGACGTGGACGCCAAATATTACGTCCCATCTTACTTAATTAAATATTAAGGTTCGAATACTGCAATTTTCCATATGCAAATCTTAAAATTATAACACTCGCCATTTAGTCATGCGGTGGTGAGTTCATAGTAGGATTACAGTGGGGTTTGGGTTCCTGTAGATTTGTTGGATGTGATGCTAGCTAATAGCAGTAGTTCTATCCTTAAGAAAATGATAAGAAGAGGAAAAGAATAATGAGCATTACACCGATGGCACTCAGGAGAACGGCACTACCCAAAAGCATAACTGTTCTTCGTCAAATCCCGAACTAGAGCGATCACTTTTGTTTATGTAAAACCCCTCATTCATTTCAACCCGATATTGGAATACATACCTTGATACCTCAATAGTACTTGTTCACATTGCATTCCCAACAATAAAAATTCCAGAGAATATCTTAACATATTTATACATAGTAAATCATTCTAAACCTACAATATAACTAATAATTTACAACCTACTTAATGCCAGATTCAAGAACAAAGGACAATTACTTTTACTTTTAAATGAAATTCAGTAACTTTAATGAATAAAAGAAATGGAAGCTGGTCATGCAATAATTGAAAAAGGCATTTTTTGGGTTAATTCACTCAATACGTAACAATCATGATAAAACTACAAAAAAGAAAAAGAAAGAGAAAAAATTCGCTTGTTCTGCAAAATTCAGACAACTACTTATACCCTAAAGGCCTTAATGACTAAATAAAGTTTTTAGATGCTACCTGATTTTTCTTGAAGCAAATCGCACTAAATCGGGAAACGGAACAGGAGAAGTACCCACTAATTATTCGACTAGCTCAATATTGCACGCACAGTTATTTTTTGCCTCAATTCCCGCTAGCTACACATTTTGTCAGAAAGCAAGAAATTCTCCTTAACCTAAAATTCTAGTTCTAAAAATAGAATTCTAAGTCTTAAAATATAACTTAGTTTAATTAACTACTTATTTTGATTTTTTTTTTATATATATAAACATTTTAATATACAAAACAGCCTATAAAAATATTTACAAAAACTAGATAAGTATCTAAATCTTACCCTGCCTATTTAACATCTGAGTCAAACAAATTTTTAATACTTTTCCTTAACTGTCCTCACAAATTTTAAAGCTAAAGCCAGTTGGGTACTTTCTTTCAACTTTTACTTTGCACCCGAGTTATATAAATCTTGGTTTCAAAAATATTGTTTAATTAAATTTTCAAAACATTTTGTCCAATTTATAAGAACAGAAAGATATTTTCCCAAAATAGCAGTAGAATTCCAAAGATAACCCTGAAATAAAGGTAAAATCCCAATATGAAGATAAAATCCCAAGATAAACATAAAATTCTAAGATAAAGATAATATCCCTAGATAATTTTCAAAAATAACCCCAAGATAAAAATAACATTATAAGATACAGACATAGATGATTAAAACTAAATTCAGAAAGTGGTTCCATAGAACCGCTAAAAGGGGCTTTTCTTGTGATCAATTTAGAGGTACGAAAAGCGATACCAGTTTTGTTGAAAGCACAAGGGACTGGTTTACCATAGATACAGGATCACATGTACCCAAAGTGTAAAGTTGATAAGGTATGGAAAGATAAACAAATCAACAAAAACACTGCCACCGCTTGAGGCAAAGACAGTGGTGCTGCATGGCTAAAAACAAGGTCTACACAACACGACTCAATGTCGTGAATTGCCTGGTCTCCAAACCATACAGCACCTAACAAAAAAGAAAAAGTAGATAGAATAGAAAAAGGTATTTCAAGAAGGTGATTGGATGCTAAGTAGCTTTCGAGGTGAACAGAAAAGTAGGGTTAACATTAAGCAAAAGAATGGTACACAAGGTTGATAGAAAAGCACTACTCAACTCGCCAAAATTGAGTCTGTAACCCAAAGTGGGGAACACCACTCTTATGTGACAAGCAGTAGTCTGTGAGACTTAGGAGAGGCCTGTCAAAGGAAAAGGTGGAAAAGAAGACAGCAGGATATAAAAAAAGCTGTTTTCGTACAAGCGTCCTATGGGGGGACAAATGTCCCCAAGTAAAAAGAACAAGAAGTCTGAAAGAACCCCTGCCCAGCAAAAGAAGCAAAGCAAAACCATGCCCTGCTGTTCTCAAAAATAGGCATCAAATAACGATAAGAGAAAGATATATACAATAAATTCACACCACCATAACCAAAAGAACTATAAAGAAGCAACAGTGTCTCTCCCATACTTTAGATAAAAAAGAAAAAAATGCAATGAAATTTCTAGGTCACAAATACAAGAAAAGGGAGAAGAAAACGGAATAGGATACTGAATAAAAATTCCACAATGAAAACACAAGAAATACAAATTTCCTGTCTTTGCAACTGCAAAAAATTACTTTTTCCAACATAGGCGTGATTCTCGAGTACCATGTTCACCCTATTTGAAAAGCATCAACTCAAGATCAACTTCCACAAGTTTTAAAGATGTATTGTATTATTCATGCCAAAGATATATCAATCATAAATAAAGGGAGTAGGGAAGGTTTGCAGAAGTGGTAACTGAGAAAATATTAGAGAAATAAGTCAAGATACTTTGAATATCTAAGAAGTAAAAAAAAATTCAAAGCTATATTTTACAGATAAAAATTAAAGTCATATAAACGCAAAATTATCAAAAGAATATAGAAATTCAGAAAGACCAAAGTGTTGTACTCATTTAAATATCAAAGCTAGAATAGATTTTCAATATTAGATAGGAGGAAAACCCAAGCAAACAGAAATGACAACACACATTATGAGATGTAAAATATTTTATAATACAAGATATATTTAAAAAGGTACGTAGATAAAAAATATTTATTATTGTGTAGGAATATTATCTGCAAAAGATTTTAGGTCCTTTATATGCCACATTCTTTGTTGTTTACCATCAAGATCGAATTCGTAGATAAGTGGACTAATAACTTGTATCACTATATAAAATTAATTGTGGAGGTATTTTAACAGAAAAATTTGTTATTTCAAAGCAAACTTCTTTCATTTTTAGATGTAGATAATTAATTTTAAAAGTTTAAATTTAGTTAACGTAAAAAATTTCTAAAAAATCAACTTACAAATTCTTATTAGTAACTCGGCAATAAAAATTATCAAAAAATGTTAAAATAAATACGGTGATATTTCAAAATAGATTACTTTACACAGGACTAATTACGAAAATAAATTATTTATAGGCTACATGTAAAATACAAGATCTGAAAGCATTGAATACATATTTTTAAAGCTATCATGTTTCGACAGATGCAAATTACGTTAAATTATTCGCAAAAATTATAATCCCAAGTCACTAACTTTATTAACACCCAAACCCCTATTACTACCTCACAAAATCCGTCCAAATACGAGAAAATGATATTTCCTGTTATTTTATAAGATTATGTAATAAGTTACATGATCTAGTAGAAAAGTAAACCACTAGAAGTAGCATGCAGTGTATTCCATAGTATCAAAACATACAGAGCATACAACAAGGAAAGGAATTATTTAGATATGAAATTGAAAGCACGGTTCGGCTTCTTCATTTAATCTGATAATGTATTTTGTATTGATGAGCTTCTACCACATCTAGCTAACTCTGCAGGCAATCGATCTATTTCTAAGGAGTTTTATTTTAAACATAAATCATCATCATCAACGGGTTTTCAGTCCTCAGTGTTTCCTATTCTGAGTTAATTTACACATTTCACTATCTGTGCACAATAGTCTAATTTACGTCTACAGCTACCTTTCTTTCTTCCTTTCTTTGCTTCTAACACATCCTGCACTATTCCCTCAGGCATTAGAATGTGTCGTATCATCCCATCTCTTATTTTTGCTGTTTTCTACATATATCTTTCTTCACCTGCTTTTTGTAGTATTTCTTTGTTCTTAACTTTGTCTGTCCATGATATTTTCGTCATATGGCTGTAGCTTCTTCCACTGACCACATTTCAGCCCTACAGTGCTGTGCTCCACACATATACTTTCAGCAGTAGTTTCCATGTGTGTTGTGTTTGAACATAGTAGTTGCTTTTTCTTGTTAAATGCAGCATGGTCTTATGCTAATCTTTGTTTTATATCTTTTGTACTTTTCCCATCTTGCGTGGCATGATTTCCCAATTAGCAGAAATCCTTAACCACTTGTAAATTCTGGTTTCCTATTTGTATTCTGGTTTCCTATTTGTATGATGGTTTTGACATATATTCCTCTCCTTTATATACAAGCACTTTAGTTTTATTTTGTTAATTTTCGTACCGTATCTCTCTGTTAGTAGTGTTTCCATTTTATTAAGAGCTGCTTTTAAGTCTTCTTTGCTAGATCCTAATACCACTATATTGTCTGCAAACCTGGGCAAATCAATCGTTTTTCCTTGTATCATAATTCCAAATGTTTGTCAGCATTTAACAGTATTCATTGCCTTTATCTACATCGAAATTCAAAATTAATGGGGTAGCACACACCTCTGCCTCACCCCTTTCCTAATATTTACTTCGCTACGTTTCTGCTCTAATTCTATTACTGCTGTTTGCTTATTGTATAAACTACATATTATCCATCTATCCCTATAACTCACTCCTATCTTTTTAGTATTTGAACACTCCTTACAACGTCGAATGCATTTTCCAGATATACAAACCCTATATACACGCTTTCTCCTTTTTTTTTAGTATTTTCTCCATTAACACCCGTTGATGGTAATGTGTATATAATGTGTATATATCACTGGTGAAGAATCAATTTTTTAGGAAAACCTTACCATTTTTTGTCCAACAATATTTGTAATTTTTTTGCTTTTTTACTCTATAGGCCATACTGAATATATTGCTATTTTGAAAGGTTAACTGCTCATTCAAAGAGATTTTAGTATTACTAGTTTTCCCTTGATTATGCTTTAACATACTGGAATCTAGCTTACGGTTTTTTTCTAAGATCAAAAAAATGATTTCTGTTCTCCAAGGTAGATAATTTAGCAATAATTACGGGTCCTTTTTTTGTTTCCTTTTTGTAACTCAATAATGTGATTACCATCTAAATTGCCACCTAGTAGCTCGTTAGCAATTTCTTTGTCCTTCGTTCTTTACTTGTGTTCCAATTCTTCTTGTGGAGACGAAACAATAGGAACTTCAACCAATCTAGCATCGTCAAGAAGTTTTTCATTAAGCACTACACCTCGAGATCTTATAGGTTAATACTTCCTGTATGTTTGTTGTGGTTTGTTTAGTATATTTCTTAATCTTCTTTGGGAATTAAACCACTCATAGTTTTAAAATCATCTTTACTTATGTTTCGATCCATAACCTAGGATCGTTGTCAAAATAATAAAAATTTCAAGTTTGACATTTATGACATAAATTGAAAGTGACTTTGATTTATTGATGTTCGATATATTTGGTTTGAGTACATTAGGTGAAAATTTTAAAGTTTAAAAGAATAATTGCCTTCAATTTGTGTTACGACCTGGGACCGACTTTTTAGGTAGCCAATATGCTTAGCGTGAAAGAAGATTTAAAAAATCTTATAGGTTTCTTAATTTCCTTACACCGATTGCGATAGCCATCATTATAGTCATATCCAACTAATGTACCTTTACTGCCTCTCTATCCAGGTGTAACAGATTCCATATTAGGATGTGTAAGTGTTCTAGTGTTGTGCATGTTTTTATCGACCAACAGCATTTTAAAACAGTTATTCAATTAAAATACACTAACCTGTAATGGTTGTCAATTGCGCTGGTACGAAAAATATAGTGGACTGTAACCTGCATGACTGCCGTTAACTGCATAAACAGAAGGCCACTGTTGTTGATGTGTTTTCATCATTGAAAGCCACATGTTCAAAGCACACCGAACTAACTCATACGGCCACTCCCATTGTTAAGTTGTTAATATATTCTGTCTAATACTCGTCTGATAATGTGCACACAAAACAAAAGCACTTGCGTGCACTCCTACCAATGTTCGAATTTGTATATATAAGGTAGAGGGTAGGTGATAACACGGAAGGAGCTTTGATAATGTTAATAGCAAACCAGAATAATATAATGTGATAATAAGTAACCAAAATGCTATAAAATGCATAACAAGTGTTAACACCAGCATTTTGTTGTGAGAAATATGTGGTATATCAGGTAAAATAGATCTGTCCATACCAATTAGTTGAATTTGTGCAGCAGAAGCTTCTACTGAAGTCTTGAAGATAGCATCTGAATTTCAGATAACAGATATTGTGATGAAGCCGTTGTTTAAGTCAAGACTTCAAATTTTTCGCAAAAACAAGGGCCTATACCATAAAGAATGACAAACTGTTCACTGAAATAAGGTATTGAAGTCTATGATTTCTCATACACCTTATATTTTGTTGATAATTAGACATAGTAGTAAAAAGTTGTAAAAGTTTGAAAATTGGAGTTGTTTGAGAGTTTAATTAAATAGGCCATTCTTTTTTTTCTTTAATTTAACTAAAGAGAAACCTTCAACATAATCACCAATAATTATCTATGCACTAATTACCTTATGTAAAGTATCTAATGGAGTTGCTCTCAAAACTAAACAGATGAATAGCTCCTGACATTTAGCATGGATATCTCTTACAACTTTACCCTGAGAATTTAACGCTAGACCAATCACTTCTTCTGTATTATGAAATATACAAGGAAGGAGCTGCCCCACACATAAAAGTAGATTGCTTATGTCAACAATCAAAAGTTTGGTACGACTTTCTGAAGCATGTGCCTGTAATAAAGTCCAGTAGATAATAAAAATGAAATACTTGAATTACCTGAGTATATCTTACAGTTAAAATTGTAAGCGATTCATTAAGCATGCCAGCTAAAACGTTTTGGGCCATTTTAGGCGGAATTGTTTTCCATAACTCTTGTTTAGTTCCTAAACAAAATAAAAACGTGTTGTTATGCCATTCAAATAGCCTGTAAATCAATTTAGATCTAATTTGCAGAACATAGAATAATGAATATCAAATTAAGCAAAATAACCTTTATAGTAAAATTTAAGTAAGCCGCTGAATTTATTACCAAAAAATTTTTAAGTAATTTGTAGTAGCATGATAGTGTAGTTTAAAACAATATATTGTAAATCGTGAGCTTATCAAAACTGAATACATCTAATTTTTAAGATTACAGAGTATCTATGTTATAGAAATATTCACACTGTGATACCTTTTTGGGTCTCAAAGTTTTATTTTTATACTAGGTATTGTAACGTATACAATTTTGCGTCATAGCTAAATCTAGTAAATTTCTGCTTTCAATAACATTCCAAAACATTTCATTTTAAAAAGCAATAGTGGTATCTATTAGGGTCATCATTAGAAGTTTAGTTTACCTAATTCATATTAAAGTATAGCTTGCTTGTGTTGCGTACCTATTAGTTGGTTTTGTTCTATTATAATAAGTTGTCTTTTGATAACTTTTGTTTCCATGCATCGCACATGCACGTAAACGCAATTAGTTATTCGCATTTTAGACCTCGTTTTGATAAAGGGTCCCGTTTGAAGATGCAGGATGTCTTTGAGATCCTGTTCTTAGAAAATGTAAATAGCGTTGATGTGTTGAGTGTCAATACTTTGGGCTCCAAGATAAATATGTTGTTGAGCATTTGTTTTTATTATATTCTTTGTACCACACGTATGGAAAGTTGGTAATTTAAAAGTTGCATGGGGTGTTGTTACAACATGGCAGAATTGAACTGTCCAGTTCATACTCCTTAATTTTTTTTATAGAAGAATTGGTGTTTGCCATTACACACGAGAATATTTAAATCTAATTTACTAGAATGCACATGGTTATGGAGCTATTGAGGTAATAAAATTTCCACAAGATAATATTTCGTGTGGGTTTGAAATAATTCTAGTGGCCAACTTTTATTAAATGACGCTCACGATAAGTGCGATTGAATGTTTGTTTCTGGAGGACTACTTTTATGGGATTTTTGGATGTTGAATCATAATTGAAATAGGTGAATTATCACATAACACATAATGAAAACGTTGATTATGGTTGAATTATTTTAAATCAAGGAATGATAAATAGTTTAAGTCAAAGCTAATCAATTAAGTAATTTAAAGCTCTTAAAACTTATAAGTGAAGTTACCATTTTTTTGTTATGCACTTCAAAAGGTTAAAATCAAAATCCATCTCGTAGTAAACTATCTACTATGTGAATTGATATGTAGATAAATTGGACTTTATAGATAGGCATTGCAAAGTGTTTTATTGTTCGTACTTATTGGATTAAGATATCCTATCAAAAGTTATAACTTGATTAATATACCTTTATCTTTAGAAAATTAAAATATTGTAAACAAATTCTGAACGGACCTGCAACTTGACGCCGCTCTAAAATACTAGAACAGGTAGAATGGATTGCATGTTCCAATGAGCTTGTTGTAAAATACAACTAGCCATCTGTTCATCTACCAAATTGCTCATTAGGGATATTATGGTTTACCCAAGCATTAATACTTTAGACCCATATTTAATTAATGTAGAGCAGTGTGCTTAGGATTCGTGTTTGTAAAATATATGTCAAAGTGAAGTGATGAATAATTTGTTATTTAATTAATGCTCTTATGAAATAATAATAAACTAAAGTTGAACCAGTGATGGAAATGCACCCCAAAATCCCTTCCTTTGAGGGGTCACTAAATAAAAATAAATTTAGTGCGCTACTGTGTCAGTAGATAGTTAGTTCTACTACAGAGTTGGTCCTAATTCGAAAACCGGATTTTAACAACAATTTAAAAATTATAATGTTCAGTTTATCGCGTAAACGGCATCAAAATAATTAGATTGTCCACCAAATGCCATAGTGACGGTTAAAGTGGCCCCATTACGCTCTCGCTCTATTTTGATAAGTGGGTATTGGTGTTAGTAAAAGTTGTACAGGATAATTGTGTTGGTGAAGAATTAAGAAAGCAGCATTGTTGAAGAACCTGCTACTTGGATTGGGGTGGCTATTTTACTGTCACATGAAAACAGATATTCAAAAACCTCAAACACTAAGTGACTCTGTCAAATGGTGATGACACCGAACAATTGGGTGAGAATGTTCTTATTTAGTAATCACTATGTTTAAAAAACGGTGCATTAAATATGTAAAGAATAGCATCGCCTAAGATGCTGCACTCCAAGTTTGCTACAAACATTATGTACATACATGTAAAGGTTTACGCCGAGGGAAGCAATCCCTCAACTCTTAATTCTAAATTTACTAGTTAAAGAACTTTGCTTTCATTTGAATAATTATTGCTCTATACTCCACCAATTTTAACATTTAATTTCATGTCAATAAATCTATTTAAGGGTTCGTTAAAATATAGAACATAGACTTATTATATTATTATAGAAGCCTCGAATATCGGTTTCATAAATTTATTTAGAAACCTTTAGTTAGAAATATGGAAAAATTAAAGAAAACTAGACAGTCTATCAAGGCTCGCATCACCCGCATCGCCAATTGGACAAGCAAAGTCTCCACTGAGACAGATTTATTTCAGTTGTCTATAAAAAAAGATCAATTAATTAAATATTTCACAAGTTTTGAAGAAACCCAACAAAAAATAGAAGAAACTGAAGATGCTAGCTTTGAAGATGAGGACGCGGAGGAAGTTGAAACTAAGTATTGCTTAACACTCGCTCTTATTGAGAAAAAATTAAAGGAATTAAAATTTGATACAAAGAATACTTTAAACCGCAACGTTGCAGAAACTACAGTTAGACTGCCAGAACTCTCAGTAAAAACATTTTCTGGTAACTTTTCTGACTGGAATGCCTTTTTTCAACTTTTCACCACGCTAATTATAAAAAACCCGAATTTAAATAACCTTCAAAGATTTATTTATTTAAAATCATATTTGCGGTCGGAACCATTAAGTTTAATTGATAATATTGAAGTAATTGCGACTAATTTTCCAATTGCTATGATACATTGAAGGATAGGTATGACAATAAGTCACGTATTATAAACATTTTAGTAAAACGCTTGCTAAAAGTTCCATCCTTAGCTAAATGCAATGCCAAAACACTTAGAGATTTTTTAACACAAACGCGACAAACTCTACAAGCATTAAAAATTTAAAAGTTCCAATTGAACACTGGAACCTATTGTTAATTGAATTACTTTTGGAAAAGGTAGATTTTCAACGCACAAGGCCTTTGAATTTGAAGTAGGTTCAAAGGAAATTCCAACTCTGAAACAACTGTTTGAATTTCTCGATAAAAAATGTGAAATTTTGAAAACTAAATATTTCAGAAGGAAGGAGCAAAAGCAAGTAATAGCATTGCCCCTAAAGTATCACATTTTCTTAGTATAGAAAATGCAGTTACATCCTCAAATAGACCATCAAGCTGCATTTATTGCAATGAAATATCTCATAAAATCTATCAATGCAGTAAGTTTAAGCAAATTTCACCTACAGATAGATTTTCATTTGTGAAAAATAAACACATTTGCAAAAATTGCCTTGGAAATAAACACACTTCAGAAAACTAACTTGCAGAGGCGTTGTAGTGTTTGTCACAAGGGCCATCACACACTTTTGCAAAATCCCCAATTCATTTCTCACAACTTGAACAATCCAACACGCTCGATTGGATCTGATCAGTTATCGTCTCAAAACCATGTTGAAACTCACGCTACTAACTCTTTCACGTATTACCCAAATAACTATTCTCGCGCTCAAAATACTCAAGCCCATAATCATAGGACAAATAACTCACAATCAAATGCTCTACATCAATTTAATTTATCAGAAACTCCAGGTAATCAAATAACTCAAGTCACCGCACAAAATGGGTTTCCACAACCTTTAACTAGCACTGCAACACTCTCGGCAATTGCCTTGCAGAATCAAGTTCTCTTAGCTACAGCACTGGTAACTATATACACGAAGGATAAAGAACCAATTCAAGCAAGAGCACTCCTCGACAACGAAAGCCAAACCTCCTTCATTACTCAAGAACTTGTGTACAAGTTAAAATACACCCCCGTTGATAAAATATTGCAAATCTCCACAATATCTGAAAATTGCTCAGTCTCAAACAAAATGTTGGAAGTAAACATGTATCCCTCTAAAAGTAATAAGCCCATTACGGCATGTTGTGCTATTTTAGACACAATTACCTGCAAACTACCTCAACTCAAAATTGACAGAGATAAATTAAATTTTCCTAGAAACATTAACTGCAGACCCTCCTTTACCTGCCTGGTAAAATTGATATACTCTTGGGCGCTGACGTTTACAGCGATATTCTCATGGATGGAATTATTAAAATAGGTAAAGGATTACCGGTATTGCAAAATACAGCTTTTGGATATGTGATCTCAGGCAACACGCCGACAAGTTGTCACACCAAGTGTTCTTACTTGTGCTCTACAAGTGAGGAACAACTACAAGAGTTTGCTAATGTTTCCTTGTTTATAAAACAACACCAAATTTAAACTACATCGATACTCTACTCAAAAATTTTGGGAAATTGAAGAGATATCAAACAAGTCAATAGTAACTAGGCCTGAAGAAGCAGCGGAGAAAATATTTACCGACACAACTCAAATACTCCCTGATGGTAGATTTCAGGTAAATTTGCCATTAATCTCAACTAAGGAACACACAACATTAGGTAACTCATTCATCCAAGCACGAAAACGATTTCTTAATCTTGAAAACAAACTTTCAAAACAAGTTGAACTCTACAGGCAATATAAAGAATTCGTAGATGAATATATTTTGCTAGGTCATGGGCGCTATGTCCCTCTTAAGCTTCTAAATGAAAATTTAGATAAATATTTTCTCTCTCACCACTGCGTTCTACGTCAGGACAGTCTCACCACGAAATTGAGAGTAGTGTTCGACGGTTCTATGAAAACCTCGAGAGGAGTGTCACTTAACGACATTATGCCCAAGGGCTACACTACACAACCCGAATTATTTGATATTTTAATGCGCTTTCGTTTATTCAAATTCGTGTTCACCACTGACATTCAAAAAATGTACCGGCAAATAAGAATAAACCCTGAACAAACATTTCTTTTAAACATTTTGTGGAGAGATTCACCAGAACAAAGTGTTAAATGTATTGAACTACAAACTGTGACATATGGCACCAATTGCGCCACCTTTCTGAGTACACGATGTTTAGCAGAATTAGCTAATGCCAATAAAGAACAATACCCATTAGCTAGTGACGCCTATTAAACTCGTGTTACGTTGACGACATCCTCTATGGAACTCCCGATATAGAAACGCTTTTCAAGCCACATGAAGAAATCACAAAGCTACTTCATAAAGCTTGCATGTCTGTCCACAAATGGCGCTCCAATTCCAAGTCATTTCTGGAAACCATTTCGGAATTACGACAAGACCCGAATTACGTTATTAAGGAAGACAGTTGCTCCAGCAAGTTATTAGGACTCCAATGGAACTCCGATACAGACGGTTTCTCGATTACTGTACCGCAAATTATAGTTAAAGAAGCATACACCAAAAGGGAAGTGCTTTCCATGATCGCACAAATATATGATCCTTTAGGGTTAATAAATCGTTACGGTTACCGCCAAAATTATCATGCAAAAATTTGGATTTCAAATATAGAGTGGGATGAGTTTTAAATGAAGATGTACATCAAGAATGGTCAACATTTGTTAACACTATATCATCGCTTCGACTTCTTCAAATTCCACGATTAATTAAATTAGAAAATAACCTAAAATCGAAATTCACTCTTTTCAGATGCCAGTCTCAAAGCTTATGCAGCTTGTGTTTACGTGCGCGTTGTCTATAATACTCATGACACATCGTGTACCCTTATCACTTCTAAAAGTAGAGTAGCCCAATTGAAACAATTGACTCTCCCAAAATTAGAACTAATGGGCACTCTTCTTTGTGCTAGATTAACAAAAAGAATGATGGACAGTTTAAAAAGTACCTACATGAAAGTTGAATCTATAAACTTGTGGTGTGATTCGGAAATAGTACTTGCATGGTTAAGATCGCACCCTTCCCGATGGGCTACCTTTGTTGCAAACAGAGTTGCTCAAGTATTAGAAATATTTGAAGATCTTTCTCTTTGTAGCTGGAGGTACATTAAATCCAAAGAAAATCCTGCGGACATTCTCTCCAGAGGAATGTCACCAGAAAACCTGGCATCAGCAAACCTTTGGTGGCACGGCCCGCCATTTCTATCAAACCCCGAACTAAATTTATTTCAATACAATTCAAAAAACAACCTCCAAAATATATCTGAAGAAAAGATTGTCATCCACCACACACACAAAAATCCCTCACAATTCCTTGATTCACTCGTTCAAAGGTTTTCAAATTTCTCAAAACTCCAACGCACTATAGCAGTTTGTTTTAGATTTGCACATAACGCTCGAATCTCGCCAAAATTTACAGGACCTCTTGCAGCTATTGAACTTCAATTGGCTGAACTCAGTATTATTCAACTTTGTCAAATTGGCTCATTTGTAAAAGAAATTTCTGATCTTAAGGAAAACAAAGGTGTACTTAATAAAACTCTTTTAGCTCTCAATCCATTTTTAGACAATAAACAAATGCTACGTGTTGGAGGACGACTTAAAAACGCTAACGTACCTTTTGACCAAAAGTACCCTCTTCTTCTTCCAGCTAGGCACAAAATTGTTAAGCTACTACTTCAGCGAGAACACATTAGGTTGTGCCATGCTGGACCACAAACAACACTGTCCAATGTTCGTCTTAAATATTGGCCATTAAACGGGTTGAAGGAAATAAAAAGGATTATTCGTGACTGTCCCACTTGCTTTCGGTATAATGCACAAACCGCATCCCAGTTAATGTCTGAACTCCCTAAGGAAAGGCTTTTGCCAACGTCTCCCTTTACTAACGTTGGAGTGGATTTTGCAGGGCCTTCTCTCATAAAAACCTCCAATCTCCATAAAGCACCTAGTGTGAAAGGTTACATTGCCATATTTGTGTGTATGGTAACCCACGCCGTTCACATCGAACTCGTTACAAGCCTTAGTACAGATGCATTTTTCTTTACTTTAAAGCGATTTATCGGTAGAAGAGGAAATCCGAAAATAATATTCAGTGGCAACGCAACCAACTTTCTAGGCGCCTCAAACCAACTAAAGGAACTCCACGAGTTTCTCAAACGTCAAAATACAATGAGATCCATACTCGATTTCTTATCCTCATCAGAAATTCGATGGAAGTTTGTTCTTCCGAATTCACCCCACCATGGTGGTATATGGGAAGCTGCTGTCAAAAGCGCCAAATATCACCTTGTTAGACTTGTTGGAACCGCTAATTTCACATTTGAGGAATTCAGCACAATACTTTCTCAAATAGAAGTGGTACTAAACTCGCGACCGCTCTGCGCTATGAGTAGCAACCCCACTGATTTCACCCCTCTTACTCCAGGGCATTTCCTGATAGGTCGCCCCCTCACCTCATTTCCCGAACCTAACGTTACTTCCATTCCAGAAAATAGACTTTCTTTCTGGCAAAGATGTAGCCAGATACAACAACTATTTTGGAAAAGGTGGAGGGTTGACTACTTAAATAGATTACAACACAGACCTAAATGGACGTTGCCGTTCGAAAATTTAAAATTAATGACTTAGTTTTAGTAAAGACGATAACAGTCCTCCCTTACATTGGCCTCTAGCAAGAGTGGTTGATGTGTTTCCTGGCCAAGATAATAGAGTACGTGTTGTCAAAGTGCAAACTAGGGATGTAGCTTTTACTAGGTCCATACGCAAACTATGTTTAGTACCTGAAAGTGAATAAAATCCATATACAAGTACCTACAGTAGGTAAAACAAAGGGTTTTGTTTGTATTATAGTAAGTAATTGCTCTGTTTACTTTGTTATTGTTATTAAGTTATATTGTTATTGAAGCCATCCCTTCAACGGGTGGGGAGTTTGTTGTAAAATACAACTAGCCAACTGTTCATCTACCAAATTTCTCATTAGGGATATTATGGTTTACCCAAGCATTAATACTTTAGACTCATATTTAATTAATGTAGAGCAGTGTGCTTAGGATTCGTGTTTGTAAAATATATGTCAAAGTGAAGTGATGAATAATTTGTTGTTTAATTAATGCTCTTATGAAATAATAATAAACTAAAGTTGAACCAGTGATGGAAATGCACCCCAAAATCCTTTCCTTTGAGGGGTCACTAAATAAAAATAAATTTAGTGCGCTACTGTGTCAGTATATAGTTAGTTCTACTACAGAGCTAAAAAGCCGAACTATAGGCTTAACCAAATTAGTGAGATCTCTAGTGAGGAACCAGACTAAGACAGCAGCTTTTTCGGTACTTAGAGTGGCAGAGACCATATGGGTCGGTATGACATTCTAAGACACACTACTGCGATGTGGAAGACAATGGGAAACCACCACATTATCTCCAAAGTACTCAGCGTACTCAAATTGTTATTAATGATGATGACATCCTCTGAGGTAAAAAATTCCGGAGGTAAAATAGTCCCCCATTCGAATCTCCGGGAGGGGACTACTTCGAGGGATCTGATCCGAAAGTATAGAAAAAAAAAACGTGAACATTCTGCGAATCGGAGCGTGGAGTGTCAGAAGTATGAAACCAGTAGGTAAGCTAGAGAACCTGAAACTTGAAATGAATAGGTTAGCACTAGACATAGTAGGAATCAGCAAAGTCAGCTGGTCAGAGGCGGGAGATTTTTGGAGTGCAAACTTCAGGGTAATTCATACAGGATCAGAGAAAGGAAATACAGGTGTGGGGATAGTTATGCGAAAAAAGATAGGACGATGTGTAGAAAATTATTTACAAAAAATTAAAGAGTACTCATGGTTAAATTTGAATCTAAACCAGTAAAACAGTAATAATACAAGTATACATGCCCACCTCTAGCTACAGTGAGGAAGAGGTAGAGGCGATCTACAAAGATGTCGAACACATACTAAGATACGTAAAAGGACATGAAAATTTAATAATTACAGGGGACTTTAATTCAGCGGTTGAAGGAAGAAGCGATAGTAGGTTTATTTTTTTTTAGGCACGAGAAATGACAGGGAAAATAGGTTGGTAGGATTTTGCGACAAGAACAACTTAACCATCACAAATGCATTATTTCAACATCATGTTACAAGACGATATACGTGGAAGATGCCAGAAGATATAGGAAGATATCAAATAGATCACATTATTGTTAGACAACGGTTTAGAAATCAAGTAAATGACTGTAGAAGTTACCCGAAAGCAAATATAGACACTGACAATAACATCGTAATTATGAAGGCCGCACTTAAATTTAAAAATCTGAAAAAGAGGAATGGAAAAAGGCACTTCGACTTTGAGAAGCTGAAAGATAAAGATATCCACGAAAGATTTGAAAAAAAGTCAAATGAATTACTGAAAGACATCTGGAAAATTTCCGATACTAAGGAAGTGGAAACAGAATGAAATAACATTAAATCCAGCTTAGACATGGCGGCCAGAGATACTTTGGGGTATACACAAAAAAAAACAAGAAACCATGGATAACAAGGATATCTTGAATTTAATAGAAGAAAGATGAAAATACAAATATAGATAAGATGAAACAGGAAAACAGAGATACAAAACCATAAAATGGGAAATTATTCGCAAATGCAGGAAAGCTAAAGAACAATGGATTGATGAAGAGTGCAAAAAGGTACAAACTAAGATGGAAATAGAAAAGACAGATGAAGCATACAAATTAATTAGAGTGAATTTTAGAGATATAAAACCATATAGCAAAAATATAAGGGAAACGGGAGGAAACGTCCTTATAGAAAATGCAGAGAAAGTAGCTAGATGGCAGGAATATATAGGAAATTTATATTCAGGAGAGGAACTAACAGCATTAGAACAGGAATCAGGCATTGAAAATGATGACCTGGGATATCCTATATTTAGAGATGAGTTTGAATTAACATTAAAGAGCCTGAAAAATGGTAAGGCGCCGGGTACAGATAAGGTGCAAGCAGAAACTCTAAAAGCCGCTGGGCAAGCAGTAACAGAACGCCTCTTCCGACTTGTAAGCTATATGTATGAGACAGGCGAGATACCCAAAGATTTCAAACGTAACATCATAGTAACTATACCAAAAAAAAAAGAGGCGCCGATAGATGTGAAAATTTTCGAACAATAAGTTTGACCGCACACGTTTCAAAAATATTCACTAAAATTGTACAAAGAAGAAAGGAAAACCAACTGAAGAAATACTGGGAGAAGATCAATTTGGGTTTATTTTAGCTCTGAGGGTGATAATGGAGAAAACAATAGAGAAGGAAAGCGTATATATATATATATATATATATATATATATATATATATATATATATATATATATATATATATATAGGGTTTGTAGATCTGAAAACAATCGACAATTTAAAATTGAAAAATGTTCGACTTACTCAAACAGATTGGAATGAGTTTTAGGATAGACGGATAGTACATTGCTTATACAAATAGCAAACCGCGGTAATAGGATTGGAACAAGAAAGTAGAGAAGTAGATATTAGGAAAGGAATGAGACAGGGATGCGCCTTATCCCCATTAATTTTTAACTTGTACATAGAAGAGGCAATGAATACTGTCAAATGCAGGAAAACATTTGGAATTAATACGCAGGGACAAAAGATTGATATGCTTAGATTTGCAGATGATATAGCGGTATTAGCATCTAGCAAAGAAGAGTTAGAAGCTGCTCTTAATGAAATGGAAACAGTTCTAATTGAGAGATATGGTATGAAAATTAACAAAAATAAAACTAAAGTTTTAGTATGCAAAAGAGGGGAAAATAAATCAAAAACAAGAATACAAATAGGTAACGAGAACTTACAAGAGGTTAAGGAATTCTGCTACCTAGGAAGTCAAATAACGCAAGATGGAAAAAGCACAAAAGATATAAAACAGAGATTAGCACAACGCCGTGTTACATTTAACAAGAAAAAGCAACTACTGTGCTCAAAGACCTCAAACATAGAAACAAGGAAAAGATTGCTTAAATCATATGTGTGGAGCAAAGCACTATATGGCTGTAAAGCCTGGACAGTAGAAGAAGTAGACAAGAAAAAGGTAGAAACCTTTGAAATGTGGTGCTACAGACGTATGATGAAGATATCATTGACAGACAAAGTTAAGAAGAAAAAAATACTACAAATGGTAGGGGAAGAAAGAAATATGTGGAAAACGGTAAAAAATAGGAGAGATAGTATGATAGGCCACATACTACGGCATGAGGGAATAGTGCGGAATATATTAGAAGCAGAGATAGGAAAAAAGAGAAGAAGAGGTAGACCTAGGTTAGACTAGTGCACACAAATAGTGAAAGATGTAGGCTGTAAGAATTTCAGGGAAATATATTGGCTAGCTCAGAATAGAAATCAATGGAAGTACGCTTCCAGCCAGTCGCAAGATGGAAAAAAACTAATGACAATAATAATTACTGTACTTAAACATGGTGATTATTATAAACAACTAAAGATATTGGTTTTGTAATACTCTCACCTAATGTTAATGGTGCAAAAGGATTTACTGGAAAACTATTAATACGGCAAATGTCTAAGTGTTGGGGGATCCTTGGCAGCCACAGATTGCTTAACCCCCTTCACATACCACTGAATCTCGGTGAAATAGGGCATATAATTAGAAAACAATAGAAGGGAATCGAGTTGTGTATAGGCTGTTCGGAGAATTGCAGGGAACTGTGTAGGCTAGTTCAGAACATAAATAAGCTGAGGTACAAGTCCAACCAGTTTCAAGACGTAAAACCCAATGGCGAAAAAATAAGTGCTCTTAAATCTGATGATTATTATAAACAACTAAAGGTGTTGGTTGTGATATATTTTCAACTAATGTTCATTGTGCGAAGGGATAAATTGGAAAAATTATTAATTCGACAAAGGTTCAAGTGCTGGGGGAACTTGGCAGTCAAAGACTGCTTACCCCCCTTCACATTCAACTGAATATCGGGGCAGAGTATATAACTGTATAACTATATAACTGTAAAACAATAGAAAGTGACCGAACTGCATCAAACAAGAAAGAACAGGAGCTATGTTCAAAGACAACAAAGATAGATACAAAAAGAAAACGGTTCAAAGTATAGTGTGGAGCACAGCACAGTATCTATGAAATAAGGGCAGTAGGAAAAGCAGACAGAAAGAGATAGAAGCCTTCTGGAACATTGTGCTTCAGATGTATGAGGATGATAGCATGGACAGACAAAGTTAATGACAAATTGGTTGTAGAAATAGTAGAGTAATAAAGATATCTGTGGAAAACGAAAAAAATAGGAGAAATAAAAGGACAGGATACGTTCTAAGGCATTTCTGGGGAATAGTACGGGATATACTACAAGCAGAGATAAAAAAAGATAGGTAGAGGTAGACCGAGATCAGACTTTCGTACACAAATAGTGATAGATGCAGACTGTGCAAATTTCAGGGAAATGTGTAGGTTGGTTCAGACTAGGAAACAATGAGGGTACGCGTCCAACTAGTTCTAGTACTGAAGACTTAATGATGATGATGTAAACAAATTGTAATACCAGATCGGCTATGAGATATTAATAAACTTTGTGTTTAATTAGAATGATCCAAATTTTGCGTACATTTTAAATTAATTTTTGTTGAAACTAGATGGAAAGGACATTATATTTTACACATATATAAAAGCATATACTTCTTGTACACTTGTATATAAATTATTGAAAGAACAAAATTTTTAAAATATAAATTAGTCAATTATGAAATTTTATTGAATTACTACAAGAGAAAATGAATGGCTCCAGAGAATGTAAGCTCAGTAGTAAATAAAAAAGAGTGATTCACTTTCCATTTTTTTTTTGGAATTAAATTTCATTAAGGTTAAGAATGGGAAGTATTGTAAAACAGGAGAAAACACTCCATATTAACATCTGAAACCTTTTGATACATGTTATACCTATGATTATTATTTTTATAGATATTCTGAGGCACAAATGGTGCGTCATATTTCATTTAATAATATAACTTTTATTACAGCTCTCGTTAGTGGTTTTGGCTGCTGTTCAGAATTGAAGTTTTATTTTTTATAGGTACTCCATACAGGCATACTTAAGAGTTTCAAAATCTTCCCTTAAGGTGTATTTATTATTACAGTTAGATGTGGTGTGTGTGCCCCCTCCCCCTATTTTTATTCATCCCTTTTAGTTTTTGTATAACTTTTACAAGTATAATTAAAAAACCACCCCCATTGTCATGTTCACTGCAGAATCTGTCACTCAAGCTGGCTGGCTATACAGGTGCAGTACACAGGTGGAGTTCTTGTTTGTTCAAAATACCACCAGCAAAAAAAGTTTACATTACAGTATAAGACATTCCTTTAATCCAAAAAGGAAAAGCTTTAGTTTCCCGTCATTATTGTTGTGGTATAAATTAGGTCAGGCGTTGCCGTGGATCAATGTAGTAGGCGAAAGACTACGGATCCCGAGGTCCTGGGCTCGAATCCCGACACGATCGACTGCTTGAAAAATGGCAGGTGAGCATTTTTCACAAAAATTACGCCGTCGTTCGGATGAGAGGTTAAATGGAGGTCCCATGTGTGAGTGTTGTCATGCACGTTAAAGATACCTACCTTGCCTGGAACGACAAGGGTTCGGTAAAATTCTAAATTTCCAGGCAACAAAAGACTCGCCTCCTGGCCAATGCAGTACCTTCGGAAGAACCTATTATTTTTTGTATGTATTTTTCCAACACACATTTTCTAATATTCAAAGGAATGTGTGGTTATTACCCTAACCAATAAAAATGCTCAACAGTGAGCGAGGATCTAAAGATTCATGAAAAAGCATAGGACTATCTTAAAGTAATTTACTGTATTGACGTACGTGTTGAAGAATGTGATGAAGGTTGTGAATTCCTCACCTCCCACGTATCTATCTTAACACCGTCTGCTCTAAAATTGTTCTAAGGACTTGTAGTAGCTGATGTCGAGTTACTACTTTAGTCTATTGATACCCATAAGATCGCAACCTATGCCTCTAGTAAAAAAGTCTGTTGCGACTACAAACAATTCCTATTCGAAGTTTTCTTTTGCAAATATTACAATCATTTGTTACAAATTCCGTTATCAATCGTTTCTGTATCATAGGGACGTTATTACATTTTCTCTGTTTTTTCCTGAACTGTTGGCGAGGGCTGTCATCTTTGTCGCTTCAATGTTATTCCTTATTATTTTTGGTGTATAGAAAATTTTCTGCTTCTATCTTCAATTACCTGTCTATCATATAATAACTTTTATATGTCTGTGGTAATTATTTGTCTTCGAAATTACTGTATGGGCATACTTAAGTTGGTCATATTATCTTTACCTGATTTTCTTATCGCAGTGGATGCGCTCGGTAGGAAAATGATTTGATTAGATCTCAGCTAGAGCCTAGTTATTTTTAATTATAAACTTGTTGGAATAGGGCTTATCATATCACTAACATGTACATGGTCGTTCAGATCATTCTTTTTAATGGGAACATTCTCTATTCTCTAATCTTTCTCTAGTATGCCTATCCTAAAACTCTAATTTTTCTTATCCTCTGTTGGACCTGTCTTAGTCCTGAGACAACCGTCCAGAGTGGTGCTCCCCCACTTCAGGCTGCTGATTACACTTTGGCTGGTCGAGTAGTGCGTCTCTTTTTGTATGTATTATATCAAACACACATTTTTCCCACATTCAAAGAAATGTGTGGTTATTGCCCTAACCAACGAAAATGCTTGGTGGCGAGTGGGAGCATGACAAGTTTCATGGGAAAAAACATATCTTGGAGGACTCTTTCTTGAAATAGATTACCATATTACATATTGACCAAGAGTACGTGTTGAAGAATGCAGTGAAGTATACCTGTAAATTCCTCACCAGAGGTAAAATGTTGGTCCCGTGTATGTATGTGTGTTGTCATGCTCGTTAGAGATCCCTACGTGCTTGGAATAGCAAGAGTTCCGCAAATTCAAATTTCCAATTAAAAAAAAACTCGCTTCTTGGCCAATCTAGTACCTTCGAGTGGAGCATTGGAAAATCAAATCTAGTGTATATTTAGATGCCAACATAGGTTTTCCCAGAAATAAAGAACGCAAGGCCTACAATAAAATACCTCTATAAACAAAGATAAACCGTTTGTGTAAATTACGTTGTTGCTTTTATTGTATTAAAATTTGTGCAATGTACCATCTTCTGAACCACACCTGGTACGAAATGTTTATATTTAACTGTCAATTCTCTATAATAATTTTGGCACCTATTTTAACTGTAAACAACAGAGTAAATATGCCAACTAGCTAAAAGGAAAAGAAAATACATTCCTGAAGAAAACTGAAGCGCAGTTGTCTTAATGATACAATTGTAAACAACAAACAGTTTGCTATTGGAAAAAATCAAATGTACAATAACCTAGAAAGTCTGAAGTGTTAGTCTACTTAATCATCTCTGGCAATAAAAAGATGCAAGTTTACTTTAAAGGTAATTTAACAAATTAACATTCTGTTTCTTCATAATAAGGATTAAAATACTACTTTCGGTTCACCACAATGTACATTCATGTATTATAATTATCAATTACATGCACATAAATATTCTATTCTAATCTATTCTATTCTATCTATGTTAGAATGGACCTTATTTTTTACTTTCAAATTTTTTTCAGGACGCCAACTAAATTTGTTCTATAACGACCTATAAATTCTGAGATATTTTAGTCCTTATAATTTATTGCCGTTGGTACAGTCTCGATTTTATCGTGGGCACAGTTGCATGGAAACAATTACAAGTATCAGTCAGTATTCTAAAAGCCCGTTGCGCCTTGTTTTAATAATGCTTCACCTCATTGAACTACTTAATTTAATGGGATTTTTAAACCCCGCTTGGGAAAGTCCTCCATTGTTATGTTTAATTTAAGCTTCATGTATAAATCCCATAAAGGCTCAGTTGTCATGCCTTTCCCGACATTGGACTACAATTTGTGGTAAAAAACACAAACATTGCATTCTTAGGCCATGAAAACGCAGCTGCATTGTGATTTTAGCATGTGGACAAAATCCTGGAGGGGATGACGGTTCGTGAGAATGAAGCGTAGAAAAGACTGGAGGAATTCAATCTTATATAAATTTGCATGATTATATATTATTATGTATTTAAAAATGAAGTTACAAGCCACGTATCAAGCAGCAGATAAAAATCAAATATTTCCTGCTTGTATTGAACGAATAAAACTGTATAGGTTGTTTTGATATATCTACAACTGCTAGTGATTCATTTGAATCAGTTGTTGATTTGATAGTAGAGTAATTAATATCTCCTACTTTGTCAGTAACTCCGTTAATTTTTCTTCTGATAGATATGTTATTAAATTTCAAATCCTCGTCACCAAATAGCATACTTAATTGTAAATTTAGTTGTAAAATGTGTGTTGTGGGTTTTTTATTTAATTTAAGCATGAGTCATTGTAAGTAACTCAAAATAAATAAGAAAAGATGACTACTATTGCATGAACGGTTTTACTAGCATTGCAGATGCCCGACACTACAAATTTAAGAACAGAATAATACATACCTTGCATATAAAGCCACCACATTTGGATAACATAGGAACCACGTTCAGATTCAAAGAAAGGTTTTGAATTTTCCCAATCAAGAGATTCAGCATCTTGTAAAATGTACAGTGATAATAAACGACAATGAACATCCAATAATCGTTCAGCTAAAGCTTCACCCATTTCTTGATACTGCTTATACCTTTTCTGAATTGGCTCAATTGCAAGATTGTGTTGTCTTGAATCATCAGTACATTGCTGTATATAGAACCAAAGGCAATTTTTCAATAAAACAGCAGCACCTATTGTTCCCATAAGCACACCTAAATCTGCATGATCTAATGCTTCTTGAGTAAGTATATGAAGATGATCTAAAAAGATTCAAGTTTAGATATAAATAAACTGAGCTCTATATAATATTTAACATCTAAAAATGTTACCTAAGTTTTTGCAATATGCTTTACAATGATAGTCATTAATCAAATACTCCAAATCAGTAATATATACAGACACAATTTCAAAAACATTTATAACTGTTTACTAAAAATTATTACTATGAACTATATCAAAGCGTCTTCACTTCAAGGGATTTTCTATTGTTCGGATAAAATAAATATACATATCTACAAATTTAACTACTAATCTAACAAAATTTAACATTAATTATTGATCTTCATACGTAACACTAATAGAGAGAGAGAGAGAGACATTGTGACCATATCGATTCATGTGTGTTGCGCCTTGTGGTTGCACCAAATTTCATTTGAATATTAGAATTATGGGATTTTGAATCCAGTAAGTCATGTGGTTAGGCGGTCAGTCATGAAAAGTATGCAATGGATGAGATACAAACACATTCGTGAAAGCAACACACTTATAAAGCAAGAGACTTGATTGTTAGTTCCGTTAAAGTAACTCCTTCCTATCACCATACCTTTTCCTTTTACCTAAAAAAACTTATCTTTTGTTCTGCCATAGTGTAGGTACATTCACTTTGCCTTTAGATTTTGTCCATGTGCAGAAGAAACAACCCAACTCTGACCTAACGGCGAGCGGAGGTTTCCTTTGGTTCCAGCGAAAAACCAGGTAAACCCTTGCATATTCTAATTTTCTTGGCTTTACCAGTGACTGCAACGCTTGCACCTGAATTTGGGAATTTAATAAGTTATGTCCAGGGTTATGCAAGATGGGAAACATGAGTAAAACGTAACATGTGCAACAATTGCTATAGATGAGCACAAACTGAAGATTTTGGTACATAAATCAACCATCTTTAGTGGTTTATCAATGTAAAACATTCAGTAATTTATGCTAATACTACCCTCGATTAATGTGCAGATATTACAGAAACCATAAATAATATGATAAGTGCATGTGGTTGGTAGCTTATAATGTAACCTTTATTTCTTCATTATTTTACATGTTCACTCGTAACATCTTTCGTTTTAAAAGATAAACTAAAAAAATTAAATGTCTTTTGCCATCATCCACATTAAAAATATCTTTGGATACTTGTAGGGTGATGCGGGTGCAGTTGCCAATAATTATGGAAAAAAGTCCTCTCCTGTCTAGTTGTCATGTATTTGTATTGAACATTCGGTCTTCCATCCAACACAAAACTTTATTGACTGTCCAAAAATCTTCGAAGGTGTTGCTAAGGTGCCATGCAACCTCTTTTAAAATTCTAGACTTCAATCGTGTATAATATACTTTTACATGGGAATTATAATGTCTATCATTTTATAGGTATCAATCACTGCCCGGTACATAACGCTTTTCACAAGGATTATTAAATAATTTGCAAGATTTTCTTTTTTGGTTTGTAGGTCGATACCATAACAAATTTCTGCGATAATGAGTTTTCTACGCTTTAAGAAGTTCTTTAATACACCTTCAACGTAGCTCCAAAGACAGATAATTATCAAATGCCAATTGCGGCCTTCTTCTTTGCACTCCATCCAATTTTCGAAATCCCTATGTCCAACTCATACAGGAATGTTAGATGCGCTAGTCCACTTTTTCAAACTGTCATGCAATTAGAGTCATAGCCTGGCATTGGCACTGTGAAGAAAGTTGACCAATTTCCTCTAAGACATTCATGACGTTTAGTATTGTTGCTGTAATTATCTTTTGTATTTTGGTTCTGTTTGCCTTCTCTATAGGGACACAGATATTTTCAGATTTAGCATTTATTTTGATCAATGTTCCTATCAACATAGGTCTCACATCGCTTAATAAAAGCTGTCATCCTTTTACAGTGTAACATCAAATCATTTTGAATTAATCCTGATATACACTGAAGCCTGTCTCTTACTCGATCTTCTGACATCCAGATGCCATGGTTGATGAAGTCAGATATAGTTTTGAAGCTAAATTCCGACTATCTAGGACTGAACATTGGAGGTGTTGATTGTTCTTTTAACAGTTTACTGTATATGGTTGGGAGCTTACTGATATTGTTCAAGCAGGTGGGAAAGTTGAAGTATGTCATTTGGATTTTGTTCCGTGCATGTACAAGACACTGTAGAAAGGCATTACGTTTATAATTTTGAATTGTTTTATTCCCATTTTGAAGTGTTAAGAACTGCCAAGATACTTTATATAAATTGATTGTTGTTATCAAGCTTTTCATAAGAGTAGTTAAGTTTTCTTCTCAAGAAAAATTCATTAGACAGCAACCTAGAAACAGCCGAAAACATATTCGCTTTGTCTGTAGATGAACTAGACTAAAGCCACATTGATCTACTGACAGAAATAAATCCCTAGTCTTTGCCCAATGTTTGCCACTCCACACAATTTTTTGTAGTTATTCTAACTGCTGATCGCTAAATGGCAGTTTTTACAAAAAATGACAAGTTTTGGCACTATATACTGATTGATCACTATATTTCGGTCGATAAGAGGTAGATTTGAAAACCATTTCCCCTATATTTTCAATCTTTGTTGAGTTTGGGATGAACGTCTTGAAACTTGGTGTTAACATCTTGCTCGATATTATTCGATAAATGTGTTTCCAAAATGTGTAAGTTTGTTGTGGACCATACAAAATTTAGGGAAAAATCTATTCGTGATTTCCAAAGGTCCAATCCAAAACTATTTTGATTTCTGAACATTGATCACCCACCAGAGTTCACTTGCTATGTTTTATGTATTTGCTTGAACCAGGTAAAATCACTGTCTTTTGATGTAAACACTGAAATATCATCAGTGTACACGGCAGTCACTATTTTTACAGGCTGCGGTGGCATAGGCAAGAAAATGCATTGGAGGGAATGTCAGTACAGTGAAAAAAAAAGGTACTAGGGATAGTGTACATAAAGGGTCTCAAAGAGGACACCCTGATACACTCTCCTATTACGCTGTATTGCGTTAGTTAATAATGAGTCAACTTTTATGTGAGTTATGACATATCTGTATAACGTTTTCCTGTGGCTGTTGAAACTGGGTCGGACACCAAAGATCTTGAAAGCATTGAACAGATATTGGCGGTTGACATAATTGTAAGCAACTTTTTGGTCTGACTTCAGCACAGCTAGAGAAATGTTATTTTCACGTGCATAGGCAATTAGGTTTCGATGCAAGTAGAGAGCATCAAGTATGATTCTTCCTCGAGTGCAGAAATTTTGATTTTGATAAATGAGTGAACCAATAACATTCATTAACCTCCTTGACAAAGCCGTAGTTAAATTCTTGTAATCTACATTAAGAGATATTGGTCTCCAATTTTCAATATAGGATATCGAGGCTCTACTCTTAGCTAGTAATGCGATTATGGCAGTTGTTGTAAATTTGGATAGCATGTTACGCATGTAACAGTTTTATAACATATAATATGCTAATGTAGCAAGAATTTTTGAGCCCCACGTTGAGGATGATAGTGCAACGAGTTTTATAAAAAAATCAGGCATGTTGAGAAAACAGATTAAGATCATGCTATAACTCTGACAATTATTGCATGCAACATGCGGTAGTTCTAATTTCACAATAACGCTGTAAACTTAAATTCTTTTCTATAAGTGTTTTATAAGTTTCGCAATTTTGATCAATAGGCCTTTTTCGAAATCTCTTAATTCTTATGCCTAAAAAATTATTATAGTTATTTTTCTTATTTTAAATTGATCGCTTAATTTTGATTTTAAACATTCTATAAAATCACTGTCACTGCCAATGATTAAAATGTCATCAACATATAACAGTGTAACAATTTTATTTTAGCAGTAAAGGAACATACTCATTAAACGTACCATGAATATTGAAATACCTTTATTAACTAATATAAAGATTCAAGTAACAATCAAATTTTATAGTATTGCTATATCTAGGATTAGTAGTCTATTTGTTTCGGAGTTCGGTGCAAATCCACAAGCCACTAGCGCGCGCGTG